>OZ010792.1:17223268-18448052 GCA_963932465.1 Maratus speciosus | reverse complement strand
TTATGCAATACGATAACGAAAATTAAATGAATATTTGCAACATTATTAAAATTACTCAAATAAAAAAAGAGAAAATTTTATTTCCTTTTTTCTAATGGAAAATATAACAATTTTGCATGGAAAGTATATTTATTACCCTTTAACCGGCTGGCCCGGATTTTTCCGTTTCTAGTAAGCATGTTAAAATAGTTGTAGACAAAAATATTTTAAACAGAATTTTATTTTGAACCATATATAGAAAGAAGTGATATTAAAGATATTATAGCATCAAACTGCGATTAATAAATATATATATCCTGGAATTTACAAGCATTCTTATAAGAAATACAGGAAAACCCTCGGACGGTGAAAGGGTTAAAGTTCATGAATACCAGAAGATCCAACCTGAGTTACTTAGATTAAAGGTGCTCAATATAACTAACTCTTCAGTAGGTGATATAAAATGTTTTAACTGCAATAAATTTTTAACATCTCTCTATTCTAAAAAAAAAGTAACTAACGCTGTCACCACCGCCGGTTTTGAATTTTTTGTGACCAGAGGTCTTTCTTCGTTAATATTAACAAAAATAATGCATACAAAAATATGAAAATCGGTAGTATTATACAGAAATGTTTGATAAACATGCTGATGCAGACAGTTTTCAAATCGAAGAATTATTTTAAGAGATATTTAATGCCAAAGTTGGACAAAATCGTTTCATTAAAAAAGTTTTATAGGAGCAAAAACTGTACATAGGAATTTAATCATTTTTAGATCATTTTATACGTTTGAAGTTCCCGGTGTGCAGACTGTTTTTTTTTTTTTTTTTTTAATTTGACTGATTTTTTGAGGTTTTATTTCTATTTTAAATTCAAATTTTCAGGATTTTTAGAGATATTTTTTACAGATTTTAGAAAGTGATATTAATTTAAACTGTTGACAACTGTATAAACAGCGGAAACAATAATGTTTGCTTCAAAAAAAAAAAAAAAAAAAAAAAAAATTATACGTGTAATAAATTAAAAATTTATTTACACGTGACTATTATAAACAGAAAAAAACATTTGGAATTAGAATTAAATAATTATGTACAAAAGGCAAGAACTTATTAAAAATTACGTCATAAAAACTATAATTACACGTGAATTTTAAGAGAGAAAGGAATTTGTAAAATAATAAATTTATTAACATGCGTTAGAAGTCTTAAATAGGAGAAATTACGTCATTGACATATGTATTTTTTGGTACTACTTAGTTATCTCGTCGACCAAAAATCTATCATTCGCCAAACTATAAGATTAAATGTCAATAATGGTTGATCGTAAATGTCACATTAACTTGACTTTAAGCAAGTTACACGTGTCTACGTCATCAAGTTATTTTTATTTCGACGTTTTATTTGTATTTTTATTAATGTTGCACTAATTTATTTGTTCTTTCGTTATTTAAAATAAAAATGATGTGAATTTGTATAATTTGGCGAGTGCTTTGGCGATTTATATAATTTAGAGAAATTGGTCGACGGGTTAATCAAGTAGTACAGCAGCGGATTTGGCCTTAAAATTCCCCAGTCAAAGAGAAATGAATAGAAATCCGTTTATAGGGAGATCGCCATTGTTTTTTAAATTATAATTCAATCTTCCGAAATCTTTTTAAAGCCGATCAAATTAGCGTACTTTTAGAGTCTGCGGTGTCTGAACGGGGGTTGACGAGCGTAGCTCGTAGGGGGCAGAGCCCCCTAGTTTAGTATATTTTCTTAGATTTTCCACCAACGGCGCCAAAAAGCATTTTTGGTATATTCTTATTAACCATGTACCAGCGGTTAATCGTAAAAATTGGATCTTAATCATCTCAGTATTCTATTGTTTATTAATATTAAGTTTGATTTTAATTATTTCAGGTATTCGTGTAGTTCAATTACATGTCTCTTACATTTCTATTTTATCTGTTTGTTTGTGCAGTTTTAATTTCGTTTGGAAATTTAGTTACGGAATATTACACGGAAACTAACAAATGCTAGATTATTTACATTGTTTTAGGTTAATCTTTCCTAAACAATTTACACGTTCATTGTTACTTTCTTCTACCTTTACAAGAAGAAAATATTGGATTCGTGAAAAATTCGTGTACGTTTTAGAAGGTCCTGAACACGATTTGATGGTTTTTAGAAAATGCCTGTCTGTGAGTCTGTCTGTCACTCTATCAGTGTGTCTGTCACTCTGTCCCGCTGAGAGTCTGTATGTGACAAAAAAATTTGTTGGCTGTCTATCTCAAGAACTAATGCACGGAATTTCACAAAACTTTAGATTCAGTTAAACCTTCATATAAACTGGTGCTGATTACTTTTTCGTGTCAACAGGTGTCGCTGCTATGCTGTATTTGTTACGATTTCCGCAATAGCTATAACTCAAGAACTACTGCACGTATTTTCATAAAACTTCAGAGTGTGTTAGTCCTTAATATAGTTTGGTGCTGATTACAAAAGTAATGGTGAAAATCGCCCAAAAGATGGAGCTGCTATGCTGCATTATGCATGATTATCACAATAGCTCTATCTAAAGAACGAATGCACGAATCTTTTAACTTCAAATTCAGTTAGCCCCTGATATAAATTAGTGCTGAATAGTTTTTAGTGTAAATCACCTAACAGGTGGGACTGCTATGCTCATTTTTCCCGAAGAACTTTTATTGCTTTCGAAATAAAATTCCAATGCAGAAATAATTAAAACTGAGAATAAGTAGAAAGATTGGTACAAGCAAAACGAGTTTTTCACTTTATAACAAACATTAGGTTTGACAACCTAATTGTCAAACTTTCCTTAATACCTGATTTCAACAAATTTTATTGCTTAATTTTATTATTTTCCAAATAAAATTTCAATGCAGCAATAATTAATACTAGGAATAAGTAGAAATATTTGTACAAGAAAAACGGGTTTTTCACTTTATGACAACCTAATTGTCAAACTTTCCTCAATACCTGATTTCAACAAATTTCATCGCTTAATTTTATTATTTTCCAAATAAAATTTCAATGCAGCAATAATTAATACTAGGAATAAGTAGAAATATTTGTACAAGAAATACGGGTTTTTCAGTTTACGACATCCTTTTAACCATTACGTACAAATGTGAGTTTTTTCCAAATGAAAGTAATTTAACTTTTAAAGAAAAAAAAAATCAAATTTTTTAAGAAGTAGATCACAAATAAAGAAATAAACAACCAAAAGGTAACCAAACAGTTATTATCTATCCAAAGAAATTTTAAACCCAAACATCAAGTAAACAAATATTTGATGGGATATAAAAGCATTCAATCTAAATCTGTCCATCTGAAATTTTGCTTGTAACAATCCTCAGTGTTAAAAAATGAAATATAAAACACAGCTTTTTATAGTTTAAAAATACATGAAAACGGTTCATCATTTCGATTAGAAAATTTAAAAATGAATTTAGATGTTGCATAGGTCAAACAATACGTTTAATGTTGCTGAAACTACTTTTAATATTGCTGCTATCTCTAAAATAGAGTACTTTCTGAAAAACGTTTTATGGACGACCGATAGCCCAATTTAAACATGAATTTTTGAGTACGCTGACAGATATTTTTTCGGTATAAAGTACATACTTAACTTTTCAAAAACTCTATACAATCTATCTTCATAGAAGTTTCACTTCATTGAAAAAGAGATTTCAAACAAAGGAAACCTCTTTTGTAAGAGATTCTAATCCATCACCTTTTCGTTAGAAGTTAATGGGCCTATAGCTGGGAACAGTCTAGAAGAAAAGTATTACTTTAAAATATTCATTTAAATGCTTTGGAAATGTTTGATATTGAACACTGATGCAAAGTCCACAAAATCGAAAAAAAAAAAAAAAAAGGAAAGAAAGAAAGAAAATAGTAAACTCATCCAAATAAGACAACCGATAAGTCATTTGAATTTAGATGAATTTATTGAGTGACAAATCACAATAAGTAACTAACAGAATATAAATTTTTATCGAATAATGCGTCTACTTCAATATTTCTATCTTTTAAATACTTTCTTTCCCTGTAGCATCACGTACTGTTTCAAGATCATCTGTCAACTTACCTTGGTCGGAATATTGAAAAGTCAGTCAAAACTACATGGCCAAGAGTGATTAACAGAGATTATGATTTTCATAAAGCTGAAAAAAAGGTAAACTTATATTCTGCAATTTCTCAAATTGTAATGAGTATAATTATTCTTTTGTCACTGAATATTAAATTATTAGACTTATAATTGAAATATTATTGGTTTAGTTCTTTGGTTAAAATTGTAAAAAAAAAAATAATAAGAAAATAGTATCATATTGGAAAATTTAAACTTTTTCACTTCCTATAAAATTAATCTGAGATCAGAGCATAATTAGAATTACACGACAAAATATTTCAGTTGACTATGCTGAATTTGAACAAGTTGGAAATTGCACGTCAAACGTGGCAAATGAGGTGCGGTCGTACTATAACCAGTTTTACAAATATTCAGATCTTGGTGCAATAGCTGTCGTACTCTTATGCAAAAATCCATGAATACAAAATTCATTACGATTCTATATATTAAATTCAGTAATACAGAAGTAATATGAATCAATCTTAAAAAGGATGTAATCACCAGGGCAACCTACAATCATTATCTATCATGGGATATCATTGAATTAATTATGTGCGACAGGATTTAATAGAATGAAGAAAACTTTTATTAATATCTTTTTAAGTTCTTATTCGATTTTCATAAAATTTTAAATGATACATACTTTATTTTCAATACCGAACATGGCATAGTAAATCTCAATGACATATATCAATTACAGAGCAAAACAACTACGACAGACGTGCAGATAAACCAAATCCATAATAATTTTAACTATGTTGGAAAGTATTAAAAACCATATCACAATATACAGGGTGTCCAGCGAATAAGACCCTGATTTCAAAATTAAATATCTCAAAAATAAAGATCAATAGAATTAAGCGGTAAACGGTTTGTTTATTAGCTAAGCTGTAAAAATGTTATCCAGAAGTTTCAAAATTTAGTTATAAAAACAGTTAACAGATGACGCTGTAATCGCAATACTTGTAAACTGCTTCGAAGTCCAGAGCAATGGCGTCTCATTCCTAGGTGGCTCCCTATGTAAAAACGAAAATTGGGAAAGACCGCTTTTTCGTTGGGTTGATGTGTAGAAGTGGAGACATCTGGTCACAGAATTATTGCATCAGCTTTAATTTTAAAAAATTTCAATTAATAGAATTTTCAATAAAAAGTTTGGAAATTATTATAAGAATTTTTAAAATATTTTATTAAATTCAATCTTTAATGCCATATAATTATTTAAATCAAAATGCATATATTTAGAAAAATAATTTTGTACTTTTTATTTATTTTTTATATTTTTAAATCACGTCATAATATTTTGGTATTATTATTTATACCTAAATTATTATAAATAAAAAAGTAATTTTTCATTTTTAATTTATTTTTAAATCACGGCATAATACTTTGGTTTTAGCACAACACATATATTTCTTTTCTTTGTAAACAAAGTTTTAGAGACAGAAATTATGCATTAAATTACTTCTTTTTTTAAAAAAATTGATGATAAGTCATATCATCGACGTCAAAGCAAAAGTATTTTGGATGCTGCATTCCTTTCGAACACTTCGCATCCTATCTCTAGAAGCTGCACCATATATATGTGCTCAATAATAAAAAAAAATGAAAACGTTTTTTAAATTAAAATTATTTTTTAACTTAATTAAAATCTTAAAAATAGAAACTTTGTATTTTTTCATTCAAACTATACTCTACAATTAAAAAAAAATGATTTATGAATCATTATTATAAATGCTCAGTGATTTTTAAAAAAGGGGTTTCTTTTAATTTAATTAAATTTTAAAACCAGAAACTTTGGATTTTTTTATTCAAACCTTTTTCACAGTTTAAATAAATGTTAAAAAGTAAAGATTTCCATTTTTTTTTTCAAATCCTCCTCTACTAGGATTCGATTCCACTAGCTACCAATTAGGAGAGAAAATACATACCACAGAGATATTGGTAACCAGACCGAATAGCTTATAACAAAATTTGAAACAAATCTCAATTCTGTCAACACATGGCTCCGCTTCTGCACATTACCCAAATAAAATATTTTTTAAGTTCTTATATAAAGATTTCTAAACTTTTTATTGAAAATTCTATTAATTGAAATTCTCTAAAATTGAAGCTGAGGCAATAATTCTGTTACCAGATGCATCCACTTCTGCACATCAACCCAACGAAAAAGCGGTCTTTCCCAATTTTCGTTCTTCCATAGGAAGCCATCTAGTATTGAGACGCTATGGCTCTCGACTTCAAAACACAATTTATAGGCATTGCGATTACAGCGCCATCTATTAACGGTTTTTTACAACTAATTTTTGAAACTTCTGTACAACATTTTTACAGCTTAGCTAATAAACAAACCGTTTACCGCATAATTCTATTGATCTTTGTTTTTGAGATATTTAATTTTGAAATCAGGGTCTTATTCGCTGGACACCCTGTATATTCAAACGGAAAAGTCAAACCATACATTAAAATATTTATTTACTTAAAAGACGTTACTAACAACACATTAAAAGTATATTAAAAATCTATATTGACATGTTTCAACTCCTTCACTGAGTCGTCATCAGAATGTATAACAGAAATTACAAATACAATGCATATGAAAAATGGAAAAAAAATCATCGAATACAAACAAGTAAACATATAAAGGACCCCTATATTTTCGCTATCGCACGTGTTCCCTCTATGTCGTGTCTCCACAAGTTGTCCAACCACTCAATCCATATATTCGGGATGCGAAAAGATAACGCATCGTTACAAACCCCTGAACTTCTTAAATAAATTTCAATGGACTCGCTTATAAATAATTGTTAATAAAAATTAGACCTGTAGATTTATCTACTCTCGTTAAAAAGTATGCTAATGCTCTCTACTTATTCAACAGGGATAAAGCAGTATTACCTGTGTTATATTTTATATCTGCCATATGTTCTTTACATCTGATGTTGATTTTACGTTGGGTCATACCTATATAATGATTTCTGATTCCTCCCTCCCTAATAAATGGATTCGTATAAACTCCTGAGAGGTGATCCCTATTAATAGGATCAATTTTAGTGTTTAAATGTATCTTTAATTTCGGAGAAGGCTTCGCGATCAAACATAAACCAAAATCTTTTAAAGGATTTTTTTATATACTCAAAGAAACCCGGGAAATAAGCAGCCAAAACTCTTTTCATATTAACTTCATTAACAGCTTTATTTTTAGAAGTATCCGTGTACATTTTAACAAAGAAGCTCTGAATTAATTTGCTAATTAACTTTACCTGATATCCATTATTAATAGCAATACGTTTAATTTTCTCTAATTCATCTCACAGAATTATGTAGGAAGAAAACCTGAAAGCACGATTAATTTGGAGCCTGAAGATGGATAATTTATAAAATATTGGGGTGCAAGCATCGAAAGGTATAACGTTTAAATCAGCGATAGGTTTTCGGTAAACTGAACGAATCAACTCACTCCCCTTTCTCTGTAACTCAACAGCAAAAAAAGGTAATCTTCACCCTGTTTCTAGTTCTAAAGTAAATTTAATATTATTGTCAAGTTCATTTAATTGGTGTATTAAAATCATTAACTCATCTATATTACCTCGCCAAACAATAAAAATATCGTCTACATAACGTAACCATACTAAAGAAACTACCTTCAAAAGTGCTGAAAATTTTAGATTCGAGAGGGCGTAATTAAAATTCCGCCAGAAGGCAAGATTCTGGAGACCCCATCGGATCATCACACGATTGTGCATAAATAACATTATCAAAAATAAAAGTTACTTGAAGTAATTAAGTTCAAACCTTTCTTTAAAGTGTTCTTCATGGGCGGATCAAAGGTTTCTGCAGCATAAATAAAACGATCTACACTGTAAAAACAAAACAAAACAAAACAAAAAAAAAAAAAAAAAAAAAAAAAAAAACGGACTAAAATACGGAAATACTACAGGCAATCTAGATGCCAATAGTATTTCCGTATTTTAACGGAACTTTTTCCAGGTAAATAACAGAAAATTTCCGTTTTTTTTTTTATTTAACGAAAAACTCTGTAATTTACCATGAAAAAGTTCTGTTAAAATACGGAAATAGTACTGGCGTCTAGATTGCCAGTAGTATTTCCCTATTTTAGTCCGTTTTTTTTTTTTCAGTGTATGTTCTTGGTAACTTCTATTGTATCTATGGATGGATAAAGGGAAACAATGTCCAAACTTGCTAAAATGCAGTCTTCAGAGATTTTGATCTTCTTGATTTTCTCAATGAAATCTGTAGTAGAGTCCACTGTAAATACGGAAGGAGGCAACAACTATTTTGTAGGGGAACGTACGCTTTTTCTAAGAAATAGGCAGGACCTTGGCATTTTGTCACAATCGGGCGAAGAGAACAGTCCTGTTTATGATCTTCCATTTTACCCACTAATCTAGGTATGACAGCCAATGTGTTTAATCTCACAAGGAAGGTCTCCATACTGGACAACTAAGAATATTTTGAAAAAAATTACCAATTAAACTACTTATGCATGTAATAAAGGATCAGCCAAATTTAGCGGCGGAATTACAGTAGAAAGTCTGTAAAAAAATAAAATACTTCCAAGTATTTGGCGCGAAAAGACGAAAGCGTCACTCGATTTGGCGAGCAGTACTTTTCCTCGCCAAAAGCAAACAATTTTAATGCATCTGAAAATTGTTTGTTAATTGATTTTTAGAATGCGTGTAAAAAGTATTTAATGAATTTAAACATAAAGAATGAGAGAGTTTAATAAATACATTTTTTCATATTACATATTTATGTTGCTTGTTACTTAATTTTATTACTTTAAAAACAATTTCATCTGTAAAAAATACTTTCATATATTTAAGCGTATTCCAAAATAAAGGCAAGATTCATTTAGCAGTTATTCATTTCAAACCAAGGAATTCATCGTTTCCATAGCAACAAAATTGAACCGACAGCGCTCAATTGGACTTAATTTTGAGATATTGAAACAATTTTAATTTTATTTTAATTCATAAAATTTGATATTTAACTTTCATCATAAATACATATATGACAAAACTATAGCTAAATCAAACTAAAACTGACAAAACTACAGTTATTTAAGTTAAATTTATTTAAACAAATTCAATATGAAATATTTTTATCTTAAAGAGTATTCGACATGAAAAAGTATTTTTCGAAATTTCATTTCATCGCCAACCGATGATAAATCGCCAAATAAACGAAAATTTCATTATTTTTTTACGAACGTTCTATCGGGGTTCTGCCAAAAAAAATTTATAAACATATATATCCACATGAGACGAACACTCTGTAATTTTTTTAGATTTTTCTGAATATGCCCGTATGGAGACCTTCCTTGTCAGTTTAAATTTCATGAAATCCGGCCATTTTCCTTTTTCAGTGATCTCTTGGGTTTTGTCACAAATTTTACGTTTTTAATGTACTTTTAATGTGTTTTTAGTAACGTCTTTTATGCAAATAAATACTTTAATATATAATTTGACTTTTCCGTTTGGAATATATATTGTGATATGATTATTAGTGGACGTAATTAAGACTTTTTACTCTTACTTATACTTACATTAATATTAAAAAAGCTTAATAGGTTGAAATTTGACTTTCAAAAATTTATACCAATACATGGATGCATACTTGAATACTTTTGTACAGCCCTGCATTTTTCCTACTATCTTTATATGCATGCCACTGTTTAGAGAATATTTAATTAAGGCTAATACATGCTTAAAACTAGTGAAATCACACTTCGAGAGATTAGCATCAATAGACCGCCATGCATCTCTTTGCGTGGTCCTGTATATCATTTTATCTATATTCTACAAACATATCTTTGCATACGAAATATGGTTTAGCGTAAAGATGCATAACTCATTTAAAATTCACCTTTAAGCTATTTTCGTCCATACGCAGTAACCCTTACGATTTCTTTTGTGTAGCCCTGTATATGATATACAGCATTTGTATATACAACAGGAATGAAAAAATTAAGTTAAACTTAAAAACTCATATCACAACTAAAAATGCACTTCCAGCAATCATAGCTAATATACAGTATTTCGGATACAGTATAGTATCCGAAATCTTTTGTGTGTTCCTGTAAATATTATGCACTTTCTATTATACAGGAAGTAACTTGTAGTAAATACCAGTAACATATATCAATTTCATTATATGTGAAATAGATTAACGTTATTAAAATACGCCGCAAACAATGTTCCCCCTATACAATTATGTAACAGAATTCTTTTTTATGGACCTGTAAAGGAATAATAAACATTCTTTGCACTGTATATTCTACAGAATGTATATTTTAGTGCACTTTATAAATACATATCAATTTCATTATTTTGGAATTGGTGTAGATCATTAAAATTCACTTGAAACAATTTTTTCCCATTGGCCATAATGTAACTGAATAATTTTGACTGTCCCTGTAATTGAACTATACATCCGATTTTCGTAAAATTTGAAATAACTTGACAAAATTCTGCAATAATTATATATTTAAAATTTCAATTTATCCCCTCTTAATACGCGAACCCGTTTAATACGCGAAATTGTATCAGTCCCCAGCAAGAAAACCTATGTTTAATACGCGAATGAGCTTAGTTATAAACATACGAGTTTTTTGACGGAGTATTTTCCCAAGCATATTATACAATAATTCTTTAAAATTCTGAATGCCTTTTTCTGTCAAAATTTAATGCAACCATCAATAGCTTTACTAAAAATATCAATTTCAACCTCTCCCAGTTAAAGACTTTAAAACTCATCGAAAGGCAAAATTAAAAAAAAAAAAAAAAAAAAAAAAAAAAAAAAAAAAAAAACATTTATTTTCTCAAAACCACACGCTTGAGTAGATTGGAACCCCGATTTGAGGCTAGCACAAGATTGTCCAATCAAAAAGCTCTCCTTGAAATCTCACTGGCTGTGAGACGAGGCTAGCGTTTACAAGAAGTTAAAGACATTATGTCTGCTTTGAAAAACACCTGTATTCATTTTATTAAAGAGTGGATAAAACCCAAATTGTTAAATTTTAATGTAAATTCATAATTCAATCAAACTTTTAAAAATACAGCATTTAGAGATTTTAAACTTATGCATCTGGCCTATCTTTGGACGCTTATTAAGAATATGTTAAGTTACAAAAAATTGATTCAGAACTTTTTGTTTTATAAACAAAATCGTTTTTTAAAAAGAAAAATAAAAGTTTTTTTTTAATAGAAACTGAATGCGTATTTGTTAAAATTAGAAAACGAATAATCGATAGACTTGAAACTTTCTGATAGTTTATAAAAGGCCTTTGACTACTGTTTCGTAGAGTACTGTTTGTATAGAAGATATTGTGCTTGCTCTCTGTCGGTGGAAGCATGAACTAACCACTATTTTCGAATAGTAATTTAAGCAAATTTCTTAATTTCTTATTTTAGTCAACGTCCTTATTTTAACACAATCTTTTCGAAGCATCTAAATAGACCAGATTTACACCTCCTACAAAAATTTTGAAACGTTCAGACGGGTAGAAATATTTTTTTACAAAATAAAATGTGTGAAAATGTCGACGAAATCAGTAAAAACCTGAGTGCTTTGTCGCAGTTTCGCTCGCTTTTGGTACGCACAGACTCCAAAAATTAAATTACGCAAAATAACACTTACCTTCAATTCAATATTTTTCTTGCGATTTTTTTCATTTAAAAATGTAAATTTAGACAAAAGCGAATTAAAGGTATAAAATCATAGAAATTTGAAGTTCATTTAAGGCTCATTCATCACGGTCCCGGGCAAAGCCGGGACGGGTCAAAGCTAGTTTTAAAATAATCAAAAATAAAGCTACCCCCCCCCCCACAATTGAGAAACGATGTAACCCCCCCCCCCATCCTAACGAAAATGGTGGAACCGATAGACGCGCCAGCGCTGCAATCGCAGATTACACATGGAGTCTTTACATTCGCTGTTTCGTCAGTTCTGTGATATTTAGAAAGGAAAAGGGTCGCTTATAGCTCCCGGTATTATTATCTAGTCTACAATATCCACCTGTGCTTTTATAATCTAGTCCATACCATGGCGGAAGGAGCAAAATATATTAAACGAAAGGCTCTCTCCATCACTGAGAAGTTACAAATTATAAATCAGTACGATGCCCAGGCTGTCTCAAATAAGTCTGTGTTCGCCAAAGAAAAAGGCATACCGGAGTCAACTTTAAGAACTTTGTTAAAGAATAGGAATGCCATCATTAACCAAGCTGTTGTTGGAGGAACAAAGAACAAGAATATAATAACCGCCAAGTTTGAGAACATGGAGAAAGCCATTCACGAGTGGTTTGTCTAAGCGCGCTCTACGAATATCCTGATAAGCGGCTTGCTAATCCAAGAAAAAGCTTCTGAAGTCGCAGGAAAAATGGGATTGCTAGATTTCAATGCCTCAAACGGATGGCTGGATCGATTTAAAGCTCGATACGTAATAAAATTCAAGCAAATGTGTGGTGAGTCAGCTGCAGTCAACAGCGAAGACGTTCACAGTTTGAAAATTAATGTGCTTCCGCAGCTTGTAAAAAACTACTCAAACCGCGATATTTACAACGTGGACGAATTTGGGTTGTTTTACAAACTGACACCTAACAAAACAATGGCTATGAAAGGAAAAACATGCCATGGAGGTAAACTGAGCAAAGAGCGGCTTACTGTTCTGCTCGGTGTCAACCCTGATGGATCTGACAAATCAAAGCTGCTGGTCATAGGGAAATCCCGCAACCCGCGATGCTTTAAAAATGTCAAGAATCTCCCCTGCCTGTACGAAAGCCAGCGCAGAGCGTGGAAGACAGGCAACATTTTTACAACATGGCTTCGTACTTTTAACCGCAGTATGGGAAAAGAATCGCGCCATGTGTTGTTGCTTGTGGACAACTGCCCTGCGCATCCAAAAGATATCGAAGATCTGAAAAATGTTCATGTAGAATTTCTGCCTCCAAATTCGACTAGTGTCACTCAGCCAATGGACCAGGGAATAATCAACAGCGCCAAAGTACATTACAAAACTCGCGTAGTACGACGATATCTCCACCAAATGGAGCACGGCAGCAACCCTTCTTGCTACGAGTGTCGTACTATCACAGTCCTCGACGCTATGCACATGCTTTCCGCAGCATGGGATAGTGTCACACCAACGTCGATTTCAAATTGTTTTCGCAAAGCGGGTTTCGGAAGTTGCGAGGGCATCATTTACACAGAGCCAACCTCTCACCCTGATGTTGAAGAAGATTGGCTGGCCGCACAAGGAACTGTAGGGGAAGGTTTTGTCGACTTAGACATGCTTATTAATATCGACAAAGATGTAGTTACCTCCGAGCTTAGAAGTCTGCATGACATCATCGCCGATGTAACTGCAAATGACAAACCGGATAAGGAGGAAGAAGATGATGAACCTGCGCTTCCGGCCCCACCCCCCATTCTCCAAAGTTACGGAGGTGTTCAGTTTCCTCAGACAGTATGCTTCATCACTGGACGAAGGGCCCTCAAGAAGCGAGCTTTACCATCACCTGAATAAGGCTGAAAACATCATGCTGATGGCGCGACCTCATGTCAAACAGGCCAAAATTGACAGCTATTTTTTATGTCATTATTGACTTTATTAAATTTTAAGTTTCTTTTAATTTATTATTATCAACACTGTTCTCTATTTGTTCTGTATAGCTAACAAAGATTTTAATTTTGTTAACATAAGTTTTAGAAAACATCGTTAGCAGAAATTTTTGTGTTCGTCTTGTTCAGTTTTATGTCATACATAATAAATCTAAATTTAAAAAAGACTTACAGGATTTTTTACTTAAGATAATAACCCTTATTTGAATTTCCAGCTTTCGAACGTTCCTGCTTAATAAGAAAATAATGATTAAAACAAATAAAATGTCATTTTGTGTCTTAAAAACGCTAAAAATTGTCAAAAAAATGTGTTTTATCCGTATAGATTGTTATTAGATGGACCACTCGACGAAAATTCTCGAACTTTTGTTAATACGCGAACCCGTTTAATACGCGAATTTTGATCGGTCCCTTGATTCGCGTATTAACGGGGTTCGACTGTATATAATTACGAATGCACCTAAAAAGAACATAAACATTTAATAAACACCAAATATATAAGAAAGTACGAAGGATGTGGTTCAAGAACAAGCTAACAGAATTTAAAATGGCCTCATGCCCAATTTACGGAGATAATATTATAAAAAAGTTCTTATAGATTATCTTATTAAATATTAGCCAGCCACCTAAGCTACGCTTTTTTCAACTCTACTAATACTGTTCTAATCATGACATTCTCTCCTCTCTTACTAGCTCGTGCCTTTTTACATCAATGGAGTTCAGGTGTTGCACGTTCTTCCCACATTAACATATCCATGCAGTTTTACCCCCAACAATGGGATAAGAGAATAAGACCTGATTATTTGCTTTTTATAAATAATCGTTTAATAATAAAAATATGAACTTATCGTTTAAAACTGATATTATGATACAAGGGTAAGTGCAAAGTATGTACACAATTTAATATAATTAATTATCTCACATTAAAATCTCTCTTTAAAAAGCAGCTAATAATAACGTTTACTCAACTTTCCTCTACTTTAAAAGAAAAAAAAGATTACGTTGATCTACCAAAACACATTTTTTTAATCCTATTTCCTTTGAAGTCTAAACAATTGACAACAAACACTTTCAACAACATTCAATTAATCCTCGGCTTAAAAAATATAGTGAAGGGAACATTAGTGGGGATTAATTTATGTTTAAAAGAAATTTCTTTAAATTATTTTATGATTTGACATGTATTTTTAAGAGCGTAGTTTTAAGCCAGCATTATAATTAAAAGTTATGATTATGTAACAATCAATGCTGTGCCTGTTTAGCCATGATTTAAATAATATTAAAAGATTTAAATAACAAAATATTTAGCAGATGAATTTTACCTTTAAGTTGTAAACTCTTTGAATTATACAGGGATAACAGAGAGGTTTAAGAATAGTCTAATTGAACTTGTCCAGGCAGGTATTGTGAAGTTCTGGAATGTGGATCAAGGTCTGTCTAAGGGCATGCGGAGCAACTGTCCCAGGCAACCCTTTTTAGGGGGCCGCATGAAAATAATTAGGATTTACATTAAAAGACGCCAAATAGTTAAAATTGGTCAAAAGTAATCAAAATTCATATATTTTCAAACCCTTTTAGGAAGGGAGTGCTTCCCCTCTATGCTTCCCGTACCCCCTCCACCCAGACCTCGGAGTGGTCTCTTTTTATAGAGACTAAATCAAAACGTTTTCCACCACTATTTTTTATGAAAATTTTCCTTTTAGTTTTATCTTTTTAATGCCGCAAGAACCCACTTAGAGGTAAGCTATCTACTGCTGTTCTTGTATTTGTCTGCCATAAAAATAATTCTATAATATTAGTGGTGGCTAAAAAAGTGACCGCTTCGAGGCCTGCCTCCACCCATGCAAAAAAACAAAAAAACGAAATATATCATTAGAAAACTAATGTTTAAAATTTTATTATAAGAACTTGCTATGCTACTGTTTTCAAAAGAAATTCTTGATTGACCTTTTCCTCGTAACTAGGCAAGTTAACCCGTGATTGCTCGCGCATATCCAAGATATGTACGATTTATTCTTTGCCATCAATAAATCCAAACAAAATTCGCCATTTTATACAATTGTTGGCATAGCTCAGCAGTAAAGTAATTTGAAGCGAAAATTAGTGGTTAAAAATTCAATAACCGTGATCACCCTGGATATGTCGTACCCGACGCGTGTAATCCTGGGTTAAAACTATTTATGATGATTAGTTGGAAGCATTTTCTCTTACACATGTAACATAAGCAAATTAAAAGTTTGCAAAGAAATACTTCTGTCAACCAATCCATCATTTTTTCTACTATTATCCTACTATTATTGCTATCCTACTACTTAAAGTTGTGATCATCTTTTGTGATACGTTGTATACAGATACGAATTGTGCCTGATACAAAATTTATGCATACATACAATATTAACATGATGTTTAATAGTAGACACTTATTCGGGAACAATTTCTATAAATAGATAGAAGGGGGCTCCCCAGAATGATGCTTGCCTCAGGGCCTTACATATCCTAAATCGGACCCTGATGGGAATTGCAATATTTAGGACAAATCTTATAATCTGAGCATGACATTCGTTGTCACTCTCTCATTTATAAACGCAGTGTACTAACAACAACATGGATTAAATTGAATATGGATAACACTACACACCTGGAGACGGCCGCACAATTGATTATATTATCGAGTTGACGGCTAAAATTCCAGGATTAAAAAGAGCTCCACTATCATATTAAAATGTAACTGGTCTGTCAAGTCATATATTGGTGGAAATCACCTGCAGACCTGATTTTAGTAATTGATCAATAGGTTTATCATTGTGTTTTCCTGCCTCCAAAGGTAAACTGTTAAAAATATGTAGCTTTTGTTCCATAGTCATTCCACCGCTTTTATTGAAAACGATTACTTGACGATATTATGGAGCATTCTCATTGGTCAGAATAGAGATATTATACAAAAACAGTAGAAAATCTATCCAGCAAAAGTTGCAGATTTTTAACAGTGTAAGAAAACATGGAGGACTGGGAGCAGGAAAACACGTTTGTAAACCAACCAGTGAACCAACGAAATCGGGTTTCCAGGTGTTTTCCACTAAGATATGACTTGGCAGACCAGTTCCATTTCATTACGAGAATCGAGTTTTAACTAATACCTGCAATTTCAGCCTTCAACTCGATGAGGTGATAGTTTGTGCAGGCGCCACCTGGTCTATAAAGGATTGTCAGAAAAAAAACAGCAACACCCGGCTTTGAAAAATTACTCTCGCTGAAATATGCAAACTGGCGCAAAATAAATAAATAAACTAGAAAACAGGAAATCTGCTTTTCAGAATTTAGTGTCCCCCCCCCCCCCCGCGCATTTCCATTACTTCAGTTTCTTCTGATGGACTGGTGGCTTCTATTATTATGAAACAACCATTATAAATGAAGCGTCAGTTGAAGATGAAAGAGCAGTCGTAAAAAGTTAGAACTCTGATTTTCTGGTCAGAATGAAAAAAAAATGGCCATAATTTTTTTTTTCAAAAAATAAATTATGGCCATTAAAAAAATTATGGCCATTTTTTTTTCATTCTGACCAGAAAATCAGAGTTCTAACTTTTTACGGCTGCTCTTTCATCTTCAACTAACGCTTCATTTATAATGAGTGTTTCATAATAACAGAAGCCACCAGTCCATCAGAAGAAAATAACTCGGTTAAGCGGGACTCGGATAATCGGGACTTTACTGCAAAACGTATTTCAATTTTAAGACTTAAAGCACACGCTTTTATTTTATGTAAAATGACGTCATTTGCATTAATATAGATCTTAAAATTAAATGTAGTTTGTAATAGCTCCATGTTTTAACAGAAATCTTTCATTTATATTTTTCTCAAAATAGCATGTATTTTAATTAATTTTTTTTTCAATTTTTATGAGAAAATGACAATAAAAAGATATAATTGCTATTTTTCAACAATTTTTTCTTTACTTTCTACAGAAATGGAGTACTTGAGTTGCCAAAATGAAACAAATGGAGCTAAAAACTACAAAAAAATTAATATTTCAAAAACAAATGAAGATGCTGTTTTCAAACAAATTGCATTAAAAAGTACTTTTTTTCAATCAATACGACGGTATAAACCTTAAAGATGTGCGATGCTTAGAAGTTTTAAAAAATGCTGTAGAGTATTGAATCGCACAATGAAACATCGGCTTTTGTTTTACGGCTGGCGTATACAAGGTAACGTTATTTATTATAGACTAAATAAGCTGGGAGAAAGAAATAGCGTACCGAGGGCTATTAAAATATTTAGACAATGTTAATCACACAATTTCGAACAAGTCGAGGATTAAGAAAGAATCATACGAAGTTGTTTTCATCATGTTTTCGTTTTTAATTAATCATTTGTTTATACTTAAAAAATAAAGCTCTAAATACTTAAATAAAAATTTCTAAAATTTAGAAAATAAAGCTGTCTATAAAAAATTACTTATATATCATTTTTCATATTTCTGAGAAGTTTTATGTGTTAATGAAACGTGCGCTTGTTTAATAATCAAATATAACGATTTCCTGATTTTTTTTCTTTTGAAACAGATCCATTTCCAAAGAAATAACAGCTGTAGGTATTTTATGTTTATTTTAAAACAGCCGCTTTCTTAACTTTAAAATAAAACTTTCCCTGAAGTTTTATTTTAAAGTACAATACAAAATACAAAATAATACAAAAGTCTAGCAGCTAATTATTATTTATACGAGTATAATAATAAGACCACTTTTTGCTTTTAAGAAATAATAACTTAAAATTTCACATACACAATAGGGCGTTATCAGATGGGTAAAGTTCTGTTTATTTTTTAACATAATTGCAGTAGACAAAAGAAAAAACAAGTGGGTAAGTGTGATCACAGATAGCACAGAGGGTTTCGTTTAATATTCCTTTCAAAACACTTTTCTTTGCAAAATCTTTCTTTGCAAAATTTGATCTTTTTGCAAAATCTCTTAGTTCCACATTTTGCAACCAGGGAGCGCACTCCATTCTAAACAAACATCTATGCGAACGAAATTCCGTTTTCCAACTGACACGTAGGTATATTAGTCGAGGGGATCGGGCCCATATCACCCGAGATAGTTATTCACCCCCTGGCGATAAAAAGTGGAACTAAAATATGTAAGGCTATGGTGCATAATATGAAAAAGTGGTCAACGGGGTGTCGGCAAAAGTTAGAAAAGTGCCCCCCGGGTGAAAAGGGTAGATGTTAGAAAAATTGCTTAAAATACACAAGTTAGAGACCAGAGGGGTAAATATAAGACTTTTTTTTTAATTTTTATGATTTGTCGAGTGATCGCAAGTGTTCAGCTATAGGTATTCAAAATTTCAAGTCTTCAACTTAATTAGGGGCTCAGTTAGAAAAAAAAATCTTAAAATACATAAGTTAGAGACCAGACGGATAAATATAAGACTTTTTCAAAATTTTATAATTTGTCGTTTGCTGTGAGGAGTTCAGCTATAAGTATCCAAAATTTCAAGTCTCCAACATGTATAGTTTCTGAGAACGGGCTCTGTGACAGACAGACAGACAAACAGACAGAGGAGTGAGACGAATAGGGTTTCGTCAGATCAACAAAACCCTAAAAAAAAAATCGAACGCAAGACCATTATCTGGTTCTAAAATTCATAAAAGGAGCTTTCTGTATCAAAGCTTCTTGTTTATGTATTTTTTTTTTAATACTAGGGAGCTTTGCTCCCTACGAGCTATCCCCGTTCAGACACCACAAACTCTAAAAGCACGCTAATTTCATCGGCTTTAAAAAAATTTCGGTAGAATTAATTATAATTTAAAAAATAGTGGCGATCTCCCTGTTAACGGTTTGTTTTTGTCTTTAATTATATCAGATCAGTGAAACATGTCAAAATAAGGTAATATAAAATGAATTAAGTAAACAGAGTCTTTGTCTCACGGTGTTTTTAACAACGCCATAAGAAAGTTTTTTAAATAAGAAATTGTAAGTGTATAGTTTTAAATCTGACGTAATTTTCACCAAAGTTTTCTTTCTCTTTTTAATATTCACGACATGAAAATACTTTTGTTGTTAGAAAGGAAATATTAATTGCGCCCTCTTAGAATTAACAACAACAGTTTAAATAGATTATCTCAAAATATGAAATAAACGTCTCGCGCAAATATATTTTATTTTTTAATTTAAATTCATTGGCAATATTATGGTTTGATAATTTTAAATATGATGTAATTTCAACAATTTGCGACTTTTAACGCGTATTAATGGATTTATTATTTTACAATTTTCTTTCTCTTTTAAAAGTCACGTGTAAATATAGTTTTTATAACGTAATTAACAATATTTTCCTGCTTTTAATACGTAATTATTTAATTCTCATTTGAATGTTTTTATCTGTTTATAATAGTCACGTGTAAATATATTTTTTTTTATTTGAGGAAATATTATTCTTTGCGCTGTTTTAAAATTTGGCAACAATTTAAAATAATACCCATTTCTAAAAGTTGTAAAAAATATCTCTCGAAAGGCAGAAAATTTGAATTTAAAATAGGAATAAACCTCAAAAAATGAGTAAAATTAAAAACATAAAGTCAGTCTGCATGCCGGGAACTCCTAATGTATAAAATGATCTAAAAATAATTAAATTCCCATGTATAGTTTTGGCTCCTATGAAACTTTTTTAATGGAACGATTTTGATCAAATTTAACATTAAATATCTCTTAAAACAATTCTTCGATTTGAAAACTGTCTGCATCAGCGTGTTTGTCAAACATTTCTCTATAATACCACCGATTTTCATATTTTTCTATGCAATATTTTTCTTAATATTAACGAAGAACGACCTCCTGTCACAAAAAATTCAATAGCGGCGGCGGTGACAGCGTTAGTTACCTTTTTTTAGAATAGAGAGATATTTTTAATAAAATTTTTTAACTTAATTATCATATTTTTGTCATATGAATTTTTAAAAATAAATAGAAACCTGTTAACAGCTGTCTTTAGAGCATTTGTCCTACCTGAAATAATACAAAAGTCTAAAATCTTATCTTAAAATACTTAAAAATTTGTCTCAACTACATGTGAGTTTAAAAATTTCGAACTGAGTGAAAATGTGTCCAGAAACCAGAACCTTTGGTTTAAGCCGCCAACTTTCTACAAACTATGCTATCTTGGACAATATCGGTGGACACAATTCACTGAGATAACATATTGGCCTTATCATCCAGTCTGCTATGTAGGACATAGCTCACAAGATTAAATTCCATAATAAACGAGGGATGTGTAAGGATATTGAATTATTTGAACTCAATCAAATTAATTGATAAAGAATTCATACAAGGTGAAATATTTTAACTGAGTGAAAATGTGTGCACATCGGGAGTCGAATTCAGAACTTTTGGCTTCATCTGCCAACTCTCAAAGTACCCTGGACAATTCCAGTGGGCACAATTTCATTTTACCAGTGAATTGTGTTCACCGGAGTTGGAACGGATTCTCTCTGAGTGAATTGTGCACACTAGAATTTTTCAGGATAACTTAGTTGGTAGAGTGTTGTAACTTAAACCAAAGATCCTGGTTTCGATGCCCCCCTTATACACATTTTCACTCACTTCGAAGAATTTCGATTTATATGAATTACTTACTTTGATTTAGTGAAAATAATTAAAAACCACATGTGGCAGTCAATACGCAGATAATATGCTCGAAAAGAATTTTCTATGCAATATCATGTATTCTAATGTAATGCTGGAAAAATGTAAAATCACTTACTTCCTTAACCCTTTAAGAAGCGCTTGTAATGCCTAAACTGCCAAGTGGCACCAGCATTTTTTTAGTACAATTTCGATTTCATAATATACATGAAGAAATACTTTAACTATTTTGAAATACATTTGTCCTAAATTGCGGTACGAATTGATTATTTGAACATTTTTGGAGCAGAAATGCCTTGCGCCTGAAAGGGTTAAACCTAAATAATTATAATGCTCTCTATCTAAAAAGATCAAAATGCCTAGCAACAATTATTAGCAACAAAATAATGTTTTAAATTGGCTTAAAATTAGTCATTAACACAGTGTTGCTATCAATATTTGGAGATTATTTGCAAAACATTGTCCTATACAATATCATTTAAATAATGAAGAGAAAATTAAAAATTAGTTAATCCTAAAATCCTAAATAATTAAAATTAATCTTATTATACTTTTTAAAAAAGATTGCGGGTGATCTACAAAAACACATTTTTTTATTCCAACTTCTTTTGAAACTTAAATAATTGACAACAAACACTTTGGACAACATAAATTTAATTCCCAGATTTAAAAATATATTGCAGAGAAGAGACGAAAAACTTTATTGGTGATTAATCTCTGTGTAAAGTAAATTTCATCGATTTGTTTTTTCATGTAACAAGCATTTTTAAGAGCGCCTCTTTGAAATCAGTCTTCTAAATTAAATTAATTTGCAATCAGTTCTGTCATTGTTCAATGATGATTAAAATGACAGTAACATATTTATATAAAATAATTTTTTACATGCTTTTGTGCTTATGAAAAATAAAAAATTTAATGCTGCACTTACCGGGATTTATACACAAGTTTTATAAAAATATTTCATACCACAACTTATTTACCTTTTAAAATATTTATTTCTTATATACAGTGTGTCCATTTATAACCTGACCGACCTTTATTTTCGCAACCATTGGTCCTAGATGCATATTTCCAATTATAAAAATTGTTTAAATAAGATAAAACATTATTTTTAAAGCGATTTAGGTCAAGAAAAACGTTTATTAAAAAATTACGAAATTTAAATTTTTATACGGTCCCCCGGTCCTATAAGCGATATTTAGTAAACTTTTACTGTGACACTAACAAATAAGACAAAAAAAAAAGTCCCATTCATCTAACATTAAAATTGACCGAATTATGAAACCTTGAAATGTATGATACCACTTTTTTGCATCTGAAAACAGATGATTTCGGCAATGCTTTCAGGGGTCTTATATAAAGTACTTAAACTTATTTCAGGATATCTGCGCTGTGAAAGAAACCGTACAACTATTACGATAAAGTTAACTTTTATTAGTTAAGTTTCAGATTGGTTAAAACAACTGTATTTAAACATATGTTTTATTTTATAAGGATTTGAGGATATGATTTCTTTTAACAAAAATTATGTTATTTTCATAAGGCTTTATTTAACATGCAACAATTGTCTTTCCAGTTTAAAATTTGTACTCGAACTTTAACTCACTTATAAATGTCCGATCGAAGTTAAATTTTACATACTGACTTAAATCTGATGAAAATGTAATATTATTATGATTTTCGACGCTTACCATTTTATACATACTTATATTAGAGTTTAACACAAAAAAAATTCGGATTGATTACCGTAACAAGTTTAAGAAAGAGTTTTAGATTAGATAAAATAAACCTGCGATGGCTGTGTTTTTAGGTAGATTTCGTATGAAATACTACCTATTGGCGTCGTTCCTATGTTGGAATTTCTGAAAAATTTTTGCAGATCTACACCGATCATGACCCCTAGAGCCCAAAACCACCCTCAGTAAAAAACTTTATATATATATATATATATACAGGGTGATTCATAAAAGATGGGCAGAACTTTAAGGGGTTATAGTACACTTAAAGACAAATAATATTAAATAGGAGACTAAGGGTCCCAGACATATTCCCAAGGAGATAGGGGGCATTAAAGTTTAGGGTCCGAAATTTCAAATGATTATAAAACATGGAAAAATTGGTCGATTCGTTTGCGGTTTTTGCAAAAAATTTTCTTTATGCCAGTATTTTCTTGAAATAAAATTTTAAAGTTCAATTTCAAAAAATGCCGATAGGGGGCGCTTTAGACTTTGGAGTAACAAACAACTATTTTTTAACGTTATTTTTTGTATTTCTTTAAATGATTTCGAAAGCTTAGACTTAAACTTAAATTTTGATCTAAAAATCTGAGTCCTAACGAGTAGTTAAGTAGCATAAACTGAAATTTGAAATTTGAAACCCTTCTCCCCCCAGAACAAAAATCAGTTATTCCCGATCTTTGTGTCGTAGATTAGGCTCTAACTACTGCCGCGTTTTGCTAAAATTATTCTTTATGTCAGTATTTTCTTGAAAATAAATTTTAAAGAAAATTTTCAAAAAATTCCGATAGAGGGCGCTTTAGACTTTGGAGTAACGAACAACTATTTTATACCGTTATTTTTTGTGTCTCATTAAATGCTTTCTAAAGCTTAGACTTAAACTTAAATTTTCAGCTCAAAATCTGAATCGCTGAGCGTGGTTCAGTAGCGAGGGGAGGGGGTTCAAATTTCAACTTCTGAACATAGTTCAGTTTGCACTACTTAACCATGCCCAACGATTCTGTGCTGTGATACGAGGCAAAAATACAACTTTCGTCAAGGACTGCATAGTCGGAATTCACTCATAAAGGCACTGGCACAGTTGGAAACGTCGCTCATGCAAATGTTAAAGCTCCATTCCTGACGCTAGTCACCGGGTGAAGAAGGAAACAGAAAGTATGCAAATGTCAAATGGGGAAGAAGAAGAACACGTATGCAAAATTTCGACACGATTCAGGCATAAAAACCACTGAACGGTGAGTCAAGTGTAAGTCGCTGTAGTAATGAATCGGAAGATGGTGCCCTTCACGAATAAGGAAAAGGCTGAGATGCATTTAATTTACGGAGCGGCAGATGGAAATGGTGCAGAGGCACAACGAATGTACGGAGAGCGATTTCCCAACAGGCGGTTGCCTAACCGCAAAACTTTCGAGCGCTTGCACAGACAGTTGTGTGAGACGGGATCATTTCTCGCTTCCCGGTCGAATGCAGGTCGTGCAAAAAAGGACGAATCAGTAGTTGTTGCAGAAGCCATTCTGGATGTAGTAGCGGCGCAGCCAAGTACAAGTACACGAACAGTGGCTAGGCAGGTGGATACCTCACAGTCCATGACTTGGAGGGTACTGAAGGATGAACATTTGCTCCCGTTTCATGTGCAACGAGTCCAGAAACTGTCTCCAGGGGATTATCCAAATCGTATTGAATTCGCCCGCTGGTTTCTGCAGCAGAACGCGCTAAATCCACATTTTGGACGAACTGTGCTTTTCACCGATGAATGTACCTTCACACGTGAAGGTACATTTAACACACACAATGCACATGTATGGGCGGATGTCAATCCACATGCTACGTATCCACATGCTCATCAGAGACGCTTTTCCATCAATGTTTGGGCAGGAATCCTCGGAGACCACCTAATCGGACTGTACCTTCTTCCTGAACGCCTCAACGGTAAAACATACCTCACATTTCTGCAACATGTGCTGCCAGACCTGTTAAACGTTGTTCCTCCACGCATCCGGCGGGTCATGTGGTTCCAGCACGATGGAGCGCCAGCCCATTACGTACGAGACGTCCGCAACTATCTGGACATCACATTTCCGAACAGATGGATTGGTCGAGGTGGTCCTGTTGCTTGGCCTGCTCGCTCGCCAGATCTTTCACCCCTCGATTTCTTTTTTGGGGGACGATTGAAGGCTCTTATGTATGAGACACCCATTGAATCCCCCGAGGAACTGGTCGCCAGACTTTCCGCCGCTGTAGGGGAAGTGCTCGAAAAGCCTGATGTTTTCGCGAATGTTCGCCGTTCCATTCTTCGCCGTTGTTCTGCGTGCATAACCTCTGGTGGTCACAATTTTGAACATTTATTGTAATTACATGTTAATAAATATGCTTTGGTAACATAATCCTAATTTGTGTCTTTTTACCTCGTATCACAGCACACAATGTGTGGACATGGTAAACTGAACTGTGCTCAGGAGTAGAAATTTCAAACCCCCCCCTCCCCTCGCTACTGAACCACGCTCATCGATTCAGATTTTGAGCTGAAAATTTAAGTTTAAGTCTAAGCTTTAGAAAGCATTTAATGAGACACAAAAAATAACGGTATAAAATAGTTGTTCGTTACTCCAAAGTCTAAAGCGCCCTCTATCGGAATTTTTTGAAAATTTTCTTTAAAATTTATTTTCAAGAAAATACTGACATAAAGAATAATTTTAGCAAAACGCGGCAGTAGTTAGAGCCTAATCTACGACACAAAGATCGGGAATAACTGATTTTTGTTCTGGGGGGAGAAGGGTTTCAAATTTCAAATTTCAGTTTATGTTACTTAACTACTCGTTAGGACTCAGATTTTTAGATCAAAATTTAAGTTTAAGTCTAAGCTTTCGAAATCATTTAAAGAAATACAAAAAATAACGTTAAAAAATAGTTGTTTGTTACTCCAAAGTCTAAAGCGCCCCCTATCGGCATTTTTTGAAATTGAACTTTAAAATTTTATTTCAAGAAAATACTGGCATAAAGAAAATTTTTTGCAAAAACCGCAAACGAATCGACCAATTTTTCCATGTTTTATAATCATTTGAAATTTCGGACCCTAAACTTTAATGCCCCCTATCTCCTTGGGAATACGTCTGGGACCCTTAGTCTCCTATTTAATATTATTTGTCTTTAAGTGTACTATAACCCCTTAAAGTTCTGCCCATCTTTTATGAATCACCCTGTATATATATATATGTATGTATCTATCTATATATATCCCTTTCTTCTGGACACGATAACTTCCACAATTCTGCACCAATCTCTTCCAAACTGATACAAAAAATCAAGGGGCATAAAATCTCGGTCGAGTTCGTTAATGGGCAAAATCGGACCAAGGGGATGGAAATAGGGAGGGGTTTTGTGAAAACCGAAAAAACCCCATAACTTCTTAAATTTTGTACAGATCGAATCAGTTTAAAGTTTTTATTACTTCTAAAAATAGGGCCAAAAATTTATGTATCACAGATTTCTGATAAAGTTAAAAATGGGCTCAAAGGGCGCAAAAATAGGGTTTTTGGGGAAAAAAATTCATAACTTCGTCAATTCTCAAGATGTCAAATCCAATTAATTTTATCATGAATCTCCTTAACATTATCTACAACTTTTGCATTCACAAGTTTTTGATAGGACCAATTTGTACCGAAAAAAAATTAAAACGAAAACAAAAAGGGCGTTTGAAGAAGAAAAAAATCCATAACTCCGTCAATTTAAAAGATATAAAATCCCCATGAATTTATCATATATCTTCTTAATATTGTCTACAACATCTATTTAGGCAAGTTTTGGATAGGACCAATTCTTACAGCAAAAACAAATTAAGAATACATAGCGGTTGAAGAAAAAAATCATCTTAGTAAGGGTGTATTCAAATCCAAACTGCTTATTTTTTGACTCATTTTACAATTCATTTTTACTCTCAAAGGCTTCCAATTGATACTTTTTGTTACTCAGAAACTATATAATGTACCGTAATGGTCAAGTTTTTGATAGAGGCAGAATATATTTTAAAACATGCTGTCAAAGTGGGCCTTTTGAACCGAATTTCCCGAAGTGGATTGTGTTGGAAAAATCATCGTATTAAGGGAGTATTCAAATCCAAACTACTTATTTTCTGACTCATTTTTAAATTCATTTTTGCTCTCAAACGCATCCAATTGGTAGATTCGCTAATTCAGAAACTATATAATGTACCGTAATGATCGATTTTTTGACAGAGGCAGAATATATTTCAAAAAATTATGTCAAAGTGGGCATTTTGAACGGAATTTCCCGAAGCGATTGTGTTAGAAACGAAAAATATTGTCTTACTGAGAAAATAATTTTTTATGTATCAAGTTTTAATTAATTGAACGAAAATTAAAAACACAGGTCGCTTATAAATTTCTTCAAAAATCACGTCAACAAGTTTCATGTTTTCCTATTAAAAATGAATCTGGAGTTATGCCAGAAAATTTCGAGTTGTTGAGCATGGAAAAGTATTTTTTTGAATACCGCCCTAACATGATTCTGATAAAACCAGTTATTATATAAAAATGAAATAAAAACTCGTCAAAAGCGGCCAGATAAAATTGTTAAAGTGATTTTATCTCTAATCATGATTTGGTTTTTGTTTGTGAAATTAGTATACTTAACTTCGAAATCTACCTCCGTCTGTAGGCCGGGCCGGCAGGGATTTTTTAACTTTTATAATTACGTTTTATGTATTTTTTAACGCCGAATAGAATAAAAAAAAATTACCTTCACTTTTAACCATCATGTCAGAATTTTTCGCAAATCGTAAAATTCAAGGTTAAAAAATAGCGAAAAATCAGATCATCTATTTTATAAATAGATGTAAGGCTGTTTTATTCAGTTTAATTTTATTTATTTCAATAATTTATTCATTTTTTGGCTTATACTGGGTTTCTTACAGGGGGTCCGATGAGATTGGAAGTGGAGGGGGGGATCAATTTTAACTTTGATCCTTTTAACTTTGAAATTTGCGATTTGAGAAAAATCCTGACGTGATGGTTTAAAACGAAGATCATTTTCTGATTCAGCGCTAAAAAAATACATAAGAATCAATTTTCAAAAGCTAAAAAACATGGCACAACCCAAAATTTGAAAGACAGTGTAATCTACCAGCATTTAAAAATATATATCATTTTGCAAAGAATTGAGGCTGTTGTTTTTCATACTTTTATTTAACAAAAATTCTGTTATTTTTATCCTCTTATATGTTCAGTACTTTGCAGTAATATATCACAATGATTAAAGATTTCAAATTTATATTGCAATGCTAATTTTACTCCCAACCATTTCTTTAATATATCTGACGAAATTATATTTCTACTAAATTTGTGAATGATCCCTAATTTCCAGCAAAAATATGCTCCAACTTTAAACAGCTATTAGTCGGTCAATTTTAATCGTAGAATAACGAGTCTTTTTTTGCCTACTTGTCAGCATAACAGGAAAATTTCACTAAATACAACTTATAGGACCGGAGGACCGCATAAAAATTTAGATTCTATAATTCTTCTCTAAGTTTTTTGCTTCGCTTCAAACTTTTTTTTTACCTTAACTCTGCACCTAGTTCTGACCACTTTCATAATTGGAAGCATGCATAGGACCAACGGTTGCGAAAATAAAGGTCGGTCGATCATGGGCAAACATAGAAGGGTGGTGCAGCTGACTAAAACAAGCATGTTTTGTATTGGAATGTATTGTCGGAAATGAAAAGTTTTGCCGAAAAACAAGAAATGCGGAGGAAATGTAAACGAGCGTTTTATTTACATAGCAATTACAGTAAGTGTTCAAATGTGCTACTGGTAGCGTCGAGCAAGTGATTGGCGTAACTTTTCACAGATTCTACGTGTTTCACGAACATTTGCAGCAACCACTGAAAATCTTGCAATGAGGTTCTCATCAGAATCAACTGGTATCTCATGGAAGAGACATTTGGAACCTTGGAAAGGGTACGCCAATCGCTTGCTAGACGCTGTCAGATATCTATTGATGTTTCTGATGGCACATTTGAGCACTTACAGTAATTGTTATGTCAATAAAATACTTGTTTTCCATTTCCTCCACATTTATTGTTTTTAGTCAAAACTTTTCCTTTCCGGCCACACATTGCTGTACCAAAATTGCTTCTTTATGTGTATTTTACGTTTCCCTAAAGTTTGTCTCATGATCGTAGATACACCCTGTATATAACTTAATTATGTGTGATTCATATTTTATTTGTTTTATGAAGAAATTTTTGGTTCAAATCGAAGATTTTTTATTTTGTACCCTTCAAATGGCAGGTTGTTGGTGTATTTAGTGTTAAAATATAAAGAGTTTTCTCATAAAACCTACCTGATTTCAAATGTTAATTGCACGGAAAGTATTAGTCTGAGAGATTTGCGGTTAGCAGTATCATGAATAATAACACAGCAAGTTTATTTTGCTGCAATTTGTTGTTTCCGAAACAGTTAATTTTTGTGTACGTATTATTGATATGTCATGGAATTGTAATTCTTTTATTGCTGATTTTGACTAATGCAGGGCAGCCACACGCGACTTTTTTTATAGTCTGTTCGCATCATTGTTTTAAACAAATACATTTTGTAGTATGATTCTCTTGAAAATGCTGTCAAAGTATATGTAAAAGTTTTTTGTTTTCAAAAGGTGGTGCGACATAGATTTAAAAAATAGTCGCCTGTGGCAGCCCTGCTAATGAGCTGAGAGCTATGAATATCGACAGGACATTCTGAGAGCTACGAACGCAGACCACATCAAAGTGCATAGATATACAAAAATGGAACCTTTTCAGACAAATGAACGTTTGCACGAAATGAACTTGTTGTCATGACATATCAATAACACTTACAAAAAAAAAACTTTTTTGGGGAAAATTTTTGCAGCAAAATAAACTTGGTGTGTTGCTATATGTTACAACACACCGTAAATCTTTAGGAATCATAGTTTCCGTACAATTAACATTTGATATCAGGGAGGTTTCATGTGTACACCCTTATGGACTTTCGTGTATAATGGTGAGTTCTTAGAAATCCCAGTGAGTAAAGTTTCATCTGTTTTTAACACTTTCCAACAAAGTTGAAAAGTGTTCATGACTTCGGTTATGGCCGTCTGGCCGTCTGTACGCGCTCTAAATCTCGTAAATATACTCGGATCATTCTGAAATTTTTGGATGTTAGTGACCTCTACCAGAGTATGATCCCTAATTCAAATGAAGTTTGTAGCATTTTTAGTTCATCTAGCGGGACAGTCAAAAGTATTTCGTTACATTACGGTCAATGGGAAAAAATCGTTTCAAATGGTTTTTAATGATGTTACACGCATCCAAACATAACAAAATTTATATGCATTTATGAAGTGTACTAAAATATGCATTCTGTATAATATGCGGTGCAAAGTATAATTATTATTTATTTACAAGGCCACACAAAATAATTACGTTACATAATGATATGGGGGGGGGGGGATTATGTGCGGCGTATTTTAAATATGATGAACTATTTCATATATAATGAAATTGATATATGTCGCCGAGGTTTACTCTAAGTTATTTCATGTATAATACGAAGTGCATAGCATTTACAGGGAAACACAAAAGATTTTAGACACAAAATTGTATCAGAAGTACTGTACATGATTGCTGGAAATGAATTTTGAACACACTATATGCGCTTTTATGTTTCCCTATATTTATGCACACTATATGGTGTGTATAAATGCTATAATTTATATACAAAAGAATAGTAAGGGTTACTGGGTATGAGCGCAAATTGCTTAAAGGTGGTTTTTAAATGAGTTATACATTTTTACGCAGAACTGTATTTAGTTTAATGATAAATGTTTGTAGAATACTAACAAAATGATATACAAGGTCACGCAAAGAAATGGATACATGCCGTCTATGGATGATAATTTCTGGAAATGTGATTTCAGTAGTTTTAAGAGTGTTTTAGTTGTGTAGCTATAAATTTTAGCTAAATAGTGGCGTGATAAAGGTACTGGGTAAACTACAGGGCTTTACAAAAGTATTCACGTATGTTTCCATCTATTAGTATAAATTGCTGAAAGAGAAATTTCAACCTGTTATGCGCTTTCTTGCTGAACTAGATTTTCCGATTATATAGTATATACATCAACATACAGATCAAATACAGAGCTGTTCAAAAAAATTGGAATGAACATTTGGCTATGGACGGTAACTTCAGAAATCATTTTTTTAAATGTTTACTTAATTATCTTATTTACCTTATTTCCCTAAATAACGAAGTTTTTTTAAAGCTTTCAGAGAGTGTTGGAAAGTGTTTCATAATCTATGCCGTACGTTTGATTTTTCTTTCTTGTTTTAACACACAGTAGGGTGCGTATAGTTTAACCAATATGATTTAATTGAATTTCTCGCCTTATTTTACAGGGCTGCCGCAGGCAACTATTTTTATATTCTATTCGCAGCACTATTTTAAGAAAATTAATTTTTTTGTATGTTTTTCCGGCAGGTGTTGTTCTCAAAGCCTATGTGAAAAATTTTTGATTTAGAAAAATGGTGCGAGGTACAATTAAAAAATAATCGCCTGTGGCAGCCCTCATTTTGTTGGAGAAAAATGTTATTAAGATACCACACTAGTCAGAGGAAAAAAAGAAATCGCTAACGTTAAATCTATAGGAGCGTTATTTTCAAATATCTCGCTTGAATTGTAATATTTTTAAACGATTTTTTTGCAATGGATAGCTAAGGACGATCTTCAGCCTAGCTTGTTTTTACTTTTTCGATTTTGGCTTCAGATTTTTTTAAGGTACTTTCATTTTCAGAACCGGCTGGAACTGGTTCTGAAATTGAAACTATCCTAAAATTAAAAAAAAATTATCCAAAATCAAAAAAGTAAAAACTAGCCCGGTTGTAGGTCGTCCTCCGCTATCCTATGCAAAAAACAATCCTTCAAAAATATTAAAATCAAAGTGAGAAAATTTAAAATAACGCCCCCCATAGACTTAACATAGAGTTTTAATTTCTACTCGTAACTGACGATTGGAAACGAGAATTCTTGTTTTCATTCAAAACATAAAATTGACTAAGGGCGTGGCTCCTACCTTACAGAAAATGCATTTTTATCATGTTGTCCACATTTTTTTAGATTGTAAGACATTTTATATTAAATTCGTACATTGAAATATATTTACCGATGCATAAACTTGGGAAACGTACTTAGGACACCAATATACAAAAGACTTTCAGAACAGGGAGGAGCTTCTACTGTTTTAAAATTCAGATTTCATAAAAATTGCCCGTCAGCAATGTTTTAAGTCTCCGATTAAACGTTGTTACTATACAGCCTGCGATTTTAAAATTAAACAGAAATTGACGAGTAATCAAAACTAATTATGTAGAGTAAGGAAAGTAATAAAATTATTTTTTGTTTATTGTTTTAACTTATTATTTAAAGTAAACAAACTTATATATTATTAAATTACAATTTTTAACACTCGGTAATCTTTAATCATTCAAAAAACCTAGCTTTTCAAAATTTATAACATAGGCCCTTCTTCTAAGCACCCATTCATTTTTAAAACCGTTTGTTTGTTAATTAAGTATATGAATAGTCTGTTAACTCTTTAACGGTCGCTTAATATTTGGAAAAATCATCAAAAAAGTACCTATTTTTTATTACAGAAATTGAATAATTATAACGCTTCTAAATAAAATGTGCAATTAGTTTTTTTTAAGGCGAAAAAAAAAAGATGTAATAGAACAAATTCACATTTGTAGAAAAGTCATCATGCGAGAATTCTGTGTCTTAATGTTTGTTTTAATGCGAATGACCTTATTTTTCAAATTTTAGATCTTTATTTATCATCATCACACAAATTTTTACAAATAATATTTGTAATATTTTTTTTTAGTGTGACGTATTTTGAAACATGCAATACAAATTCCAACACAATCAGCGACCAAAACCAAACCCAAACAGCAATATTCAGAGACTTCACACGGAAATGACTTTTAATTTTTTCTGGTTTCGAAGTTTTTTCCAGCAATTAAATCTCCAGCCCGGAAATAGGACGGGCACGAGAATTAAGGGGTTAAGGGGAGATTAGCTTTCCTTCAATTGAAAAAAATCGATTTTTTTTTTTTTTTTTTTTACGTTTTTCTATTCTTTATAGTCTGTAGATAATCTAAGTAATATGATTTGGCCGAATTCGAAGTGCTTTAGTGCTTTAAAGCAATGCGTCCGTAGGGTTACACTGTTTTAGAGCACTATAAACGCATTTTACGCAAAATGCCTTTTTTTTTTCTTTTTTTTTTTTAGCCGAGCGGGATCAGAAAGCAAAAACTATTACACCTATCTTGCAATTTTTTTTACAATTAAGGTTAATAACGTTTTTTAGAACTTGGACAACTTTCAGCCATTTTTATAAAAAATAAATATTTTAGAAGCACGCCAAACGACAAAAATATGGGTCAGAGGCAGACCTTTTTTTTTTTTTCAAGTGGCTATCACTTTGTTGATTTTCAATTTTTTGCCTTCAAAATGCATGGTGCTCTAGACTATAGTATCTACTTTCACAATCCGTTACGAAAATTGATTGCAGAAAACTCTGGCGATCTATTGGATCCTGTCCGATTGGAAGCGCACGATGCGCACGCTAAGACACCCACCCCACAAATCCAGTCACATTATCAATTGAAAAAAAAATGAAATGTTCTTCAAATGATAATAAATAGCATGCAAAAAACCCGGAGCTAAAATCTTCTTTACTATTCCAGCAAAAAAAAAAAAAAAAAAAAAAAAAAAAAAAAAAAAAAAAAAAAAATTCTAAAAAGCGCACTCTTTTTCGCCTTTTAAAAGCAAACCCCCCACCCACCTATCACATAAGACACGATTTTTTTTTTACTTTTTACTTCGAAACAGATTTCAGTTTTTAAAATAAATAAATTAGAGATATTTTATATTTATACTAAGATAATCCCTTTTCACTTTAAAGTAAAACTTGTCCTTAAAATGATTCAAAAGAAATAAAGAGAACGAACGAAAGAAAGGAAGAAATAATGAAGTAAAGAAGCAGAAGAAACAAATTGTCATAAAAAATTACCTAAAAATTTGCCACAAACGCATGCTGCTATCACTATGAAAAGTCTTTGTGCAAAATCAGTTTGGTACTTGCGTATTATTCTTGACAGGAAGAAAGATTGCTAAAAATGATCATCAGTCTCACAGTGTGCTTAAAACAGTTAACTTAATATATATTTATTAAATACATATAACATCGTTAAAAGTGATAAATAATATAAAAAATCTACAATAATACAAAACACTAATTTTGCAAATATTTTTTAAATACATAACATCCGGTTGTCGCTATTTAGCGATAAAAGACTTTTAAAATGGTAGTTTTATTTATGGTCGGAGATTATTCCTTGACAGAAAAAATGTAATGTGTTATATCATATACAAAGGCTATATCTATAAATATTATATCACTAGCGGATCTTCACAGATCGGTTTTCCAAAAGAACCTCTATACAGGGCTCTCACAGGCGAATATTTTTTAATTCTACCTGGCACCCTTTTTTAAAAACAAAAATTTTTCACATACACTTTGACAATATCTGCAAGAGAAATATAGTACTTTTTTTTTTCTTAACACGTTCACGCCGGGGCGGTGGGTCACACTCGACTATCTCAGATGTGTCAAGTCTCCGGCTTTTTATACACCACTATTATTTTAGAGAAAATGTTGTTCCTTTAAATCGCTCAATTGTTCTAATTAAATAAAACAACATTTTCTGTATTAAAATACTGGTATTCACAAGGCCGGAGACTTGGCAGCTCTGAGACAGTCGAGTGTGACCCACCGCGCCTGCGTGAACGTGTTAAAATAGTGATGCGAGTAGAATATAAAAATAGTTGCCTGTGGCAGCCCTGTTGATATGAACGAACGTGAACTTAAGATTCCACTGCTTTCTGCAGCGTACAGTTATACAGGCTACGTTCGCTCCGGTCTCATATCAAGATAACCTGAAGTTTTCTAGTATCGTTGTTCATGTTAAGCCGATTTGGTATCCTTCCAATTCTACTTTAATCATACAATTAACAAAAATTTCCGGAGAGTTTTTGTTATATCGTATATATCGCTTATTTAAGTGTTTCCAAAGTAAACTGCCCTTTTAAAAAACTATATCATTTTTTAAGTTATGAATAATGTAAGGTCTAATTTGGCTACCTGATACAGATTCAAAGAAAACAAAACAAGAGGTCCCACATACGTTAGAAGTAAAATTCCTAAAAGTCTACCTATATCATAAAACACAAACGCACGCGTCAGTACCATTAGAGTCATAACGATGCGAGCACTAATGTGGTTAAACTGTGAAAGTTACAACAAGTTGGAAATCGCTCGTCAAACGTGGCAAATGAGGTGCGTTCGTATTATTAGTTTTATAAATATTTTTGATCGCATATTGTTTGAATGTATATTTTAGTGCACTTCAATATGTGCAATCCATATCCATTTCATTCTGTTCGAAAGGCTGTAATATCATTAAAATGCACTTGAAACATTTTTTTTTCATTGGCCGTTATGTAAACGGAAAACTTTTGACTGTCCCTGTCATTAAACTATACATCCGATCTTCATAAAATTTGAAATGACTCGACAAAATTTTGTAACAATTATATATTTAAAATTTCAGACCATTCGGGAGGCTGTAGCATCATTAAAATGTACTTGCAACAATTTATTCCCATTGGCCGTAAAGTAACGGAAAACTTTTGACTGCCCCTGTCATTAAACTATACATCCAATTTTCATAACATTTGAAATGACTCGACAAAATTTTACAATAATTTATATATTTAAAATTTCAGACCATTCGGAAAGCTGTAACATCATTAAAATGCACTTGCAATAATTTATTCCCATTGGCCGTCATGTAACGGAAAACTTTTGACTGTCCCTGTCATTAAACTATGCATCCGATTTTCATAAAATTTGAAATGACTCGACAAAATGTTGCAGCAATTATTCATTTAAAATTTCAGACCATTCGGTCGGGTAGTTTTTGCTCTGTTATATGCGGACTGACTGAACGACGACTATAGGTGCTAAGTATTTATATAATTACGAACGCCCCTAATAATGGAGCGAATTTTTCAATTAAACGTAAACAATCGCAATATTATCTCTAACGGAATAACTAAAAGATCGTATAAAATTTCAATTTAAAAAAGTCTAATTAAAAAATCAAAATAGGGCTTCAAGGTGCATAGCTGCAGTTATAAAGGTATCCGATCTTGTGGCTCCGCTTAGAGCGGTCTCTTTTAAACACAGCGGTCAAACACACACATTCACACCCAAACTTTTCTATCTTTTATTATAGGTATTATATAGTTATATAAAAATATTTTTGAAATTCCCTTTAATATGGTAGACATATTTGAACTACGATTTTTTAGTATGGATAAAATAAAAATATAAGGGTTACTATGATTGGCATCATCGTCGCCGTTTCTGGCACGGATAATACAAAACTACCATCAGTGTTTTGAACAGCATTAATAATGGAACTATGAATGAAAAGGAACTGACATATTCTTAAAATAAAGAAGCTTCAACTGTAACCGCTTTCGCTAGGCTTGATTACGGCCAAGGCAAATTTCCACTAGTACATTTAAATAGAACATTTCTGCTTATTTAAACGCCTTATTGTTGCACAATTTCAGTCATAAATTATGGCAAAAACCTATTTTTACTGGTGGAAGTTTACTTCGGCGATAGTCAGGCCCTGTGTTTCCGTCCTATTGTGACAACCTAAACAACCTCCTGTCAGTGTCAGTGAAAAATATTATATTACCTGGGCAAACTGCCACCAGTAAAAACAAATATAATTTTTTACCATACTTATGAGAGAAATTTTGCATGAATAAGGCACTAAAATAAGACTAAATTTTCTAATCAAATTTACTGGTGAATGTTTGCCCCTGCGATAACCAGAAACTATTGATCCGATTTTAAAAATCAGCCGCTATATTGTGGAAACCTCCTCAGTGACTTCTCTCTCCAGTGGTAGACAATACACTTTATTTCTTCCCTGCTTTATTCATATTTCCATTAATCTAATATACTGTTGGAAAATTTTAAAAACATTTATTCTTTCTATATTAAAAAAAAACTGCTTCTAAATAATTTGCTAATGCCTAAAATGATTTAAAGTCTAGCAAAATTTATCAATAACAAATTAAAATCTAAAAATTTATCCATTAACACATGTTCCTGTCACTACCAGGGGATTATGCGCAAAGACAATTACCAAGGAAACACAATTTATTCAAAATTATACAAGAAAAATTTAATCCCTGAATTTTAAATAATTATAACTAATATTATTGTACTTTGAAAATAGGTAGATTACGTTGATCTACGGAAACACATTTCTTTTATCTAAACTTCCTTTGGGGCTTAAATAATTAACAGTAAACTCTTTCGACAACATTAATTTCATTCCCAGATTAAAAAATATATACAACCCTCAGCAAAAATTTAGAAACTGGTGATTTTTAACCTTTAAATAAAAAAATACGAACACTTGGGTTATACAAATGGCTGTACTTATTTTTTTAATATATTTTAAACGTTTTAAGACAAAAATGACGGTTTTAATGTAGGATATTACTCAATTTAACTGAAAAAAGTGAAATTTGCATATTGCAAAAGTTTAGACACTTTTTTAGGCAACTGTTCACGGAAAAACGCAAATTTTAAACTTATAACGTCACATGCATGAAGTATTTAAGTGCACCTCGCGATAGTATCGGTTAGTGAAGATGCCGCGAGCTAGAAATTTTCAGTTAGATGAAGTAATTAAAGCACGGCAGCTGAAATCGAAAGGGAAGACTGTTGCAGAAATGTCAGCTACTTTGAATCGTCCGAAGAAGTCTGTCTATTATGTACTGTCTAAGGGTGACTCTTTCAAAGCAAAACATAAATCTGGAAGGCCTCGTGTAGCCAGAAAACTAGATTATAGAAGGATCCATAAACTGGTATCTAGACAAATGATGATTGCTAATCGCATTAAAAGTGAGTCAGAGCTTTCTGTGTCAACGGATACTTTCGTGGATGAATTATAGAAAGATGTACATTAGTTTACATGAAAATGATAAACAACCAGCCTTGAAATCTCACAACAAATTTGTTGCCCCTTTCCGTCGCGAAGTAATTCTGTTCATAAAACTGATGAAATAAGGGACTGAAACCAAAATTTATAAACGAATTTTTATTAGAAAATATGAACTTGCTTATTTTCACGTACATTATAAAAGGAAAATTTTAATACAATTTTCTTGGTGCCGTCTGTCAGTTTTGGAATTAAAATTAGGTGTCCTTTTTAAGGACACAGCCCTCGAAAGAGTTAATGATTTGGGCCTCACTTTGTTTTAATTCTCAAGTATCTCTGGAGTTTCTCAATGGTTGCCAAGCAGCGTAAGACTACAAACATACATTGGAAAACAATTTACAGCCATTTGGTGTACTTTTAGCTCTTCCAAAGTATGTATTTTAACAAGGTAATACGTCTATTCATGTTGCATACAAATCAAAAAATTAGTTTAACCCTCAAAATATTACTGTTCTCGACTGGCCCGCGTGTAGCCCTGATCTGAACCCAATCGAAAACTTTTGTGGCATCATATCTCATACGGTTTATGCATTGTTTTGACAATACTCCTCTGTAAATGAACTTCGATCTGCTGTTGAACGTATTTGGTACGAAATAGACCCCCAAGTGATGCAGGATTTAGTTTCTTCGATGAGAACTCAGATTTTTGCATTAATAGCAGACAATGTAGATGCAGTTCGATTTTAATTTATGGATATTTTTCTGTTAACAGACAAATTGTCTATACTTTTGCCACAATGTTAATTTGTTTTTGTCATTATAGATTATGTAAAGTGTATAAATTAAAATTTATTGTTTGTGTATGACAGATAAGTCCCCAGCAATATGTGACAGTTGAGTTGCAACAATTCATTACATACTTCTCAGTGCAGAAGACTAATCGACATTGTCTAAACTTTTGCTGAGCACTGTATATTGAAGGAAAGAGACAAGAAACTTTGTTAGTAATTTATCTTTGCTTTATAGATTTGTTTTCTATTTAAACACGCAAGAATGTCTAAGAATATAAATTTTAAATCAGTTTTCTTGTTCAAAATAATACACGATCACTTCTGTGCTTGTTTAGTCATTATGTATATGCCTATAATTGATTCAAATAAGAAATATTTTGCTTGCTTTTAATGGTAAGGCTATTGAATAATCATTTTGCTGGGCGAAAATGTCAGAAAAATTCAAAGTTTGGTCTGTAGTTCTTTCGTTGTATATCTTGCTACATTACCAAAGGGCGAACTTCCATCAATAAAAATAAATAGAATTTTTTTTCTTATTTATGTCAGTAATTTTGTGTGAATAGCGCGTTTAATTAAAGCAAAAATTTGCCCCGTTGATTAATCAGGCTCTATGTGCACACGAGTTGTCTGACCGCTTATTACTGAATTCACACATCCCAAAAACTTGGATTTTACTGTACATAATGATGTGCGAAATGTATTTATTATGACTTACAGTTTGTATGTAATAAGTTCTTCATATAATAATGAATTCTCCTGTTAAATTTTCATATGTTCTCCCGCGTAAATTGGGGTTCCAAATGCTCTGGACATCAGTATTTTAAAGTAAAGTTTTAGCCTTATCTAATGGCAGAATTACATGCGTTTAAAGATGGTGAAATAAACTGTAATAAACTAGAGAAGAGGAATTTTGCTTTTTCAGAATTTAGTGTCGCCCCCGGCATTTCCATTACTTCATTTTCTTCTGGTGGACTGGTAGTTTCTATTATTATGAAACAGCCAATATAAATGAAGCGTTAGGTGAAGATGAAAGAGCAGTCGTAAAAAGTTAGAACTCTGATTTTCTGGTCAGAATGGAAAAAAAAAATTGGCCATAATTTTTTTTTTTTTGCCATTCTTTTTTCCATTCTAACCAGAAAATCAGAGTTCTAACTTTTTACGACTGCTCTTTCATCTTCACCTAACGCTTCATTTATAATAACTTTAATAGTGATATTTTAATAAATGATCTTTTTAACCCATCATTTTCGAGTTTCTCCAGAAACTTTAGAAAAGTTTGTCTGTTACGTCATTGATAATAACGGCGAACAGCAGCTAGCAATTTTTGAACCTATCATGTTTTTGTTTGGTAGAAAGTTTTCTTCTTCTTCATTATTATCACTGACAATATACAAGGTGTTTCATAAAAGATGGACAAATTTTCTAGAGGAGATGGTACACATTCAAACAAAGAATGCATGGTCGGAAATAAAAAGCAAATGTGCTGAAGGGTACAAAAGGTGATATTGTTATACGACAGGATTACCAGCTTGGTCTCCATTTTTATTCAGAAAATCTGAATTCGTGCCAGAAATTAAAAATAGTATTTTTTGCTTTATTTAATGGCAGAAATTATGTGATTACATATAGTACAGATTCTTTTTTACTTACCCATCATACGTAGTATAGGGTAAGTCTTGTAATCGTTTTAAAAATCGAAAAAAAAATTTTGACGGATTTACACGTTTCAGACACTGGAGATTCCGAAAAACATATTTTTAGAGAAAAAATTTGTCCGTCCGTCTGTATGTCTGTGTGTCTGTAATCGCTCTATCTCCCGAACAAATTGAGATAGAGACTTGAAATTCGGTGTGTACTTAGGGAGTAATAATGGGAAGAAGACTATTGAATATTAGTAACCACGATTAACCAGAACTATTTTTTTCAGGCTCTTGAAATATTCGTTCTGATAAAAGGTATACAAAAATTTCGAAATTGTTTATTTGAAGGAGTGAATATAAAAGACAATAAAAAAACATAAATTTTGCATCGTGAATAAACTCGATCGGATAATTAGTTGCCGAGATATTTATAATTCTATTTTTCACACTCTTCGATTTTTCATGACCCTGTATTTTCTTCAAATTTCAATTCAAAGATATATTTCAATTGGAAATGAGACGCAGTAAACTGTTAGTTAATAGGACTATAATTTTTCGAGTTATAAGGATGTTTCTTTTACGCAATTCGGTACTACTCGATTATCCCGCCGACCAAAAAATTATCGCCAAACTATAAGATTAAATGCGAATAATGGCTTATCGTAAATGTCAAGCATTTAATGCCTCTCCATACCTATAAGGGGGGTTTACCATAGGGGGGGGCTGTTCTGTCGCCAAATACCGCCAAGTTTGCCGCCAACTTGGCGGTATATCGCCAAATTTGGCGGCAAAAATGAGTCGCCAAAAGTGACGCCAAATTGGCGGTATCTCTAATATTTCGCCAAATCCCCATAGACTTCCATTGTAAACCAATAGCGTTTACTTGCTTACAGAAAATCAACAAATTGGGATATTTTAATGCAACAAAAAGTAATATTAGCTTAAGGGGTTATATTAATTATATTTGAGGAAGTCTAAATAAATTAAATTATGAATAAAAGTAACATGGTACAATGCTTAGCAAACATCACATATTTTATTTTCATATTTTATATTGTCTATATCCATGATGGGTAAGTATTACGGTAGCACCCAACGACTAGTTTTTTAATTTTCTGGTATGAATGTGAAATTTCGAGATAAAATGGAGATCAAACTGGCAAGCCTATTATACGACGCAAAAACACGGAAAGAACGATTAAGTGGCAAAAGCAAGATTGGAAACCGCTCTCCATACAATCGCTGAGCCTCTGAGCCATTTTCATTTGTAGTCGGAAATAAAACGTAAATGTTCTGGCGCATTTGGAAACTTGGTCGATGCAAACGTAAAAGCTCCATTTCTGTTGGAAGTTATCTGGAGAAGAACGACATTAATAGCATGCATATGTGATATGGGGAAGAAGAAGAATGCGTATGAAAAATGTCGCCTCGATTAATACATAACAGCCGCTGATCCGACTGTGCAACCGTTAATCGCGGTAGGAACGTGTAGAAAGATGTTGCCCTTCACTAATAGGAAATAGGCTGATTTGCATTTTATCTACAAAGGAAAATGGCGCAGAGGCTTAACGGTTGTACATAGAGAGTTTCCCCACCTTTTTTTTTTTGCCACTTAATAGTTCTTTTTGTGTTTTTGCCTTGTATAACAAGGTCGACAGTTTGGTCTCAATTTTTATTTCGAAATTTCGCATTCATACCGAAAAATTAAAAAGAAAGAATCTGTACTATATATAATCACAAAAATTTTGTCATTAAATAAAGCAAAAAATACTATTTTAATTTCTGGCACGAATTCCGATTTTTTGAATAAAATGGAGGTATAACGACAACATCACATTCGATGCCCTCTACCACATATGCTTTTTATTCCCGACCATGCATTCTTTGATGAAAGTTGTTTGTTTGGGTGAGTACTATCACCTCTTAAAGTTTTGCCCATCTTTTGTGAAACACCCTGTATAATCTCTCAATAATGAAAAAAAAATCAGGAAAGTTGCTTTTGAAGAAATAATATACAAAACCTGTTTCAATTCTGCCATTACAATTCGTGAAAAAAAATTCTACATTATCCGATGAATAAGCATCGGAGAAGTACGCATTGTGGGATGTTCTTAACGTTAAATAGAAATAGAAAATAATGGAGAAAACAAAATTGTCCTCAGTATTCGTATATTTTATCTATCTATACTCATATTATAAAGAGGTAAAAATTATTTATTTGTAGGAGGTAAGCTCAGGAACTACCGAACCGATTTCAAAAGTAATGGTATCAAAATGATGGTGTTAGTCCAACTTAGAACATAGGCTATATTTTATGTCGGTGCTACTACCCCAAATGGGGTGCAGGAGCAAAAAACGTTCTAAAAGTGCGATTTTTGCGTTACTGAAGGGCCTAGAAATATGAAATTAGGAATATTAGTTACTTGTAAGATATAAATGATGTCTAAGAACAGTTCTTAAACAATTCGAAATTTAAAAGGGGTGAAAATGCACAAAAAGCGTTCTAAAAAATGTTCTAAATGGTAGTTTCTACATAATCTCAGGAAATACCAAACCGATTTAAAAAATATTGGTGTCAAAATGATGGTGACAACGCTTGCTCCGAAATAGGCTATATTTTATGTCGGTGCCACTACCCCAAAGGGGGTGCACGAGCAAAAAAACGTTCTAAAAATGCGATTTTTGCGTTACTGAAGGGCCTAGAAATATGAAATTTGGAATATTAGTTACTTATAAGATATAAATGATGTCTAAGAACAGTTCTTAAACAATTCGAAATTTAAAAGGGGTGAAAATGCACAAAAAGCGTTCTAAAAAACGTTCTAAATGGTAGTTTCTACATAATCTCCGGAAATACCAAACCGTTTTAAAAAAAAATATTGGCGTCAAAATGATGGCGACAACGCTTGCTCCAAGATAGGCTATATTTTATGTCGGTGCCACTACCCTAATGGGGGTGCAGGAGCAAAAAACGTTCTAAAAATGCGAGTTTTGCGTTACTGTAGGGCCTAGAAATATAAAATTTGAAATATTAGCTACGTATTAGATATAAAGGATTTCTAAGAACAGTTCTTAAACAATTCGAAATTTAAAAATAGTGAAAATGCCTGAAAAGCGTTCTAAAAAACGTTCTACATGGTGGTTTCCACACAATCTCAGGAAATACCAAACCTATTTAAAAAATAAAGGCGTCAAAATGATGGTGACAAAGCTTTCTCCAACATAGGCTGTGTTTTATGTCGGTGCCACTACCCCAAAGGTGGTGCAGGAGAAAAATGTTCTAAATTGCGGTTTTTGCGTTCCGGAAGGGCCTAGAATCGTGAAATCTGGGATGGTAGTTAGTTATAAGATATCAATGAATCTCTAAGGACATTTCCTAAAAAAATCGAAATTTAAAAGGGGGTCAAAATGCGCAAAAAGCGTTGTTAAAAACGTACTAAATTGCGATTTCTATGCAATCTCAGGAAGTACTGAACCGATTTCACATATCATGTTGCAAAAAAGATGGTGACACATCTTGCTCTAAGATAGGCTATATTTTATATCTGTTTCTACTACCCCAGAGGAGATGCAGGAGCAAACTGTGCGAAAAGCATTCTAAAAACGCTCTAAATGCCGATTTGTGAGCAATCTCAGGAAGAATCAAACTGATTTCAAAAGTAATGGTAGGAAATTGATGCTGACAGCCTCTGCTCTAACATAGACGCTATTTTATGTCGGTATCACTATCACCTAGACGTTGCAGGAGCAAAAAAGCGTTCTAAATTTCGATTTTTGTGATCTTTAGAGGTTAGCAACTTAAAATTAGGCAAGGTACATATTTATTAGATGTAAATGATCTTTAAGAGCAGTTTCGAAAAAAAAAATAGAAATTTAAAACGCGGTGAAAAGGCGCGAAAAGCGTTCTAAAAACGTTCTAAATTGCGATTTCTACTCAATCTCAGGAAATACCAAAGCTATTTGAAAAGTAATGTTTGCAAATCAATGGTGACAGTCCCTGCTATAACATAGGTTATATTTTATGTTGCTGTCATTACCATCTGAGGGTTGCAAAAGCAAAACATGTTCTAATTTGCGTTTTTTGCACAACTGAGGGGTCTAACACTTTGAAGTATTGCATGGTATTTACTTACAAGATGCAACTGCTTTCTAAAGACAGTCGAAAGAAAATTCCATATTTAAAAAGATGAAGTGAGCGGAAAGCGTTACAGATTACAATTTTTATGCAATCTTATCAAATACCAAACCGATTAAAAAAATAGTGATGACAAATTGTTGGTGATAGAACCTGCTCAAACATAAGCTATATTTTATGTCTGTGGTACTACCACCAGAGGTGCAGGAGCTAAAAACTTTCTAAATTGCGATTTCTGTGATACTGAAAAGGCTAGAAACTTTAAACTTGGCATGGTAGTTACTTATAAAATATAAATGCCCTCAAAGGACTGTCGAAAATAAATTCGAATTAAAAAGGGGGGAAGCGAAGGGGAGGTGCGAAAAGCATTTTAAAAAAGTCCTAAATTACGATTCCTATGCAATTTCAGGGAATATAAACCTATTATAAAAGTAATAGTTGTGAATCAATCGTAACAGTCTCTGATCCTACACAGGCTATATTTTATGCCTATGATTCTACCACCTGGGGTTCATAGAAACAACAAACGTTGTAAAAAAAGGCCTTTAAAAGCTTTCTAAATTACGTTTCTGTACAATATTAGGAAATAACAAACCGATTTCAAAATTACTGCTGGCAAATTAATGGTGATAGTTCCTATTTCAACATAGCCCTTTTTGTTGAGAGAGATGGTAGGACTTGGAATTTGACATGATAGTTAATTTTAGGATGTAAGAAGATGGTTTCTAAAAAATTCAAAACTTCAAATGAATACTGAAATGAGCGTATTAATGGAGCATAAAAGTTTCAAAATATTTTCTAAATTATCATCTATTTAGTTTTATTTCGTTTTATTAATTTAAGTCTCATTTCTACCTAATGCAGTGTAATAATGATGTTTAATCAAACTGTGTTTTAAATAGTAGTTTTTGAATTATTCCTAAAAGTAATAAGTACCTTTTAATAAAATAAAATTACCTTTTAATAAAATAAAAATTTATTTAGTACCTTTTAATAAAAATTAGACATAAATATCACTTGGCATATTTCAAATAATACGCGAGCAAAGCCGCGGGGTTTGCTAGTATTATATATATTCGTATAAGTTTCTTAAGCCGAAACGCATTAACGAGAGTATACTGCATTAAACTAATTTTAACAAAATATATAATATCTTAAATCAAAGTTTCTTCCAAAATTATTGAATTTAACTGAAATTTGATTCATTTGATACATTCGAAGTGTAATCTTTATTTTGTTCTTTTTATGTATCAATGAAATCAATAAAAGATTATTTATAGGTGAGCCAGGTAGTAAATAAGTAAACCCAATTATTTAATGGTGCTGCGTACTGATAATCTTTATTAACTAACAGATTTGTATTTTAATTGTAAATAGAACAAATCCTTAACCCTTAAATGCATATTGCAACTTAGGAGTTACATGATCTTTATTTATTTTGCCATTTGGCGCTTTCTATTGGTCTTTTGATGAACTATTATGTATTATTTACGTGTGATAACATGTATTTAAAGCTGTGAAGTCTGTTTTTTCCCTGATTTGTTATCACGGGGAGGTTACATCATCTTTTGTTGATAGTTCTTGCAATGTGCTCGACTGGCTTTTTTTCTCTATTCTTATAAGATCGTCATTATTAATTCTGCAAACTATTAAAAGTATTATAAAAAATGTTATATCGTTGAACAGTCATTATTGTGCAGTATAAACATTTTAAAGTAAGTATAGAACTTAAAATTATCGTTTTTTGATAAAATTTTGTTATGTAATTTTGTTTTTCTGAACAAAATAAAAAATAATGCATTAAAGGTTAAAAAGAAACATATTTTCTAATAATCAATTAGAAATTCAGATTAAATGCAGATATTAGACAATTTTTACGAAATTTCCTTAGAAATGGGATCAAACGATACGTCATCTGAAAGTTGTATTGAAAAAAAAAAAAAAACGCAATTTAACAAATTACAACGACCATTTGGTAAATGATTTTTTCAAAGACTAAAATTTAAGACATAAAAAATCGCATGGAGTTGATCATACATTACGTACGCCATGAATTAAACATTAATAGTATTATTACACCTAAAAATTGCAAGCGACAAAAATCGCCTGCGACTCGTATGTATTATCCACCTGAAACTTACGTATTATCCACCTCAAACTTACGTATTATCCAAGCATTTCATTGGCTGTTCGGGAAAAGGCTTTTCCATCATCAGATTTCCAAGAAATCTGACAACCCATTTTAAATGAAATTTCATCTTAAACTTCTAAACATCCCACAATATTACTTTTTACACCGTCGTATAGAGAAAAAATGTACTTTTAAATGCAATTTGTTTGAAAGCTGTATCTCAATTTGTTTCTGAGTTATTATTATTTTTTTTTTTTGTAGTTTTTATAATTTTTTTTTGGCGTAGTGGCAACAGAAGTATCCATCTCTGTTGAAAGTAAAGGGAAATACAGGTTATTGTATAGACCTATCAGAAAACGAATAAAATGCGGATTCAACCAATAAAAAGCTTCAGATATGCTTTTGATTTCCTATCTTGACGAGGACAATAACCATTTTCCAAAATGGTTAAAAATCAACTTCTAGTCAATATTGAAAGTGTGAATGTCACATCATGTGCTGTATAATGTAGTAAGAAGTGCTAATAGCTTCCTTTGAAAGTTATCACTTTTCGCCGCTTTTAAGTACTCTCATTTATTAAGCTGTAAGTTAAAGTAATCTTTCGCAAAATTGAAAGTTAACATTAAAAATATAAATTGTTCTTTAAGCCACTCTAAAATATTTTGGAAATAAAATATTTATATATTTTCCTTCATTGAATACCATGAACTTTAATAAATAATTTATTTTTCCAACAGTAAAAGGCGTTGATTGAAGTTTAATTTTAAAAGATTTCTTATTGTCTTAAAGTTCGACTTTAATTCCCATCTGCAATCTGTAACCATTTCCGGATTGATTACAATTTTACTGTTCTGTTCTGGTGTTCTAAATTTATTATTGAAAAAAGATGCTCAAAAAATTAAATAGATTATACTATTCTCAAGTTAAAGGGTCTCAGGACTCTTAAAATTGGATAAAATGATAAAAAAAGACAATTTTCAACATTTAATATCTCAAAATGTACATTATTTAAAAACACAATTTTTATTGTAATTAAAGGATATATCATCTTTTATTTCATGTATTTAAAAAATTGCAAGATGCAAAATTAATATTTATAGGGTCCTTACTATTATACGAAAATACTATTATATTACTGTTATACCAAACTGTCAGAAAACTGGTATAACAGCTTACGCTCAGGATTGCATAATAAATTCTGCAATTAGAATGATATTTTTTTTGTGCTTAATTATACTTCAGATCGTAATAATTACACTGAACTTAAATAAATTTGTATTTAGAGCATTTTTATACTTTTAATACAAAGTTGTATTTAGCTAATACCAATTTTTTAAATTTTCATCTAACCTAATCATCAAACCTAAAAAATATATTTTTTTGATCAATAAAGATGAAATTTTAGGTTCAGTTTATGCAGACTAACATGAAACATATGTTTTGAAAATTTCATGAAAAAATATTTAAAAGTTGTTGAGATATCGTGCGCGTTATGCCCAAAAACGTCATTTGGAGAAAAATGACTTCAAAGTTTCAGAAACGCCGCTTTAGCTATTGAAAGGATGTAATTCTAAAAGCCATAACTTCTGCTCTAATGGGAATTTCAAGGAATCAATCATACCAAAATTATGCTCAGAAAATATGGAAGATTAACATCTAAAAAAATTAAAATTTCTAAAATTTTGAAGTTTTAACTCGTTTGCTGCCAAAGCTGAGATGGTGCACCTTTTCATACACACCAAGACGCTATCTGCAATTTAGTACTTTTAAATTATTTTTTGTTTTATTATTTAAGTACTATATGTGTGACGAATTACTTTTAGCAACAAATAAATTCATACGAGTATGCTCGTTGTTGGCATATGAATCATTGCAGGTATTTTCTATGGCAGTGCTCGTAATCGGTGATTTAGATAAGAAGATCAATAACGAGTTATCTCGCAGCTGACAAGGAAACCCAGTTTTCCAACCACGAGTATTCTCGTAGATGGCAGTGAACGTGTTAAGAGACCTGAGACCATTTAAAATTCTCTTTATTTTTTAATCATATATTCAGTGTTGCCAGGTGTTCCTTGTATTGCGGAGCTCCAAATGCTCTGGACACCAGTATTTTAAAATAATTTCCTTCGCGTTATCTAATGGGAGAATTATCTGCGATTAAATATGGCGAAATACACTGTCAGACATTGGTGGTGACCAGAACATTTAGAGCCTTGATTTACGCGGGACACCAGGCAACAGTACATACATTATTCGGGAAATGAACATTCATGAAATATAACCAATGTTGCCAATTTAGTGCAATTTTTTGTTCAGAAATTTCGAATTCAAACCAGAATTTCTGAACAGTAATTTTTGCTTTATTTAATTACGGGCCAAAAATCGTAATATAAGGTCATAATCATAAAGTAAAAATTATTATTCGGTGTTCCTCGTATGCATTCAGATTTTATTATTTAAAAAAATGCCCTAAATCTGTATCACTAAATAGAACAGGTAGATAGCTGTTAAATAAGAATCTATTATAAAATCAATGCTCATAACGCATTTTTATCCCTTTCTGCCATTTATTAAAGGATAATTTTAAATACTTCTTAATAGAATGAAAGTTCAACACATACAAAGAAAAAAAAACTTTTTTTTTGTTTTGTTTCAAAGTAATTTTGAAAAATGAAATTGCATAAATCTTTCTTCATTGAATACAATGAACTTTTTTTTTTCGAGAATAAATAGTACTGACAGTTTTGATCTTTTAAAAGAAATATTGATCTTAAAATCCATTTCAATTTATTTCTCATTTGCATTTTGTGAACTTTTCCGATATGATAAAGTTTATTTTTTTTGTACATTTAACTTGTTATTGGAAAAGAATAATATTTAAAAAATTTTAATTTTGAATATGTTGTGGTGAAAATTTTCATATTAGTTTAATTCTTAAGGGGATTCCCCGGTGTGATGGGTTCAAAAAATCGATTTTTTTTTCTGTTGCATAAATTGATTCCTTAACATGTCTAGAATACGATGGTAAAATAATTTTCTAAAATTCGAATTCGTTATAAAGATATAGCCTTTAGAAGAAGCAAGTGTTTGGAGCGCCGAGTTAAGTGGTTTACATAGGTATAGAAGGAAATTTCTAGAGTCACTTATTTTGTCATTGCGAAAAATCCCAGAATGGAAGCAATAGCAGAGCAATGCGCATTGAAAGGCCTCCAAGAGAAAGAGAGAAGAATGCTCTATGGACCAGGCATCGCAGATTGATGGTAAGTTGAGATTTTCCTCGTTTTAATCGTACTCAAAACTTTAAACGCGTTTTTATCAAAACGTTGTTTTTCAAACTTTCTTCCATCATATCTCGAGAACGATTTGACTGATTCACTTGAAATTTATCCAGTAGACTCAGCAAAAGTAGACGCACAGAGTAAACTAAGATCATCCGAAAATTCCAAATATTTCTATTTTTTCGTAACGGAAAATTTAAAAAATATCATGAAATTTGAAATTTTTTTTTTCAGAAGTCTGCCAAAAACCCAATTTTCAATATTTTCAAATGATTCTAGTTCATTTGATGCATTTAGACTTACAGATTAAAACGCCGTTTTTCTTCTCTTTCAGATAAGCCAATTAGCCGAAATCATAGAGGAAGTGATCGTCCTTTTTTTTTTTTGGAGGAAGGTGTCTTCAGAGTGGTATAACTTGTGTTCTATTAAAGAATTTTGTTTGAAATTTGTTTTACATATTCTTGAAATAGCAATAAATGTATAATAAAAAACTCAAAGTTCTATTTTTTTCATTTGTCGTCAAAAACAATTCCCAAAAAATGCTTAAAATACAGGCCGCCACACGGGGGAACCCCCCTTAATGTATATTGTTATATCTTTGTTGCTGTTTTTTTCTTTAAAAATAATTATTTTAAAAAATATTTTTCAATGTAAAAAACAACTAATATGATCAATAGGGTCAAAACACTGTTTTAAACACTAGTGTCGTGAAGGAAATTTTCACCTTGTTATTAATAAACTTTATAATATATTTATAACTACTTAAAAGGTGGCAAAAACATATTAAAACATATAAAAATATTATTTAATGTAACCCGAGATCTTTCCAACACACACGCGTTCATTTTCAAAGGGATAAAAGATGATTGACTGAATAGAAATACATTTTAAAAACAAAAACAAAAATAGTACGCATGCGCAAGCGGTCTGCAGAGAAATGGACTGAACTCCGCTTTCGCAAGCGTACTATTTTTGTTTTTGTTTTTAAAATGTATTTCTATTCAGTCAATCATCTTTTATCCCTTTGAAAATGAACGCGTGTGTGTTCGATAGATCTCGGGTTACATTAAATAATATTTTTATATGCTTTAATATGTTTTTGCCACCTTTTAAGTAGTTATAAATATATTATAAAGTTTAACTAATATGATTTTTTAAATGTAATTTTATTCATTAACCCTTTGCACTCGGGAGGTGATTCTCACTCATCATTAGTGCTGCAACGTGTTCCGCATAAATCAAGTGTCCGAATCCTCTGGACACCACTAACTTTTTACAGATTATTTCACCATCTTTAATCACAGATAATTCCGCCATTAGATAAGGCGAGGAAAATTGCTTTATAATACTGGTGTCCAGAGTATTTGGAGAAACAATTTACGCGGGACAGCTGGCAACACTAGTGATGAGTGAAAGTCACCTATCGAGTGCAAAGGGTTAATATATAAAGTCTTCACAATTTAAGATTCAAATGATGGGAAACGTTTTTACATAATTTCGCTTGTTGAAGTGCAAAGAATATGGTTGTTTTAGGCTTAATATTAATGAAAACATCGATAAAGTTCTTCAACTAGAATCTTGGATTTAAAAAAACAAAACCTTGACGGCTAGGCCTACGGGCACATGTAGATTTCGAAGTTAACTAATAATTTCAACAACAAAAACTAAATCAAGATAGAGATAAAAAAAACCAGTTAAACAATTTTATCTGGCCGCTTTTTAAAAGTTTTTAATTTCATTTATCTGTAACAGCGGATTTTATCAGAATCATGTTAACGAGATAATTTTTTCTTCAACCCCTATTTATTTTATTTTTTTCTTTGCTATAAGAGTTGGTCCTATAAAATAAATTGTCAATATAAAAGTTGTAGATCAGATTAAGAATATGTATAATAATTTTAAACGGATTTGGCATTTTATGAATTGAAGAAGTTATGAATTTTTTTCTTCTTCACGCCCCCCCCCCCTTTTTTTTTTGTTTACTGTAAGAGTTAGTCTTATAAAAAACTTATCAATACAAAAGTTGTAAATCAGATTAAGAAGATTTATAATAAGTTTAAGTAGATTTAATATCTTTTAAATTGATGAAGTGCTGAATTTTTTTCTTGTTAAAATCCTATTTTTTCGTTCCTTGAACCCATTTTTAATGATATCAAAAATCTATCATACATAAATTTTTGGCCCTTTTCCTAGAAGTAATAATAACTTTAAACTGATTTCATACGTATTATAATTAAGAAGTTATGGGTGTTTCGGTTTTCACAACCCCCCCCCCCCCATTACCAACCCTTGGTCCGATTTTGACCATTAACGAATCTGACCGAGATTTTCTGCCCTTTGATTTTATATATCAGTTTCGAAGAGATTTGCGCAGAATTATGGAAGTTATCGTGTCCATAAAAAAGGGATGTATATACATATATATATATGTTATAGTTTAAATTAATCCGGCTTCCTATTAGCGATGTAGGTGAAGAAGATGAATGTAGCATCGAGTTGGCGCATAGATGTACGAACATGAAGTAAAGGAATCTAGAGCAACAGCTTCGCCTATTTAATTGAACAGCTTACTCTTTATATTCGATGATCATTCCTCATTAAAGATGATTGGCAGTCCAGTGGCTTATGATAAAAGACAATGGAAATGAAAATTAGGATTTCTCCAGGAGACAAATAATGAAAGCAATACTGTTCACAGGATTTTATTCAATAAGATCGGGCAGCAGTTCTCACAACTCACGATGCAGTTCCATTAATAACTTCGATGTAGAAACATCTATCGACAATTGTAATCATTTGATTACATCAAAAAGGTAAAATCAAAAGGGTGAAAAATTTAGAACGAACTTCATTTTCTCAGACACACAGGCAGGGCAGTTTACAATTAAAAAAACAGCAAATCTGCTGGAGAATCGTGCGTAACTGTTTTTTACTCTCCAAGCATAGGAATACAATTTTGACGTAGTACGCGCAGTGCCTGATTACCAAAGGGGCACTTTCCTACCAGTAAAAAGAAACAGAAAAGTTTGCCTGATTCATGGCAGAAATTTTACAGAAATACGGCGTTTAGATAAGGCGAACATTTCTTTTACATTTTATTGGTGTAGGTGTGCCCCGTCGGTAATCAGGCCCTGAGTACGCGCTCTAAACCAATTAAGATGCAAGAAAATTCGTCATAAAAAGAGTACTGACAGAGCGGGTGGAGGGATAATAAAGCAAAAAGGAACTCCGGAATAAAACGCGGGAAGGTAACTCGGCTGGAATAAAATAAAAATGGCTACCAAAGAACATTCTAAAATTCGAAAGATCGGAAATGGAACATTTAATTTAAGAATACCCAAAGCGTAATAATTAAGTGAATTAGACAAGTGAGACATTAACACGTTCACACCGGCGCGGTGGGTCACACTCGACTGTCTCAACCATGGCAAGTCTCCGGCCTTTTGGATACCAGTATTTTAATACAGAAATTGTTGTTTTATTTAATTAGAACATATGGGTGATTTAAAGGAACAACATTTTCTCTAAAATAATAGTGGTGTGCAAAGAGCCGGAGACATGACAATTCTGAGACAGTCGAGTGTGACCCACCGCGCCGGCTTGAACGTGTTAAATTAAAGGGAATTTAACAGAATTAATGATTGAGATGATTTAAGAATAAGAATTTAGTGAATATAGATAAGTAATTTGGAATAGTACAGGGAAATTGCGGAGATAGGTCTAATATTGTAACAAATATATATAGAGAGAGATAGATAGATAGAAAGATAGATAGATAGGTAGGTAAATAGATAGATACGAGTAGATAATGTTTTGAACCGGGGGTGGTTTTTGGTTCTAGAGGTCATGATCGGCGTAGATCTGCAAAACTTTTTCATAAATTCCAACATAGGGGAGAATGTAATAGGTATTATTTCTTAGGAAATCTACCCAAAAATCAAGTATAAAAGAAAAAATAAGTTTTTTTTAAAAAACACTCTTTTATAGGCATTCAAAGTTAATCTTGAAAATCATACCTAATTTTTTGACTGTATTTCCATGTTTTCTCTTAAAAAATTGCAATACATTAATTTAGCATACGAATCGAACTCGCCATGCTGTTAACGTAACGCAAACCATTGGTCTACGAGCATACAGACCTACAGTGTGAAGTCGGTTTCGGACTGTTTGAGTCGAAACTGTGAGGGCAGTAGCTCAGCGAAGGTGTTGTTAAAGAAGAGTGGCATTCATATTTATGTGTCTCACAGCCTTTAGCATTAAATATCGATCTTCATTGGGCGTTGTTGCACGGTTACAGACTTACCCTGGTCTTCGGTCTTCATTTACAGTTTGCATTTACAAGAAATAGCACTTTGGGAAACTCCAGTGACTCCCGCTACTTCGGCTTGTGTTTGCCCCCCACCCCTCCTCCCTTCTCTTAACAAACATTCAGCTCTCCAAGCTTCTGATTCGGTTAAAAGACTTGGTTGAGAATAGCACTTATCGAAACAGATCACTTACTGAATGTCGATCATTGTTTTCCGCTTTGTCTTTCAGTAAGTTGAAAGACAAATTTCATTCGCTGCCGCAAAAGCGTCGTTTTTGACGTCAAAATCAAAATTTTCATACTCCGAAGTTTGAAAATGAGAAAAAATTGCATTTGTGACTCTTCTCTTCCAATTTCTTCAAAAAATATCGCTTATACCGTTATTTTATAGACTTACAATGTCCTTCAATATCCTTTAACACTTACAATATCTTTTAATTGTTTTGAGCCGTGTAGTATTTAAGATGGATGAAAGAGATATTCAAAAATCAGAAACTTTTTTAAGTGCTAAAAGAACTTTATGAGTATTGAGCAGAAAGGGTTACAAATAAAATTTGTTGAATCGACTGCAATCCATTGTAAAAAATAAAAATTAACAAAAATGTATGTAAATTAAAACACAGTTACCATAATGAATGAAGAAAACATTTTTACCTCTCATCTTTTTTTTTCATTCCTAAAATGATCGTTTAAAATATTCATTCATAAAATTAAATACTACATGCAAAATTCTAAAACCACAAGAAATTTAAAAAAAAACTCTTTTATCCCGTCAATCAAAATAGTTTTGAAAATTAAAAATAAATGAAACTTTCTGCATTGATTTCAACGAGATTTGAAATACAATTTCAAGAATAAAAGATTTCGAATGAATTTAGTTAGCAAACGTTTTTTTCGACTCCTTAAGAATCAATTTTGATTTAATTTTCAATTGCATTTTATGAATGTTTTTTTTATCTGAAAAGAGAAAATACATAAATTTCGAATGAAAATAATTTTGGTTATCTGGTGTATGATTTAGATTCCTTTAATTTCTATTTTTATTATTTTGTTTTTCAACCGAAAAATAATTAAAAATATTCTTATTAAATAAATGACAAAAGATCTCAGATGTAGAATTTTCGGCTAAAACATAATTTTTGCTGTATCAGACTTGAAAATATCTTATTATAACGATTTTAATTTATGTAAATTTTGGCACGGGCTGTATTATATTTAAGAAAAAGAAACAACGTACAAAGACACAAATATAAATTTATAAAACGTATACAGTTGTTTCGAAAACTCTAAGGTTTCATCATCAGTGCTTAAAATTAAAGATAAAATTAAAACTCGGGATTAAACGGGGGGGGGGGAACCAGAGAACCAGAAAGGAGTACTTTACAGCATGACTGTCAACAGCGAAATGCGGCTGACGGTTGACAAACAACCGCGGAGTCTATCTCACGCGCACACAGGGAGACTAATCAAAATTGCCCAGTTGCTCCGGGAGAGTTCAAACAGAGAGGAGAAAAAAAGGAAGGGGGTGAAGGGAACGAATTATAGAAAATTAAACAATTTCTTTGAAAATTTGGGCGTACGGGACAAATCGTTAACTAAACTGTTTGAATTTTTCCCTACGGGATAAGCTTCCCAGAAGACAAAATCGTAAACTGATGCGCATTTCTGTATTATTCAGGCTTCAGAAAATTTAGAATTATGATTGTTGGACTAGTAGTGGTTAGCAATAGCAGAACGTTTGTTGTCAAAATTTTTAACACAATTTTTGTGTTCCCCCAAACGGATCTCGCTTCGTTTGATCAAATGTACATTTTATTGCATTCGCAGGATACCCTGTAAATACTCCAGTGTGAAAAACTGTCAATTGGATATTTCAGATTTGTGAATTTAATTTTGCTAAAAGGAGTATAAACTACCTTAAAGTCGAATTTCAACAAGATTTTGGAAATTTGATGTCTTATTTTCTGAAAATATGGAAGTATAGTTAAATTTTCATTGCCGACAGTATTAACTTTGGAGTGAGTACGTTTACTTTGTTTATTATGAATGAAATCGACGATTTCAACTGTAAAACCTCGATCAATAGCAATGGATTTAATGTAATCTAATTCAGTTTATTGTAAACTGTCAGAAGAACAAATACTTAAGGCCCGGAAGAAGTAAGTGTTGAAGGCAGCCAAATTTTAAGATCATCAGAGTTCAATAATGCAAAACAGTCGTCGGCATAGCAGATGTAAAAAATGAAAAAGATAATTTCTCCAAAAGGTTTGATTCGTAATAGTGCATGTAGGTACACTGGTGTGCAAAACTTAAGCAACCATCATAAAATGCTAATTTTCCAGCGCGCGAATACTCAAAAGAAAATAATATAATTCAAATAGGTACTATACCTATAGCACAACTAGTCGATGTGACATTTCCTTCACGTCACACATGGTCACATGTATTGCAGTCACTACGGTGAAACGAAATGTGGGAGCTTTCATCGGTCTCATTATTACCCTCAAATAATCGCCATATGATGACGCCACTGAGAAGTGACTGTGACTGTTGTTTTTTGATGAGTCGCCATATAAACGTACAATGAAATCACTTTGTGATTCTCATGTGACTAGCATTCGAAGACTCAATTTTGAACTAATCGTGAGCATTGCATTAAATGAGTTACCATATAATATCGCAGTGACCCACCTTCCGTGTTCAATAAAGAATTTTAATTTTCACTCATAAAAAATGCGTTTTCTTTTATAATAAGAAAAGAACCAACAGATGGGCCACCCTTTACTATTTCAAAAAAGTAGTATCAATTAAAGCAATTTAAAAAATGCAGCGTGCTGACATCGCTGTTTAAGTCACTTTAATTTAACCCCTTAACGGTTGCTTAATATTTGGAAAAACCATAAAAAAGTACCTATATTTTTATTACAGAAATTGACTAATTATAAGGTTGCTATATAAAATATGCAATTAGTTTTTCTAAAGGCGAAAAAAATATATTATAGAACAATTTCACAATTTTGGAAAAGCCATCAGGCGAGAATTCTGAGTTTTAATGTTTGTTTTACACCATACAAATTAATGCGAATAAGACCTTTATTTTTCACATCTTCGATTTTTATTTATCATCATCAAACACATTTGTACGAAAAAATATTTGAAATAACATAATATACACAGTGTTGCCAGTGGGCTAGTTTTTTAAAAATTTAGATTTCTTGATTGGCACCACTTTTCTGAAATGGTAAAATTCTCCTTGTTTTCTCCTTAATTAATATGTCATTAAACAAGGCGAATTTTACTATTTCAAAAAAGTGGGGCCAAACAAGAAATCTGAATTTTTAAAAAGAAGCCCACAGGCAACACTGAATATACATTAAATTTTGATTATTAATAATTTTTTGAGTGTGATATATTTCGAAACATGCAAGACAAAGTCCAACATCACAATCAGCGCCAAAAACCAAACCCAAACGTTAATACACAGACTTCACACGGAAATGCCAGTTAAATTTTTTTGGTTTCAGAAGTTTTTTCCAATAATAAATCTCCATCCCGGAAATATGACGGGCACGAGAAATAACGAACGACACCTCAGCCCGTGATATTGACGGAAGCGAGAATTAAGGGGTTAAACAACAATTTTGCGCCAAATCCCATTGGTTATGGATCTGACTACGGGATATTAATAATAAGATAAGATTAACCTTAAAATATTGAACTATGGCGATAAAGTTAGATCTGCAAACGAAATAACAAAGTTCAATTAGTTTTTGTCCTTCCTGTTCCCTATTTCAGCCCTTTGGCAACTAATTTCTTTCCCCCATCACTTTTCAATTGTTTATTTCTACAGGCATGTGCTACCCCTTGCTTCAATAGATTCGCTCCCTGCAGTATGTGTTTCTTTTCTGGCTTCACATGGCTCTTTATTTAACTGAAGAAAAGGTCGGTTTAATTTTCGACCCAGAACGATAGTCGTAATTTTGCAGTTTATGGGTAATTATTAATAAATAATTGGTTAATATTTTTGATAAGAAAGATATTAAAAAGATTTCTTTTTTTTATATTAATATTTTGTCAAAAATGACAATAACTTTAAGATTTTTAATTATTCGCTTAAAAATAAATCCAAAACGAAAGTAAATAATTGGCAAAAAGCTTTATGGATAAGAACAAAATTTTTGCAATAGTTGCATAATGATTTTTTTCTGCCATTTTAAAGTACTTTTATGTTCTATTATATTAAAATACTATTTTATAAAGCTGAAACACGAACTAAAGTTAAAAGTAACAAAATAAATCAAAGAAATGTCTTTTTCTTTTTTTCGACTAAATATAGTATTTGAGAAATAAAATATTCATACACCTTCTTACATTGAATTAAATTTACTTAAAAAAATTAAAAAGAGGATTTCAAAAATAAAAGATGCTGATTAAATCTTAAGTTTAAAAGATTTTTTCGTCTCTCCTAAAATCAATTTGAATTTGAACTGTACCAGAAATTTATGGTAATTTTTTAGCTGATTAATTTTTTTCTTTGTTTTTTTTCACACGGTTTTGTTGGAAAATATATCTAAAACTTCAAATGATGAATATTTTCTGATTATAGAATTATTGTTCCATACTGAGTTAAATTTATCCTTTTCTGTTTCCTATGGTAATTATAAATAGACGCCTTTTCAATTTAAAAATCTCATAAAACGGAAATTCGACTTATTACTATTTTTTATGCAAAAAATCATTATAAAATATTTTAATTAAAATAGGAGACATAAGATGTGATTCGTACAAATTATTTTTTAACAAAGCATTATAAAAACATAAATTGTACATTTTTAACATGTTTTATTATACCGTTTTTGTATTTTATTTATCTGACTCCAGTTTCTAAGTGTATTTTACTTCTATTTTAATTATTGTTAGCTTTAACTCAGGCCTACTTACATCCGAGAGAAATACGTAATGTAACAAGAAACTTTAATAGCATTCTAAATTTTCTCGGTTTGGTGAATTTTAATTCATGTTAATATATTTTGAATACGTTGAATTTAATTCTAGTTATTACATAACTCTGTAATATGTAACTTGTCCATATATATATATATATATATATATATTACATAGTAGCTTGTTTATTATGTTTTTGGTATCCATTCAGGGTGTTTGGGGACACTGTATTGTTGTAAATTCATTCATACTACCACAATTATTGATGGTGGTCAGTAATGTTTAATTAACGGTTATATATATGTTATATAAAAATTTTTACTTTTACTATTCATTTAAATTATTCTAAATTTCCGGCATATTCATTATTTCCTTTTTTTTAATACGCTCTATTATTTATTTCTAGTTAAATTCCTATAAATTTAAAACGCGTATCTTAATAATAGTTTTATTCCAAAACGTAATCTAAATTTTTAATCCCTTCATTAATTTTTATCGTCTACCAAACTGTAAAGTTCTGAACGCAGTCACTTATTTTCGAATGTTTATAAAAGCCATTTTTATATTTTTATTCTATTTCATCTCATTTTCCCGCCAGCTAGGCGCCAACTTATTCACATCGAAATCCTTCCATTACCAGCGATGGAATTCTTTTCTGTGACGTTTCTCGATCGCTCTCCATTGGCTGAGTGACGGATCGCAGTTTCACTCGAGTCCCGTTCGTGATTTTGTTTGGTTAACCTGGAGTTTTCATTTCAGTCGGATTTCCTCCGCGCATACTAATAAATAGCTAGAGCATGAGCTCAGGAGTAGATTTTTTGTGCGGTTTGATTGTTTACATAATCTGTTACCTGGTGTCCTAAGTCATGTAGAATATTCATTTCGTTATTTAACATCTCTTTCGCATGAATAACTAGTTCATGCTCAAGCGAAATGGCTCTGATTTCTCACCCTGTGGGAATCGTTTAATGTTGGTACATTCTGATGGAATAAACAGTTTCCTATGACTGCGGTTCTATGTCTTATTGGAAAACCCCCTGATTTCTTCATAAGCCTTTACTTTTTTCACCACTCATGCTGCCTAATCTTCCTTGTATTCATCATGAATAAATGAGTTTTGATTGGACTCTACCAATCTTATCGCTCCACAGCTGCTAAATTTCCACAGAGTTGACACCTCCACTAGCGATGCTTGCGCTAAGTGGTACGCCTGCTATACAACCTCACCAACGGCTGATTAAAAGGTGGTACGAATCCAGTAATATGTCGTAAAAAGCACGACGTGATTGTTCGACTTAACCTATTCAATTATTTCGTAATATATATATATATATATATATATCTTTATATATATATATATATGTGTGTGCGTGTGTGTGTGTACAGGGTGATTCAAAACTTATCCTTCAAATTTCGTGGGGAGGTAGGGAGTACGTCAGGAAACCTATTTCACATAGGAAAGTATGTCCGCAAATGCACACATACGTATGTAGAGGGCGCTGCGTGTACCCAACTTTCCATTGCGTCCCAATCATTGTATTGACTTTCCTAATGCTAGTATCATTTCTTCTCCTATTTCCACTTCTCATTTGGACTTCCACGAAACCTTTTACACCTTTATGAACTCCAAAAATCTCGTTAATAAACCAAAATTTAAAAATTTATGAACGAAGTTAAAAACAAAGAATAAAAAAACCTACCAAAAAATAAATAAAATGAAAATGAAAACAAAAAGTAAAAAAACAACCCCCCTCCCACCCCCACCCCCCCCCCAAAAAAAAAAAAAATAAAGAACTGGAAAGAACAAAATTAAAGGAGAAGTTTCCAGGCGTCAGATAATGAAGACGTTGAATAAAGGTCATTAATGATATTTGCATGCCTACATTTGCAGATATACTTTCCTATGCAAAATCGGTTTCCTGACGTAATCTCTTACCTCCCAACGAAATTTGAATGATAAGTTTTGAATCGCCCTGTATATATATATATATATATATATATATAGGTTCAAGATTTTCTTTCCAACAATGAATGTTTCAATTTAAATAATTTTCCCATTTTAATGACTTTTAGAGAGCAAAAATATATAAATAAAATGAAATAATAATAATAAATAAAGAGATGCGCTTGCAAACTTATTAAATGTTGATAAGAAAGTGTGCTGAAATTGATTCTAAGCGAGACAAACAACAACAACAAAATTCAATAAGAAACTTTTTACTGAAAATTACAATATGTTTTAAATTTTCATAAGTTACGTAACAGAAAATTATGTCAGAATACAATTTTTAAAACTAAAAAAAATATTTAGATGTTTTCCATTATTGGAAGAAAACCGTGGCTACATTAATGGTGTTAAATTGCATGTAATTCGGTGTGTATATATATTTCAATCTCTGAACTTTTTCATAATTTTGTAAAAATTTAAAATTTAACCATAATGCCTACGGAATACGACACCGAATTACATGCAATTTAACACCATTAATGTAGCCACGGTTTTCTTCCAATAATGGAAAAAATCTAAATATTTTTTTTAGTTTTAAAAATTGTATTCTGACATAATTTTCTGTTACGTAACTTATGAAAATTTAAAACATATTGTAATTTTCAGTAAAAAGTTTCTTATTGAATTTTGTTGTTGTTGTTTGTCTCGCTTAGAATCAATTTTAGCACACTTTCTTATCAACATTTAATAAGTTTGCAAGCGCATCTCTTTATTTATTATTATTATTTCATTTTATTTATATATTTTTGCTCTCTAAAAGTCATTAAAATGGGAAAATTATTTAAATTGAAACATTCATTGCTGGAAAGAAAATCTTGAACCAACTCCTTTTACTTGCTATAATTCTATAAGAAACTATTAATAATGTACTCAAATATAAGTAACTACACGTGATTTAAAATAACTTGTCAATAAACTGTAGGACCTTTACATCTTAAAATGTAGTTTTATTCTTGAACTCTGACACATTCACAAAGAAGTTTACTTAAAAACGTAGATAAGACATATAAAATATCACTTTTAAAACATTTCAAAACTAAAAGTTAAAAAGATTAAAAATTAAAACCTTAAAAACCAACAAGTTTCAGCTACGTTGTAGCCATCTTCAGGGTTACTCTTTCTAGTGTCGAGAAACTTGAAATAGTTATATGTTTTAAAAGTCGTATGTAAACACATTACGTTGATCTTGTTACTATCGTTACGCCATCTATAATGGTATAAGTGAACAATCTATTCCTGACAGAAAATATCGGGAAAAAAATACTTTTAACTACAGGGAATTTGTTGAACCTTGAGTTAAACAAAATTATTACGTTGTTTCAAAAAATTTAACCATAACTTAGGTATGTTATGCGATACTCTCTCGTTGCAGAGATCCTTTAATCTCATATCAATCTCAAGTGATTTTCTAATCATATTTTTCTGTAGCTAATTACTTGGGCAAATAATTGTTGCATTATCGTAATCGATTCCTTCAATATCATTTTTAAAACAAAACCTTGCAAGAACTGTCGATTCTTTGTTAAACTTGATATGTGCTGTATGTTCTTTTAACCTCTTTTCAAATTTTCGTTTTGTCATTCCTATATATATTTTTTTCTTATCATTATCTTGGATTATCGGGATTTCATACACACCTGCCAAACTGAAAGAGAGGGGGAGAGGTACAATCGATTTTACTTGAGAGAATATTAATGATGTTGGGTCAGGGTATGGCTATAAGTTATATATATAAACTCCCTGAAAAAATTCCTCAGTCCTTCATAAATACCTGTAACATAGCCAAATTTCCTGTAAATAACTTTAGATTTATAACTATCTGAAATCGGTATTGGGGGTTAGCATGTTTTTGTTGATTTTATTAATAAATTTCAAAGGAAAACCATGTTCAGCTGTAATTCTTTTGTAAAATTAAGTATTTTAAAATCTTGTAATAAGTACAAAAATAATATGATCTTAATACATTTTACATATATTACAGAGATCAAAGGAAATGGTTTAAGAAATATACAGTTGTAAAAGAACAAAACATACACTCTCTTCAATCTCTGCCGCAAGTCAGCGTATAAAAATGTGACTGGTACCAATAGCTTGTTGACAATGTCCAATTAACGCTGCACTTAATCTAAACGAACTTAACCTTAAACGAAATCTATTAAACCCTAAAAGTTCCCTTTTCTCCCTTTTTTCTACAAAAAATTGAATAATTAAGTTGCCATCATTACACAAATGTCATAAAAATTAGAAAAAAATTAATATCTCGAAAACTAATTGGAATTTTAAAATTCTAATAACACATTTGACATCAGCGTATAATTTTGTGCTAATTTAACCGCCAAACGTTCCATATTTTAAAAACAAATAGCTGTGAAACATAATCAGTCGTTTAATGAGTCGTTTCATAAAATCGTTTCAACAAGTCGTCTCACACATATATATATATATATCAGTGGCGTGGCGTGAAAATTTTCGGTGGTCATCGCAATTATTTAAGTTTGTGGTGAAAAATTATTAACTCTAAAATTCAATGGTTGAATGTTCAAAAAAGAAACTTTAAATCTTACCTTCACTTATACATGAACTCCAAATGTTCTGGTAAAACTGGATCGTAGAGTTTTAAAAGCTTATTAAGAGTTTTAAAATAATGCTTGGTCATCGCCGCATCCAGCGATGACCGGACGCCACGCCACTGATATATATATATATATATATTTACTTTTCTTTCTTTTATTTTTTTTAATAGAGGAGAGGGGTGATCTTTTAAAAGCGGGGACCAGAATAGTTGCCCGCTTTTGACTTTGCGATAGTCAAGTCCAGTTTCTCTATGCATTTTATAAGATGGATATGAGCATATAATACAGAGATATCGATGTAAGTTGTATGTACCTATGCAAGTTAATGTATGTGTCTCAATATATGTAAACAATGTAGTAACAGTAGAATACACAGTATAAAAAATTATTAACTCCTGAGGCACATAAAGAAAATTTGACAATGAGGCAGTTTTTTTATTCTTTTTTAATTTTCATTTTTATTAAGCGATAATACTGAAATACTCATTTATAAAACTAAAAAACACACGAAAGAGAAACAAACGAAAAATTCAAAGGAAAGTATTTTTCAGCAGCTGGAAAAAACATCTAATAAATTAAATATTTATATAGCTTTCTACATTAAATTCAATTAACTTTAATATTTAAAAAGACTTTTTTCAAGATTAAAAGATGCTGATTAGCTTTGTAAGCCAATAAGATTTTTTCGTCTCTTTTAAAATCAATTTTAATTTGATTCTTATAAGCAGTTTATAAGAATTTTTTTAATTAGTTTTATTTTCGTTCTACATAAATAATTTATGTTATCTAAAAAAGTCTAAAATTTAGAATACTGAACTAATTTCTGATTATATAATTCTTATTCTAGGTTCCGTTAGCTTTTAACTTGTTTGTTTACAGTAATTAAAAACAAACATCTTTTTAATTTAATATTCTCACAAAAGAAAATTTGACTTATTTTGTATGTTACCGAATTTACAATTGAAAAAAGAGGGTTTAAAAGAAATAACGTTGGACTTCACGCTTAATTACTTCATTTGCAGCAAAAAGAATTCACAAGGAACAATACTTTAATTTATAAATTTTGCTGTTTGAAAAATTTAAATCTTCTTCAGTATATTTTTGCATTATTTTTATTTGGGAGGCTTATGTCAGTCTGTGTTATGTAACTTATGTATTTTTTTCCTGTAATTTATCTTTTTAAATTTTTTATAGGTTGGAGTTTTCAATGCGATATTTACTAAGAACGATAACAGAATTCTTTACAGAAAATGTCATTTAACGCCATTTAAATTTTTAATACCAGCAATTCCGTATAGTATATTTCACTTTATTTTATCTAAGAATTAGATTAAGACAAGGTAAAGATTACTACTAAACTATTCTGATAATAGTAATAATAAAATAATAATAATATAATAATAACAGTAATAATATCAATAATAATAATAACAACAACAACAACAATAATAATAATAAACATGCGCACCTTACATGGAAGGTATATGTGACACTCATTCTGAAAAAGTTAATGTATGCATGCAATTTATTTCGGTTTTCCAAAATGAAACGTAATTTAAATAATTTCCAACTTTAAAAATTTTAGTTTCGTTGATAATTTCCATACACTTATTAGTTTTTGCGGTACTTTAAAGTTAGCCGAGCGCAAATCCCGCAAATAATTTTTCTCACATATGAAATAGAAACAATAATGTTGAAATAAAGTGTGTTGGTTTATGATATTACTCCTTTCTTTCTTTATTCTTTTTTTTTTTTTTTTGCATTATAAATGAATTGTGTGAAAGGCGTGTATTTTCAATATATCTAATAGATGTATTTTCAAGCCGAACAGCCTAGTGATCAGCACGGCTGATTGCCACGTTACAGGCCCAGAATTTCCCAAGTTTACTCAATCTTTCAACCCTTAGGTGCGGATAAAATCAATACCAAGCGTACTTGAGACCTAAACACTGAGGGCCCCGCGTTAGACAGACAACCTGACAGGGAAATATGCCGTATAGCAGCACCTCAGAGCGTATGGTGAAGAGAACAGGACTAGGCACTGTATGACATGATACTCAATGTATCTTAAAGCTGCACTGCAAATAAAGGCGTCTTAAATTCAGACACATATGTGACTGAAAAAGTAATTCAGACACTTAAGTGTCTGAATATGTAATTTCAGACATCATAGGTGTCTGAAATTAAGACACTTAAGTGTCTTACTATGATCATGGTATAAACACTGTAAACTGAAATGTCTGAAATTCAGACACTTAAGTGTCTGAAAATGGAGTGTTCAATTTTCAGACGTTTTAAAGTGTCTTAATTTTTAAGACACGTGTATCCGTCTGAATTTAAGACAGATGAAACGTCTGAATCGCATCCATCTTTGATCAACCTGCCTGTTCAGCAATAGGCAGCCGTTTTTTTCACTTTTTTGTAAGCTTTATACACTGTAAAAAGTATCCGTTAAAATATGGAAATTGTACTGTCTATTCAGACACCCATTTACGTTATTTATTTTAATGTAATTTTTTTTCCGTACATTCCAGAAAATTTTCCATTTTTTTTTGCATATTTCTGTATTTAAAAAGTTCCATTTAAAAGATAAAATATAACCTTTCTAGGATAAACCCATATAATTCAATCCCCTTTTCAAAAATCACCTATATTAGACAGGATTTATTTATTTATATTCATACCAGTGTGTTATTTCCAAGAAATCATGAAATTTTCCATTTCAGCGAAATTTCCGTTATACAGAGGTTTACTTCAGTTTTATTTACTGTTAATTGAGTTACAGTTAGCAAATAATTTTTGGTAGTACGTTTAAAAATATACGATATAACCATGCTGAAAGCGAAATTTTGCCCAGTCTTATTCGATTCCTTCTTAAAAAGTTTGATTGCATAATACTTGCGATACCTACTGTTATAGAAACCTGTTTAAAGAGGATCGCTTATAATTCGATAGGTAATTTATTCATCAAAAAATAGAAAACTTATTTCGATCACATATTTTCTGAATAATATCATCTGCCAATTACATGATTTAAGAACAAAAATGAATTAAAATATACATTTCCAATTTGGAGTGGAAATTAAACCTTCAATTTTTGAAAATGAATAGTGGCGCCATCTCGTGTAGTCAAAGTAATCTATCTGGAACTAAAACTACAGCGAAAAGTCGATACATGACGTTAATGATTTTAGCGTATACCAGTGGTTCCCAACCTTTTTTTGGCCGTGCCCCACCTAGGCATCTCTAAAATCATGATCCCCCCCCCCCTCCCTTCTATATTATATAAATATTGTCACATAAAAAATAAACTTCCATTTTCCCAGATGGATCCGAAAATAGCATTAAATCCATCATAAGTGATTTCACATTCTTTAATTTATCAAAATCATATTTTTTTAAATTACAAATATGCTTTTAACCTAACTCCATGAATGCAGTGATGCCATGGATCTTCGCATTTACTTCGTTTTATTGTTTTTTGGCAACTTACCTCAAATTTTATAACTGACAAACAGTCTACATTTTTATTTTCGCAAAATTTCTTGAAAACATTTTCATATTTTGTATAATAACTTATAGAATTGATACATTTTATAATGGATTTTAGTACTTCATTAAGAATAAGTGATAATTGTTTATCGCCAAGACTGTATGGATAACATAATTCACAAGTAGCATTTCCGGGTTCACACTTTTATCCAGTTTAAGTTACTACTTACCTTTCCTCCCATAACATACTTCTTTGATAGCGGATTTTTTCCCCATGATTATTATTTGGGCCCATGTTTTCTCCAATTTAAAATTTTAAAATGCATATGTCATGAATTTCATATTCTGTATGTGGTCTGCAGAAGACCCATAAGAAGTTTACTTTCAACACTTTCCTTCCATGATGCACACGGGGTTTTATTAATTTCATAAATGTAGCACCTCATTTTTATCATTCAAAACATTTTTTAGATTAAACATGCCCAAATAGTCAATTTTAGATATACTCTACAAAATTTCCTATGTAAAATTTCCCTCGTGGGGCATATTACACTATGAATAGATGTACAAGTTTCTTTTAAAATAAATAGTAAAAAAAAAGAGGTGCAATTTACTAAAATAGTATTAAAACCAGAGAAATTAAATGATTCTTTATTAAATAAAAGGTTTCAAATTGTAGAAGATAATCCATATAATTATTTGGGTGTCAGTGTATTTTTGAATTTTTAAATGGGATCGTTTCGGAAATTAATTTTTATTCAGTTATTTTTAAATTTTTTCATCTATTTTTTCTATTTTTAGACTAAGACACTACTTTCATTAGAAAAAAATGACAGAAAATTTGTTAATAAGAAGTCTGAAATTGCCCCCCTGAAAAGCCATATTGCCCCCCTGTGGGGCGTACGCCCAACGTTGGGAACCACTGGCGTATACCCTCTGCCATACGTGTACCCTGTGTTTTTTTTTTACGACTACAGCACTGAGTATAAACTGTTCAGAATGATACTAAATTGGAAAAAAACTTACTGCTACTTAAGGGGACCGGGAAAGCAAAATTCAACCAAAAAATCGATTTTTACTTTTTTCTATCATTAAATATCCAACGATGTGTCACACATATTTATATAGGAAAAAATAAGTGTTGAAATTATTCATTTATTATTCATTATTTCATATTTCACGACTTTTTCTCAAAACTTGGATTTTTCATGTTTATGTTTCTTTTTTTCAATATCTATTAAACTTAAGAACTCAGATTTTTTTTTAATATTTGTGTTATGTTATATTGTATACTTTAACTCTGGGATTTAATGATTTGTTGAAAATTATTTATTTTAGGCAGTGAAATCTTACCAAAAATGCTAATTTAAAAATGATTTTCAATAAATAATTAATAATTAATTTTGAGTTTCACATAGAACGAAAATGGTCTGTTAAAATACGTAAAGTATGTTATTCTGTCTACTCTAAAAAATCTAGATCTCTATCTTTCACAGTTTCTGAGAAAAAGGTACATAAAGTTGGTGAATTTAACATGGCGGAGATAGGGCTTTTCCGGTCTCCTTAAAAACATTGCTTGTGCTTGATGAATAACATTATTTTGAAAAATCTGCCGACGAAGTCGTAGCCGAGTGGTTAGCGCGCCCTTCTCCTACGCAGAGGACTCTGGATCGAATCCCATCTGTGGTAAGTGTTAAAGTTTACTCTAGTTTGGAATGAATACTATATAATTCAGATAGCCTTTGGTTAGTAGTTGTATATAAAATATGGAGATTAGTTCTTGAAAAATTATGTTTTATCTTTTAAATGGAAATTTTTAAATACAGAAATATGCAAAATAAATGGATTTTTTTCTGGAATTTACATCAGAAAATTTCAATTAAAATATGTAAATTATACTGGAGTCTCGAAGGGCTACAGTTTCCATATTTTTAGGGATATATATATATATTACACCGTATAATGCTTACGAAAGAAAAAAAAAAGGTGAAAAAATGTTTCTTGAAGTGGTCAAACATGGATGCAATTCAGACATTTGAAGTGTTTGAAATTCAGACGCATACAAGTGTCTTACAAATTAAGACACTTTAAAACGTCTGAAAATTGAACACTCCGTTTCAGACACTTAAATGTCTGAATTTAAGACATTTCAGTTTACAGTGTGTAAGTTTAGTTTTTTAATGTATGTAATTTAACCGTTAACGGTTGAAGTACTCGTCCCAGGCCCAGGCATCTCTTACACGAATTTATTCGGTTAGCACGAATTTTTTTAGCCCCTTAACGGTCGCTTAATTTTTGGAAAAACCATCAAAAATATACCTATTTGTTTTATTACAGAAATTGAATAATTATAAGGTTTCTGTATAAAATATGTATTTTTTTTTTTAAGGCGAAAAAAAAAAGATGTTATAGAAGAAATTCACATTTGTAGAAAAGCCATCACGCAAGAATTCTGTATTTTAATATTTGTTTTACACCATACAAATTAATGCGAATAAGACCTTTATTTTTCAAATCTTAGATTTTTATTTATCATCATCAAACGAATTTTTACAAATAATATTTGAAATAATGTAATATACATTAAAATTGGTTATTAATAAATTTTTTGAGTGTGATAAGTTTCGAAGCATGCAAGACAAAGTCTAACATCACAATCAGCGCCAACAACCAAACCCAAACGGTAATATTCAAAGACCTCACACGGAAATGCCAGTTAAATTTTTCAGGTTTCAGAAGTTTATTCCAGCTAGGAAATATGACGGGCAGAGAAATAACGAACGACACCTCAGCCCGTTATATTGACGGGAACGAGAATTAAAGGGTTAAAGAAACATTTTTACTTATTCCTTGACAGCAAGAAATTTTCACTTAATCACCGGCAAACGTAAGAGAATTTTCCTAAATAATGTACTTTTAAAATATAGTGGTGCGAAATGAATATAAAAATAAAATCATGCGTATAAACCTTGGGCGGCTATTTGCCGACACTGGGCCCCCAAAGCTCAAACAAAATGAGTGAAAAGTTTATATTTGAAATGAAATGAGTGCAATAGGAATGATGGCGATAAGTACAATATCTGTCTAACATAAATTTACCGTTTTTACTCATGTTTATATACTAATTTTTATTTTAAAGATCATGTCCCAAAGAAATGCATTTTAAAAGTAACAAAAAAATAAAAATATTAACAGGCTTTTAGTATCGTAAATTTGTGTTACGTATATCCTCAACAAAAAAAAAATGTTTTTAATTAAACGGCAATCTACAGTACGGAAAATATAAATGAGTATCTCCTAGTACAGTATTATTCGGTTTGCTCATATTTTCCGTTTCCCAAAAACAAATTTAATCTGTTGTAGACAAAAATATTTTAAACAGAATTGTACTTCAAGATGCATATCAAATAAAGGGGTATGAAGTATATTTTAGAAATTAACAGGGAAAGAAAATTTTAATTAAGATTATTTTTATAAGCATTTTTATGAAAATGCAGGAAAGCCCTCAAGACGCTCGGAGGGTTAATACTTTGCACAAAGTGAAACAAAGAGTGACTTAAAACATTTTTTTTTCTTTATGAGCTGAAGTTCCGTACAAGTTGGCAGCTACGTATTCATATTCATTACAGAACTTAGTCAGTAACAGATTTTCTCCAAAGCACAACAATCACTACAGCTGTGGTTTCTTTCCATGACCATGGTGGGTTTATTACAAATGGTATCACTATTTTACAACGACTGAAAGTAAAACCCAACACTGTCGCTTAATAATTAAACTCGAATTTTTTTATGTTCAAAGCATCATTAACTTTAAAAATCGAGTCACTTGATTTTGAAAAATACTTTAGCCAAGAATTTAGAAATTTTATTTCATTATCGAGTTTCTTTAATGATTTTTAAAATAGTTAGTGTAACCGGATTCCTTTCCCTTTTTCCACTCTCTCTTTTTTTTTTTTTCCTCTAAAAAAATAGAAGTTCGCTAATTAACTCTCTCATTAATTTTCAACATTTTTTTTTTTATTTTTTTACTTTTCTTAGATACAGCGAATTGTGCTATTTTTTATGTTAGAAAAAGCAATTTTGTTCATTCCAGTTTTTTTTTTTTTTTTTCTCAGCACTTTAGTTACGTTAAAATTTATCTTGAGCTTTAAACTTGATCGATTATACAACGAACAAATATATTACTCAAGAGTGATCTATTATTTAATGAAAATTTTAGTCTATTCTAAATGAATTAAGATATAAACATGCAAAAAATGCCTTATTGTAATTACAATTGTGACGTTGTGTGTTAGTTTAGGATACAGATAAACACTTGATGAAAATACTTTTAGATTTTTTAATTAAAATTTCATTTTCGTATTAAGTTCTTTTTAAAGCATCTAGTATTTAAGTCTTTTAATTAAGTAATTTCTTAACTGCTCTGCTCAACAAGCGCAAAACGTTTTGACATATTTACAAATTCATTTTTTAACGGAAAGATATAAAATTGGAAAGCCTGACCATGGAAGCGATTTGGAATTGAACAATTTTTTCCATTTTTGGATCAATCAATTACCTATAGAGTTATAAGCGAATTCGATCACGTGACAAACACGTTTTTCGCCCGTTCTTAAGTGTTCTATCTCCCTTCTAGCGGAAATTCGGTTCAAAACGCCCACTTTGACTATATTTTCTAAAAGATCTATTGCGTTTGCAAAAAAATGGAAAAAACAGCTCAATGACACATAGATTCTGAACAACAACACCAGCTAGTTTCATGCATTTTCGAACAAAAATAAATTAAAACTTATGACAGAAAGTTGCCCTTTTGGATCACCCTTAAGGTTACATAAGGTTACATAAGGCATTTACTTTTTTTTACTTTTTTTTTTTGTATTTTTACAGTACTTTTTTTGTTGTTGTTGTTGTTAAAATTTCTCTTTAGCCTTAAACTTATCCGATTATAAATTGGATAGATATATTAGTCAGGTATGAGTCTTATTAAATGAAAATGTTAACTCATTCATACAAAATTTGTTTTATGTTTGTAGTAAAATGTCTCCTAATTGACAGTATTTGTGGCGGTATCGTTTAGCTCTGCATAGTGTTTTCGCGATTCTCAAATGTTTTAACCCTTTATGTCCTAAATTATGAATTGGCGGCAATTTCATCTTCTAAAGCATTTTTTCGTGAATTTTTAAACTACATTAGAAGTGTTGGCTAGTCCTGGCAGCTAGGGGTCTGGTCAAAGGTTTGGAGTCAGCCGATGCCCGCCATGTGCGTTAATGGTGCCTGGTGCATGTAAAATCTGTCGTGGGTGCAAAGTCCTCCAAGTTACCTGTGAATTATACTTCTGGAAGTGCCTTGCCAGGTGAAGGTCTCGCCACCTGATTAAGGTTCTAAATTACGAGGCCAACTTGAGTAGCAAAGTACAGGTACAAAACAACAAGATCAAAATGCTAAGTAACCGGTTTAACTAAATTCGCATCTAAGCAGTAGGCACAGTCGATAGGATGAAGATCTAGGCCCTCGTCAGATTTATTGACGCTACGCGGCGATTAGGCGGTCACCGCCCCGATACCAGGTATCAAACCCGTTCAGCTGGGGAGACCCGGCAGGTAGGTCCTGGTCATCGGTTAGAAAGAACGAAACTACATGATAAGATTTACACAATCATTTACTAAATTTTAGAAGGATTTTACCAATTAAAATTAATTAATTAAATTTGCTTTTATAGGTATTTTAAGCAATATTTATAATTCTACTGAAACCTTTTATTTAAAATATTTTTTTAATATTTTATTAAATTAGGAAATGTACAAATATAATGTTCTTACAATAGAAATATAGAAATATTTCCGAACTCAAACTGACCCCCCCCCCCCCCCCGCCCCAATATTTCAACGTCAAGAAAGCTGAAAAGACGCAAAGGCAAAAGAAATCATCCTTTTAAAAATATTCTTCTTTTGAGCAACCAATAATGGTTTTGGAACAAGATAAAGTAAAGTATCTATAGTGGAACTTCCCTTTAACGAAATCCCTATTTAACGACGTTTTCTACTTAACGAAATTTTCTGCTGAACTTTGACTTTGAACACCATTAACATGCAAATCAATCTCCATATTACAAAAAATGTTTTCTACATAACGAAGTTTATTCCACTGTCAAGTGTGTACAACATTCAAACAGAGAGGTTGCTGTTGCGGTGAATGTATAAATTTATTTCAGCGGATTGTATGAAAATGAAATTATTTATTTATTTAATCATTTTCATTCAAAAGAAGAAATGCTAAAAGCCTTGATACAATAAGAAGGGGATTCCAATTTCACGAAAATGTTAGAGATGGATTATTCGGATACATACAAAAGTGCGAAAAGTTTTAAGAACAGAATATTTTTATAAGAAACCTGTACTAAGTAATATTAGAGACCTTTTTATAGTTAAGGATTTGGAATACTAAGAAAAAAAGAGAAAAGGTACGCTACGCTTCAGTTCGTGTTTACCTCTCATTATTATGTGTTTTTCAGACATTATTCTAATTAAGTTTTTCTATTATATCTACATTGCATAAAAAAAAGTTACTGCTCGATTTAAAATACATTTTTCCAATATTTCCATTTTATGTATATTTTTCCTTTTATGCATGTGAATTTTATTATACAAATTTCATCAATTTGAGTTAATTTCTATTTAACGAATTTTCTTCACAACGAAATGTAACGATGAGACTTCGTTAAATGGAAGTTTCACTGTATAACTCATTCTAAACTGTACTACTAGTAATCGATGTATTAAATGAATTTTATAAAAAGTTATTTTACTGTTACTTCAACCCATAAATGCCTGATTTTTCAAAAGTCATTGTAATAATGTCTTTCGGATTTTATTTTTTAAATAAATCATGGGAAAAATACTTAAAAAAATCATATTTTGTTTTAAGTATGGTTTACGGCTAAAAAACAGTTTGTTAATAATCGGCAATACTGGTCCTTAATTGAAAAAATAATTTTCCTTGATAAAGTTCTATAATATTAAACACACAAGAATTTTAGGAACTATAATAAGAAATAAATTTTACTTGCTCACTTCAAAACAAAATAGGGTATTTCGCAAGCTTCCAAACAAAACAAGAAGAACAAGTGGCAACAACTGAAAAAATAAATCCATCTTTATTCTTATGCCATCTACATGTTGAAAATCGATTGAATAATATTTTCAGATTGTATTTTATTGGCAACATTAGACATTATAGCTTCAAAATTATTCTAATGGTGTTTTAGAAGCCTAAATTGGGTATACTGCCGAAAAGTAACACCCGGCATTTAAGGGTTAATGAGAATGAATCACATAAATACTATGGGATTTGCCACTACTTTCCACTGAGTGGCTTTCTCAGTACACCGACTATGTCTTTAAAAGTTAACTAAAAACCTATATGGAATAACAAATATACAGAATAGCTATATTTGCTGTTATTTAGGTTCCATATATCTTTGAACTTTTATGGTATATCCATTTATACTTTTCTAGAATACAGGGTGCAAAGGAAAGTCCCTTTAACCTGAAAAAACTTGTGAATGGAGAGAGCTACAGCTATGCAAGTGAGTTAACGGTATAGTAAAGTGACTACGCCCGATTTAATGAAAACGACAGCAACGCCCCCTAGTGGTGAAATTTGAAAGATAGCCACTGCAAATCGAAAACGAAAAGAGATAGCGCAAAATTTCCAGTTAAAAACTTTTAGAGCATCAATTAATTAATAGAATACGATATTTGGTTTACATGGATAAGATAAATCTTCGTCTGTTTACCCAAAAATGTCCGAAATCGATGCACTTCATTTTGTGTAAACATTTGAATGGAATAGTCAAAAGTATGAAGAAATACGCACAATTTATGCTATAAATACGTACTTATCTCAATACATTTTGATAACATCACACACACAAAAAAAGACAAACTGACTCACAGTGATAAAAAGTTAATATTCAGTATGTTCGTAAAGTTCGCCATTGCTCACGATACACGTTTGTATTCGTGAGAGTAATTCTGCATGCACATTTCTCAACATGGAACGTCTATTGCTATGTTGAGATACATCTGCATGGTGCATACTGTATTGGGTATGCTGATGATATTGTCATTATCATTAGAGGCAAGTTTGAAAATATTCTTTCAGACATCCTCTATAATAACCTTAACCCTTTCAATGGCGGTGGCTAGAGGGTCTAGTCACCTAATTTTAATTCCAAAACTGACTACTGGCACCAAGAATATTTTAATAAAATGTTGCTTTTGTAATTAAAGTGCAAAATAGTGTTTTGTTATTTACTAAGAAATTCGTTTGAATATTCTGGTGTCAGTCAATTATTTCATCATTTTACGAACAGAATTCCTCTGCCCCTGAAAGGGTTAAGAAGGTAGAGCTGTGGTGCAGGGATGTTGGTCTTTCTGTTAACCCAGAAAAGACGACTCTTGTTGCTTTCACTAGGGAAAATCAATCAAATTCAATGAGATTGTGTTTTATGGGCGCACTTTTAGTTGTTCAAAGGAGGTGAAGTATCTGGGTGTCTATTTCGATGAGAGATTGTGTTGGAAGAGGCACAGGGATTACTGCATCAATAAGGCCAAAAAGATTTTCTGGTCATGCAGAAATGCTATTGGCAAAACATGGGGAGTCCGCCCAAAAGTTATCTGGTGGATATACAATATGGTGATCTGCCCTATGATCAATTATGGCAGCATAGAATTGGTGGTCAAGAACAATGGCTGACATTGCCAAGTCAGAATTAGCAAAACTGCAGAGGATGATCAGTTAGATATTATGCTAAGTTTGTACCAAACTTATCTACTATTGCAAATCCTTTGAATAATTTGCTTAAGAAGAATGTTAAATTTCATTGGTCTTATAAGTGTGAACAAGCATTTAAAAGTATAAAAAAAGAAATTATTTCTGACAGGGTTCTTACTCACTGTTCGGACCTTGTGCGCATGCCGAACGAGCTCCGCAGCTTTGCGGTCATGTGACCCAGTTCAGTTGTTCTTTAGCTGCCATTGCGGCACGTTGTGTATTCGAGCGGGTCTTATCCCCAAGTATAGAGTAAGTTGTTCTTGAGCTGCCATTGTGGCACGTTATATTATAGCGGGTCTTATCCCCAATTATTCTGTTTCTTATAGCGGGAGTATTCCCCAAAAATATGTTTTATGAACGTCACTTGTTCTAACAGCGGGTTATCACCCCAACGTCACTTCATCATTCTATGTTCTTCAGTGTTCGTGATTGTTTGTAACATTTGTGTGCTGTGTGTTATAAAAAATGTGAAAAAGAAAACTATTTGTCTTCAATCTTAAAGTTACACACAGTATTCACATACATTTTTGTGGTCCGTCGATTTCGCAGCGAAGTAGCTGCTATGGAAAAATAAATAGAACAAAAGGTGCTCTAAAAGGTGCTATAACGAAATTAGAAAATTTCGTAAAAGATAATACAGACGAAATTAATTACTCGAGTACCGAGCTCGAAATAAAGATTCGAAAATTACCTGAGCTTCAAGCAAAAGTATCGGAAATACGGGATAAATATTATGATATCCCTGATATTAAGGACTTACCAGAAATCGAAAACGAGTTAGATGAACTCGAAGATCGTCTCGAGAAACTTGAGGTAAGTCTTAACCTATTTCTTAAAAATCTTAAAGTTTCTGAAATAAATGTGCATGCTGATAGTATTGAATCTATAAGTTTGAATAATATTAAAGTTAAGTTACCTGAAATCCCACTACCAACATTCAATGGTAAATATGAAGAGTGGTCAATCTTTAAAGTACAATTTACAAATTTAATTATCAATAATGCCCAGTTAAATGACGCTCAGAAGCTGTTTTATTTGCGAGCATCGCTAAAAAATGAAGCAAAACAACTAGAGAGCCCAGACGATTCCTTTGAGCCATTGTTTACAGCACTTACTGAAAGATTCGAAAATCAACGTTTGCTCGTTGACACTCATTTATCAGTCATAATTAATTATGAAAAAATTCATTGCGAGTCTTTTAAAGAATTGAGATCCTTTATTGATTGTGTAAATAAAAATTTTAGGGCCTTAAAAGTATTACAATATGAACAAAACAATCTGTCTGATGCTACCCTTATCAATATTATATTGCAAAAGGTAGTTAAGGAATCTCGAAAATTATTTGAATATTTGATTAAAAAATCAGAATACCCGCAATTTAATTAATTAATGTCATTTTTGGAAAACCGCAGTTCTACGTTAGAAAGCGTAAATAGATACTCTGCTTCAAAACCCTTAAACAAAAACATTCCTCTTTCGAACAAACAAAAAAATTTCATGCTAAATTCGAATGATAAATCGAATGGAAAAACTTGTATTCTGTGTAAATTGGCTTTTCATAGTTTGAACAAATGTTCTCAGTTTCGAAAAATGAATGTTTCTGAACGATACGATTTTGTGAAGAAAAATAAGCTGTGTATTAATTGTTTGAATAATTCTCATTTCGTAAATTCTTGCATTTCAAAATATAATTGTAATACCTGTGGATTGCGACACAGCTCATCGCTTCATCGAGAAAAAGAAAATAAATCCAAAAATGAATTGGCTTCCCCCCAAATTTCCTCCCCTCTTGCAGGTGCGGTAAATAGAGAAACGGAAAACATTTCGATAAATAATGAATCTTTAAAGACCTTGAATAATATAAGTAAAGAAAGAAAATCAATTTTATTGAGTACATGCTTTGTTTTTATAGAAGATAATTTCGGAAATAAACGAAGGTTTAGAGTAATTTTGGATAATGCTAGCAATGTCAATATTTTAACTAAGGATTGCGCTGACATGCTGAAATTTAAAAAAAGGATAATTAATGTACCCGTTACAGGATTAAACGGTTATACTTATAATGTAAAAAATAAAATTTCGAGTGTAATTACAAACGAAGATGGCTCTTTCAGGGAGAATATAGATTGCTTAATTGTTCCCAAAATCACGGATGTAATTCCATCAAAGCAATTAAATGTATCGGACATTAATTTACCGAATATTGTGGAATTGGCAGACCCCACATTTTTCAAACCGGGAAAAATTCACGCATTGGTTGGCGCTGAATTATTTTATAGAATTTTAAAGCATAATTCAGTTAAGATAAATGATAAACTTTTTCTGCAAGACACTGTTTTTGGATGGATCCCAACTGGGGCGCTAGAGGAGAACACGCAAACAAACAATATTACTATGTGCAATTTCGTTAGAGATTTCGATGAAATAAATGATAATTTAAAACAATTTTGGGAGCTTGAGTCTATAGGCATTAAACATGATGATCCGAAAATATCGGAAACTGATCAAGCACAACAAATATTCGATAAAACTGTCAAATTTGTAGGCGATCGTTATGAAGTTCAGTTACCGTGGAAAAAGGACTGGAAGGATTTAAATGATAATTTTAATGTTGCGAAACAGCGTTTGGAAGGTCTAAAAAGAAAATTTTATCGAAACCCAGAGCTTTTTCGACAATATTCTGAAATAATCACGGAATATTTAAAGCAAGGAATTATAGAGCAGGTGCAAGAAAATGAACCTGTTTTAGACAGGGCAGTTTATTATTTGCCCCATCATGCGGTCTGTAAAGAAGATAAACTTACTACAAAGGTCCGAATCGTCTTCGATGCCAGCTCTCACGATAACAATGATTTGTCCCTTAATGATTGTTTATGGCGCGGCACCAACTTAAATCCACTTCTATTTGATATTTTAATCCACTTCAGATTATACGAAATTGCCTTTTCTTCTGATATCGAGAAGGCGTTCCTTCAAATCTCACTACCTGAAAAAGATCGGGATTCTGTCCGTTTTCTGTGGTATGATGATGGTTTAAAATCTTTCAAGGTTTTCAGATTCAAACGTGTTATTTTTGGAGTCAATGCCTCTCCATTCCTCCTATCTGCTACCATAAAGGAGCACATCAAGCGGTTTACGAACCTACACCCAAGAACTGTTCACCTGCTCGATAAATATATTTATGTGGACGATTTTATATCTGGCGAAGATACGCTGCAAGAAGCTCTTGATGTTTCCCTGAATGCTAACAAAATAATGTCTGAAGCAGGAATGATTCTTCGAAAATGGATAACCAATGATGAAGCGTTACTGAAGTGCTGGCAAAAGGAAGGTTTAAATATTTAAACAGAACATGCTGCAATAAGCCTAGGAAGCGATCTAAGCAAGGTATTAGGAATGTCCTGGGAAACAGAAGAAGATTGTCTGACATTCGAAGTCAAAAGTTTAATAGAATTCTTGTCATCGCAAAAAAGCTCAAAACGTCTACTATTGCAAGCAGTTGGTAAAATCTTCGATCCGTTAGGCATGCTGACACCATTCACCATTAGAATAAAATGCCTGTTCCAAGAACTATGGCTAAAGAAGACAGCATGGGATGAACAGTTACCAACTAATGTGCACGAAAAATGGTTAAAGTGGCTCGAAGAACTTCCAAATTTAGCAGAATTAAAAATTCCGAGGAAAATTCTTGGTTGCTTGAATCAAGTAATAGCTGTAGAAATACACGCCTTTTCTGCTGCTAGTAAAATAGCGTATGGATCTGCAATTTATCTGAGAATAAAAAGAGAGAGTGGTGTGGAAGTCAATCTCGTGACTTCAAAGAGTCGTGTTGCAACGATAAAGGAGATAACTCTGCCTCGGCTAGAACTTCTCGGAGCCTTACTAAGTGCAAGACTGACCAATAAAGTAAAACCCATCCTAGATCAAAAAATCACATCGAAAGTGTACTATTGGACGGATTCCAAAATAACCTTATTCTGGATCAAAGGATCATCAAAGCGATGGAAGCAGTTTGTGGCTAACCGTGTCATAGAGATTAATGCACTTTCAGATTCGAACTCTTGGTATCACTGCTCTAGCAAGGACAATCCTGCCGATCTCTTGACCAGAGGTGTGAGTGTTAATTCTCTTGTAGAGAATCCAATGTGGTTTAGGGGACCAAAATTCCTAGCAGCTGATGACTTAGTGACTAAGCAAGAAACTATTTCTGTGCCAGAAACAGATTATTTTCCCGAGACTAAATCAAAATATAAAAATAACTGTAATGATTTCAATTCTAATATTTCTCTTTCTCTTTTCAGGAATCCTGAAGAAGTAAATTTTTTTCTCAACATAAGTGGTAAATACTATAGTATTCTTCGCATACTGGCATATGTTTATAGGTTTTTTCACAATTGCAAATGTAAGTTAGCAGACCGGCGCAGAGGCAGCCTCACAACCCCAGAAATAAAAAATTCAGAAGTTTCTCTAATTAGATTAGTACAAAATGCAGAATTTCAGGAAGAGATTAAGGGTTTAAAACATGAATCAAGGGTTCCCCCTTCCAGTAAAATTAAATGTTTATCCCCCTTTTTGGATCAAGATAATATCTTAAGAGTTGGCGGTAGGTTGGAAAATTCAGATTTAAACTTTGATAAGAAGCATCAAATCATTTTGCCGAAAGGCCATAAGCTCACAAAACTCATATTTGAGCATTTTCACAGGAAATATTTTCATATTGGTCCCCAAACTTTAATCCATTACGTACGTATGCGGTTTTGGCCCGTAAGTGGAAAAAATTTAGCGCGAAAAGTAGTGCATGATTGCGTTGTCTGTTTTAGGAACAACCCAGTTACTGCTAAACAAATCATGGGTGACCTCCCATCAAAAAGAGTAACTCCAAACTTTACGTTTAACCATACAAGAGCCGATTTTTGCGGCCCTTTTGAGATTAAATATAAAAATCAAAGAAAGGGGATTTTTCATAAGGTTTATGTCGCGATTTCGTTTGCTTAGTAACAAAGGCTATTCATTTAGAAATAGTAACGGATCTAACTTCTGATGCGTTTATCGCCGCACGTAAACGCTTTGTTTCAAGGCGAGGAAAATGCGCTTCTATTATGACAGACAATGCTACGAATTTTAGGGGTGCTAAATCAGAATTGCACAAACTTCATGAGTTAGTTCGTAGACCGGATGAAAAATTAGCTAATTACCTTACTTCAGAAGCTATTGAATGGAAGTTCATTCCTCCTAGATCGCCCAACTTCGGTGGTTTATGGGAGGCTGGTGTAAAATCTTTCAAGTATTATCTTAAACGAACATTAAAATGTGCTAGATTGCCTATGGAAGAATTCCAAACAGTCACCACCCAAATCGAAGGGGTACTAAATTCGCGTCCCTTAACTCCGTTATCGACCGATATAAATGATTTTAATGCATTGACACCAGGCCATTTCCTAATTGGTCGGCCTATCGATGCCATTCCAGAACCTCAGTTGATTGATATCACAGAATCGAGATTATCTAGGTGGCAGAGAATCACTAAATTCGTCCAATTAATTTGGAGAAATTGGCAATTAAATTACTTGAGTCATCTCCAAAATCGTTCAAAATGGCAGGTAAAAGGGGAAAACATCAAACCAGGGGCGATGGTTGTCATAAAGGAGGACAATTTACCTCCCTGTAAGTGGATGCTAGGGCGAATCTTAGAGGTTATACCAGGAAAGGATGGTAATGTTAGGGTTGCAAAGGTAAAAACAGCCTCGAATATCTTTCTTAGATCCATATCTAGATTGTGTGTCTTGCCCATTAATGAAATGTAATGTGTATACTTATTTCTTATTGTTTACTTATTTTAAAGTGCACCTGAGATTTACATGTTATTCTACATTAAACTTTTCTTAAGGACAATATAGAACTATTTTTAGAAAATAGCTTAACTTTTGTTTAACCTAGAATTGCACTTTATTGTATTGTATAGTTCTTGTTATTCCAACTTATCCTTATTGTATTTGTATTGTAATATTATTTTATGGTATTGGTATTTTACTTAGTTCGTGTATTTATAGTGTATTTTTAATATTTTGAATGTGCTACGCACATTGCAACGCGGGGCGGCATGTTCGGACCTTGTGCGCATGCCGAACGAGCTCCGCAGCTTTGCGGTCATGTGACCCAGTTCAGTTGTTCTTTAGCTGCCATTGCGGCACGTTGTGTATTCGAGCGGGTCTTATCCCCAAGTATAGAGTAAGTTGTTCTTGAGCTGCCATTGTGGCACGTTATGTTATAGCGGGTCTTATCCCCAATTATTCTGTTTCTTATAGCGGGAGTATTCCCCAAAAATATGTTTTATGAACGTCACTTGTTCTAACAGCGGGTTATTACCCCAACGTCACTTCATCATTCTATGTTCTTCAGTGTTCGTGATTGTTTGTAACATTTGTGTGCTGTGTGTTATAAAAAATGTGAAAAAGAAAACTATTTGTCTTCAATCTTAAAGTTACACACAGTATTCACATACACTCACTTTAATCCTAAGTTAAGCTTTAGTTTTAGCTACTGATGCTTCTCCTTATGGTATCTCTGCAGTTCTTTCGCATATTATGCCAGATAACACTGAAAAGCCTATTGGGTTTGTGTCCAGAACTTTGACTACTGCAGAAAAACGGTATAGTCAAGTTGATAAAGAAGCATTAGCGATTATATTTGGTGGGAAGAAATTTTTTCAATATTTGTATGGCAACAGGTTTACCTTATTTACTGACAGTAAACCTTTAGTGTCTATTTTTTCTCCTTCTAAAAGTATCCCTATTTTATCGGCTGCTCGAATGCAACGATACGCAATTTATTTACAAATGTTCCAATATGATATCCTTTATAAAAATACTACTGATCACGGAAATGTTGATGCTCTTTCATGACTTCCTTTACGTAGTGAAGATTTACCTCAACAATTAAATTCGAATGATGCAATTGATGAATCTGAACTGCTTCAAATTAATCAACTCTCTGTCTTACCATTAACTTCAAAATCTATTACTTCAGCTACAAAATCTGATCCCCTTTAACGTCAAATTTTTCATCACCTCATTTCTGGTTCTGAAATTCCTAAAACTTTACTTTTTGGTGGTAAACAAGAAGAATTCACTCTTCAACAGAGTTCTATTTTAAAAAGATGTAGGGTAGTTATCCTTGAAATTCATAGAAACCAAATCTTAAAAGAATTACACTTTGGTCATTTTGGTATGGTTAAAATGAAGTCTTTAGCCCGTAGTTTTGTATGGTGGCCAGGTATAGACCAAGATATTGAGGGTCTTGCACGAAATTGCACTACTTGTGTAAATTTGAAAAATAATCCTCCCAAAGTTGATACACATCATTGGGAATGGCCTACTGCTCCATGGCAAAGAATTCATATTGATTATTTTGGTCCTGTTATGGGAAAAATGCTTCTTTTAGTGGTTGATGCCCATAGCAAATGGCCAGAAGTTTTTATTGTTCCTAGTACAAGTTCAGAAAATACCATTACTTGTCTCTCTTCACTTTTTGCACGATACGGTTTTCCAATTTCTTTAGTATCAGATAACGCTAAACAGTTTACATCTGAAGAATTTAAGACATTTTTGAGAAATCGTGGTGTAAAACATAAAGTTCAGTGCTCCATACCATCCAGCTACAAATGGACAGGCGGAGAGATATGTGCAAATTCTTAAACGTGGATTAAAAGCCTTAGCTTCCGATCCTGGTACTTTACAAATGAAATTAAATAGCTTCCTTTTGCAATATAGGAAGATGCCTCATGTTACAACGAGGGAGAGCCCTGCATCTCTATTTCTAAAACGGCATATAAGAACAAAAATAGATTTGATAGTGCCAAATGTTACAAATTTCGTTCATGATAAACAAGATGCGAAAAAGTCCAAAGTTAAAATAAAAGAATTTGAAATTAACCAGAAAGTAGCTGTAAGAAATTATACTCCAGATGCCAAGTGGAAAATTGGTCGAATAATAGCAAGAGAGGGAAAATTACATTATAGAGTTCAAGTTGGTTCGAATATCTGGAAAAGGCATGTTGATCAAATAACTAATGTAGGTTCAGAAATTTCTTTAGTTAATGATACAAATTCTGAAGAAAGTGATACAGGAAATTTCAGAAGTGAAAATGCAATTGTGAAACAAGGTGATTTTCCACCAATACAGCCTAGTATCACAGCTCCACAACCAATTGATTCTCATGAGCCATGTACTCCAGGTCCTACACCAACTGACTTTCATCCTGATTCTCCAAAACCTTCTGTTCCCACTAGTTCAATAGTTGATGCTGCTGAACTTAAATCTAATTCTTCTTCTCCTTCTCCACAGGTACTGAGACGATCCGGTCGATAGAGAAGACCTCCTGACAGATTCAAATATTAAGTGGGGGACAGTTGTCATGTTTGTATTTCAGTTGATTAACTCTAGATGGCAGCACCAAAACTTTATTTCTTACCACAATTCTTTTCCAGAGAATTCTCTTCTGTTTACTTTTGTGTAGTCATGTGACCTGCGTATGTAAGTGTTGTGCTGTGTTTGTGAAGTACTTATTAATTTTTAAATCAGGGATGGCCAGCTGTGGCACGCCGGACACCACTAAAATTTTACTGAAAAAGTCGACTTTTTGAATTGCCGAGATTCGATGATTAGATAAGGCAATGACTACTATAAAATTTTAGTGGTGTGGCGCGTGCCACAGTTGGCCACCCCTGGTTTAAATGTCTACCAGTGACCTCGTTATTCAGAGTTATCTTAATTATTATTAGTTAATTACTAAATATATACTAAAGACGTCATTTTCACAGCCCAGCTGCTATGAAATTCTTCACAAGTGAAAATGCTTCACTTTTGAAAATAATGTAATCGAAATCACACACTGATAAAACGCAATGTTTTACAAAAATTTAGAGTGTCTGTATAAAAGAGAGGTGACATGCAAATAATACCGATTTATTTTACAGAAATTGATGATTCTCACCTGGATGGATTTGCTTCGACGAGTTAGACAAGCAAACAAATAATCCATGGTTTAAAATAATATCATGTTCCTGAAATTTTTGTCCAAAATTCTCTCGAATAATAAAATTTTAATGCTATTCTTTAGGACATTCTACTATGATTTTATCAAAATAACATAATTTGCTTAATTTAATTTTTCCTAATTTTATATAATCTATATATTTAAAACACAAGTGTGTTTTTAATCATCTGCCCTGATCTTTCTGCTGAGCCAATTTTATTATTTTTTTTTTAACTAAAAGCTCTTCATTTGTAGATGTGATCTCACTATCTGTTTTTTTTAAAATATCTCCACTTTTATATTTTAATTTTAAAAGCGTTTTATGAAATTTCTTCAAAATGTGCACTGATATTAAGTTTCAGACACTAGGCGAAATTCTTATTTAAGTGAAAATGAAGTCATATTTAAAAGAAAACGATCATTTTCTTAGATAAAACTAAACATTTTAACATAAATGCGTCTAAAGAACATAAATTACGGAAATTTTTACTCTCCGGAATTGAGATTAGAATCTCAAGTAAAGAGTGCGCCTGCTCACATAAAAGATGTTTCTGACAATCGTGACTTCAAGTTTTGAGTTAAAATTATTTTTAAATGATCAAACAAAATACAATTTTTTAAAAAATGATGAATATGGATATGAGAAGTGCGCATGCAAATTTTGAGAAGGTGAAAATTGCTGTTTTTCATTCCGGAATACCAAGTATTAGAGCCTCGATTGATATCCACGTCCCAATAACTGATCTTTATTATATTTTACCGATTAAGTATCTATCTATATTAAAAGAACAAACGTATTTGTGCGTAACGCTGACGTCCTTTTGCGAATGGCAACACTTCACGATCAAATTTCCGTCTTGAAATTTTTGCTACTGCAATTTTTTAATCTTCTTACCATCGTACATTTTCAATTTTCGTCGCATAGGGAAAAAATTTACTTTCAAATGCAATTTGTTTAAAAACTGTATCTTAATTGATTGATATATTATATTTTCTAAAATAATTTTCAAGCATGATTTTTTCAAAAGTTTATATTATCACGTGCCGGTTTCAATACGTAATAATAATAAACATTTTGCATATAAAGAAACAAACATTTTTCAGCATTTGTTTCTGACTATTTTTGCATAACGGAATTAATACTTCCTTTATAAACAAATAAAAGAATAATATAAAAAAAAACGCCAGTCTAACATATTTGTGAAAGACAAATTAACGAAATTAATACTTCTTTTATATACAAATAAAAGAATAATATTGAAAAAACACAAATCTAACATATTTGTAATCGTATAATTTAAATTTTTAGATCGCCAAATGCGATTTTTTTTTCAAATGGAATTTGTTTGCAAAGTTCATCTCAGTTTTCTGATTGGCTATGATTTTAAAAACAATTTTAAAGCATGAAATATTTTTTTAATTTATCTATACCGCGCGGAGCTCGATTGCGAAAGATTAACCGGTTGCCCTTAAAACAAAATAAAGAGTTCATCATTTTCTTACGGCTAATATCCATTTAAAAAAAACTTCCCTTTGAATAAATAAATAAAATAATATAAATAAAACACGAATTTAACAGACATGTATAAGCTCTGAAATTATCAGAATATAAAAGGGTGCCATAAGTAGAATAATCTTGGTCAAATAACTCTTACCATGCGGTTAATAAATATCGCTTTATTCTTAGAAAATTTTTTTGATTGTATAATTCGTATTTTCCATATGAAAAATGCTTTTTAATGTAAGTGGAAAATCTAACAAATGTATTGCATATAAAAAAATTATTAGTTTTCAATTAAAAAAAAATGTTTTCACCTATATTCTTTAACCCGGGAAGGCCGGGTATGATCCCCTAGTATATATAAAATCCTAATGAAACGAATTTATGAAACGGAAGTATGAATCGATTGATTAAACAACTGATTATGTTTCACGGCGATTTCTCCTAAAATATGGAATACTTTGCGAGGAAATTAACACCAAAAATCAATATTGATCCGCAGATTTCAAAACTGGTATTAGAATTTTTAAATTCGAAGTAGTTTTCGAAATATTAATTTTTTTCTAATTTTACATACATTTTTCAAAATGATGGCAACTCAAATTTTAATCAAACAGATATATTTTTTTTATATTTCAGAAAAGGTTGACATGGTAACCCGGCTATTGTTGTTTATTTGATAATAAATGTTTATTTACTTTTATTTCTTTTTACAAATTATATAAATTATTTTGTTCTATGATTATTAATTATTTTTTTTATATTTCCTTTAGAAAATAATAGAAAATAATTAAGAAATACAGTACTACTTAGTTATTCCGCTGACCAATTTCGCCAAATTATATAAATCGCCAAAACACTCGCCAAATTATACAAATTGACATATTTTTTTTATTTTAAATAAGGAAAGAACAAATAAATTAGTATAACATTAATAAATATACGAATAAAAAGTCGAAATAAAAATCACTTGATGACGTAAACACGTGTAACTTGCTTAAAGTCAAGTGAATGGGACATTTATGATCAACCATTATTGGCATTTAATCTTATAGTTTGGCGATAGATTTTTGGTCGTCGGCATATGTAACTGGTATTTGAAAACGAGGTTTTCGCCAAATTTTCGTAAAAAAATAAAAATCACGCCAAACCTGCGGTGCGAATCTGGCCAGATATTACCATTCGAAAAAAAAAATGCTAACTGGCCTGTTGAAAAAAATCTATTAGCAAGATCTGCATCCTGCTAGCGTAACAGTACCTAGAATTCATTGCGACCATGGCACGATGGCCATTTTATTCGAAAAATGTTTTGATTTTTTAATCAAAATGGAAAACTTACGGTCCCATATTGGCGCGATTTTTTTCTGACGCCAATGTCATATACAGATCGGGCACATAACTGGCACCAAAGTATCGTTATTTTGCTTGATATGGTAAGCCGGATGTTGCTGTTTATGGTGTTGATATATTCCCCAAATTGGCGTCGTTAAAAAATCACGCCAATATGAGACGTATATGATATATTTGCCAAACTTTCATATGAACATAGAAGGGATCAGACCGTATTTGTTTATGGCAGTTGATGACTTGAACTATTATAATACAGATGAAATGATGACGATAGAATAATATTTGGAGACTTATCACCTGTGCCTGGCTAACATTAAAGTACCAAAATGGCACCTAGAGTACAAAAAGCGAAGTGGTCCGCCTGGAACTGTTGATGATAGTCACATGACTGAGGCTATTTTTATAAAGATTGTTTTAAAATACCGGGAGACATAGACTCTTATACTTAATTTATTTTATTTTAGCTTCTTTTCAAATGCTTAACTGATCCTCTTTAATCAAAAACGAAAAGAACCATTGGATGTCTTAACAGCAACTGATTCGCCCTTAAATTTTTGCAATCAAAGGGAATTGAATGGAAACCCGTTTACAGGGAGATCTGCACAGCTTTTTTCAGTATAATTCAATCTTCTCTAATATTTTTAAAACCCATCAGATTAGCGTGTTTTTAGATTCTGCGGTGTCTGAAAGGGGTTGGCGAGCGTAGCTTGCAGGAGGCAGAGCCCCCTAGTATCTATGTATTGTGTATATAATATATACAAATTTCATTTATTGTAAGTAACTAGCAAAATTTAACACTTTTTGAGCAAATAATGAGAGTATAATTCTTTCAGATTTATTGTGAATCCTTGTTAAGTATATTTTTTTCTTTTTAATCTTTTAAAATTTCTTTATTCGTGTGTGTTACACTCAAGATTGCATCTGGGCGCAAATGTTCACATTTCTACGGAGATGATGTTTTTTACTCTGTTAATGTATAATGAAAATCCATTTTTTACTTTCTTCTATCTTTACAAGAAAAAAGTATTGGATTCGTGAAAAATTTCGACCTCCGGTTTTCGACGGATTTATACATTTTAGAATGCCCAGAACACGATTTGATGGTTTTTAGAAAATGTCTGTCTGTGAGTCTGTCTATCACTCTGTGAGTCTGTCTATCACTCTGTGGGTCTGTATGTGACAAAAATTTTGTGGGCACTCTATCTCAAGAACTAATGCATGAATTTCACAAAACTTCATATTTAGTTAGAGCTTGATATAAACTGGACCTGATTAGTGTTTGGTGAAAATCGCCCAACAGGTGGCGCTGCTATGCGGCATTTTTCACGATTTCTGCAATAGCTATATCTCAAGAACTACTGCACGGATTTTCGTAAAACTTCAGATTCAGCTAGTCCAAGATATAGGACTTCTCTGGGATGGTATAAGGAGGGACTAGGATAAGGACTTCTCTGGCTAATGTGTTGACTGATAATGGACTTCCTGCATCTTCGGATGTGGAGGTTGTTCGCCATTACCCGACACGTCGTGGAATGGAGAATTGGATCGTAGATGTAGATATGGAGGGAGCAGATTTTTTGTTGGAGAGGAAGAGAGTGTGTATTGACTTGGATAAATATAGAATTGTTCGCTTCGTCCCAATAGTTCGGTGTTATAGGTGTCAGGCTTACGGTCATGTTAGTCAAAAATGTGCAGATAGTGAAAAATGTCCCAAGTGTGCAGATGATCATGGATTAAAAGATTGTACGAAAACTGAAGAAAGTTTCATTAATTGTATTAGACGGGATGATGATACGGATAATTCTCATAGAGCTGATAGCATGGAATGCCCTTGCTACCAAGAATATCGTGCTGAACTTCTTTCCAAACGGTTATAACAGTGGATGGGGTTGTTGTGGGTGGTGGCGCAGATAGTCTGATGATTGTTCAGATCAACTTGCATCACTGCTCGGATGCAAATGATGCTTTGGCATCATATGCGGGGAGTAGTGGTGCTAATTTCTTTTTATGTCAGGATCCTTATACATATAATGGTCTTTTGCTGGTCTTCGTCCGGGCTGGCTGTGCTTTCCTTAGGCTTCCTTCTCTGCTTGTATTTTATGCACTGATAAGGTTTATGCAATAGTGAAAGGTTTTGAGACCAGTAACTCTGTTTTTATAACTGTAACTTTGGAGAGTGGTCCAGTTATTTTGGGATCTGTGTATGCTCCACCCTCTGGAAATTTGGATAATGACATGTCACCCTGGATGGTGTACTATCAACAAGCGACACACATTGTAATTGGAGGTGACTTTAATGTTCCATTAAAGATGCTTGGTTATGCCAGAGAAAATGAAAGAACTGAAATATTTGCGGACTATATTATGTCTTCTGATTTAAGAATTGCTAATGACGTCACAGCTCCGCATACATATGTCCAGGGCGATCATTTAGGAAGACCTGATCTCACCCTGTTGGGCGTAGATATTTTACCACATTTGAAGAACTGGAAAGTTGATGATTCAATTTTCTCGTATTCGGATCACCGTTACATAGTATTTGAATTATGTCTTGTTCCGATACGTCGTACACATGAGCGTTATAAGACAAAGAACAAGTCGATGGCAAGATTTAATAAGGAGTTTGTTAAGAAATATGAAGAAATGTCTTTACACTTGATCGAGTACGTGATCAGACGTCACTAGAAGAGTGGATTGATGGATTTAGTGATTACTTGCATTATTGCATGTACAGAGTTTTTAAAAAAGGCGAACTTTCTCATAAGCCATCAGTCTCTTGGTATACTCCGGATCTCAGAGTGTTGAGAAATAAAGTGTCAGCATGTTATAAGAGATATAGAGGCAACTTGGAGAACGTACATTATAGACAATTATATGTCAATATTAGAAAACAGTATAAAAGAGAGGTAAGAAAAGCGAAGAGAAAGGGTTGGTTAGAATATTGTTCGAAAACAAATGAAGTTTACGGTAACCTTTTCAAATTTGTATCAGAGAAGAAGTTTAGATATGAAGATATGGCTTTCTCAACGCTTGAAAATTCAAACGTTTTTGATTCTTATGGTGAGGTAGCACATAATCTGATGACAGAGCACTTTGGTATAGAGGATGTACCTGATCATGTTCACTCTTTTACGAGCTCTAAAGATTATCAAACCGACCCTGATTATAATAAGTTTACAAGGAAAGAATTAGCCTTTGCACTAAAGCAGCAACATAATAATAAGGCCCCGGGATATGATGAAGTGGATGCCTTGATCATCAAGAATTTATGTAAAAGATTTACAGTTTTTATGTTACAGCTGTTTAATACCTGTCTACGTTTTGCCCATTTTCCAAGTCGTTGGAAAAAGGGGGTAGTAATCTTCTTTAGAAAAAGAAATAGACCTGAAGGACATTATAAGTCATATAGACCCATTACCTTATTGCCTATAATTGCAAAGATATATGAGCGTATGATGAAGATAAGAATCTTAACTATGCTGGAGGCTACTTATTACTTAAATGATAGACAACACGGCTTCAGGGAAGGGAGAGGCACGGTGACAACAATGGATACGCTTAAAAAGAAAATTGTTATTGCTCTGAAAGATTTTAAATACTGTGCAGCGGTTTCCTTCGACATAGCAGGTGCATTCGATGTTTTAGATTGGAATATAGCAGCGGAAATAATAAATAATCTTCCATTGTATGAATACCTAAAGAACGTTTAAAAAAATTATATCTCGATAAGATTAATTGGTTTTAGATTTATACGTGGTATAAGATGGTTTAGACTGTTTAAGGGTTGTCCGCAAGGATCATGTCTGAGCCCCTTGATTTGGACTTTGGTAGCAGATCGTTTAATTAAAAGAAGCAGCGAACATCAACTTGATTTGATATCCTATGCGGATGATTCTGTGATAGTGGAAGGTGCCAACACTAGAGTGGCTTTAGAAAACAAAATTAATATCTCAATCAATGTTTTTTCGAATATGTGCCAAGAGCTTAATTTACATTTAAATTTGACTAAAACAGAGTCTATGCTTTTGGAAAAAACACTATGAAGAAGAGAAAACCGATTTTTAAATGTCAAGACACATCAATTCCAGTGAAGGATAACATTACATATCTAGGATTTCTATTGGATAGTACATTTAATTGGTTGGATCACCTTGATATGGTAAGGTGTAAACTTATTTCCTTCACTTGCAATGTAAGAAAGGTGAGAATTCGAGACATCGGAGTGTCGGTGCAACTTCTAAAGATCTGGTATGAGACAGTGCTTAAAAGACAAATATCCTATGGCCATGAAGTATGGTATAAAGATTTGAAAATTCACAGTTTAAGAAGACTTTCGTCGTGTCAGAGGATTTGTCTATTGACATTAATAAGAAGTTATCGATCAACCTCGACGGAGGCGCTGTGCGTCTTAGCGGGAGTATTGCCAATGGATATTGAGCTTAATAATTCTAGCCATTTACACAACATAATTCAGGGTGATATTTCGTTGGAAATTGATGGCAACCGGATACACTCCGGGGATGTTTCGAAAAATCTGCCAACATATAACTATCCAAATTTTTATGATAAGCATAACGTCAACTTTATTGCACCTGTTATTAAGTGTGTTCCTAACAGAAACTTTCCGATTGCCTATACAGATGGTTCTAGGATGCCTGGGGGAGTGGCGGCAGCATTTGTAGTATATTTTCAATATGTGGAAATTTTTACTAAGAGAATACGATTATGTGAGTATAATACCGTTTTTCAAGCGGAGCTCTACGCCATCCTCGAGGCAATTAGATGGTTCAATGTAGTTTCTTATCGTCAGCTTTATATTTACACAAATAGTTTGTCTTCGGTGTCTGCTCTTCGCAGACTTTTTCCCAGCAACGATATATTATCTGAACTTTTTACTAGTCTGCGTCTTCTGAGGAATAAGATGGTGCATATTAGATGGATAAAATCGCATGTAAGAATTGCGGGAAACGAACGTGCCGACGAACTGGCAAAGTGTGTTATTTTAAATAACACTTTTGTTTCAGAAGAAAAGCTTTTGATACCTATCTGCGTATTAAAATCCCATTTTCGTACGAAAAATATGAAAGAATGGCAGACTCGTTGGTCTTATTCAGTCAAAGGTCGAGACACATACAAAGTTTTGCCGGACGTTAGCCTAGATTTTTTGTGTGATTCTCAAATCGTAGTATACTTTATCAGTGGCCACGGAGCGTTTCCGGCGTATTTACATAAAATTGGTAAACGACAGAACGACAGATGTACATGTGGAAAACGTGGTGATACGCCTCATTACTTATTTCAGAGTTGTCGTGTTTCAAGGGACCGTTTTCTTATGATACGCAATAGAACACTTGAGTGGAACTTAAGATGTGTTCTTCTGACGAGATCTAACTATAGAACATTGTGTAGAATCTACAATGATTTAAATAAAAAATTTTCATTCATAAGGTATAAATTCTGAACATTATATGACTTTATGAACTTTGTGGACTGGCTTTTATGGTTTTTGAACATTTTAAAAAACTACAAAGTTGTATCAGAATTGCTGATATTTGATCTCTTAAATTCAAGCTTGGATATATTTTTAGTTTTTATATATGATTAGGAATTTATTTTAAAGACAATTGCAATATTGTAAAAAATTGTCTATAAATCCTGTTTGCCTTGTTTTAACAGCTTGAGACATATGTCAAAAATTGTAAGTGTCCTAAATTTCTGTATACCATTATGATTTTCTTTGTATGTGTCGGGGCACTTACTTTTTTATTATGTATTATATTTAATTTTTCTTTGGTAAATACCTGCTGGTTTTCTGGGTCTGTTGCCCTGGTTGTGGCTCTGGCTGAGTCATGGAAGGGAATTTCCTGCCTAGGTTTTTAACACCTATGCCAGATTCTGGTTGGTGCCTAGGTTAGGGTGATCTAGTTCAAGATATAGTTTGGTGCTGATTACCTTTTTGTGAAAATCGCCCATCAGTTTGGCGCTGCTATGCTGCATTGTTCATGATTATCACAATAGCTCTAACTCAAGAAAAAATGCACGAATTTTCATCAAACTTCAGATTGAGTTAGTACCTGATATAAATTAGTGCTGTTTAATTTTTGGTGTAAATCGCCCAACAGGTGACACTGCTGTGTTGCATTTTTCACGATTTCCACAAGAGCTGTATCTCAAGAACTATTGCACGGATTTTCATCAAACTTCAGATTTAGTTAGTCCTTGACATGAATTGACGTATAAATTAGTGCTGTTTAATTTTTGGTGTAAATCGATCAACAGGTGGCGCTGCTAGGCTGTATTTTTTGCGATTTCCGCAATAGCTTTATCTGAAGAACTAATGCTTGGATTTTCGACAAACTTCAGATTCAGGTATTCCTTGATATCGTTTAGCGCTGTTTACTTTTTTTGTAAATCGCTCAACAGGTGGCGCTGATATGCTACATTTTTTTCAGAATTTCCGCTATAGCTCTATCTCAAGAACTAATGCACGAATTTTCATCCAACTTCAAATTCAGATATACTTTGATATAAATTGGTGCTAAATTGTTGTTATTTCTTGTACTATTTAAATGATTTAATTGACGTGATTTATACAGAAGAAAGTTTTGTGATGGCCACAACATACTAGTTTAATCATGATATTCATGGTATTTTTTATACAAAATGTAAGGCATTACGCTTAAGATTTGTTTATATTGACATGCATAACTTTTTGTATAAAGTACCTATAAATTTCGTTTACTTATAGACTGGCAAATAACGAACTTGCAGGATTTAGAACGCAATTGCACATTCTTGAAATGACTTGCCTTCTCTTTTCTTTCTCGGGGTAAAATATATTTTCGAAATAATTTAAATTTAGAAAACAATATTTTTAAATACAATAAAGGTATTATTACAAAACTTCCCAGGAGTCGGATTGATCAATATCACTATAAAATATAAAGTAAATTTAATTCTGGCCTCTGGCCGCATGCAAAAATAATGTGCGAAGTGCCCATGCTATAAATCAAAAAAGCTGTGCTACAGATCTGCGAAAGGTAGCTTTGAAGCTATCCACTATCAATAGTAAAACATTTAATAATTAATGGCTTAGTTTTTAGGGAAAACAACCAAAATCTAAACAGAGGAAAAGTATTAAGATTTTTTATGTACCTGTGCACCAACCATAAGGTAGGTAAACTCCAGCCCATCGTGCTTCTTTGAACAAAAAATCGCGATGGACCTGGTAAACCACTCTATATACAGGACACTAATAGAGGACATTTCTCACTGTTTCTAATCCGCATATAAACATTAAAACATCTATTTGCATGTCTTTAACGAAAAACGTTTAGGCGTTTATACGTTTAACCGCTTGGGTAAGATCCGTATATACAATGTACCGTTTATGCTATTTTGCATAATACGTATAACCGTCGTAGCCATATTATACGTATCTGAAATGCGTACCTCGTATAATACGTATTATACGTATACTCGTACAAACGTTTAATAGGGAGCACTAAAATAGAAAAATAGTCGCCAGTTGCAGCCCTGTGATTGAACAAGCGCACTCGTCACGTTAAAAAGATTTAAAAGGCAATATTGAATGTAAAATGAATTTTATTTTTAATTGTATAGATTTATTATTTATTACCTTCAGTTTTTTTCTATTTCACATTTTACAAGAAAAGAAATATGAGGTACAGTCGTGGAAAAAAAAAGAAAACATCCCTTACTAACTCCTCAACAAATTATCGTAGAAGAAAGTTACAGGTACCAAACGATTGGAAATAAAGTTTACTTTTAAATGATGTATATAAAATTTGCTTAAGAAGACATCTACATATTAAAACGAACCATAACTTTGTTTTTTTCAATAGCAGTACCTAATTTTCACAAGTTAATTCAAATCGTCGGTTCAAACTATGCCTAGACACCAAATTTCAAGTCATTTGAACGATAAGTTTTTGAATTATAAACATTCAAAGTTTAGTGCTTCTAATTTTAAATTACATTTTCATATTTTTATATATATCTCCTGAAATTACACCCCTAATGTGCTAATTTTATGTGTAGCAATAATACTAAAATACCCAAACATATATGCATTGAATTTGCGATTTTTATAATTTTATGATATAAATTATGAATTAAGAAATTAATATTCGAAAAAATTATGAATTGCAAGCTACAATTTTTTTGATGGATTTAGATTTATTAAGTCCTGCTTTATGGAAATCCAAAATTTCACATTTTTCTTACAAGAAGTCTTCAAATTATGCTTTAAAAACGGCAAAATGTTGGATTAAGGGGCCGTCTATGATAGAAGTGACTAAATATTATGAAATGTCTTACGTTATCCTGTAATCTAGCAGTCTTCAATGACTGCTTGAGTGGCGCTTAACCCTTTTCAGGGGCAAGGCATTTCTGCTCGAAAAATGTTCAAATAATTAATTCACTATATTAATACATGGAAAGTATTCCAGAGAGAAACATTCGCCTTGCATACAACATTTCAAATGAAAATCAAATTTCAAAGTAATTGCTTAAGAGCCGCAAAGGCCAACATAGTGAAAAAGATTCCATTCTGGGAATCGAACCCAGACCATCAGTATAGCGCACTGACGTTCTACCGAATAAACCACATGGAATGATACCCAGCCTAGAAAATTTCTCACTATTATATGTTGGCAAGGCTACAAACGCAGCGCAAGATGGAATATTTATCGATGCTGGATTTAATTAAGTTTCGTGTTTGCCCCAGGTCGGTGGCTCACGATAAATATTCCATCTTGTGCTGCGTTTGTAGCCTTGCCAGAATATAATATTGAGAAATTTTCCAGGCTGGGTATCGTTCCATGTGCTTTATTCGGTAGAACGTCAGTGCGCTATACTGATGGCCCGGGTTCGAGTCCCGGCACGGAATCTTTTTCACTATGTTGGCCTTTGCACCTGAAAATTTGATTTTCATTTGAAATAATTAATTCACACCACAATTAACGAATAAATTTATTTGAAACTGATCAAAAGCTTTTTTTTCACATATATTATAAGATCGGAATTATACTAAAAAATTACTGGTGCCAATTGCCAATTTAGGCATTAAAATTAACCGTTTGCAGACTGCAAATGGCGCCCCTCAGAGGGTTAAGATGCCGTGATCAAGAAGGGGGCTCTCTCGGTCAACAGTCGAGTACCGAACTTCAATTGGATATAGCCCTTAAAATACGCTCGTTTTAAAATAAGTTATTTCTCGGACACTTACTGTATAAATTCCATAAAAAATTGTTTTTAGGCTATTTGAATGGTGTAGAGTTCATTTATGCTGTCAGAATTGTGCACTGCTATTGAAAAAAACAAAGTTATGGTTCTTTTTAATATGTAGATGACCCCCTAAGCAAATTTTATAACATCATTTAAAAGTAGACTTTATTACCAATCGTGTGGTACCAGTAACTTTCTCTTACGATATTTTTTTGTAGAGTTAGTAAGGGGTGATTACTTTTTTTTTTTTTTCACGACTGTACATTAGACACATGTGATTCCTCAACAGGTAGATGAGGCAGAAAATTTGCGAAACACTGATTTAGAACAGGGGCTCTGAATTTTTTTAAATCCGCGTGCCAAATCTTAACCCTAGAACTACCGAAAATTTTACTCAAGTTTTATAAAAACATTTTACACCAGAATTTTTACTTAAAACTATTTAATTTGTTTATTTAACTTATTATTGTCTGATTTATAAATTTAGTTTGTTTTGAAGAAATTTCTGGTTTGAATAAATATTTTGAATGTACATGTCGGGTCCATTGGACCCTTCTGGTAGACAGAGGGTTAAGAACAAAAATTATATAATCATTACGTGACAACTAAAATCAACTTTAGTAGAACGGGAAGTAATGAATTAATCATTTAATTAAGGGGTAGTACTAGCAACTATTTTTATATCCAATTGTATCAGAATTTACAGCAACAAAAATCTTTTTCGTAGCTCATGAAATATTCTAGTACGCATAAGTGTATGGCAGGGATTATTTTTCAAAAAGTGATACGAATAGAATTAAAAAAAAAATAGTTTGATGCGCCATCCGGTTTCTCCGACCCGTAATCAAAAGGTTAAAATTACTCTTTTTTAATTTTTTATATTAGGATTTAGAAAAAATATATTTGAAACGTGTACATGTAGGTATACTGAAATAATTGTAAAACCAAATATAATTTAGAGATTCAAAACAAAAAATGAATATGATTAAATGCAATTCTTGTACATTTTGAATGAAAAATAATTAATATCTGGTTCATATATAGTTAATTTTATCATAATTCAAACTGAACTGGGGTAATCACTGTTTTTTTAGATTTCCTATTATTATCTCTCTATTCTAAAAAAAAAAGTAACTAACGCTGTCACAGCCGCCGCCGCCGCCGATTTTGAATTTTTTGTGACCGGAGGTCTTTCTTCGTTAATATTAAGAAAAATAATGCATACAAAAATATGAAAATCACTGGTATTATAGAGTAATGTTTGATAAACACGCTGATGTAGACAGTTTTCAAATCGAAGAATTATTTAAAGAGATATTTAATGCTAAATTTGGACAAAATTATTCCATTAAAAAAGTTTTATAGGAGCAAAAACTATACATGGAAATTTAATCAGTTTTAGATCATTTTATTCGTTAGAATTTCTTGCTGTGCAGACTGCATTTATTATTTTTTTTTAATTTGTCTCATTTTTTTGAGGTTTTATTCCTATTTTAAATTCAAATTTTCAGCATTTCGAGAGATATTTTTTCATATTTTAGAAAATGGTATTAATTTAAACTGTTGCCAACTGCATAAACAGCGCAAACAGTAATGTTTGCTTCAAATTAAAAATTTATTTACACGTGTCTATTATAAACATAAAATATAAAAAGCAGGAACTCATTGAAAATTACGTCATAAAAACTATATTTACACGTGAATTTTAAAAGAGAAAGAATATTGTAAAATAATAAATTCATTATCTTACGTTAGAAGTCTTAAATACGAGAAATTACGTCATATTTACGTCACATTACACTTATTACGTAAAATAAACAAAAAACAATATTGCAAAACAGTTTAAATTTAAAAATTACACGAGACATTTATTTGATATTTTAAGATGATCTTTTCAACTATTTTTATTAGGACAGCGCAAATAATATTTCATTTCTAACAAAAGTATTTTCACGTGAATATTAAAAAGGGAAATAAAGGTTTGGTGAAAATTACGTCAGATTAAAAACGATACATTTAAATTGTCTTATTTAAGAAACTTTCTTTTCGCTTTGCTAAAAAATACCGGGAGACAAAGACTCTGTTTAGTTAATTCATTTTATATTACCTTATTTTGAAATGTTTTACTGATTTTATTTAATCAAAAATGAAAACAGCCATTGTATCTTTTAACAGCAGCTGATTTGACCTTAAAATTCCCCAATCAAAGAGAAATGAATAGAAACCCGTTTATAGGGAGATCGCCACTGTTTTTTAACTTATAACTCAATCTTCAAAAAAATTTTTAAAGCCGATCGAATTAGCGTGCTTTTATAGTCTGCGGTGTCGGAAAGGGGGTTGGCGAGCGTAGCTCGTAGGGGGCAGCGCCCCCTAGTTCATTATAAAGAGATTATATAGACTTACTTGCAGGCATAATTAGATGTTAAAATTGATAAAATAGCAAACGCCAGCTTCTTTAATTAGCTCTGGAATTAAATTCCAATAGGTGAAATTTTTATCATCGACATTTTTACTTACAATGTCTAATAATGTCTTCTTTTCAATAGTTTCCAAATACTGTCTTTGTTCGATAAATTGTTGAGCTCACTGTGAACTAGATTGGAATTTAATAAACAGCGATTAAAATCCCCCAATTTCAAATAAATCGAATTTAGACAGAATTTGCTTATATAAATTCAAGTATATTGTGTTTGATCTTATTGAATCTTGATTTAGAGCCATTATCGACTCCGTGCCAAAATTATTTTTTCACGTACCAAATTATGGCACGCATGCCATAGGTTCGCCGTCAATGATCTAGAATAATACAAAATATCATATAAAATGTTATTTACCCCAAAAAAATTACGAACATTTTAAATAATTATATGAATCAGCCATAAGCATGGTCAACTGTATCGACAATGTTTCCTATTGCGAAAAAAAAAATTCAAAAGTCTTTAAAAATATTAAGGTAAGAAAAAATGCATCATGCTTGTCGAGATTCTTATTTATTTTTCTCTGTCCTGGATTTACATTTTTTACAAGTTCTGTTTAAATACACTTTCACAATGACTTTTATAGTATGTTACTCACAAAGTTAGAAATACGAATTAATAATGTTAAAAAATTTAATAATGAAATACTTTGATAAAGTATTTATTTTAAAAGCACAGTTTAAAAGCACAGCCATATAAAGCAGATGTCTTGAAACGAAAACATGGAAAATAATATTTCAACACAAAATAATGTCTTTTTTTCATCACATTATTTTCAACTCCTTACTAGTCTTTTAATCTGTACTGGAGCCAAGAAAGCAGGGTTCGTTTAAAAAAAACACACACATACAATTATAGCACTTGGTTGCAGAATATTTCGAATAAATAGACAAATTAATATTTACATTTTTTATCCATTTTGTGCTCAGTAAAGCTACAGTTTGGAAAAATGAGAAATTTCTTTTACGATAACTTATATATACAAGACAGCTATCTGTCTAAATAAACATTTAATTATCGATTCCTATTCCATATTATAACACATTTATGTAAAGATCTGCCTATGCAATACTCTTTCATTAAATTTTACAATATGTTTATAATGATATCGTTAGTGAATTGGGTCTTGTTAGTGAATAACAACCTGACAATATTTATTTTGAAGCACAATTTGCTATTTAAGATAGATAGATACCTCAAAATGAAAACATTATTTTTAAATAACACTGAAAAAATCGTTCATAAATTATGTTAGTTCCAACTTATTATTATTTTTTAAACTATATTGGAGACCAGGAAGCAGACATTATTTCAAATGAATATACTTACCATAATTTCCGGTGTATAGCCCGCAGATCAAACAATTCAGTTTGGACCCAGAAATTTTATTCAGTATTTGAAGACCAATATTTGCCGTGATCTAAAAAGTTACATTTTATTTTTAAAAATTTCTGGGTCGAAACAGGATTGTTTGATCCGCGGGCTATACACCCGAAATTACGGTAATTAAAACACTTACTTAGAGAACATTAAAACCGGCGTCTTTTCAAATATTTTATTCCGTTGACACCACTTTTTAAAGCAAAAAGTTTTGTACAATTACATAATTTCAAAAAAGTGCGCATTAAATTTCCTAGTCTGGGTGTTAAGCTGATAACAGCTAGGAAACCCCTCAATGCTGATTACCTGTTCAGTGCGCATTAAATAAGGAACATATTGCTTTTCTTTATCATTGGTGCGCAAATCAAATTGTGCAAGCATCATTTAAAAGTGCGCATATGCACCCATGGTCCCGAATGGGTTAAAGTAACAAAATCAATGCTAATTTAATCCTTCGGTACAATGTTACAAAAGTGGTGGCTATGTCAATTAACATTAATCTATACTAATATTATAAAGAAGTAAAGTTTGTTTGTTTGTAGGAGATAATCTCTAGAACTACCGAACAGACTTCAAAAGTAATGGTATAAAAAAGATTGTACTAGTCCACGTTCGAACATAGGCTATAACTTAAGTCGATGCCACTAACCCATAGGGGGTGTAGGAACAAAATCCGTTCTAAAAATGTGATTTTTGTGTTACTGAAGGCCTAGAAATATGAAATTTGGAATATTAGTTACGTATAAGATGTGTTTTGATCTCTAAGAACACTTCCTAAACAATTCGAAATTTAAAAGGGGTGAAAAGGCACAAAAAGCGTTCTAAAAAACGTTCTAAATGGTGGTTTCTATGCAATCTCAGGAAATACCAAACCGATTTAAAAAATAATGGTGTCAAAATGATGATGACAAACCTTGCTTCAAGATAGACTATATTTTATGTCGGTGCCACTACACCGAAGGGGATGCAAGAGCAAAAAACGTTCTAAGAATGCGATTTTAGTGTTACTGAAGGGCCTAGAAATATGAAATTTGGAATATTAGTTATTTATTAGATATAAAGAATTTCTAAGAAAACTTCTTAAAAAATTCGAAATTTAAAAGGGGTGATAATGCGCGAAGAACGTTCTAAATGGCGAATTCCACGCAATTTTTCAGAAATTTATCCGCCGAATTCGTCCAGGATAGATTAGTAGGAAGAGCGTTGGCAAGCTAATACCAAAGACCTGAATTCGAATCCTGACCTAGACACTTTTTTACTCAGAAAAATTAATCATATTTTGACTGGTTATTTCCCCTTATGCTCTTTGCATACGTTTTTATCTAAAAAATTATTTTCAGATCACTTACAAGACTTGAAATACATTATATTTATGACCAAAATTTCTAATTATAAAATACCAACATAAAAAAATTTATTTTAAAAATATACTATGTTATCTAAACCAGATGCCTTAAAAGAAAAACATATTTTTTAATACATTCAACACAGAAAAAAAATTCTTCCGTTATATTATTTCCATCTCATTACTCCCCTTTTCAAACGCACTGGAGCATAGAGGTAGACTTTCTTTCAAATAAAAGAAGCAATATACATAACTAAAACAGTGAGTTTCGGAATACTTTAAATATAAGACTGGCAGATTATATTTATTCTTGTTATTTATTTTCAGTGAATAATGTTTCTGTATAGAAAACGGGAAAATATTTTTTACGGTATATTTTGCATCAAGTGAATTCTCTGAACAAACATTTTCAGAATGGACTCTTTTCTATCTCTTAATATTTTCCTGTGAATCCCTCCTTAAAATATTCCTTCTTATGTGAATTTCTCCTTAATAAATACTCTTTTTGTTGAAAAAAGTGGATGCTTGACTTGTTTATCATTCTGAGTTCTACGAAATTAAAAATTTTTTGTCAACATGATTACAAAATTAAATAGTGAAATATTCAATTATTTTTCAGCAAGAAGTGTTCCTTTAAAATGTGATACAAAAAGCGTAATAAACGTATAAAAAACTGAATGAAATTATTAAACTAAATTTGGTAAATTATTGCAATTCAAAATACGTGTCATCATTAAATGTTTTTGCGCGTAGTAATTTAATTACTCAGTTTATTTTCTCTTTTAATATTCGCATGTAAATATATTTTTCGATTGTAAATATCATTATTTGAGCATTTTTTTTTTAATTTGCAACACTAGTTAAAAAAGGACTTTTTCGAAATATTATTAAAAAATTAGTCAAATAAAAAAAACTTATTAAACCTTGTACATAGCAATCTATTCCAGTATGGGCCTGCGTAAAATTGTTAAATTGTTATGCATAGTTTTTTATCCTATAAAACATTTTTAAACGAACTATTTTGACGATTTTATAATTAAATATCGTTTAAACTAATTATTCTACTTAAAACTGTCTGCTTCAGCATGTTCATCATATATTTGTGTATAAACTATCTGTTTTTATTTTTGATATGCAATAGTTTTTAACAATTTCCAACAAAGTTGAAAAGTGTTTCTGATTTCGGTTTGTCTGTCCGTCTGTCCGCGCCCGAACTCTCGTAAATATACTTGGATTGCCCTGAAATTCTTGGATGTTATTAAGGTTCACCATAGCACGATCCCTATTTCAAATGAAGTTTGTAGCATGTTTAGTTCATTTACAGGCGCAGTCAAAAGTATTCCGTTACATTACGGCCAATGGGGAAAAATAGTTTCAAATGATGTTTTAATGGCCTCCCACGCTTTCAAGCATAAAATAATAATATGCATTTATGAAGTGCACTAAAATATGCATTCTGCAGAATATGCGGTGTAAAAAAATAGTCATTATTCATTTACAGGGCCATACAAAAGAATTCCGATACATAATGATATAGGGGTGGAGGGAATTTTTTGCGGCGTATTTTATTATGTTAAATTATTTCATGTATAATGAAATTGTTATACGTTGCTGATGTTTACTATAACTTATTCCATGCATAATAAAAAGTGCATAGCATTTACAGGGACATACAAAAGATTTCAGATACTATGTTGTGTCCGAAGTACTGTACATAAGCGATGATTGCTGGAAATGCATTATTAATTACTTGCCGCATTTGGCGACCAGTTTGGTCCCCATTAAATGTATTCTAAGCATTATATCATATCACTATTATTCATATTTAATTTACTTGCTGAATCCTATGCCAAATCAGAAGATTCTGATAGAGAAATCATGAAATCTGTGTTTTTTGTTTTTTTGTTTTTTTGTTTTTTTTTTTTTTTTTTTTTTTTTTGTTATCCGGACGGAGGTGATAAATCGCAAAACATTATTCCTGTCGCTTTTTTTTTTCATATAACATTAATTTCATTTAAAACATGATACTTACATTCATTTTATTTAAAATACATAACTTTAATTTAAAATTCACGACTTTCATTTTAATAAAAGAAAAGAAAAGAAAAATAATAAATAATACCATAAACCATGAGATTTAATTTCAACATCAAAGCATTGCTTTAATTTATCACGCGAAAAATAAAAAAATGCTAACTGGCGAGTTAAAAAATGCTATTGGTGAGATTTGCGTCCGGCTAACATAAACGTACGAAGAATTCTTTGCGATCATGGCAATTTTCACGTACCTTTATTCGAAAAAATAATTTTGATTAAAAATGGCCGCCTAGGGAAAGCGGAGAAGCTTGGGAAAAACGGGAAAGAGAAGAGGTCAGTCCGTAACTGTTATGACAGTCACAAGACTTGGACCATTATAATATAGATAAAATGATGGCGATGGAACAGTTTGGCGATTTATCACCTGCGCTCGGCTAACATTAGTGCCAAAGGGCCGCCTGGCACATAAAAATTTAAGCGGCCGGCCCGGAACTGTTGATGACAGTCACATGACTTAGGCTATTATTATAGAGATGATATGCGATTTTATGTTTCACTATATTTATGTATACTATAAGGTGTGTATAAATGCTATAGTTCAGATACAGGGCTACAAAAAAGAATTCATAAGGGTTACTGAGTATGAGCGTAAATTGTTTGAAGGTGGTTTTTAAAGGAGTTATGCATTCTGCATTTAGTTTACTAAAAGATATCTTTGTAGAATATAGATAAAATGATATACAGGGTCACGCAAAGAATTGTATACATAACCACCTATGGATGATAATATCTGGAAGTGTGGTTTCATTTGTTTTAAGAGTGTTTTAGTTTAAATTAAATTTTAGCTACATAGTGGCGTGTAATAAAGGTATTATTGGCTTTGGACGGTAACTGCTGAAATCAATTTTGAAAATGTTTTATGCGTTTTCTAAAATATTTACTTAGTTATCTCATTTACCTTATTTCCCTAAATAAGAAAGTTTTGTTAAAACATTCAGGAAGTGTTGGAAAGTTTTTCATAATCTATGCTTAACGCATGAGTTTTCTTTCTTGTTTTATTATAAGCCGAGAACGAGCCCTTATCACAATAAATTCAATTACGGCAACAAGAGCGATAGCAGCAACGTTAGATCCTTTTTTTAGAACAGAGAGAAACATTTATTTGCCAATTTATCAGTATCCAATTTCTAGAACATAATTGTTATACTTAAAAAAGTTACATTTTTGACGTTGAGGGTGCGACATTGATGTTGCAACCGCAATATTTTTTTTCAAATATGAAAAAAATGTACTAGAAAATCAGCTTTGATCTTTTAAGGTAAATAAATACTTAAGCACAAAAAAATTGAATATAAAAGTATTTGGGTTAAACATGTTTTGCACAAAACTGTTTTAACCCTTTAGTGCGCAGCTTTGCATATATGCAAAGAACAGTGATTTGAATTTAATAGATTTTTTTTTTTTTTATTCGTATATACCTAATTCACACCAGAAAATTAGAATAGCAATATCTACTTTAATTAATAACAGACATTTCCTTATTTAAATAAAGCGAAATTAACCATTGAAGCTTTCTGGTGTAAAGTCAGATTCTCCGAACTACGTAAATTCTAGAACGTATTCTATCATGGGAATTAAAGGGTTAAATATTAAATTTTATAAAATAAATAATTATATAAAATAAGGTATTTCTAGACATACTTATTAAAATACTGACTAATTTGCAATATTTTATCGTAAAACAGCCACACAACAGTAGTTTTTACTTATATTGCAGATGTGCAACAGAAGAAAAGATTGGCGTATTATATGAAAAATGTATCTCTGATTTCTTTTCATTATTTTTCCTGTGTAATAAACCTTTCAGAGAATCGTATATAATTTTTTCGAAAGAAAATGAAAAATCGCACATTTAAGTGTTCAGTATAAAAGTGTCAGATATGCGCATGCCCTTTCACATTTCTTGGTCATTTAATTAGTAAAAGTCTCTTGGCAATTTTGTAAAAGGAAAAAAAAAACATTTAAATGTATCCAGAAAATTAAAAAAAGACTTTATATTACAACTACAATTCTAGCTTCCTTGCTTGTGATTTCACCTCTGAGGTTTAAGTGTCAAATCGAGTAAAAAGTTGTAGTCAAACAGCTTGCTTTAACCCTTTATGTACTGAATCATGAATTCATGAAAATTTTACCTTCTAGAGCATTTTTCGTGAATTGTTTAAACTAGATTAGAAGATTTACATTATCATTCATAGGCGTAACCAGGGGGGGTGCCCTGGGTGCCCGGGCACCCCCCCCGTTTCCGCAGACTCGAGCGCAATTATTTAAAAAAAATCGAAATCTACAAAAGAAAAAAGAAGTGAAAGTAGAGTTCAATTAGTTTAGTTCAGAAAACTAAACGGCTAAGTTTTGAAATGTGATAAAAAAAGAAACCCACATTCTTTTTTTCTTTCTTTTCTTTTTTTTAAAGAAAATTATGTTGTTTATCTTTTTTAAAACTAGAATATTTGCAAGAATCTGTATTAGTCATAGTAATTCAAAAAGGTGGCTTTATAATCCCACTTTGACGTCCTTTGTCTGTGGGAGATGTTTTTAACGCCGTTCTTTCTATTGCATGTTTCTGCAATTTCACGAGAAATTAACGCAAGTTCTTGACGAGGATAGAAACTATTTTTCTGTTTGCTTTGGTAGTTTAAAGTCAAGAAAGAAGCAAAAAAAATTGAAAGGGGATGCAAATGTGAAACGATAATTCCAAATTTCGATTAGCCGAGGTAAAGCTGGGGGGGGGGGGGGACAGACACATACCCTACCTCCTTTGTCAATGAAAAAAAGTCCTTCCGGCCAGAGCCAGGGGCCGGAAGGCCTTTCATATTCCTTATTTTTAAAAAGCCAACTTATATTATTCAAACACACGAAGCTCAATTTAGTGAAAACCGATTATAGGAGATTAAATACTAATTTTTATCAATACTAAATATTTTTATGAAAGGGAATTTCGCGAAATTAGTCAGCTTTTTCCAAGCTGCTTTTAAATAAAGTAACTTATATTTGGTTGCCAAATTCGGCGATATCTTGAAGTTCCTGCCATTTTAAGACAACCTATGGTGGATGAGGCTAACCAGTGAACTTGGTCGAGACCTGTGTAATTCATGTGCGCATGCTCACTCACTTCGGAATCGGTTGATATATGTACGAGTGCTGTCGCAGGCAAAAAATCAGATTTTTCAAGATGTCACCCACATTAGAAATTCAAACTGCTATATCTGAGCCATTTTTTAAGATAAAGACAAAACAAAAAATCCTCCGGAATTCTTATATCAAAGTCAAATACTTAAGAAAGAAACCTTTTTCAATTTCAAATTTTTTTGCACCTCACTTTAAATATATTTTTTTTTTTAATTTAATGACCGACATTTTGAAACACGATGACTGATGAAGCTGGGGAGCGAACTTAGTCGAGACATTGCTATATACTATCCACATGCCTTCTTACATCGAAATAGGTTAATAAATACGCGTGTTATCGCGTGACAAATATCAGATCGTTTCAAAATGTGAGCCATGCTAGAAATTCAAAGTGCTATATTTCAACCATTTTTTTAAGATAGAGACGAAACAAAAACTGCTCCGGAATCTTTGTATCAAAATCAAACACATAAAAAAAATCTTTTTCATTTTAGAATTTTTTCATACATCATTTTAAATTTTAAATTTTTTTAAGTGGCAGTCCTTTTTAAACAAGATGGCGAATGAAGTTGGCCAACGAACTCGGTCGAGCCAATGGTATGTATTATGTACACACCAAGTTACATCCAAATCGGTTCATAAATACGCCTGTTATCGACTGACAAAACCAGGTCATTTCAAAATGTCAGCCACAATAGAAATTCAAAATGCTATAACTCAGCCATTTTTTAGATACAGAAGAAACAAAAACTGTTCCGGAATTTTTGTATTAAGGTCAAACACATACGAAAAAAATCTTTTTAATTTTCGAATTTTTTGGTACTTCATTTTAAATTAAATTTTTTTTTTAAATGGCCGCCATTTAGAAACAAGATGGCGGATGAAGCTGGCGAACGAACTCGGTCGAGACATTGGTATATACTATATATACACCAAGGTACATCCAAATCGGTTCATAAATACGCCTGTTATCGCGTGACAAAAATCGGGTCGTTTCAAACTGTCAGCCACGCTAGGATTCAAAGTGCTATAACTCAGCCATTTTTTTAAGATGTAGACGAAACAAAAATTGCTCCGGAATCTTTGTATCTAGGTCAAACACATAAGATTTTTTTTTTCAATTTTCAATTTTTTGGTATCACATTTCAAATTTTAAATGTTTTTAAAAAATTTAAATGGCCGCCATTTTGAAACAAGATGGCGGATGAAGCTGGCCAACGAACTCGGTCGAGACATTTGTATGTACTATGTATACACCTAGTTACATCCAAATCGGTTCATAAATACAAGAGTTACAGTGTGACAAAGATCAGATATATATATATATCAATATTTGAACGGAGGGTGGTTTCGGGATCTGTGGGTCATGATCGATGAAAATGTACCAAAATTTTTTTAACTCTCTCTCCTCCGAACGGCTGCAATAGGTAGCTTTTTGTAATGAAAGCTACCTAATAATAGCACAGAAAATTCAAATTAATCTGCAGGTTGGTTGTTTGGTTGAATTTAGTGTTTCGTGGCCATTTTTTGACATTCTTGAAAGGAATATGGTTGCAGTCTTTCAAGTCAATATAGTAATTTTTTTCCTCTGAAAATTTGTATACGATTTTTAGAGTTTTTTCTCGTTTCGCGGCGTTCTTTTGAAAGTAGGAAAATGAACCCCGTTTCAACCTTTTAGCCCAGTGCAGTAAATTTTGACAAATTCGTGATTTTATTATGTGATCATTTCATGATATTTACAATTTTCCCCCAAAATCGTGTGAAGAAATTCACGTCTTTCTACGCGATTTTTTGTCGAAATCCGCACTTTTCACCACTTACCTTTGACAAAATTCGTGTTTTTTACCGCTATCCTTTGACGAAATTCGCATTTTTTACCGCTATCCTTTGACGAAATTGGCATTTCTTTAGCACGGGATCCTTCGATTAAATTCGCGTTTTCTTTCCACGATCTTTCGATGAAATTCGCTTTTTCTTTCCGTAATCTTTTGACGAAATTCGCGCTATCTTTCTGCGATCCGGTGACAAAATTCTCGTTTTTACCGCGATCCTTTGACGAAATTTATTTTCTGTTGCGACCGATTGACGAAACTGATATTTTTACAGGGAGATCATTTGTCGAAATTCGGGATAGTATTGAGCGACCGTTCAGAAAAATTCTCGATATCTTTCTGTACCAATTAACAAAATTTTCTACTCTTTTCCGCAACATTTTGACGAAATTTGGAAAAAAATTTTCGTCAATCCTTTATCGAAATTCGTAATTTTTTTGCGCAATCTTTAAACGAAATTGGCGATTACTTTCTGCACTCTTTTATCGAAATTCCCGATATTTTCCCACGATCTTTTGAAGAAATTCTCAATTTTTTCCGGGACTGATTCACGAATTGATTTTGAGAAATTCCATAAAAGAAATAAAAATCGCGGACCCATTTTCTTTAAAAATGCTTACTGAAGAATCACAGGTCTGTGAAAGAATTTGAAGGGGGAAATGCTGCACAGCATTTTTTATTATGAGAGGCTTTCCTTTTCTGTGCACAAATCGCGCGATCCCGCGCGTTATTTCAAACCCTATCCCTGAAAGAAAACTTCATTACTAGAAAAGTGGTTGGTTTTTTTTTTAAAACGAACATAGAATTAAACAAATCTAGAATTTGGGGGGGGGGGGGGTGGACTGCAACGTACTCCCGAGCAAGCCGAACCATCCGTACCATCTTCTTCTGTCTCGAAACAAGCGAATCTTGAATTATTGCGTTTTTTATTTCGAGCAAAATTAAATTTTCAGCTTTCTTATAAGAGCTGATTTGACATGATTCCAATTCGAATTTAATCACGGCAATTGCAAAAATTACCAGAGAGTTTTTTCTGTTTCAAAAAATGTCAAAAAATCGCCTCAAAGCACGAAAACCCCCGCTAGAAAGTGCATTAAAAATTCGGAAAAGATTATAAAACCATAGGAACGAAATTAACTAATTGGGTAAAAATTTAAACCAGATTCGTTTTAGGAATGTCAAAAAAAAAAAAAAAAATCACCGCGAAATGCGAAAAAAAACCCTCTATAGATAACATTAAAAAATTGTTAAAAATTGAAAACTCGCTGTAAGAATCTCGAAAACACTTTATTGAAAAGAAGACAAAGTTTACTGGGTACAATATTGAAATCGGATTCTTCTTTACTTATTTGAAAAAATTGCCGCAAAATGCGAAAAAATTCGCATAAAAAATTAATAGAAAAATTCCAGAAATTGTCTTCCATATGCATGAGTTCAGGCATACAGGTCCTGTCAAATCTTACGGGTGCAGGCTGCATTGTTTTTTCAGAACTCAGCGCGCGTACACACACAGAGAGACATACAAGCGCCTATCTTAATTATTACAGTCGCATCATGATAGTATAATTTTTATCATCTTGATAAAATTTAGTGTATATTATCATGACCTGCTTTACCTAATGTATTCGATACACTCTGGGGTAAAAGCCCTGACAGTATGGGGTAAAAAACGTGAATTACAGTAATTTCCGGCCTATAATCTGTGGATCAAACAATTAGGTTCAGACCCAGAAATCTTGTTTCATAAAACGTAACTTATTAAATCGCGATAAATATTAAACTTAAATAATGAAATAAAATTTCTGGGTCGAAACATGATTGTTTGAGCCGCGGATTATAGGCAGGAAATTACGCTATTAATGAATATAATTATTTATAATATTAAAATAATTATTTATATAGACTTTCCTCCAAAATTTCTTGGGTCCCTCCGGTGATCCCTAAGATGTCATGGAGTCACATTCTGAAAAAATTTCGTGCGCATGTACTGCATGTATTATCTGGGATTTATCATCCGGCAAAATTTCATCTACAAGACTTTGACTGAGATAATTTTAGATCTCATGCAGTGTTCCCCTGTGCCTATAAGAAGTTTCCAGCATGATTAAAGGCCTTTTTTAATCTTTATAAGAAGTTAAAGTGACAAAAGGTTTTACAGTTGTGACCACACTTAGTCACTGTCTTATATCACTGCTGCAAGGACATTTACATATCTTTTTTTTTTTACCATTAGATTTAGTTTTAGTGTTTTGAACCCCTTTTCAACCGTCCTCACGCAATCAAAAATCACGTTTGAGCCCTTTTTAAAGGAAATACCACACAATTATACCTTCTAAGATGGAAAACTGTCTAAAACGGAAATTCAATCGGTTTTATGGGATTCGTTTTAGCAGATTTTACTATATAAGATATAGTTTGTATCCAACATGTTCAGGTTAAAAAGTCTGGGCACCAACCCGTTCAAAAGGCTGGTTACGCCTATGGTATTTAATAAATTTTAGAAGGATTAATTAAATTTGAATTTATAGAAATTTTTTACAATATTTATAACCCCACTCAAATATTTTATTTTAAATATTTTTCTTAGTATTTTGTAGAATTAGGAAATGTAGAAATATAATGTTCTTACAATAGAAATATAGAAATATTTCCGAATTGAAAAATCCCCCACCCCCATCCCCTGAACGCCAAGAAAGGTGAAAAGATGCAAAGGCAAATTGGCAAAAATCGCCCAGGCAAATGGCAATCGCCAAATTGGCGTCGGAACAAAATGCGCCAATATGTATAATATGTATATGACATATATGACATCTGTGCCTACGGTTCTTATGACGTAATTTTCCTGCTTTTAACATGTAATCATTTAATTCTAATTTTAAAGTTTTTTTTCTGTTTGGAATAGTCACGTGTAAATAAATTTTTAATTTGAAATAAACATTATTGTTTGCGCTGTTTGTACAACTGGCAACAGTTTAAACTAATAACATTTTCTAAAATTTGTAAAAAATATCTCTCGAAATGCTGAAAATTTGAATTTAAAATTGAAATAAAACCTCAAGAAATGAGTCAAATAATAAAAATAAATACAATCTGCACACCGGGAACTGATAACGTATAAAATGTTCTAAAAATGATTAAATTCTCATGTATAGTTTTTGCTCCAATAAAACTTTTTTAGTGGAACGATTTTGTCCAACTTTAGCATTAAATCCTTCTATATATAAAAAAAAAGTTTTGATTTGGAAATGGACCAATGAAATTCTGCGTAGAGATTTCGGGTAGATCGGCATCCAATTTGAATGCTTAAGCATGATTTTTCATCGTTAATATTAAAAAAAACATACAAAAATATGAAAATCGTTGGTATTATAGAGAAATGTTTGATAAACACGCTGATGCAGACAGTTTTCAAATCGAAGAATTATTTTAAGAGATATTTAATGCTAAAGTTGGACAAAATCGTTCCACTAAAAAAGTTTTATTGGAGCAAAAACTATACATGAGAATTTAATCATTTTTAGATCATTTTATACGTTATAAGTTCCCGGTGTGCAGATTGTATTTATTTTTCTTATTTGACTCATTTTTGAGGTTTTATTTCAATTTTAAATTCAAATTTTCAGCATTTCGAGAGATATTTTTTAGAAATTTTAGAAAATGTTATTAATTTAAACTGTTGCAAGTTGTATAAACAGCGTAAACAACAATGTTTACTTCAAATTAAAAAATCATTTACACGTGATTATTACAAACAGAAACAAAGTTTTAAAATTAGAATTAAATGATTACATGTTAAAAGCAGGAAAATTACGTCATAAGAACCATAGGCACAGATGTCATATACATATTGGCGCAATTTTTTTCCGACGCCAATTTGGCGAAAACATCAATAGCATAAACAACATCCGGGTTACCATATCAAGCAAAATAACGACACTTTAGCACCAGTTAAGAACCCGTTGCGTATATGAAATTGGCGTCAGAAAAAATTGCGCCAATGACATCTGTGCCGAACCATATTTAAACAAAATATTAAAATATGAGAAACAAAATCTTAAAATAAAAAAAAAAATCATTATTATGCGTTAAAACTTGTAATTTGAGGAAATTACGTCATATTTAAAATGGCAAAAAATATAGCAAAACAATTTAAATTGAAAAATATATTTGCGCGAGATATTTTGAGACAATCTTTTCAACTATTATCGTGAATTCGAAGACAGCGCAAATAATATTTCCTTCAAACAACAAAAGTATTTTCACGTGAATATTAATAATAGAAATAAAACTTTGGTGTAAATTACGTCAAATTTGAAACGATACATTTAAAATGAATTATTTAAAAGAACTCTCTTATAGCGCTGTTAAAAAATACCGGGAAACAATGACACTGTTTACTTAATTCATTTTACATTAGCTTATTTTCAAATGTTTAACTAATTTTTTTAATTAAATACGAAAACAGCCATTGTATCTCTTAAAAGCAGCAGATTTGGCCTTAAAAATCCCCAATCCAAGGAAAACGAATGAAAACCCAATTACAGAGAGATCGCTATTTTTTTTTTAATTCAATATTTTTAAAGCCGATCAAATTAGCGTGCTTTTTGGATTTTGTTGTGCCTGGACGGGCGTTGGCGAGCGTAGCTCGTAGGGGGCAGAGCCCCCTAGTATCTCTTAAAATAATTCTTCGATTTGAAAACTGTCTGCATCAGCGTATTTATCAAACATTTCTCTTTAATACCTCCAATTTTCATGTTTTTGTATGCAACAATTGTTTTAATATTAACGATGAAAGGCCATGCTTAAGCATTCAAATTGGATACCGATCTACCCGGAATATCTACGCAGATTTTCATTGGTCCATTTCCAAATCAAAACTTTTTTTTTATATATAGAAGGATATATAGGATGACTACTAAATACTGTTATAAATATTCAGTCATTTTATTTGACAAAAATAAAATAGAAAAGGATAAATATACTAATACGATGAACACCAGAGATGAAAGTTTACCGGGAAATAATTTTAATCGAATCGACCGCCATCTTTACCGGTTACGAAAGATAATCTCTTATGTCATCGTCCGACCGAGGCACGAATCATTTTAAGATATAAACGCAATATGGAAGCTTTAAGGGAGTCAAAACTTCTGAGTTGTTTCCTATTTACTTTAGCCTCTAAAATCCTCTAGACGCAAAAATCTAAACAATTTAGATCCGATGAAGAAGGTGTCCAATCTTCTTGCACGATAAAATTTGGAAAGTTGACATGGAGCCAAGCCTGTGTTGATTTAGATCGGTGCGAAGGTGTACAATCTTGCTGAAATATCCAATTCTTTTTGGGATACAATCTGTAAGCATGTGACTATAAATGTGTAGCCAATATGTCCGATTTGTAATATTACGTATTGATTTTTATCCCTTTATCGATGGATTTCGAAGGCAATTTTTCAATTGTTTGACACTGCAGCCCAAACTATAACAGAATTCTTGTTCTGAAAACGCTTAACAATTCGAAGAGTTTCAGGTATAGTTTCCTCGAAGGTTGCTGAATATACGACATCATTTTTAGGGTTATAACACTGTTCAGTGCAAAATAGCTTCTCATCAGAAAATACTATTCTGTAAATACTTTCAGTACATGCCACTTTCAGTAATGTTTCAGTAATTTTTTGCATCTTTGTAATCTGTTTAGTCTTTGTGCAGCAGTCAAACCTTGAACTTTTCTTTTGCGATAAGGGCAAAAACCCAGGTCTTCATTTATTAAACAAAAACACAATTTTCAGAACAAATTAAACAAGAAAACAATTTATTTCCTACATTGTTTAATCCCGAGAAGGGACAGATATTAAGATATTTTATTCAGTTAGCTCTAAGTTTAATGTTAACTTGTTGTAACAAATTAGTTAAGCCAATTGAACATTAAAAAATCTAAATGAAAATAAAACAATATGATACTTTAAACACCCTAGAAACTCAGATTCCGTTAAAATGAAATCGCAATAAACTTTAGACTTTTTCCATTTTTAAGTTGCAAATATTTGTATTGCACATTTTGTATTATTTTTATGATGATTGTACATAAAATGATACGACAGGTCTAAAATACAAGCCTTTAAAAAAGTCTAAGATTTATTTTGATTTCATTTTAACGGAATCTGAGTTTTTAGGGTGTTTAAAATAGCATATTGTTTCACTTTGATTTTTATTTTTTAATGTTCAATTGTTTTAACTTATTTGTTACAAAAATTTAGCATCAAATGTAGAGCTAACTGAATGAAATATCTTAATATCTGTCCCTGCTCGTTCTTAATCCTTTCCGGCACGGGCAATTTTTGTTGTAAAATGATGAAATGATCGACTGACACCGGAATTTTAAAACGACTTTTTTAGAAATTAAAAACATATTGGAACAATGGAACAATAAAGCAGGTGTATGGATTCCCGAGTTGCTTGGCAACTTTACATTCAGGCTAAGAATATATCGTGTTACAATGCAATGGGATCTTTGGAAAAAAAGAGCGTTTAAACGTGGCTAGTAGCCACGAAAAAGAGAAATTAAAAGCTAAGAAGATAGACAATTTTTAAAGAAAAAATTGTTAGTATAACTAGTAGGAAGAAAAAAAAATGTTCCATATGATCCACATAAATGTCCAGGACAGGCGAAAAAGCTACCAAAGGAAGCCCCATTAAAAAAAAGACTCAATTTAGAGACCATACATTTAATATAACTTGATAAGTAAAAAATTTAACACAATGAAGAAATGAAAAAAAAACTAAATTATATAAATATTTACAAGATAATTTAATTTACTGCAAGGAAAAAAGTAATAAAAATTTAAAAAATAAGCTACTATGAGGAGAGTTCTAACTAAATAAACAGTTAAACGCAAAAGCCGAGGGGAGCAAACGACAGCAAGAGGACGGCGTCCACCCAGTATAGTAATTTGAGGTGAATAAAACAATAGAATGAAAAAATAAGAATAATACCATGAGAAGAGCATAAAAATCAATTTAAAAAGGTTTTTTTTTTTTTTTTAATTTTTAACAAACAGCACAAACAAAAAGAAAGCAGAAGTTTAACAAATGAAGAGCTTAATCTTCGTTAATGTTGATATGACTTGCAAGTTTATCGAATTCAGTTAATATAACCATCAATTTTTGCATCGGATTATCGAGTTTCTTAGTCTGAGTTGAGATGTTCTTTATACATTTTAGGAATTTAGTGATTTGAAAAATTTGTTTAACTTCGTTGAAAAAAAAACATGTTATTTTAGCTATTCATTGTAAAAGCAAAATTTTACTAAACTATTCTTGGTGCCGTTCGTAAGTTTGGAATTAAAATTAAGTGTCCCGACCCGGGCACACTGTGCCGGAAAGGGTTAAACAATGTAGCAAATAAATTGTTTTCTTCTTTAGTTTATTCTGCAAATTATGATTTTGTTCAATTTTAAATATTGGCATAGCTGGTACTACTACACAATGTACCACTACACAGTTGTAAAAAAACTTATACTCTTAACCCCTTGAGGGGCGGTGGGATATATTATATTCGACATAATATTAGTCAAGATTTGCACCATAAACTTTTAATTATATTTAACTACAGAAAGTTTGGTAGGAAAAAGTGAAAAATTGCTTTTCTTTACTTTGAATATAATTTTTCAAAAATTCCGGTGTGAATTCAATATTACAGTAACAAAGTTACTTGCCCATAAAATAATTAAAATGTCGCATTTTGGATTTAAACTGTAGTCGGTGAGCAAAAAGAAAGATTTCTCTTTTGTGTTGAACAGAAAATTAATCTTAAGTTGAATTGTTTAAAATACGTATACATTTCCTAAAAATATACTCGAAATAATATTTTCATATATTGTGAATTAATTTTTTGTTATGAAACTGTCTTTGACCAAAGCGTTGTAAGTAAGCGAGCAAACTTAATGCTGGAATCAGGCGTAAATTAACATAGTTGCGCCACCTCGTGGACGGAGTGATAATTCACATACGCGGGATTTTAGTGTGGCGCGTATCCCCTAAATCTTTAGTCACTCGTACATATTAATTTTGTTTGCCACATTTATTGCAATATAATGGCGTAGCGAGAGGGGCATCCAGATGCACTTGACACCACGAAGTTTTCTTCGCCTTATCAGAAGTACTTCAGTTATTAATGAAGATGAAAAAAACTTTATAATTTTAGTGGTGTGAGTATGAAAACAGTTAGGTATCTACTTGTAGTTCACACTCCATCCGTTACGTGGCGCATGACCTTGATTGATGTGACCTCGCTTTTAATCCTGCGGTTACCTCTCCCATTTAAGTTAGGACGCTTACTTATATCGCTTTGGTCTTTGACGACAGCTTTACTTGATTGCTGAAAATAGTTAAAATATTGTTAAGGATAAATTAAGTTTTCTAAATTTATAATAACATTTTCATTAAATTTTCTGGTAGCTGTAATTAAAAGTAATACCAATATAAGTTTATTCACCAAATCCTTTAAGGAGACTTGGTGCTAAAGACGAATGTTATATAACGTAATATAACAAATAGTCCTCGTAGCACAATAATACTTTACTGGAAAGACTTCATTATTCACTATCATATTTCATTTTGCGAACGGCAAAATTACAAGCCGTGCAGCAAAATCAGTGCAAAGAAAAAAGTTACCGTAATTTCGGGTGTATAGCCCGCGGATCAAACAATCGTGTTTCGACCCAGAATTTTTTAAAAATAAAATGTAACTTTTTAGATCGCGGTAAATATTGGTATTCAAATACTGAATAAAATTTCGGGGTCCAAACTGAATTGTTTGACCTGCGGGCTATACACCGGAAATTACGGTATATAGCACGACTCAGATTGAAACTAAACTATCCATTCAAACCCCGAATGACTGGAAACTCTAGTCGTATTCGGTTTAGTTATGTAATTGATGTAATCCGAACAAAAAAAATAAATTTTATACACAAATACGTAATTATTTTAATTTTAATATTTATACATCACTGCAATAATTTAGTGGTACCAGCTATGCCACTATTTAAAATTAAACAAAAACATAACGTGCAGAACAAATTAAAATAGGAGACTATATATTTCCTACATTGTTTAAGCCAGAAAAGGGACAGATATTAAGATATTTCATTCAGTTAGCTCTACATCTGATGTTAATTTTTTGTAACAAATAAGCTAAACCTATTGAACATTAAAAAATAAAATAAAAATGAAACAATATGATACTTTAAACATCCTAAAAACTTAGATTCCATTCAAATGAAACTGAAATAAATCTTAGACTTTTTAACCCTTTCAAGGGCGGTGGCTAGAGGGTCTAGCCACCTAATTTTAATTCCAAAACTGACTACTGGGACCAAGAATATTTTAATAAAATGTTGCTTTTGTAATTAAAGTGCATAATAGCGTTTTATTATTTACTAAGAAATTTGTTTGAATATTCTGGTATCAGTCAATTATTTCATCATTTTACGAACAGAATTCCTCTGCCCCTGAAAGGGTTAAAAGGTTTGTATTTTAGACGTGCCTTATCATTTTATGTACAATCGTAACACCCCTTACTAACTCTGCAAAACATTATCATAGAAGAAAGTTACTGGTACCACAAGATTGTTAATGAAGTCTACTTTTAAATGACGTATATAAAATTTGCTTAGGGGGACATCTACATATTAAAACGAACCATAACTTTGTTTTTTTTCAATAGAAGTACACAATCATGACAGCATAAATGAATTCTACACCATTCAATTAGCCTAAAAAAATTTATGCAATTCATACGATAAGTTTCCAAGAAATTAATTATTTGAAAACAAGCGTATTTTAGGGTATGTTTCCAAATTGAAGTTCGGTACTCGATTGATGACCGAAAGAGTTCTTGATCAAGACATCTTAAGCGCCACTCAAGTAGTCATTGAATACTGCTAGATGACAGGATAGCATAAGAAATTTCAAAATATCTCGTCACTTCTATCATAGACGGCCCCTTAAACCATCATTTTGTCGTTTTTAAGCATAATTTGGAAACTGCTTGGAAGTAAAAAATATGAAATTTTGGATTTCCATAAAGCAGGACTTAATAAATCTAAATCTCTAGGTTGCAATTCATATTTTTTTACGTTCTTCTATCTTCAATAGAAGAAAGTACTGTAATCGATATTTTTTTCGACTTCCGGTATTCGACGGATTTGCACGTTTTAGGGGTCAGAGATCCCAAAAAACATGTTTATAGAAAATGTCTGTCTGTCCGTCCGTCCGTCGCCATTGTACCATCAAAAATTGTATGAAGTTATGCATAGAATTGAACCATTTTTTTTTAGTTCTTGGCTATGGCACGCAGGTCCTTAATTAATTTGGAAAAAATTCGCCGGTAGGGATGGCTGTAATAGCGATTTTTGTGCGATTTTGAATATTGTACCATCAAAAAGTGTATGAAGTTATGCATAGAATTGAACCAAATTTTCATTTTAAGTTTTTGGCTATGGCAAGCAGGTCCTCCCTGAATTTGGAAAAAAATCGCCGATAGGGGGCGCTGTAATAGCGATTTTTGTGCGTTTTTGAATATTGTACCATCGAGAAGTGTATGAAGTTATGCATAGAATTGAACGAAATTTTTCGTGCTTGTTTTTGGTCATGGCACGAAGGATCTCCCTGAATTTGGAAAAATTCCGCTGGAAGGGGGCGCTATAATTGCGATGTCTGTACCATTTTCATTATTGTATCATCGAAATTGTATGAAGTTATGCATATAATTGAACCAAATTTTTTGTGTATGTTTCTGGCTATAACAAGCAAGTCCTCCGTGAACTTGAAAATATTCCGCCAGAAGGGGGCGCAATAATTGCGATCTCTATGCCATTTTCATTATTGTATCATCGAAAAGTGTACCAAGTTATGCACAGAATTGAACCAAATTTTTTGTGTATGTTTCTGGCTATGGCAAGCAAGTCCTCCCTGAATTTGAAAAAAAATCTGCCGGAAGGGGGCGCTGTAATAGCGATGTTTGTGCAATTTTCTTTGTTGTACCATCGAAAAGTGTATAAAATTATGCATACAATTGAACCAAACTTTTTGTGCATGTTTTTGGCTTTGGCCATCAGGTCCTCCTTGAATTTGGAAATATTGCGCGGTAAAGGGGCTCTGTGATAGCGATTTTTGTAAACTTTTCTTGATTTTTCGTTGTTCTATTGTCCATCGGCCACTCGTAACAACAGAATAAAGAAAAACTATTAATGTTAACAAATATCATATTATAGATTAACTCGTTTTTAGTCCATTTAAATGACAGAAGCAATAATTTAAGATGAAAATGAAAGTTGGTATAGTATTGAACTAATAATATTGAAGTACTAACATGTGTAACTAGTTTTTGAAATATTAAGATGTATAAGATAGAAGAAAGTTTTGGAATTGGCACATCCAACTACTTTAATATTAATTTCATAATTCGTAACTCATATAACAAAATTATAAAAATTGCAAATTCAACTTACTTATGTTTGAATAGTTTAGTATTATTGCTACACAAAAATTTAGCACATTAGGTGTATAATTTCAGGAGATATTAATAAAAATATGGAAATGTAATTTAACATTAGAAGCACTAAATTTCGTATGTTTATAATTCAAAAACTTATGATTCAAATAACTTGAAATTTGGTGTCTAGACATAATTTGAACCGAAGATTTGAAATATCTTGTTAAAACTGTGTATTGCCATTGAAAAAAAATGAAGTTTGGGTTCGTTTTAATATGTAGATGATCCCCTAAACAAATTTTATATACATCATTTAAAAGTAGGCTTTATTTCCAACTGTTCGGCACCAGTAACATTCTTCTACGATAATTTGTTGAGGAGTTAGTAGGGGGTGTTTACTTTTTTTTCCACGACTGTACAAGCATCATAATCATAATACAAAATCTGTAATTCAAATATTTACAATTTAAAAATGAGAAACCTAAGATTTATTTCGATTTCATTTGAACGGAATCTAAGATTTTAGTGCGTTTGAAATATCATATTGTTTTAATTTTAATTTTATTTTTTAATGTTCAATTGTTTTAACTTATGTGTTACAAAAATTTAACATTAGATGTAGAGCTAACTGAATGAAATATCTTAATATATAATAAAACACTCATACTACAATATATATCAAAACACACATACACACATAAATAACGCCTGCATTCAACAGTTAAAGGTATATATAAATATTATACAGACATACAAACAATAAATACAATAAACCCAACTGGAGTGAAAAATTAGCCAGAGCCAGGAATCGAACCCGGAAGTCGGCCGGAGTAGCTCAGTGGTTAGAGCAGCAGTCTTGTATACTGTGGTCCCGGGTTCGATTCCTGGCTCTGGCTAATTTTTCACTCCAGTTGGGTTTATTGTATTTATTGTTTGTATGTCTGTATAATATTTATATATACCTTTATCTTAATGTATGTCCCTACTCGGGTTTAAACAATGTAGGAAATAAATTGTTTTCTTTTTTAATTTGTTCTGCGAATTATGTTTTTGTTTAATGTGTCAAGTTTTTTAATAACAACTACTTTCAGACAAATTCATTTCAAAATTAACGGAATGTACCATCATTAGGGTTTGATTATCGCATCACAATCTGTGGTGTAATTTACCAAGGATTAATCTAAAATGTTTCATCAAAGCAATAATACAGGTTTTCGTAGTTTGGACAAAAACTTTCAATCTGAGCATAAAATATAAAATTTTACTTAAATTTAGTTACCCAATGTTCCACTCGGGAACGCTGCGAATGCAAAAATAGTTTAAATCTTTGTTCCTAATTTTTAACAACAGTTATTATAACAGTTATTATAACAGCTGTTATAAAGTACGACACAAAAAAAATGCTAGTTTTATCTAATTTTGTTTGCCCTATTTCCTCGCAGAGGACGATGTAAACGCAAGAGGAAATTGTTACCTGAGTTTAACTTGAGTGTTTATTTTGCGGCAACACCAGTCGTTTCTGTAACGCACAAGAAAATTACAAAATACCTTGGAGAAAAAAATTTTAGCTAGAAAACGCGTTAAAACGTTAAAAGTCCATATATTTTTAAAATTTACAAATAATTATTCAAAAAAATTGAAACAAAAAGAAATTGCCTACGTACAATACATATATTATACAGGGGGGGGGGGGGGATGTCCGTGTGTAACGCTGGCGTCATATTTACGATGTAACCTGCAAAATAAATTTCACTTAGTTGAAAATTTATTAACTTCTAAACGTCGGACAATTTCAATTTTTACACTGTCTTAAAGCAATAAAAACACATCAGAATTTCTTGTCTGTTAATATTGCTTAAGGAAATTAAAACTTCATCTATAAATAAATGAAAAAAAAATCACATTAATAAACATAAAACATAAATAAATAGCAGATAAAAGAAAACATAAATAAATCACACAGTTAACACCTTTATAATGGAACTACGCGCTCATCTGTAGGTAACTGATAGTCATACTTAAAATTCAGTATCTGTAAAACATATTTAAATTTTTTGACGTCATATTAACCTATTTTCTGTATTTACTCATATTAATGTTTCTTGTATTACTAACAAATGTTTGAAATTGTCACTTTTAATTCCACTATGACGCCATATTCATCTTATTTTAAATTGTTAAAAAAAGAAATATATTTCAAATTCATTTTTTTACGTGGAAATCTTTTAACTGAAAATTAATTGCTGTAGACAAACATTTATCAGGGCTTTTGAATTTTTTGCAACAATAATTAATAATGTTAAATTTTATAGGAAAATGTCCATTCATTCTCAATGAAAATAGCGAAATTTGTAATTATTAAGAAAAATATTTGAATCAAGACCCCACCCCCTGTCCCTTATCATAATAACGTGTTATATGATAAGGGAGTCTAAATAAAACATAACTTGTGTTACTTTCTGGCATATGCCCATATGCAAAATGTTGTGATCCTGACGGCAAGCTAACATTTTTACACTTTAAATTTATAATACTATTATTATAATTAACAAAGAATAAGAAATTTGTGGCGTCAGGGACTAAACGGTGGGAAGAGAAACCCAAAAAAGTTATGAGTTCCATAGGTTTTTCTATGTTAAATTAGCATTGAAAAGTAAAACTGGAAATTAGTATTGCGCTGCCACGCAATACTTAAATAATAACTTGTATAGTTGTGCGAGTCACATTCTCTTCAGCAGCTATTTTATTTGCAGAACGTAGTTGATGTCTTCGTGTCTTCTCACGTATTCTTTTGATGCGCTCTTTTATGCGGACTGGACGTTGGTGACCAGACCTAGGTCGATCTTTACAGATAGTAGAGCGCTGCCATATTTGGAACGCCGCTTTAACCCCTTAACGGTCGCATTAAATTACGGTTTAAAAATTCAAATTGCATATTGACACCACTTTTTTGAAAAGAAATATTTACCTTATTTAATGACAGGTAAAAAGATATCATAATAAAGCCAATTACACCCTTTTTTAATAAAACTAATGGGAATCAAACAGTCTGAATAAAAGACACAGCCGGTGAATATCACGGGAACGAGAATTAAGGGGTTAAATAGACCGCTGAAATTCTGCCGTTAATGAAATTAAAAGACGCCATCTACCGCTGAAATCCTACTCATGAGAATGACGTCATTTATGATTAGAAGAAGCATCCGCCTCCCACGTGTTGCTTTCACACAATTTAAAAGAAACTAAAATTAGCTGTTTTGATCTAATTTTTTTTTTTTTTTTTTTTACTAAATGTAAAAGAATATTTAAAACTAAGGTAAGTTGTTATGTTTTCATATACATATATAAATCCCTGTGTTTATTGCGCATATGTTTCATGCAGATTTGTTTGATTTCGTTATAGTTCTTAGTCTTGAGATTGTCTGTTTTTAAAAATGCCGCAGTTGCCTTATTTGGACTGGTTAGACGATCATAAATTTGAAAAGCTATCGCTTACAACAGAGCAACAACCGCCGAAACCGCCTTCCAATCTTTAGAAGGAAGCGGCATTTGGATTCCTAAAAAGCACGTTTTTAAAAGCCAACATTTTGCATCTGCATCTGCACTTATTCTTGATGAGGAAATAGTCACTGCAGATAGATCCGTTGATTCTCGTGCTAGTGAGATTTCGGAGTCAGAAAACGAAAAGGAAAGAGTAAGTTGTGAAGGGCTTGACCCACAAGAAGGCTGTATCTAGAACACACCCACAAAAGCCGAAGAATCGTTAGAAATGTTATATCCCTTGCCAACATCATTTAATTCAAAGTACACAGGGAACCAAAAAGAAGTTGTGTGAACATCTTCGCCATAAAAAGCAAACTTTATAATGGAAAAACAAAAAACAAAAAAAAAAAAAAAAATGGACAAAAAGGAAGCTCTCAATGCCCAAAAGCAATTGGCATATCAAGTTTTAAAAAATAAATGAGAAAGAAATGGTGGAAGGGAAGAACTTACTGACATAAGGCAAAAAAAAAACTTCAGTTGCAAAAAAGTCTAATGATTCAGAATCTTAAAAGAAAAGTCAAGACAGTGATGATTGGATTTGCCTAATTTGTAAGAAAAATAAAACAGCAGAAATGATTCAGTGTTCAGATTGCCAAATATAGTTTCACGTTGTATGCGCTGATATAAAAACTGGACAAAAGAAATTCATGTGTAAGCCTTGCATAACGTCTTACATGATATTCAGTTAGTTCCACAATTTCTTTTCATAATTATTTATAACTTCAATTTACATTTTAAATACATTTTGATTTAAAACATTTACTCCTACTTTCAGATTATTGATTTCATTATATTTCATAGCTGTTGCTTAGTTTGATTGTTCCATTAATTGCAAACTTAACTTTTAATAAAATTAATTATTCCCTGCTCATTAAAACAGCCTAATATTGTTTTGTCTAATTTAGGAGAGTGAGAGTTTCTAATTTAGGCGACCAGTCGCTGAATTTGAACCGCTTTTGACAATTTTTTCAAATTCAAATAAAACTTAAGATTAAAAAAATTGTTCAAAAGATTTATTTAGATGATTTATTTGATGAATAGATTGACCATGTGTAGTGATATTTTGCAGATATTTCGAAAATGAAGTGAAAAATAAGTAAAGTTGTCCAACTTTTGCTACTCTCCCTATTAGTATCCAATAATCAATTAATAGTTCTATATATAAATGTTCTATTAAAACAAAGGCATTTTAAGTGCTTAAAAATTATACCTGCAGAAAATCCGCGATCAAAGAGCTGATTAACCATCACCATTCTTTTGGCTTCCGTATTTAAAATAATTTTAAATGTTTGTTTTATGCAAAAATCGTCTGCACTAATATAATATTGCCAAACGCTGAAATAAAGTAATAAATTGTTTTACAAGACGATTAAAGTTAATTCTTATATTTATGAGTGTAACAGTGTTTAGTAGCTACCCTGTATATGTTAATCATGATATAAAATTAATTTAAGAGTCTACACTGGTCATCGGAAGAAACTCGACCGCTAATGTTAAACCTTTTAGAGAAATATCTACATATTCTCCCATAGGTTTAACATTAACAGTCGAGTTTCTCCGCGTGATCCGTGATTAGAGAATGTCCTTGAGCACTAAAGCAGAATGCAATCAATTATCTGTTTTATGTGTATGAGTTTTCGTGACTATATGTGTCCCTTTTAATTTATATTCTTTATGACATAGTGGCGCATCACAGATGTATCCGCAAACGCGATATTATGTAACATTATAGACTAAAAGCGAAGAATATACTAAGACTAGAGAACAAACGGAAAGACTAGAAAAAAAATGACCATAATTTTTTTTGCCATTTTTTTCCGCCATTCTGACCAGAAAATCAGAGTTCTAACATTTTACGGCAGCTCTTTCATCTTTACCTAACGCTTCATTTATAATGGCTGTTTCATAATAATAGAAGCCACCAGTCCATCAGAAGAAAATAACTCGGTTGAGCAGGACTCGGATAATCGGGACTCTACTGCAGTACAAAACATATTTCAATTGTAAGACTTAAAGTACACGTTTCATTTTATGTCACAGCCGATCTCCATTATGAAGATCGGCTGTGACCCAGGCCGTTTTGAAGATCGGCTGCGCATTCGCTTAAGAATTCCACATTTACGATCTACTCTTAAACATCTACAGTAAAGCATGCATAGCACGTCACTATCGCGAAATAATGCACAAATGCAGCAAAAAGATGCCTCCATTCAAGAAAATCGACAAAAACGGCTATCTAATGATTCATAGGCCTTCATTTGTTGGTAACATTAATATAGATACTTAAAATTAAATATAGTTTATAATAGCTCCCTGTTTTAACAGAAATCATTCGTTCATATTTTTTCAAAGTAGCACGTATTTTAATTACGTTTCTTTCGGTTTTTACGAGAAAATGGCAACAAAAATATATAATTACTATTTTAGAACTATTTTTCCTTTACTTTCTTCAGAAATGGGGTACGTTCGTTGCCAATATTAAGCAAATGTCGCTAAAAACTACAAAAAAATTAATATTTCAAAAATAAATGGAGATACAGTTTTCAAACAAATTGCATTTAAAAGTACTTTTTTTCCCCGATACGACGGTATAAAAATCGAAAATGTGCGATTCTTAGATGTTTAAAAAATTGGTATAGGGTATTTAATCGTACTGCTTTGTTTTACGGCTGTCTTCTGTAAGGTAACGTTATTTTTTTTTAAATACACAAAATGAGCTGGGAGAAAGAAATAGCATATCGCACCTGGACTTAAAACGACTACTCGTGTTATTCAGTTTTAAGAGAAATATCAAGACCAATAAAAAGCTGAGAAGAAGTACTCAAAAATTATTATCTTTTAAACAAAAAATCAATTTTCTAAAGTATAACTTAACATGGATAACGTAATATTATAGAAGTATAAAAACTTTTTGTTATCCTTTCATATAAATATCTCCACCTTAAGACATATACTTGGGTGCTTATTTTAATAAAGTGGTAAAATACACCTAATTAACTATTACCAGTTATTACGATGTTAGTGATAAAAATAACACATGTCTCCTTTAATTTATATTCTTTGTGACACAGTGGCTTATATTTGCAAACGCGATGTTATGTAACATTGTAGTCTAAAGTTGAAGAATATACTAAGAAAATGACCACATGTGTTATTCAATTTTAAGAGAAATATCAAGACCAATAAATGGGCGAGAAAAAGTGCTCAAAAATGAATATATTTTAACCCTTTCAGGGGCAAAGCAATTTCATTGCTAAAGCGTTGAAATAAACGAGTGACACCGGAATTTGAAAATAAATTTATTTTTAAATATGAAAAAGCTATATTTCGCATATATAATAAACCGAATTTTTTTTTTACTAAATTTCTGGTGCGATTGTGTCATACGGGAATTAAAATTAAGAGGTTTCATAAAAGTACCAGCGCCCCAAAAGGGGTTAAACAAAAGATCCATTTTCTACAATATAATTTAACATGGAAAATGTAATATTATAAAAGTATAAAAACATTTTAATACCCTTTCTTATAAATATCTCCACCTCAAGACATAGAGTTGAGTGCTTACTTTAATAAAGTGGGAAAAATACACCTAATTAACTATAACCAATTATTACTATGTTAGCTATAATATTAATGTTGAATTTTCTCGGAAAACTGCTACCAACGACACCTTTGTAGTAAATTTCCTCTAGGCTTCATAATTAAATGGAGATTTCAAGTACTCGTTTGTACATACTGGTGTCAGTAAGAACCGAAATAAAACTAAAACTTTAATTAGCCTCCAAAAATTAACATACTTCCTCAGAATTGAAAAATAAATCCTACTTAATTAAGAAACTCGATGCTTTAAAAGTACTTACTATAAGTATGTCTGTGTTAAAAATGCATAAATATTTAATAAATTAATAAATCAGAAACAAAAGAATTGTTCCCTTTGATACTTAGAAAATTTTGTATAAATGTAAGACTAATTTTCCTCATTTTTTTTTTTTTTCATCTTCCGAACGACAAATTCAAACGAAGAGAATTAGGATAAAAATAATATTTATAATTAGATATTTTGAGTGCATGTATCTTTATATAGCTTCTATCATTAGTACGTAAGAACAAAAAATATATTTCAGAAGAAATTAATGAAGTAAGATCCCTTTGTGCAAGAAAAGTGATTGGAAACGCAAATTTTATTATAAATAAATCATAAACGAGTACATAATATCTCAAATGTAAATAACCATAGATACGTAAAAATAACGTTATTCATAGATGCAGTCCATATTATACACGTTAGGGGAAATTGTTTAACACCTTGCCTGTAGAATATATTTGAGAAAAACGTGCTAAAAATGGAAAAAAAAACTCTTGTTAATTTTGTTCGTTATTATCATCGAAATGTTAGAAATAGATTATATATATATATACTAGGGGGCTCTGCCCCCTGCAAGCTACGCTCGCCAACCCCCGTTCAGACACTGCAGAATCTAAAAGCACACTAATCTGATCGGTTTTAAGCCTCTGACAGTCTTCAAAAGGGCTAAATTGTAATGTTGTTTTCTCTGCATTTTGTTTTAAATGCTTAAAAAGATGATTCTTTCAACATTTTATAAAACAAACTTAATAACAAATATGAATGCAATCCTTGGAATTATTAATCATTGTTCAATGTATTGAAAATATATTAAATCAATAGAATTATATTACTTTGAAAGTTGCTTGTATTGCAGTAAAACCTGGAGCTTAGTGAACGTATTAACACGGGCTTGTCAGTGAGGGGGTTAAAAAGATTAGAGAAGATTGAATTATACTGAAAAAACCTGTAGCGATCTCCCTGTAAACGGGTTTCCATTCAATTCCCTTTGATTGCAAAAAAATTACGGTAGAATCAGTTGCTGTTAAGACATCCAATGGTTGTTTTCGTGTTTGGTTAAAGAAGATCAGTTAAACATTTGAAAAGAAGCTAAAATAAAATGAATTAAGTAAACAGAGTCTTTGCCAACCGGTATTTTTTAACAGCGTTATAAACGATTGACATAATACAATTTACTACAATTACTAAAATTAGCTGCTTTAACGCCTTCAAGTGCGGTGGTTCATTTTTGGACCACTAAATTTTAATTCTTAAATGCCACATTAGCAGCAGAATATTGGGATGCAAATTTCTCTTTTATTAAGTAAGTGAACAAAAGCATTTTTGTATTTCGAAATTTGTTTGTAAATTCTGGTGCCATTCACTGATTTCAAGATTTTACGAATAGAAGTGCCTTGTCCATGAAAGGATTAAACGCATATTAATGTATTTAGTATTTTAAAGTTTCCTTTCCCTTTTAATATTCACTTGTAAATACAATTTTCAAGACAAAATTTTCAATATTTTCCTGCTGTTAACACGTACTCATTTAATAGTAATTTTAAAGGGTTTTTTTTCTGTTTTGAATAGTAATGTATAAATAAATTTTTAATCGTTAGGAAATATTATTCTTTACGCTGTTTTTAGAATTTAAAACAATCTCTATAATAATAGCCGAAGTCATGCGAGTATCATCAACAGCTCCAGGCGGATCCCTTCGCTTTTTCTATTCCAGGCGGCCATTTTGGTACTTTAATGTTAGCCAGTCACAGGTGTGATAAGTCGCCGAATATTATTCTATCGGCATTATTTCGTTTATATTATAATAGTCCAAGTCATGTAACTGCCATAAACAACGGGCTGATTCCTTCGCTTTTCATAAGAAAGATTTCCATTTTGATTAAAGAATCAAAATTATTTTTTCGAATAAAACTACATAAAAGCTACCATGATCACAAAGAATTCCTGGTACTTTTATGTTAGCCGGGTGAAAATCTCGCCAATAGCTTTTTTTTTTTACTCGCCGGTTAGCATTTTTTTATTTTCCGACTGGTAAATTAAAACGGTGCTACTTGATTATCCAATCGACCAAAAATCTGTCGCCAAACTATAAGATTAAATGCCAGTAATGGTTGATCGTAAATGTCACATTCACTTGACTTTAAGGAAGTTACACATGTTCACGCCATCAAGTGCTTTTTATTTCGACGTTTTATTTGTATTTTTATTAATGTTATACTAATTTATTTGTTCTTTGTTATTTAAATATATATATATATATATATATATATATATATGTCAATTTGAATAATTTGGCTATTTATATAATTTGGCGAAATTGGTCGACGGGAGAAGTAATAACATTAAAACGTTGCTTTGAAGTGGAAATTAAATCTCATGATTTGTTGCATTGTCACATACGCACCGGGTTTGGCGTGATTTTTTTTTACGACACTTTGGCTAAAACCTCGTTTTCAAATACCTGTTACATATGTATTTTTAAATTATTTTCTGTTATTTTTAAAATGAAATAACAATAAATAAAAAAAATTTAATTAATAACTATAGAACAAAACAATTTATAACATTTTGTGTAAATAAAAATAAAATAAATTCAAATAGCATTTATTAATAAATAAGCAACAATAGCCGGGTAACCATGTCAGGCAAAATAACGCCATTTTGGCGCCAATTAGGTTGTTACCCTGTTGCGTATATGACCACTGTGCCTAATATTTTTCTTTTCGTTTCGATTAAAAAAAGAATGAAGTAAAAGCCATTTATTTTAAAGGTTTCAATTTTAAATGAAAGTTTTGTATTAAATAAAATGATAATGAAATACAAATGGAATTATGAATAAAAGTAACATGATGCATTTCTTAGCATACATTTAAGGGAGGCCAAACTCGTCGAAAAAAAATTATTTTAAAATACCTTTTCTAAAATATGAAAAAACATTATCTGTTATCATTAAAATTTGAGTTGCCGTCATTAGAAAAAAGTATTTAAAATTAGAAAAAAAAATTAATATTTCGAAAACTAATTCGAATTTAAAAATTCTAATACCAGTTTTGAGATCTGTGGATCAATACGGATTTTTGGTGTTAATTTCATCGCAAAGTATTCCATATTTTAGAAGAAATAGCCGTGAAACTGAATCAGTCGTTTCAAAGAATCGTTTCATAAGGATTTTATATATACTAGGGGATGGTACCCGGGCTTCCCGGGTTAAAAAATATATGTGAAAACATTTTTTATAATTGGAAAATAATAATTTTTTTATATGCAATAAATTTTTTACATTGCCCACTTACATTAAAAAAGAATTTTTCATATGGAAAATACGAATTATACAATCAAATAAATTCTTGAAATTTATCAAAAGCGATAATTTCTTATTAGCCGCATGCCAAGAGTTATTTGACCAAGATTTTGCTACTTGTGGCATCCTTTTATATTCTGATAATTTCAAAACTTATACATGTCTGTTAAATTTGTGTTTTATTTATAGTTTATTTATTTATTAATTGGGAATTTTTTTTATATGAATATTATCCGTAAGAAAATTATGAAATCTTTATTTTGTTTTAAGGGCAAACGGATTAATCTTTCGTAATCGAGTTCCGCGCGATATAGATAAATTAAAAAATATTTCATGCTTTAAAATTGTTTTTAAAAGCATAGACAATCAGTAAACCGAGATGAACTTTGCAAACAAATTCCATTTAAAAAAAAAAATCCTATTTGGTGATCTAAAAATTTAAATTGTACGTGTTGCGTCCATGGTTTATCGACACGCACTTCTTCAATTCATAAGTTGTTTTCGTTGCTTGGCAACCGACTTTTTATTTGTTGTTGTTCTAAAAGATTCATCCATGCGAGAGGTGGCTATTTTATATGTGTGAAATAAATAATGTTTTTATATAAAGGAATAATCCTTTAAATTTTAGATTAATAACACGCAACCTCTGACAGTACGATTACAAATATGTTAGATTTGTCAATATCATTCAATTTCATTTATTATTATTCGATTTTTTCAATATTATTCTTTATTTATTTATAAAAGAAGTATTAATTTCGTTAATTTGTCTTTCACAAATATGTTAGATTGGTGGGTTTTTTAATATTATTATTTTATTTGTTTATAAAGGAAGCGTTAATTTCATTATGCAAAAAGTCAGAAACAAATGCTGAAAAATGTTTGTTGCTTTATGTGCAAAATGTTTATTATTAATATGTATTGAAACCGGCACATGATGAGCTTTAAAAAAATCATGCTTAAAAATTATTTTAGGAAATATAATACATCAGTCAATTAAGATACAGTTTTTAAACAAATTGTATTTGAAAATAATTTCTTTTCTTACGCGACGAAAATTGAAAATGTACGATGGTCTGAAGATTAAAAAATTGCAACAGCGAAAATTTCAAGACCGAAATTTGATCGTGAAGTGTTGCCGTTCGCAAAATGACGTCAGCGTTACGCACAGATACGTTTGTTATTTATAATATAGATACTTAATCAGTAAAATATAATAAAGATGAGTTATTAGGATGTGGTTATCAATTGAGGCTTGGTATTCCGGAATAAAAAAAAAACAGCAATTTTCACCTTCTCAAAATTTGCCTACGCACTTCTCATATCTATAATCATCATTTAAAAAAAAATTGTATTTTGTTTGATCATTTAAAAATAATTTTAACTCAAAACTTGAAGTCACGATTGTCAGCAACGTCTTTTATGTGAACAGACGCACTCTAATCTCAATTTCGAATAATAAAAATTTCCGTAATTTATGTTTTTTAGACGCATTTGTGTTAAAATGTTTAGTTTTATCTAAGAAAATGATCGTTTTCTTTTAAATATGACTTCATTTTCACTTAAATAAGCATTTCGCTAGTGTCTGAAACTTAGTATCAGTAAACATGCAGAAGGAAAAACAATATAGAAAATTTATGAGGAAAAAGGCCTGATTTCAATAGCAGTATGTCATTTTCCGTTATTATGCCACTAAAATAATATTCTGCTCCTAATGGGATTATGCGACACTAAACCCTATACAAAATTTCTTATCAACAATTTTGAATTTTTATCAGAAAATAGCATAAATAAAGTTTAAAAATACCTCATTATATCTCTCTTGTCTGCAATAATGAAAGCTATCTAATTTTCAACATTTTGAAAAAAAAAATTCATAAAATGTTTTTAAAATTAAACTATAAAAGTGGGGATATTTAAAAAAAAAAAAAAAACAGATAGTGCGATTACATCTACAAATGCAGAGCATTCAGTTTAAAAAAAAAATATTAGTAAAATTGGTTCAGCAGATAGATCAGGGCAGCTGACTAAAAAACACGTTTGTTTTAAATATACAGATTATATAAAATTAGGAAAAATTAAATTAAACAAATTATGTTATTTTGATAAAATTATAGTAGAGTGTCCTAAAGAATAAGCATTAAAATTTTATTATTCTGAGAATTTTAACCAAAAACTTCAGGAACATTATATTATTTTAAACCACGAATTATTTGTTTTCTTGTCGCACTCGGCGAAGCAAATCCATCCAGGCGAGAACCATCAATTTCTGTAATATAAATCGCTATTATTTGCATATAACCTCTCTTTTATAAAGATACTCTAAATCTTTGTAAAACATTGCGTTTTATCAGTGTGTGATTTCGATTATATTATTTTCAAAAGTGAAGCATTTTCACCTGTGAAGAATTTCAAAGCAGCTTGGCTGTGAAAATGACGTACTTCTACAAAACATAATTCAAGTTTAAGAATTAAAATACACGCCTTTTTATAAAATGACGTCATTCGCATCCGCTAAGGTAATCCACTTTTACAATCCAGTCTTAAATTTCGTCTATAGAAAAGTATGCATATGACGTCATTATAACGGAATAACAGATAATATTCTCGACATAGTCCATATTTTAATTTCAACTTTTTTTTCAGGTTTTATGAGAAAATGGCAACAAAAATATACAGTATCTCCTATTTTCCGTTTACTTTCAATAGCTTTCAATAGAAATGGGGTACATTTGTTGCCACGATAAGAAAAATGGTATTAAAAATTACAAGAAAATTAATATCTCAAAAATAAATTAAGGTACAGCTTTCAAACAAATTGCATTTAAAAGAGTATTTTTTTCCTTACACGACGGTGTTAAAATTTAAAATATGCGATGTTTAGAAATTTAAAAATTTGCAGTAGAGAAAATTGCAAAACAAAAATTTTATTTCAAATTTCAAAGTGTTGCCATTCGCAAAATGACGTATGAGTTACGCACAGATATGTTTGTCCTTTATAATATAGATAGGGTAGATATATACAGGGTAGATAAAAAAAATAATTAAACGAAACAACTACTTTATACATTACTTTTACATATGTGGGGAAATGTTAATAGATCACGATAATTTTTGCTCAAATTATAGCTAAATAAATTAAATAAGATAATTTTTAAGATTAATGTAATGAAAATAAATATAAATAAGATAGATAAAATGGTAAATTACATATTATGCATTGCACGAACTGAATTCGATCTTCACGGAATTGAAACATCGATTTTTCTCTTGCCCGAACTCAGGTCGGCCATTCCAAAATTTGGTGCATTTGCGTTCCCGAACTGAGTTCGGACATCACATGCAAGGGGTTAATAAATGTGTGCATGTATAAGTCGCTATGGTTTTATAAAACGTATTTCGCATGTTTTTCTCCTTTTTGAATCTGTCATTAATTAAAGAAAACATCACTATTTCAAAAAACTGCTGGTAATCAGTTTATTTATTTATTTTTATTATTTTTTTTTTCAAGTAGCGGACTGACAACACTAGTCGAAAATGTTTTTATCGAATAGTTTGAAAAATAAAAGCTGCGCGTAACTTCAAGAACCATATCTTGGGACGTACTTGTATGATTAAATTGGTTCCTTTTATTAACCTTTGCACTCCGTTGTCGCCGCTGGGGTGACATCATCTTTCCTTGCAAAATTTGCTTTCGGTGGCAGTAATATAGGAAAATAAAATTTGTCTTAGTTAATCAGAGCATTTTTGAAATTGTGGACTTGAAGGAAACTTCTTTTTATAAAGTGTTGCCGACCGAATAAAATTTGTATTGCGTGGATAATAGTTGCGGAGTTGCTGATAGCCATATTTCAAAATGACGCGGAGTGCAAAGTGTTAATATATTTTCGAAGCGCAGTGATGTATCATGAACCTATTCGTAAAAGGGAAATTATATATTAATAAAGTTACATAAAAGCGAGATATATAATAAAATAAATGAGTACGGATATTTTTCAAAATTTGTACAAATACTCGGAGCTGTTATAAATAGGTAAAATACTTTAAAAATGCGTACATTTTGTTTATGGCTGCTCTCAAATTCAAACTCTACTTTCTGACACATGCGTGAATTCATCTTTGTTCGTAAACTCACGAAACTGCCATTTTCTTTTATTCAGAAACTATGAAGTCCAACTTTTTTTTAAAAATTTTTCAGTAACGGCATAGGATAATTTTGAAAAAAAAAAAAAAAAAAGCATATTTTCCTAAAACGTTTTAGACGATACAGGTAATGCTGGTTTATTTAATTGATTTCCATATCATAATACAACCACTGAACGATATTTTCCTAAGCTTTTATTGCAAAATATTCGTAAATAAGCCGTTGGCAGCAAATCTCCACAGGCGCCTCGAAAAAAAGTTATTGTGCGGTGTATGTTATAACTCCTCACTGGATCATCTGAAAGGAAAAAATAAAAATGCTTTTGTTAGGTGAGATGTCTTTCTAAGTAACGCTGTCGAGTTTTTATTATTATTATTATTATTTGTTATTTTACTATAACAAATTTGCCGGGTTTTTTTTTTTTGTTGTTTTTTTTTTTTTGTTTTTTTTTTTTAGAGAAAATCGCGTTTTTGACTTCCGAATGCTACCGAAAATGAAAAAAAATTCGTGAAAAAAAATTACATTTTTCGCCCAGTTGGAAATTTACATCTAATATGATTTATTACCAATTAGAATAAGTGTGTTAAAATTAATCTAGTATTCGTATTTGCTTCATGTCATCATTTTGTATTAGCATTTGTCATGTTAATTTGCTAACGTTAATTACAATAGTTTAATTAAATCTACTTCATTAATTGAACTTGTTTAATTATTATTACTTTTTTTCAACTCATTAACACATATGACATATAGCTATCTTGCTCTAATAATTTTCAATAGCCGGCAGAATTTTTGTCCAAAAGTTCTTATTATTACGAATCGTTGTCGCTAGCGACGTACATCCGCTAACAGCGCTAGAGCGCATGAGGTTAAGAATGATCTTGTAAATCGTTTCGCCCGCAAAAATATTCCATTCAGACCTTAAATATCCACTTTCAACAGTGTAACTTAACATTAATAACAAAGAACTTCAACAGTGTCAAATTGTTTTAACCCATTAACCGCCAAAATTATAAGGGTGAGTTTTTCAACACTTTATCTGAACGTCGTTTGCCACCACAAATTCTGAAAGATAATTTTTACTTTATTTGATCTTAAAATTTTGTGTCCTTTATGAAAGGCCAATTTTTTTTAATTGAAAAATAGTGGTGGGTAAGTAAATAATTAAACATGCCCATTTAATTTGACCGTTGCGTCAACGCAACACCAACGGGTAATGGGTTAGGAATGATCTTGTAAATCGCTTCACCTGGAAAAATATTTCTTTGAGAAAAACCCTTAACTGTCCACTTTCAGCAGTTTAATTTAACATTAATAACAAAGAACTTTAACACTATCAAATTGTTTAAAGAATTATCTTGTAAATCGTTTTGCCTGCAAAAATATTTCCTTGAGGAAAACCTTTAAATATCCGCTTTCAACAATGTAATTTAACATTAATAACAAAGAACTTCAACAGTGTCAAATTGTTTTAAGAATGATCTCGTAAATCGTTTCATCTGCAAACATATGTCTTCGAGAAAAACCCTTAACCCCTTGAGGGGCAAGCAATTCCGTTTGTGTAATACTGAATTCCCACCGGAAATATTGAAATATTTTATTTCTAAATAGGAAGAAGCAATTTTACAACTGCTCTCTCTCAAAGTTATAAAAGTAAAACTTTGTTAAAAGTTCCTGGTGCTAATCTTAATTAAACTTAGGTGGGATATAATATATCACACCGCCCCTCAAGTGATTAAATATCCACTTTCAATAGTTTAATTTAACATTAAAAACACAGAACTTCAAGAGTGTAAAATTGTTTTAAGAATGATCTCGTAAATCGTTTCGTCTGTAATAATATTTCTTTGAGAAAAAAGCTTTAATATCCACTTTCAACAGTTTAATTTAACATTGACAACAAAGAACTTCAACAGTATCAAATAGTTTGAAGAATTATCTTGTAAATCGTTTCGCCTGCAAGAATATTTTTTTGAGAAAAAAACCCTTAAATATCCACTTTAAACAATGTAATTTAACATTAATAACAAAGAACTTCAACAGTATTAAATTGTTTGAAGACTTATCTTTTAAATCGTTTCGTCTGTCAAAATATTTCCTTGAGAAAAAGACTTAAATATCCACTTTCAACAATGTAATTTAACATTAATAACAAAGAACTTCAACAGTATCAGATTGTTTTAAGATGCCCTCCACTATCTCCAACTCAAGATATGATGGTGTTGACTGCTTGTTTTATTAAAGAGGGGGAAAATGTACCTAACTCTTATTAATTATATATAACTTAAGATAAAATATAACAATTAATTTTTATGAAAACTGTTGCCAAAAACCTTTTAATAAAGTGTAAATTTGCCCAAGGACTCCTAATTAAATCGAGATTTCATGTACTAGTTCATATACTGGTGGCAAATAAGTTCCGAAATAAAACTAAAACTTTAATTAGCCTTCTAAAGATTAACATACTTTCTACGAATTGAAAAGTAAATCCTACTTAATCAGCAAGGCTGGTGCTTTAAAAGTACTTATTATAAAGATGTCTGTGTTAAAAATATATAAATATTTAATAAATTAGCAAAACATTAATTAAAAGAATCGTTCTGTTTGAAACTTAGTATAAACTTTACGTGAAATTTGTGAATAATCTTCGATGAATTTTTTTTTTCCTCTTTTGAACAAGAAATTCAAATTAAGATCATAATTAGAATAAAAAGAATAGTTATTATTAGAAATGTTGAACGGATGCATCGCTATTTTTATTTTCTTATTTTTAATGCTACTCAAACATTGGAAATAAAAATAAGAAAAGAATTGCACCTGTACAATTAATATTAATTCTAAAATGTGACATAGTTAAATAATGAAGTAAATCTCTGTGTAATTTTCTGGGTTCTTTTACACATTATTTATGGTAATATCAATGTTTTTAACTTTGGTACAAGACATATGTGGCATCAGTATTTTTTGTGCTTGATGTAAATTTTTCTAATAATAGTAATACAGGAGTAAAAAAAAAAAAAATGTTATTGGCAGATTGTATTTACGCGCTAGATAATGACAAAGATAAATAAATATTTTTCTTAATCCAGTAGGACAAGCGTCTCTTTCATGTACACGGAAGATCTCCTCTAGTTTTTTAGGCCCAAAATATGTTTTCTGCACAATATGTGCATGAAATTCTGTTTTCCTGAAAAATGTTCTGTTCAGGAATTCTCATATTCAGTCTTGATACCTTTTTACTTCATTTTATAGTTCAAGCTCTGCTAAAATAATAATCAAGAAATCCACAAATCTCCGATTCGTCACCCTTTCACATTTTTTTATAAACTTTATTTTAAATTTTTTTTTTAAGAAATTGCTATCAATTTACACTTTAGATAATGAGATGTACAAACCCTTCAATTCTTCTTTATAATTCAATTGATGATATATTTTTAAATTCTATATTAGATTCTAAAAAAAAACAAGCGCTGAAGCACTGGATCTAAATGGCTGAAAAAGAAAAGCCTATGTTTGGTATGCCGATAGAGTTTAATGCAGCTACTGTGTAATTAGGTGATTTGTATTGGATAATGTTTATACTCACATATTTTGCATCATCCGAGCCTGAAAGACCCAAGGCTAGCTTCCGTTACAAAAGAAGAAAAAATAAAGAGAGAGAGAGAGAGAGCTATTGGAATCCAACAGCCATGAATGAGGCTAACGAGAAAGACAGGCTACCGCGGTGGGTCTGATTCTTCTTTTTTTACAGACCGCTGGAGTCACGTGATGCTCTTTTCGCACACCTTCATTGGTGCATTCGAGCATCACGTGACTCCAGCGGTCTGTAAAAAAAGAAGAATCGGTCCCACCGCGGTAGCCTGTCTTTCTGGTTAGCCTCGAGCCATGAGTATGTGACGTAAGCAACGCGGAAGCAGAGTGGGCAGGGCAAATTGACAATGCACAATATATGTGTAAAGTGCAAAAACAATTTTTTATTTCTTTTAATACAGACTTTTTATTTCGTTTTAATTCAGCGTGTCGATAAATAAGTTTTAATTACTAAAATAAGAGATGCTTGCGTACAAAAAGTCATAGAAAGCATTCGTTTATTGAGTGTAGACTGTGTCATCTTGTGACAATATCTATATATCCTCTTCAGACCAAAGCTCGCATTTTTCGCACAAATTTTACCATTTTTAAGATTAAGGCTCTTTATGGCGCTAGAAAACTTTATATATATTCATTTATTTTTAAAACTAAAATATATATAGAGTTTTGGCGTGTCCAATATAATGGACATTGGGTCTTAGTCCTGTAAAAACCAAATTATTGTATTACATGATTCTGAATGAAAAATTCTTAATTGCAAAATTTTCTTTCATTATAAATGTGTTTTTATCGTTCATAGATCACCTTTAAATATTGCACAATTATAGTTTTTTCATTATTAAAGGAAAAAAGGTATTTTTGGATGAGATTTATTTGAAAAGTATAAATCAATTTAGTGATTTTTAAATAGTTTTTTTAAAAAGAAAAAAAAATCTATCCATTAATAAAAGTTTTTTTCTAAATACAATTATAAATAGTTAGTGGCACGGTTATCACAATTGACATTTGGATGCCAAAAGAAAAGCACAGTTTATTTATAATCTTAAATTATTATCTTCAGTTATATTTTCTTTCATTATAAATGTGCTTTTATCGTTCATATATCACCTGTAAATATTGCAAAATTTTAATTTTTTCATTATCAAAGAGAAAAAGTATTTTAGGATGAAGTTTATTTGAAAAGTATAAATCAATTTAGTGACTTTTTAAATAGTTTTTTAAAAAGGAATTTAAAAAATCTATCGCATCAATAAAAGTTTTTTCTAAAAAAATTATAAAGTTAGTGGCACGGTTATCACAATTGACATTTCAATTCCAAAGGAAATTAAAAAGAAATAAAATCCAGTTTATTTATAATCCTAAATTATTATCTTCAGTTATATTTTCTTTAAATTTTTATTTATTTTTAAGAACAGTAAAATAATATAAAAAGTTGCATTTATTTTTTATAGTTAAACGAATATACAAATACAAGTTGCATTTCATGCTTACTTATTTTATTTTACACTTATCAAGTAAGATGATATCACTACATAGGCTTCAAAAACCAGATTTTCAGCGTCAAGTTCATATTTTTTTCACTACAAACTTTGCTGACATCAGAAGTGTGTTTTTTCGTTTATATGTCACTTCCAAATATCACATAAATTCAATTTTTGCATCAGCAAATAGAAAAAGTGTATTTTAACTAAGAAACGTGTTGATCAATTTAGTAATAATAATAAAATAATAATAACAATTTGTTTTGTTTTTTAACTCTTCTCAACACCAGTAATTTGTTTGTTAGAATAATGATAATAACTAGTGGCACAGCTACCACAATTGGCAAGTAAATGCCAAGAAGAAATTTAAAAGAAATCAGAATGAGTTTATTTAGAATCTTATACCGTTATCTTTAATTATATTTTCGTAAAGTTGTTTTTTTGCCAATTAAATATGATTAAATTTATTAATTCAATTATAAATTGTATAATAACAGAAAAATAATACCAAAAATAGTTATGAATAAGAAGAAAACATAATAAAGACTTAATTATCTATATTAACCAAATGCTGCAAAAAAAAAAAAAATAAATAAATAAATAATAAAAATAAAAAAAAAATAAAAAAAAATCTCTGAAATCCGAAATTTAACAATGTTCTGATTTAGAACAATCAGTAAAATTATACATTTTTAGGATTTCTTTTTTTCTTTAAGCATATACATTATCTACTTCTATATCTATTATTTCTTTCAATACTGTGTTGATTTTTAAGTAAAAACTAATGTCTCTCTTCAGTACACAAAAGAGTCTGATATGAATAAAAACAACTGATGAAGACCCAACGTCCAATAGAATGAACATTAAAAAAAAGTTCTTTATTTTCTAAAATATGCATTAAATTACTTAAACTGCGATGTCATTTCATTCATACAACACTTAACATTAGGCGTATGTAGCATTTATATAAAAATATTTAAAAAAAAAAAATAAAAAAATAGCGTTAAAACTGCCTGCTTACCTTCAACAGTCTTTCTCTTGTTGCCTGCCACTATCAAATAACTAAAATACATATTTAGTTTAATTTTTTGTATTATTTAGGCATACAAATAGACTATCTAGTGTACTGGGCAGCAATTATTTACAAGTTCCAACTGAAATTAAGTATTTTACATAAAAAATGAAAATGTCCAATAGAATGGACGCGGGGTCTCAGGAGGATATATATTTCTCTTGCGTGGCGCTAAAATAGGGCTGTATTTGTAGATTGCCGTTAGGCAACAACTGCAGTAACACAATTAATTTGCCTTATTACATTCCACCAATTAGAAAAGTGATTTTACCGCTTAAAATCGCGTCATATTTAAAAGAAAAATGTAAACATATTAAAACGATCCCGTTTAATTATGCACTAATGGCGTATTATCAGAACACAGATTATTTATTGAGAAGTAATATAAAGTAATCTGTATAAATAAAATGACAGTGAATAATCTTTCATAGTAAGCAATATGGAAAACGAAATGTTTCTGATGAAAATGATGACGTCATTCGGAAAAGAAATGATGCATTTTGATCCATGAATTAAAATACTTTACTATAACTGTGCGAGCGATGATGTCATATTCCTGATCCTTATTCCTACACATATACATAGACTGGACTCTTGCTATTTATTTAAAGATTCTTGATATACACAAAATAAAATATTTCTGAAAATTACATAATTTCCAATTATTTAAAATAAATATTTAATGAAACTCAGGAATTTTAAAACAACTGCTTAAATGACGCTTTAATGTTGGGAGGGATGAATGGTTCTGATAATGAAAATTATGTTTTATTTGAAAGTAAGGATTCATTCTCATATGGACTCCAAAAGTATTATGGCACACGGTAGAATCGTTTCAAACAAAAAAACGATTTCTAGAAAAGTTTTCCAAACCAGGAAATGCACATTAACGGTTTGTTAGGAACTGTAAATGACGTCATGAGCTTTAGAGTCTATATAAAACTGAAATGTTTTAGTACGACTTTGTCAAAATGATGTCGTATTCACTGTCCTTTACAAAGTTCGAACGGGTCCTGGAATTTTCAGACCAGAAAATTCTTCGATACCGGTATTTTGTTAGAGATAACCTCTCCTGAAATAAGGCGAAATTTCGCGCGCTTGAACTTGATTTATTTTTCTATAAGACAAGAAAATACTGATATCCTTCATTGAAAATAACGATACCCGTACGAGCCCTGCTTTACATCTAATTCAGCAAATTAAAATTCAGAGCAAGAGCCCCTTTTAAGCACAGTACGGTCTTTTGGCAGATGTAAGAATAGCAATGGCCATTGGTTCGTTTTACGGTCCCGTGATGCATTCCGAAAATCATTTTTTGATCAAAAGTTTCTTTAAACACATCAGAAAACGTGTTGTTTACGTTTTCTTAACTTACCAAGTGTCTGAGGGATATTATATTTTTCATGTCGAACGAACTTTAGATAGTGTTTGTTGATTTATAATGAACACACTTGGTATCAAGTAGTGTTTCTCCAGTGGGTTTTTCGAAATAAATTTAAGTTGTTCTGTACAATATTATACGCAATAAGTTTTAAATTAATTGTATTATTTAACATTTCAAAAATTGGTAAATTTCATAATATTAACCCCTTAATCCTCGCTCCCGTGATATTCACGGACTGTGACTTTTATTGAGTTTATTCAGATTTGTTTGATTCACACCAGTTTTGTAGAATAGTGTAATTGGATTTATTATGGTATCATTTTTACTTGTCATTAAATAAGCTGAACATTTCTTTTTTAAAAAGTGGTGTCAATAAGCAATTTGAATTTTTAAACCGTAATTTAATGCGACCGTTAAGGGGTTAAAATGATTTGTGCCTATTGGTAGCACCAACTAAATACTTATAATTGCGATTTCAACGAAGTTTTCAATTACTGTTTTTTTACCTTAATTTTTTTCATAAGTTAAATGGATTTATGATTATCATTATAGGCTAGAGTTGTTGCAAACAGTGCCGAGCAAGCAAAGCGAGCTGAGAACGCGTAGCGGTCTCAATGTGAATTGTTTTGCAATTCACGGGGGCTGGCGAGCGTTAGCGAGCAGGGAACAGTAGAATAATCCTAGGGAACCCTAGGGAACCCTAGGGAACCCTAGTAGAATATAAAAAAATAAAGAGGTTGAAGGTGACACACACTCACTCCGGGTGTCACAAATCCTAGCTATGCCACTGTCTAGACAGTGTGTTGTTAGTCCACACTTGGAATAATCAGAGAGCCAAGAATTTTTTGGTACAACTGGGAAAATGATCGCGTATAATTGTGTCTGAGCCAACGCAACGGTTGGCTGAATGCAGAGGCGTCGCAATGGGAGGAGCCTCCCCCCCAATATATGTGAACTTGGGAAATTTGAGCTTATAGTTGGGAAATTGCAGATTTTTGAAACACCTTTTCTTTTTTTTAAATAAAAAGTAAAAAAAAAAAGAATATTTTATTGTTTTGTTAACTACTTTTCTGAGTTCTGTGATAGTAAAATAGTTAAACTCTCAAAAGAAAAACAAAAAGCTGCCAGACTCAATTTCTCATTATGTTTCTCTGTGCTACGAAAATATCATATATCTACCAGACCTGAATTTCTCTACTGTTGTCCATCAACAGTGCCTCCAATCTGTTTCCTCCAAAACTGTGTTCCTTTCTCAAAAATCTAAAAATATGAGGCTATTTGATATGAGATATGATTTTGACTCATACACAATAGAAGACAAAAACTTTCATCAAATGAACCAATAATTATACTTTTTATGGTTTTAGTTTCAGCATTTTTCTTTGGAAAGAATTTTTTTTTTCTTTATTCGTATAAGTATCATTATCATTAAACACACATTGAACATATCATTTTAGTTGGAAAATAGAGCAATTTATTTCGCGTTGGGAAATTTTTGAATTATAAGTTGGGAAAATTTTGAACACTCTCCCCCGAAAAAAAAATTGTAGCTACGCCCCTGGCTGAATGTTGGAATAAGAGATGAAACTTTCTAACTGACCGAAAGCTGGATCAACCGGTAAAACTGTGGTAATAATAATAAAATGTTCTAATTAATTGGCCCTATTTTATTAAAAACGCCAACTGATTTGTTGACTTTCCCCGCAAAAATTTTAGAATTAATGATATTTTCCCTGGACGAAGGCGCACTGACCCTTGGGCTGATGGGTTAGTCTGAGCCTGGACAACTGCCCTACCCCCTAAAGAATTTCATATTTTATGATGTATCGGACATCACAGATCAGACAAAAAAAAAAAAAAAATACACAAGTCAGATTTGTCTAAAATAGAAACATTAGCATTAAATAATCCTTTTAAGCCCAGAAATAAATAATTATCAATAACAGTATTTTCTTTAACACGTTCACGCCGGCGCGGTGGGTCACACTCGATTGTCTCAGAGTTGTCAAGTCTCCGGCTCTTTGCACGCCGCTATTATTTTAGAGAAAATGTTGTTCCTTTAAAGCGACCAATTGTTCTAATTAAATAAAACAATATTTTCTGTATTAAAATACTGGTATCCATAAATCCGGAGACTTGGCAGCTCCGAGATAGTCGAGTGTGACCCACCGCGCCGACGTGAACGTGTTAAAGCATTGCTATTGCAACCACACTTACATCTTCTATTCTGACCATCTCATTTCTAATATTCTCAACATTACTTAGCGCTAAACTTTAAAACAAATGATGCGATCTTTTAATCGCCTTGGCTCAGGGCCGAAAATATGGGGGGGGGGGGGGGGGAGAGTGAAGGGCATGTGTCCCGGGCGCCAGAAGGAAGGGCGCCAAATGAAGATTTTGTTTGTCGATTTTTCTCACGTCTATGTTTAGCACGGTATTGTTAAAATCGTCCTGTCTGGGGTATGCCAAAGCATAGAAGAATCTAAGGATGATATGGCATAAGGATACTGCATAAAGCGGAATTTTTTCGATTCTTTTCGATTCCGTTTTCAAGATTTCAATGAATCGATATTTGACAAAGCAGATTACGTATTTCCGTATTACATTTTTTATGATTACATATTTTAAATTTTAAAATAAGTTGGCTATTAGAAAATTAGTAAAATTCTCTTTGTAAATATATTGTGCGGAGGAAGGCGAGGGGGAGGGGGGTAGCGCTAAAATCCATGTTTTCTTCGGAAGCAAAAAAAGATTAGTTTTAAATATTGTGGTAGCTGGTGCCATAAATTATTGCAATGATGTACAAATCTTAAAAATAATATAATTACATAAAAATTTGAAAAGTTTATTTTTTTTTATCGGATTACATTAATTACACAACTAAACTGGATTCGACTACCACTACAGTTTCCAGTCATTAAGGGTACTGGGGACACGTACCGTGTTGCAGCAGTTAAATGATGTTTTCATAAAAATGTACCTAAGTTTTTAGTTATTGAAATTCGAGATTATTATTACTGTTAATTTTATGTTTTAAAATTGTGTATTAAATGTATTATTAGTAATTTTCTTACGGATATGTATATATATATATATATATATATATATATATATATGTATTGTAAATAGAATTGTTTACAAGTTAAAGAATAACAGGTGGCTGATATCTAGATTAGCCATCTCTTGGGGTGTTGCTGGTATGTCGCCAGTCCGTCGGCCAGGGAACAATGGCCTTACAGTTAATGCCAAGAGTGGATTTATAAGTATATTTATTACAGGAACTTAAAATGGACCTCACACTTAGTGATCACATGTTGTTACATCATCTTGGGACTCCTTAGGAGGGAGTTACCCTATGTAACAGCGCCCATCCTCTGAGAATATCAACAGCGAATGGACGATGTTCAAGGGATCCCGTTTTAAGGGGGTCGGGTGTCCCGATGTCTGATTGAACGAAGGGGGGCAGAAGCCCCTTCTACCAGTGTGCGGAAAAAAGTATTACATAAGGTTATGGAGTTAAGAAGTCGTTGTTGACTCTCATAATTAAGAAGTTGCAGCACACTTGCTCAGATGTCATGAGCCGTAAAATCGGGATCGTTATAGATCCAAAGATCATCAGGTCAGCTAGTGGATTTAGCATGACCACTTCATTTAGCTCGTGAGAGCTTGAGTATCAATACGGCCTCCAGTATAATGTTATTGTGCGTGGTGCAATCGAATTTTATTAAGAGACCAATTCTGTGCATAACCATCTTTGTCTGATTCCATAAGGAGTTGAGTACTACTGTCCAAATGATGTCAGAAGGTATTTGCATTTTATATATTTTTGTTCCCAGCTTTTTTAACTTGTATATGTATTATTTAAGTAGGGCAGTGTATGCTCGAATTGGTAACCATGTGTCGAATTTATTTTATTGATAAGAAATTCAAAAATAATTGTAGAATTAAAATAACTAATTTGATCTTTTGCTTAGAGCAAGCGTGTCGTATGAGACATCTTTTAAGTTGTAAATATAATTGTAAATAAATTTGTTATTTGTTAATTTTGAGTAATTTCTTGTAACCATGAGTCTTGTTTATTTATTTAATTATCATGAGTTTTATTTCAGGATTATCAAGATTTCAATTTTATATTTTTAATTTAGTTATTTTCGTGGTCTAAAAGTTAACTTCTCTTTCAAAAATATTCACAGCGCATTGGGGTAGTGTTGAGGCAAATGCCTCCTGCCTTATTTCGGGATAATTGGAAGTTCATTACCCCAGGAGTTAACCAGGACCCTTTCAACGATCACGTTTATTATGTTATGAATTATTTTATTTTATATTAAACACTATGAAAATTCCAGGTTGAGTGATTAGGAGTGTCTTTCTTAATTCACTCTGGGGGCGGGGGGGTTATTGGAGTAATTAGGGATGTTGAGTCTCCCCTTCTCCTTACGCGAGTTCCTTCTTATTTATGTTTTAATTAGCTGCCCACCCTTTTCCCCCTTTAATTATTCCAACTTTATATGTCTGAGTAGTTGTTTAGTGGTTCGTTATAGGAGCCCAGATCTGCCCAGCAAAGGGTTTCAGTGGATAGTTTAGTTTCAGCCATGTTATATAACTTTTTTCTTTCCACTTCCTTTGCTGCAAGGCTTCTAATTTTACGCTGCTCAAAATGAAATATAATTTTAACAGAGTCTTTCCAGTAACGTATTATTGAGGTAAGAGGACTATTTGTTATATTACTTTAAATATCATTCGTCTTTAGTACTGAACTGAGTGTACTTAAAGCATTTAATAAATAAACTTTTACTGATATTAGTTTTAATGAAAGCTACCAGAAAATTTATCAAATATGTTAGTTGTAAATTTAGAAAACGTTTTTCCTGGTCAAATTATAACTCTTGTTTGAGAGATCGAGTAATACTGTCTTCAAAGGCAGTTCCACAACAAAAAATTAGTTCACAATTTAAGAAAATAATATTATCCCGAGTATATCTTGAGGAAACGCATACGTATTTTAAACAATTCAACTTAACTTCAGATTAATTTTCTGTTCAACACAAAAGAGAAATCTCTCTTTTTTACTGACCGACTACAGTTTAAATCCAAAATGTGACATCTTAGCACTTTTATGGGCAAGTAATTTTGTTACTGTGATGTTGAATTCATACCGGAATTTTCGAAAATTTTTATTCAAATTCAAGAAAAGCAATTTTCAACTTTTTCCCACCAGTTTTACTAGTAAAATTTAATTAAAAGTTTCTGGTGCAAATCTTGATTATGTGGAATATAATAATCCCGCCGACCCTCAAGGGGTTAAGAGTATACGTTTTTCTTTGAACGGGGGTTTGCTTTGAGAGCTACAGCGGCAAGGCTGTTGGCTCGGAGGATCCAATAGTTATACATAGAAATATTCACAGAGACCAGACATAACAATTTTATTTCCTTCCATTACATATATATATATGACTTTTGAAAACACAATCACAATAACATCCATGTCTTACCCAGGGATTCGAACCCGGATCCTCAGCGTGATAGCAGCCTCCGCTTACTGACCACGCCACCGGGACGACGACAGGTTTTTCTATTATTTATGTAGTGGTACGTTTGTTTACCAATAAGTTGTCAAGTTTTGACGGTTACCAGCTGAAGATGAGACGGGATAGGTCCTATCCCGAAACGGGCTCTGCGTCGTTTTTTATACCATTTTTTAAAGTGAAATTTTTATTTATTCACAAAATGTGATGTGGAGGTAAAACTTGCTGTTTGAGAAACAAGAATGCATTCAAAACTTCTTAAAGGTTTTTCAATCCTTTAAGGGGGTTCAGGGCTTGATCGATGCTGAAAAACATGTAAACAGGTCTCTCACTTCGAGTCCAAATAAAAATAGAAGTATTAAATGTAAGTAATCTAAACTTTCTGGTATTTTTAAGGTATGTTTGTAGTCTTATAAAATTATAAAATGAAGTGCTTCAATGTAATAAAATAAAAAATATAGCAAAATTTATATAACACAATTTTCGAAAAAATATGTAGGTGTCATATGACCACCCGTAATATATCTGAACGTTGAATGGATATAAGAACCTAATTTTTGCTTTAAAATGATCAGGAAACTTTACTCTATAGGATGAATTAGAGATATAACTATCACTTAAAGGAAACCTTATTGAAAAAACTCTCAAATTTGAAAATTTAAAAAAACCTAAAAAATAAAAATAAAAATTTCATTAAAAATACTCAAAATATTAAACTATCTAAAATATATTAATTCATTCTATAGATAATGATGTTATATACATGCAAAAAAAAAATAAATAAATAAGCCATTCCATCAAATATTTTTTTTTAATCTTACGGATAGTCGTCAAAAATGAAGTTTTGAGAAAACGCGACTTAAAGTTGCAATTAAATGGGTGCGGCTTTAACCCCTTGAGGGGCAAACAAAAATGTCTCTAAATATTGAATTCTCACCGGAATAATCGAAAACTATTATTTTTAAATAAGAAAAAGCAATTTTTTAACGATTTCTCTCCAAAGATAAAAATATATAATTTATTTAAATTTTTCTGGTGAGAATCTTGTTTAAATTAGGTGGGATATATTTTATCCCACCGCCCGCACCCCTCAAGGGGTTACATAAATGCCATTAAAAATACAAATACTTTTATGCCGTTTTTCGCACTGCGTTCAGAATTAATTGAATAAGTCAAATAGATAAAGAAAAATCGATTTTTTGGAAGTTTCAAAGCCCTGAGCCCCCTTGAAAACAGTTTCAAAGATAATTGAATTCTTATTTATATGGGATATAAGGAGAAATAATCCATCTCATTCGGAAGCCTTTGCACGATCAGCGATAGCAATATAAAGCAGTGGATTATCCCTTGTCTATCCTATCTTTTTGTTGAAGAAATAATCCATCTCATCCAGAAACCTTTGCTCGGTCAGTGATAGCAATATAAAGCCGTGGGATATCCCTTGTCCATCCTATCTTTCTGTTGGAAGTTCTTTCACAGAATTACTGCGAAACTGAATTCTTGTCTTCCTGTCAAAATTGTGCTTTTAGTTGCTCATGTCTTTCTGCTATAAGAATTGTAACTGTTGCAGATTTCTTTTAGTGGTTAGATATAAATAACAAATTTGCTATTTTAAGCAGATTTTAAAATACATGAAATCACCCTGCTTTGTTTTATGAGAGAGTATTTAAGATGTGTATACATAATGTTATCAATTTAGGGATGAGAGAGTTCTGGCACTTGACTCTGGAGAAAGAGGGTTTGTTTTTTTATATCATTATCATTTTTGATCCAATAAAATTTTTCTCTTTTTCGTAATGTTTTGTTTACAGGAAAATAGTCTGTTATTTTTTTATCGGCTATCTTGTTTAATGAAAATAAGAAGTTTTTATTAAAAGTGTAAAATGATTATAAAATTATTTCATTCCAAAATATGGAATACCCCAACGTTTGACATTCCTATTCTTCTTTTGTATGCGCATATATTCCACTGTGGGAGAAACCAGCTGCGAATTGAGTTCGAAATATGTTTACTAGTAAAGAAAGGAAAAAGAATGTCGTCCAGTGTTTCGTTGAAAAGAAATTCTGCTTCAAGAAGAAAATATTACTGCTGAATGCACAATGTAATAAAAACCTATTATTAAATACTGTTGGACAGCATCTATTTCTTTTAAAAGTTAATCGATATAAATTTATTTCATATATAATAGTGACATTTTATTGGCGTCTTCACTTCATTCGAATCAGTAAAGCATACGAGTAATAAATGTTTAATCATATCTGTATATCACTGCAAACTTATAAAAAGAAAAAGAAAGAAAAAATTGTAAAAATAAAGACTTATATACATTGATATCAATATCATTAGGAGGTGGGGGGTGGGGGGGGGGCAGGGAATGATAACATATGATATCATAAGGGGGAGGTGATCGAAAATTACCAAAAAGATGCTAACTATGTACATGTACAGCTCCTTAATAATTTTTAGCTAAGAAGATATTTTTTAAAAAGAAAGTTATTCGTGAAACACTTCTAAAATTTTATTAACAATTTTCAAATGCGTACATTCGATATCGAGCTTGTGCTGGTTCGGATTTCAAATCCACGAATTCGGGCATAGCGCATTTCTTAATTTTAGGGGTGAGGTGGCGGAGTTAAGAAGTTTTTTGTCTTAAACCCTTCCAGTACTTGAATGTACTTCAGTTGCTAAAATGTGGAAAATATAGAATGGCAACAAGTTTTTTCGAACACATTTCTTTCAAAATAAGTAAAATATTTTTCCTCACGTACAAAAACAAATATTTAAAAGTTTTGGTGCCATTGTGGCATTTGGTAATTAAAATTAAGTGGGACATATATATTCCACCAACCTTCAAGGGTTAAATCAGTATTTCTAGACGCTAGAACTATTTTCTTGAATTAGTAAGTGTATAAGAATAATAGCCTTGCAAATATAGATAAAGAAAAAAAACTCAGAACCGAGACTTTACATTTCATGTCTTCCAACAACAAGAAACAGAAAAGATGTGGTTCGAAAAGAAATAATTTATTTAAAAATGTTTTTGCCTTGTACAAGTAATAATGCTTTTGGAGAATGATAAAGTACAGGCTAAAAAAGAAAAAAAAGCACTAAATACATTTTAATCGCCAAATTATCTTTAAAGAAAACAGAGAAATAGCTATTCGGGTGTAAATTATTTTTGCTCTTAAAAAAAAAAAATAAGTTAAAAATATATAATTAGGGGTTTGTCATCCTATGTAAATTTCACTACCTAAAGTATGACATTTTCGACACAAACATCTAATTTTTACAGCATATTTGCCTTTTTCGATAAATTTTATATTAGTACCAAATGGGAAGTCACTCGGTCGAATAGTTTAGGAATTACTAAGTTTAAAGTTTGAAGTTTATAATGTTAAATTCCTTTTTAATCATTGCAAAACAGATTGCACAATGCGGGTAATTTTTAAAGCACAACTTAAATACCACTTGGCAGTATGAAATGCAATTTTGAATTCTCATATTTGAAGTTTCTGGAAATCGATTTCTGTTAAAAATTGGAATACGATATTTTTTTAAAACACAGATCAATTTATAGAAGCTTTATGTTGTATGTTTCATTTTTAGAAACCTCCAGGCTCTCTTACTGATTATTAACAAGTACTTGTGATCTCATTATTCATACTATATTAACACATTCACGCCGGCGTGCATCACCGGTGGGTCACGCTCAACTGTGCCATCAGGCGGCGTACATCACCGGTGGGTCACGGCTGACTGTCGCATCAGGCGGCGTGCATCACCGGTGGGTCACACTCAACATTTCCGTTGAAGGCGTGGTTTCTAATTTACAGAAAATACATTTATATCATGTTGACCATATTTCTTTAGATTGTAACACATTTTATATTAAATTCGTACATTGAAAGATATTTGCCGATGCATAAACTTGGGAAACCAATCTATAACACCAATTTACAAAAGCCTTTACAAACAAGGAGGAGCTTCTACACTTTTGCCGGTGATGCGGCGTGCATCCCCGGTGGGTCACGGCTGTCTGTCGCATAAGGCGGCGTGCATCACCGGTGAGTCACACTCAACTTTTCCGTTGAAGGCGTGGTTTATAACTAACAGAAGATACATTTATATGATGTTGTCCATATTTCTTTAGATTGTAAGACATTTTATATTAAATTCGTACATTGAAAGATATTTACCGATGCATAAACTTGGGAAACCAAGCTAGAACACCAATTTACAAAATCCTTTCAGAACAGGGAGGAGCTTCTACACTTTTTAAATTCAGATTTGATAAAAATTGGCCGTAGGCAATGTGTTAGTATAATATTTGTTTATTTATTTCAATGCGATTTTTAAAGCATTCCAAACAGAGTGCTGGCTGTCCCTTACAAAGGTTTCAATACGCGTTTACTTTTTAAGTTTTCTTCTAAGTATACTGTCTGCCTTTTCTTTTAGATAAACATTTGTATTATTCTTTGCATCTTTGTCTTTTTTCTTGCAGACTCTTTATACGAATGAAAAAAACGTGAATCCTTTTTTCACGGTATTTGCCATCGAATTGCCATTTTTTAGTGTATTGAATATTGATCAAAAGGTAATAAATAATTTATTCTCTGAATTTAAAAAAAATATTAATTATGTTTATTAGCCCGTTTTTTATTCTAACTTTGATAATAGACCGCAAGCTAGCAGCACAAACACATGGTTCGTACGGATACCGTTATTTCTCTAGGATAATTACCAGTATTTTTTTATAGAGAAAAAAAATCTGTGTTAAACGCGCAATATTTCGCCTTCTTTTAAGAAGAGGTTTTCTATAAGATAATACTGGGACCGAAAAAATTTTCTGGTCTCCAAAATTCAAGAAGGCGTACGAACCATGAGACAACCACCTAAAATTATGCCTCTAAATAATTTGCTTACTCCTTACCATCTTTCAGACATTCACAATGCATTCTAATTATTATATTCGAGTTCAATTTAATAAATATGAGAGGGGCGTGTCATTACATTGAGAGGGGCATGTCATTACATACAGTGTCTAAATAAGCGAAAGTGCCGTGCCGCCAGATGACGCAAAACATGAATTTGAACGCCGCCTCACAGAGAAAAACACGGATATCGGTGCCGGCGTGAATGTGTTAAAATAGATACCTTTTTTAGGTACGTTTGTAATTATAAAAATACGTAGCACCTATAGTCCTTGCCTGGTCCGTCCGCCTGTCTGTCCATCTATCCGCATATCACAGCACAATAATCCAATCGAATGGTTTGAAATTTAATATATATAATCGCTGCAGAATTTTGTCGGGTCATTTAAAATTTTATGAAAATAGAATAAAACTTTAAAAAGATATTAATAAAAGTATTTTAAACTGTATTTTGTCGGACTGATCTGGTAATTAACACTAGAACTACAGGAAATTTGAGTCCAGTTTTATAAAAATATTTCACATCAGAACTTTGCTTTTTAACGTTTTTCTTCTTTGTATCTTTTAAACTTATTTCATAATCAAATTTCTGGTTTGAACCGAAACATATTCATATGGTAGCCGTCAAAATGACGGTTCACGGTAGTTCTAGTGTTAACTGGATCTATTTTTATTTTGAATTGAAAAGATTGTCCAACAAGAAGAAAGATTCAAAGTGCCAGACAATCATCATTGAGGCAGAAATCTCGTTATAAATTACTGCCTAAAAAACACAGTTTAATTTAGACCATTTCTTCAGCCTGGCCCTTCTACATTTCGAAAATGGGGAAGAGGGAGATTCTTAGAATTACATAAACGGCATAATTCTTCGTTTCAAGCCTTAACCCTCTCGCTGCGCAACCTGCAGTTTTCTCGGGCAATGTAAAAGTAGCAAAATTTGCGCATCCTGAGAGTTCCTCGTGGATTCATTTTTACCACTGGCGACTATTTTTTAATTCAACTCGGACGACTTTTTAAATACAAAAAATTCCATCCAGACTTTAACAACATCTACAAGAGAAATATACCGCAAAATTGATTTTCTTAAAATAGTGGTGCGAGAATATAACAATAGTCTCCAGTGACAGCCCTGATTTAGCGCAATTTTTTAACCTATTTTGATAAAAAAAAAAAAAATACGCAGCGAGAGGGTTAATATCATCACGATCAGAGTCGCGAATAAATGAAGCATAGAGTACTCAGAAACCATTATAACTTCTACCAAGAATATTAACGAGAAAGTTTGTAGAAAAAAAAAATCTGCTTACAAAACGGGTGATAGAAGATTAATAAACATGTAACGCTCATCAGAGAAAGGGACGGCTATTCTAAAATTCAAACTATCTGTTTACATAAAATTCCCGAAGTCAGTTTTATGTTTCATTTTAAAAATTTGAAGCAACTGTATATCAACTAGAAAAAGGTATTTTATCAAACGTATAGGTAATTTTATCACTTTTATATTACTTTTCTCTCAGTTTTTAGTTAACTTACATATTTTACTTGTTCAACGAATCTGCTAACATCCAAAGTCTATACACATGTTTTTGTGATTCTGTTTATGTAATAAAATTGTTTGCAAAGCATTGACTATTCTCTCACTTAATTTCAATAACTCGGTTCTGTTCCAAGTTACAATTAGTTCGTTTTTTCTCCAGTTTTACTATAAATAAAATAAAAATGAAATATTGAAATGAAGACATTTCCACTTCATTATTTTCTGTACGAGAATTTATTTATTTGATATCATAACAGTTATGTGTTGCTGAGACATTTAACATTAACATTTGACAGACAAACAAAATACGGAATATTTACAAAAAACGTAAAAGAATGCACATTCAATGCAATAATTCATTGATGACACATAATGAATAACAAGAATAAAACAAATAACACTATAATGTGATAAAGATAATTTTAAATGATCAATAAAATTAAACAAAGTCAACTGCAAAACATAATTATTCAAAAAGAAATTCGGAACTTGTATTGGATATTGTTGTGAATTCATTTTTAAAGTATTTTTTTATTATTAGATTTACAGATTAATTGATTATTTAGATAAAATGTACAGTGTTTTTATTATAACTTCCGTTTATTAAATTATATAAAAATGGTCACAAATAGACCATTTTCATGAAAAGATTTGTTATTTTTATTGAAATTTTGTATTTTTGGAATGATTGCTTTTATTACCTAGGGTAGCTATTTGATGGCTTCTTTTCCCATGTTTTATATCATTAGTAAAATGTCATTCATATGTTAACGCTGTAAAATGGCAACCAGTTGGAATTATACTATAATCTGAAAATGCTAAGTCATATGCAGGGTTCGCACAATTTTACCACTAAATTTTTACAGTATTTTCAAAGCATTTCACTGCAGAAAAATGCTGCAAAATCTGTGAATAAACGCGGTGTTTGCGAATTTTGTGTTTTAAAAATTAAATGTAAATTCTCTTATCATTAATACTGGTGTCAGAGTCCTTGGAAATTCCAAGGAGTGTGCGAACCTTGCATATGTGATAATTTTAAAGAAATATGTACAGTCCTAGGGAAAGAAAAAACACCACCCTATGCTATTTCATCACCAAATTATCGCTGAGCTATACGATAGGTATTGTGGAACTGCAAGTTGCTTCTACATTTTGAAAATAAATGCAATTTTTGAAATAGGGATAATCAACATAAAAAAAAACACCAACTTTCATCTTTCAAACTACAGCGGGGTGCAAAATGATAGAAACGGCACAAAAGCAAAGAAATCAATTTGCGTTTGCTATGCAAATGCGCAACTCTTTGTGTTTAAATTAAATACGTGATATACCAATTAGTATTAAAGTAATCATTTACAAAAATTGTAGATATTTTTTTAAATATATTTAAAATATGTATTTTGCTAAATTTATGCAGGAACAAAAAGATAAGAACGCAGTAAATATTTATAAAACCGCGGAACCGTGATTAGTAGGTATCTTTGCATATCATTTAAAACTGCATTTAAAAGAGCTTCTGAGTATATTCATATAGTTCACAAAACATTTGTATTACAAGGTGATACAAAACCCTTAAAGTTTTTGAAAGAGGGCAAATTCTAGCTTATAACAACATCGGAATATCACTTCAAAGAATTGCTGATAAAATTAAACATTCAAAGAATGTCATTTTTAATTTCTTACAGAATCCAACTATTTACGTTACTACAAAATCTACAGGGAGGCCGAAAACCATTTCGAAACGATACGATAGTTCGATTGTTCGCACTGTTCCAAGTAAAATAATGACAGCTAAGGAAATTAGAAAGCAGATAAAGACGCCAGGATCAGCATTGACTGTACGAAGAAGAATAAAAATGTCGGGAGTTCTTAAAAATGTAAAACCACGTCGGTGTTCGCGTTTAATAACTGGTCATAAAAAAGATCGCATTCTGTTTGCAGAAAAACATCTGAAACAACTAACGAATTGGTCTAAAATTATCTTCAGTGCTGAAAAGAAGTTTAATTTTGATATTCCGGATGGTATTCATTCATATTCGCATTGCTTTCAAAAGTAAAAAGACGTATTTTCCAAGCGTCAACTGGGTGAAGCCTCCTTAATGGTTTGGCTCCTTTTTCTCCGGAAGGTAAGCTTAGAATTGCTTTTCTAGACGGATAAACAAAATAAACATACCGTTAGTCATATGTTAGAATGCCATTTGTTGAATCTGAGTGAAAAATTACTGGCTTTAATGAAATTTTGAACAAGAAAATGCCCAAATTCACTCTCAAAAAGGCACAAAGAAGTGGTTTGAAGATGAATAAAACTCTCAAACTTGATTGGCCAGCCATTGGTCCAAACCTCATACTACGAACAACGTTTGAAGTATTATAGGGTGCGATATATAACGAAAAATGATCAAATCGTGCAGTGTAACTCGAAAACAGAATTAAAATCTGAAATTTGGGAGATATGACGTGGTTTGTCATTTCGACAAATTCAAAACTATGTAAACTGTATGCTACAATGTTGCATTATAGCACATATAATGCAACATATTTATATTAAGCACAAAAGAAGCCGCACTGACATGTAATATTTCTATAATTTAAAAAAATTGTTCCGTCCTTATTATTTTGCCCCCAGTGCATATCAAGTAAAAATGCAACGTATTGTAAATATATTTATAACAATTGTTTTAGAATGTTTTCCGTATGTTTATATTAACTATTTAGTTTCATAAATTAAGTTTATATGGTTTATATGTGGACTAATATAATTATATTTTTTATTTAGACAATTATAGGATCATTTCTATCATTTTGCACCCCGGTGTATAACACACTGTTTTGTATTTGCGTTTCTTGTATCAAACCGTCTTGGAAAAAGGTATAGTTTTTTCTCTTTGTCTTAAATACGTTAGAGGTTTATCCATAAATTTCGAAAAATAAAATTAAAGTCTTAAAATGAAAAGTACTTGAAACACATAATTAACTAACAGAAAAATTATATTGAATTAATAAGAAAATCCCCACTAGATATATTTCTAAAAATTTCGTAATTTTTTTCTGATTACTGCATATTTATTTTAATTTGTACCTCATTTATAAATTTTTTTGTGAATGCTTTTAAAACAGGAGAGATTAGCAGTGTGCTAGTCCGCTATTTTTTTAAAATTCTATTTTCACTATCTATTTATTCTATTGTCAGCACTTTTTAGGTGCGTCCGTAATTATATAAATACGTAGCATCTATAGTCGTCTTTTCGGTCCGTCCGCATATAATAGCTGAAAAGCTACTAAACCGAATGGTCTGAAATTTTAAATATATAAGGGCGATTCTCAAAAGGTGGGCACTGGACACAAGTCATAACTTTAAGCCTTTCAAACATAACTTTAATTATCATTGACTTTATTTTTTTTTACACTGAGTTTTTAATTCTATTCAGAGATAGAAAATGACATACTTTATTGTAAAAGCTTTGTATAAATATCTTAAAATTTTATTATTTTATGCTAAAGAGACCAATTTCGGACATTCATAACGTTAACTGCTCCAATGTACCACCAAGAAAAAGAGTTATAACTTTTTTCCAGGTGGTTCTAATGGTAAACAACGAATGCATAAAGGAAACGAATGATTTTTTGATAATTTCGTTAAGAGATAGCACGCCGATTTATTGCTTTTTTGAAGATAGGACTTTTCTATAAAGCATTTTTCTGTATTTTGTTATGTCCGAAAGTAACGTACGTAACAAAGAATTTGATTTTATTATTACTATTACTGGATAACAAAAAGTTAATTATACATATATGTATATGTATAAAGACACATTTACTACATTCTTAGTCTTAAGAATTTTTTAAGTACTAAGAGCAACGTCCAAAATCTGCAAATGTCCAAAATTTGTAACGTACACAACTGCTAATTAAATGCTTTAATCATTAATTTTCCAGAATAGTTGCTGTCTTTTAATGTTTGTGTATAATTTTGTAGTCATACTATTAAAATATTTATATATTATATTTATAGACAAAATACTATACTACTAAAAACTTTGGCCTTAAATTTGAAAATTTTAAAAATTACATCTAGTTAACGTTTAATGCTCCCACCTTTTGAGAATCTCCCATAATTGTTGCAATATTTTGTCGTGCTATTTCAAATTTTACGAAAATAAGGTGTTTAGTTTAATTACAGGGACAGTCAAAAGTTCTCCGTTACATTACGGCCAATGGAAAAAATTATCTCAAGTGCAATTTAATGATGTTACAGCTTTCAAACAGAAGGAAATTGTTATACACTTATTGCAGTGGACTAAAATATACATTCAGTACAATATACGGTGCAAAAAATATTTGTAAAACTAGCTATAGTACGAACGCACCTCATTTGCCACGTTTGACGTGCAATTTCCAACTTTTTTTAAAAATGGTATAATTCGCCTTATTTTCTCATAATTTAATTAGGTTATAAATAAGGTAAATATTTGTATTTTGAAGAAGAGGTGGCAAACAAGCAATTTGAATTTTTTAAAGTAGGGAATTGGCAATTACTGGAGATTAGTAAACTTTTGAAAAATATGTCAATCGAAGCAACAAGAATACACTCTATAAAATAGACACACTACAATATATAATAAAACCTACATGAATAACGCCTGCATTCAACTATTAACGGTGTATATAAATATTAAACAGACATACATACAATAAATACAACAAACCCAACTGGAGTGAAAAATTAGCCAGAGCCAGGAATCGAACCCAGGACCACAGCATTTCAGGCTATCGTTCACTAATAAAATATTCACTAATAAACCATATTTTATTAAACATGGTTTATTAGTGAAAAATTGCAGACTCAGGTATCGGCCGGAGTAACTCAGTGGTTAGAGCGACAGCCTGGAATGCTGTGGTCCCGGAATCGATTCCTGGCTCTGGCTCATTTTTCACTCCAGTTGGGTTTATTGTATGTATTGTATGTATGTCTGTTTAATATTTATATATACCGTTAAAGATTACACTCCTTTGTATTTGATCTGAGCAGATTCATAATAACATATCGACAAGAAAAACACATCTGAAACTCTATTCTCTTTACCTGAACATTTAAATTTGTGCCAGTTTTGTGGAGTTTCTATACAGAATCGGGATATGAAAATGATATGTTTAATATTATCAAATTATCTTATACATAGCCCGGAATAAAATATCAATAGTTTTTCCTAAGTTGATGGTACATATCCTACATCTTAAGATCTTTGCACAAAGGTTAGCATGGGAGAAGAAATAACTGATTTTATTCAAATTTGACAAAAAAAGATGATTCAAAATCTTAAAAAAGCGATCGTAAGTTTCGAGGACAGTTAGTAGGAAATAAATGTTCAAAGATTGATAAATTTCTAATTTGTATCAAATAGCTACCCTTTACTGTAATATTAACATTTAATTATAAGATATTTCTTAATTTAGAAACTGTAATTTAGAAAAAAATACACTGTGAAATCTATCACATTCATATATTCAGCGTAATTCAAAGTGAATGGTATAAATAACAAATGCATTGTTTTTTTCTTCCATAAGCTACCCGCCACGTCAAACTATTTCACCCTCCCAAAGATGTTTTAAAAGGTAAAGAGCTACTTTAGAAAATATGGATATTCCTTTGAACAACGGTTATCGATAAAGTTTTTTGTGTATTTTAACCATAGCAATAGGTTGCCACGGTTCAGGGAATTTCCAGACTAGGAGATTCTTCGGTACCAGTATTTTCTTATAGAAAATCTCTTTTTAAATAAGGCGAAATTTAGTGCTTTTAATCTAGATTTATTTTTCTATGAACAAATATTGATATTTCACCAGGAAAATTCCCTGAAGCGTGGCAACCCTGATAGAGCTATGAACAAAAAGGATGGAAACATATAGTGTAATGATCATCAGTTGTGAGTGAGGTAACAGGAAGAGTGTCACGAGGCGATGGCTGTTGTTTGTTTATATCGGATCAACACGGCCTGATTACAGGCGCGGCGGAGTAATTTTCCACTAGTAAATCTGAAAAGCAATTTTGGTTTATTCATCAAAATTTCTGGTCGTTTTTATGGTGGAGGTTTTCCCCAGCTGTATTGTAATCTCTTTCACTAACATTGACAGGAGTATTGTTTATGTAATTATAATATGGATGAACCTCAGGACTTAACTACCACATGGAATTAGTAATAAAGAGGAATTAACATATTCAGAAAATCATGAAGCTTCAATTGTAACTGGCTCCGCAGGACCTGATTTCCGCAGGGGAAAATATAGATGATTTAAATACAAATCTGCTATTTTTTTAAACGCCTTATTCATGCAAAATTTCAGTCATAATTTAAGCAAAAATATCTATTATTTACTGGTAAAAGTTTGACCCAGTAGTAGTCAGGCCTTGCGGTTCCACCATATTTGACTCCATAAACAATCCTCCTGCCAATGTCAGTAAATTTCATTACTGCCGGAGAAAATTGCCACCAGTAAATTTGAATAGAGTTTTTCGCCTTATTTAAACACCTTATTCATGCAGAATTTCTATCGGCAAAATCTGTAGGCGAATTTGTAATACACAGTCTATAAATCTGTAATTTCTATAAGGCGAAAATCTCTATTCGTTTTTACTAGTAGAAATTTGCTCTGGCGTTAATCAGGCGCTGTTCCTATGTAAACAAACCACATCCGCCATCTTGTGACTACAGCCTCGGTTACTTCATTCGCAACCAGTAGATACTACGCTATCTGTCTTCTCCTATTTATTCGTAGCTCCATTGATTACTGTCGGGGCAAACTTCCAACAGAAAAATCGACTATATATTTTTTACTTAATTTTGACAGAAACACTCCATGAATAATGCTTTTAAATAATGAGAAAAATTCTAATAAATTTACTGACATTATTCTGTTCCGGCAGTAATCGGATAATGCGGAAAAGGTAACGGTTGAAGCGTCACCATTTCGAGGATATGTCAATTCCACCTTATTCATTATTTTTACACATAATAAGCCTTTTCTTTTGCTAGCGCCTTCACTTTGAATAACAAAAACAGCTTCTAAAGGTTGCCAAACGGAATTGGGAAGTTACACATTCATGTTACATTAGTATTTTCTGAAATAAATCTATTACAACAGCCATAATTATGTTTTCTGTTTCCACCATTCATTTTGAATCGCCTTGTATTATTCCTCGACAAGAAAATATAAGTAAATATTGAAATTTTACAGGGCAATTCCAGGGCTCGCACCGTTCCTAAAATTTTCGCACTTTGCTACCAGTATTTTATATAAGAATTCTTCGTGGTAGTATTCTTTAACTTTTATAATAGAAATTTACAACAAAGATTATTGTTTTAATTTAGTGGTAGCAAAGTGCGAAAATTTTAGGAACGGTGCGAGCCCTGCAATTCTGGTCAAAAAATTTAAGAGGGGATAGGATTCATTAGATATTTTTCAGCAGGTATATTTCAGCCATATGAAAATCTATGTTTCTCTTTGGAATTTCAATTGATATTTGTAAAATATAAACTTCGTAGCATGGTTAACAAAACAGTTATTTGGAAAATGTGCGCATGGTATAATATTGGTTCTTCATTACATTACAAAATAACGTGCAATAGTAAAACATCTTTCTAAAAATCATTCAATGTTGCTAAGGGAAATTGCTGATTACACTGTAAATTACTACGTTTCTAAAAAAAAGGAATAGCTAAATTAAATTATAAATGCATTCTAAAAAAATATTTCAAATCTAAAGGGCTTTGTACTTTGTAAAATCTTACAGTTGTTATTTTTATTTGAAAATACATTTTAATAGCAGTTAAATAAACCAACTATTACATAAAATAGTATTTCAAAGAGCGACAGTTCAATTTATATTATGATTTTACTTTAAATAAATACAAGTGACATTTTAAAATGCATGTCATAAACCTGTAATTGTCAATATTTCACTAAACACTTATCCTCTGATTGAAGGGGATGGTGATCTTTGAAAATGAACAAAATTGTCGCAATTTTGTTTTTAAACAATGTCACTAAAAATTAGTATTTAGTCCAAACTACTATTGAATGAACTATGCGCTTTCATTTTCACTTGAATGAATTAAACCGAATTAAGCCTTAACCCTTTATGTTCCAAATTATGAATTCATGAAAATTTACTCTTCTAAATCATTTTTCTTGAATTTTCGAAACTACATTAGGAGATTTACACAATCATTTAATAAATTTTAGAAGGATTTTGCCATTTAAAATTAATTAATTAAATTTGAATTTATAGGGATTTTGTGGAATATTTATAACTCCACTCAAATCTTTTATATATAATATCTTTTTTAGTATTTTGAAGAATTAGAAAATGTACAAATATAATGTTCTCACAATAGAAATATTTCCAAATTGAAACTTCCCACCCCCAATCTTTCAACATCAAGAAAGCTGAAAAGATGCAAAGGCAAAAGAAATAATCCTTTTGTAAATATTTTTGTTTCGTGCAACCAATGATGCTTTTGGAACAAGATAAAGTGAAGTATGTATAACTTATTCTAAACTGCATTACTACTAATCGATGTATTAAATTAATTTTATAACAAGCTATTTTAATGGTATTTTGAAGTACTGTCGGGGCAAAAATGGTTAAATGCGCAGTACTTAATTAATTAAAAGTTAAACGATGAAATAGTTTGTAATTATTTCTATAAGCATATATAATATATATAAGTTGAGTATTGCTGCAATGATTTAATTTTACACGGATTTCTTGTCTTATACACTGACAGTATCGAAACTGATTTGATAGTGCTCAGAATAAGATCTTAATTTTAAGCTTGAACAATTTTTAATCAATTTTAATTTCGTTCTAAACCGTATAATACGATGGTTAAATTTCATTACATGTATATATAAATGTATTTGAGAAAACTTTAGTTATAAAAGTGTATTTATATAAGTTAAACTATAAAAATAAGTTCACTAGCTATTTAAGTTAAACTTATTAAGTTTTTCCTTAATCCTTTATCTACCGACGATACTTATAAGTGCCATTAATATAACTTGTTATAAAATTCAATTAAGGGGGTCTAGGGCTAAAAATTCTCAAAAAAAAAATGCAATTTTTTTTTTCATTGGCTTACAAAAAAATACTGAGTTTTTAGCATTAAATACTGCATAACCGCATGCTTTTATCTTCATTATATCCAGAGATATAACACAATTTGCCTTGAGAAGTGATGCATCAGCTGACCGCTGACGAGAATTTTAGCTCCATTTATCTCAGAATGAATTTTTTCACGATTTGTAAACTTTAAAAGAATATATCTAAAGTTCCTTGCAAGATATATATATGAAATTTTTAACAGAGATTTTGTGCTATATTTCCAATAAATTGTCTTCAGGATTTTTAATTTTGAGTGATAATTGTGAAAATATGCTAATTAATGCAAAACTCACTCATAAAAATACTTCATTTTTTTGCTTACATTTTTTTATAAAATTCCTAATCAATATTTTAAGAAATCCTGAAGACAAATTAAAGTGACACATTTTCTGTACACAAAAGTGTAAAAATTTTGTAAATCGAGTAGGTACTTCCAGAGTTATATCAAAAAATAAATATGTTTAAAATTTTACAATTTAAATTTAAAAAAAAATGTTTAAACATTTTCAGATTTTTTTTACATGCAATATTCTAATTATATTAAAAGATATTTCAGAAAAAAATTTCATAACAAAATCTCTATAAATTAAAAAAATAGAATTTTGAGCCCAGGACCCCCTTAATACATCGATTAGTTGTAATACAGTTTCGAATGAGTTATAGATACATTACTTTATCTTGTTCCAAAAGCATTATTGGTTACGCAAAACAAAAATATTTTTAAAAGAATGATATCTTTTGCGTTTGCATCTTTTAAACTTTCTTGGGGTTGGGGAGTGGGGAGGGATTTTTCAATTTGTAAATATTTCTATATTTCTATTGTAAGAACATTATATTTGTACATTTCCTAATTCTATAAAATACTAAGAAAAATATTTAAAATAAAAGATTTGAGTGGAGTTATAAATATTGACAAAATCCGTATAAATTCAAATTTCATTAATCCTTCTAAATCCTTCAATCCTTCTAAAATACTTTTAAAATTTATTAAATGATTATATAAGTATTCTAATGCAGTTTCAAAAATTCACGAAAAACTCTTTAGAAGATAAAATGTAAATGAATTCATAATACAGTACATAAAGGGTTAATGAGTATTTATCATACAAACGTATTTTTTTTTAAATTAATTTTATAACAAGTTATTTTAATGGTACATGAAAGTACCGTCGAGGCTTACAGTTATTTCATATAAAACTGAAGATACAAGAATCTGTATTCATATGAGTTGCTCTTATAATCAACTAATGTCATTTAAAATAAATAGTGAAAATAACGTTCACCATCCCTTCAAGCACAATTATTGAAGGAGATCATAAAAAACCAATGCATCTTTGTATTTGCATTCTACAGATTTATTTGATTTAAAACATAACATAAACAATACCTTAATGTAAAGAAAATAACAATATTTAAAATTAAACATTTGTTTCTCTCAGACATTGTATAAAGTATAATAATATGGAATAACAGCTAAGTTTTTAAGTATCAAAATGAATTTGAATTCTACAGAATAATTTGACTTAAAACATATAAAAGAACAATACCTATAATATAAAACAACAATATTTAAAATAAAACATTTGTTCCTCTTTCGTAAACAACAATCCTTTTGAAAAAAAATGCAGACATTGTATAAAGTATAATAATTTTCAACAATAGCTACATTTTTAAGTATCAAAATAATGTTCATGTGTGTGTAGGTAGCGGTTTCGATAGTCTGATTAGCCTAATATAAATAATAAAATAAAAATATTAAAATACAAGCGAGAAATTTGAAAGAACGTTCCTATAGGCTTTGAATTAGTGTGCCAGTTTCTTCGTCTGCCTAGAGTAGGCTCTCAATTGGAGCATAGCGATTTTGAGAGCTATCTTCTTCAATCCATTTCCCTCTTCAGCGTTATTTATAAAAAGGACACTTGTACTCCGCCAATTTCATTGAAGATAATTGCTAATCACAATATCGAAAACTATATGCAGCCATGAACAATATTTGTGTGCTTAAATACGTGGCTATATTTTGTAATCATTACAGGCCTTTTAATTTTTGAATGATATTACTACAATAATAATTGAAAATAAAGCAAATGTACACTTTGCATCATATATAAGTTGATGAAAATCTTTTACTTCATAAAAATTGTATTTTATACAAATATCTTTTTTTTTTTAATGTTTCAATCTAATACTGGATTATATACGCAGATTTCTAGAAAAAAGCATCTAATCGATTTAATTAATAAAAGTTTTAATTATTTTATTTTTACTTTGTATGCTGATATAATATTTTCTAATTATTTATTTAAAGTTGTTGGTCCTCTTTATGTGTAAACAAAAATGACAAAATAAGTTTAACTAGTGATGTGTAGAATGCAAGATTTTATTATCGAACGAATCATTCGGGCATGCGCAAAAACATGATTTCCAACCTTTGTATATATATCTTTAATCGAATACCAGCAGAAATTTAGTAAAGAAAAAAGAAACAAAATCATAGTCACCAATCTACGTAATTTTTTTAATCAATTATTTTCAGAAATTTTAAAGATAAAAAGAATTTTTAGATTCTTATGGTTTTATTGTAATTAAAATCAGAAAATTTGATTTGGATAAAACATTTCTGGTAGAAATTAATAATAATAATAATAAAATTTGTCAGCTATGCTTTTGAGCATGCCCCAATTGTTCATTCGAATAGTAAAATCATACTTTCCGCCCATCACTAGGTTTAACTACTATGTAAAAACGGATTTGGCGCGCTCAAATTTTGGTTGTATAATTTTGAAAATATTGTAATAGTTACGCATTAGAAAATTGTAACTATTACGGTTTAATTATAAAAAAATACTTACAAAAATATGTGATATAAAATGCAAATGGTCCTTACGTTTTCTGTCAAAATATTAACAGTATCTCATATGAAAAGGATGAAAAAAAAATATTATTGCTATGTTGGTCTTAAATCCTGTAAAATAGAAACTAAAGGTATGAGGGAATTTAAAATTAAACCTATACATTTTACAGATTCATAAATCATATATTGGCACAGACTCCGTAATGTTTTATGCATATATAGAATGTTTGAAGTTGAACTATAATTTTACGGATGGAAAGGTCCTTTTTTGTACAAAAAACGCTCTAACTAAAATGTGCATTCCTTTTTATTCCATACTTTTACACTTTTTATGTAATTGTTAGTGGTCTTATTAGTCACAAAACTCTACATTTCTTTTAAAAGAGAAAATTCACATATTTAAAATTTGAAATTAAAATTTCTGTAATTGACATCCAAAAAATAGAAAAATAAACCTCTAATTTTTAATCTATGCCTTTTCATTCAGTACTTTTAAAGCTTTTTATAAATGTTAGTGGTTTTATTATCCACAAAACTGAGCATTTATTTTAAAAACAAGAAATTGTCTATAGAGTATTCAATTTCTGATGAAAATTTGTAGATTTTATTTAATATTTTTTAATGAAAAATTATGTAATTGAAATCTAAAAAATAGCAAAATATGAAATGTACAATCCTTTCCATTCAATACTTTTAAAACCTTTTATAAGCGTTATTGGCCTTATTTGTTGCAAAACTGTACACTTATTTTATAAATAAAGAAATAGTCTCTAGAGTTGTAAGCTATCGAATTCAATCCCGTGGCACTAATGAAAATTTGCATATTTAATGAAAAAGAATTATTAAAAAATCTGTAAATCACATCTAAAAATAGCACAATAACGCTGTACTTTGAAATGCGCAGTCCTTTTCAATCAACCCATTAAAGCCGGAATTATGTCCATCTTTCAAATGGAAAAACTGCATTCCACAACAGTTTTCTTTTTAATTTAATTTTTTTTCTTTAAAAAAATATATGTAATTGATATCGAAATACAATTGCAAAATTGTGCTCTAATTTCATATGTGCATTCTTTTTCATTCAGTACTTTTAAAACTTTTTTTAAATATTAGTAGTCTTATTCGCACAAAACTGTGCATTTATTCTAAATGCAACAAATAGTCGCCAGAGTTATAAACTCTCATATTCAATCGCATGACACTGATGAAAATTGCATATTTTGTTTAATTTTTTCTTTAAAAAATGTATGCAATTGATATAGAAATAACTGCAAAATTATGCAATGAGAATTCTTTTTCATTCAGTATTTTTAAAACTTATTTAAATATTAGTGGTCTTATTCGCACAAAACTGTGCATTTATTCTAAATACAACAAATAGTCGCCAGAGTTATAAGCTGTCGATTTGCTTTCGCATGACACTAATGAAAATTTGCATATTTAATTTTACTTTTTTTTTCATTAAAAATATATATACTAATTGTTATCGAAATAATAGCAAAATTATGCTCTAATTTCAAATGAGAATTCTTTTTCATTCAGCACTTTTAAAGCTTTTTAAGATTCTTAGTAGTCTTATTAGCCACAAAACTGCGCATTCATTTAAAAAATAAAAGAAAACATCAAAAGAGTTATAGACTTCTGAATTCAATCGCATGGCACTGATGGAAATTTTCATATATATTTTTTTTTATTTAAAAATTCTGTGATTTAGGTCTAAAAGAAGAAAAAAACGCTGTAATTTGAGGTTCTTTCCTTTTCATTCAATACTTAAGAAACATTTTTATAAGTGCAAGTGGTCTTATTACTCAAAACAGTGTGCATTCATTTTAAAAGTACGAAACAGTCGCAAGAGTTGTAAACTCTCGAATTCAATCGCATGACACTGTGAAAAATTTGCGTATTTCATTTATTATTTTCATTAAAAAATCTGTAATTAACATCGATAAAATACCATGCACTTATGCGTTTAGTTGATTAATCAGAATTTATATAAAAGCAAATAATTGGTGTAAAATAATTTTGAATGCACATGGTACATTTTTAACCCTTTAAGGGGCAAGCAATAATGTCTCTGTAATATTGAATTCGCCCCGGAATAATAGAAAAATTTTACTTAAGAAAAGAGAAAAAGTAATTGTTCAATATTTCGCTCCCAAAGTTAAAGATATAAAAATTAGTTTAAAGTTTCTGGCGCGAATCTTATTTAAATTAGGTGATATTCCATTGCCCCTCAAGAGGTTAAGTAGAGCGTAAAGTATTTTCATATTAAAAAAAAAGAAAATACCTAACGTTACATTTCATGGATTCTGTGCATATACATTAAAATGTATAGATTGAGTTTATGTTAATACATGATTTATGAACCTGCGAAACGTAAAATGAAGAATTTTAATTTCGGCATCTCTTGTTCCCTAAACTATATCAATAATTTTCTCAGCATGATGAAATCCAGGGTTGCCAATTTGGCCTCTATATTTAGAAATTTCGAGTTCATACCAGAAATAAACAACAGCATTTTATGCTTTATTTAATAAGAGACATTTAGTGATCACATTAGTGAAAATTCTTCATTTGAAATCTCCTGTGTGAATTTGAAATTTTGGATTAAAATTGGATGCGAAACTGGCAACCTTGATAAAATCTAATATAAAAGATAGCATGAATCATTACTGCGGGCTGTGAACTTATTTTGAAACATTTAAAACCTGCATGTTGAAATCTATACTGCTAAAATTACACTTAAAGGAAAAAGATAAAAAAAAGTAGCATATACATTTTATTAAACACATGCAATAAAAAATAAAATTATGGTACTTGTTAGTTCCAATGGATACCTCTGTCATAGTTTACCTTTTCTTAAATCTACCTCTCAGTATCTGTCATAAAGCTTCTGTGCATCACGGTCACATATATTTCAACTCAGAATGACCTACGTGTGCAAACATGCTGATGTATTACAACATGAACAATATATATTACAATATACTACAACAATTTATACAAAAGTATTTTATTTTGAATAATTTATGTAGATGAAAAATATTGTAAAATCTGTATGTGACAAACCAAACCTAGTTATTGTTTGCGCAACATGTACCTAAAGGACCTTGTGCCTTTTACAACTTGAACCTTAAATGTTTTACTATCAACCAGCCTAATTATTGTAATATTTTTGAATTCCATACATATATCACGCGCAGTTTCTTGTTCTGCAAAAGATGAAAGCGTAAGCATTTGAATTTTATCACATGCAGACTATTGAGAAGAAATAAGAATAAAGGACACTAAATTTAGTGACAGGAGAATAAAATTACTAGAAACTTTGGAAATCCGATGCATGCAGTTTCGTTGCCCTGTCATTCATTTTCGCAGAAGAAATGACCCCCTTATGACTACACTAAATGTGATTTTTCAAAAATGACATCATGTTTGTCTGCTTTATGATTTAAAGGGGAAATGCACCTTGTAAAATTCAATAAAAAATTAAATAAAATAAATTTCATGCTAATATTCCAAGTAATAGCAAATCTGTTTTCGTTTCTAAGCATAAAATCTTCTCTATATTTCACTTTTGCTTGAAAAATATCACCTTGTGCTATGTCTTGGACTCTGCTCACCTGCATTACACTCTTTATTGTAAGCTAACAATTGAGACAGTAATACTTTTTTTCAAAAAGTACTAGCAACATTCGAATACAATTTGATACTTCGGTGCTCATAACTTTAATTAATACAGGGTGTCCGGTCTCAACGGTGTCCAATGGCTAATTCCTAAACCGTTAGTCATAGACATATAGTTCCAATTACAAAAATGTTTTAAATCAGGTAAAGAAATATTTTAAAAGCGATTTGGGTCAATAAAAACATTTCTTTAAAAATTACGAAATTTAAATTTTTATACGGTCCCCCGGTCCTATAAGTTATATTTAGTAAAATTTTCCTTTTGCACTGACAAGTAATACAAAAAAAGTCCCGTTGTTCTATGATTAAAATTGACCGAGTAATACCCGTTTAAAGTTGGAGCATATTTTCTGCTGCAAATTGAGGGTCATTCACAAATTTAGTCGAAATACAATTTCGTCAGATATATTAAAAAAGGGTTGAGAGTAAAATTAACATTGCAAAATAAATTTGAAATCTATAGTCATTCTGACATATTAATGCAAAACATACAATTTGTAATGCACATTTAAGAAGAAAGAAAAAAAAAACGGAATTTTTGTTAAATAAAATGATGCTAAATTAACAGCCTCAATTCTTTACAAAATGACCCGTATTTTAAAATATTATTAGATTACACTAGCCTGTAAAAGTTGAGTTATTTCATGTTTTTTAGCTTTTGATAATTGATTCTTATGTATTCTGTACCGCTGAATCCGGAATTGACCTTCATTTTTAGCCATCACATCAAGATTCTTCGCAAATTGTAAATTTCAAAGTTAAAGAGTTCAAAGTCAAAATTTAATCTCCTTCCCCATCTCATCACACCACCCAGCTGTAAGAATCCCAAGATAAGCAAAAATATTAAATTAATTATTGAATAAAATAAAGTAAAATAAGTTTTACATATGTTTTATAGTATGAGATTTTCGCTATATTTTAACTTACAGATTTGCAAAAAAATTCTAACGTGATGGTTAAAAATGAAAGTCATTTTCAGATTTAGTGCTAAAAAGTACGTAAAAATCAATTATCAAAAGTAAAAAATACAACCATCTCCTCTACGTTACAGTATCCGATTTTTTTTATTCTTTAAATTCGACAATTTATGATTTGCGAAATATCCTGACATGATGGTTAAAAATTAAGGTAATTTTCGGATTCAGTGCTAAAAAATACGTAAAAGTTAAAAAACCCAACAATCTCCGTCTTGTATTATCTAATCTAAAACTTTTTCATAAACTTCTTGGCGGTAATCTATCCGAAATTGTTTGTGTTATCGTATAAAATAAGTATAAATGGTAACCACCGAAAATCATAATAATATGAGATTGTTATCGGATTTGCGCCAGTATGTAAAATGTAATCTCGATCGGATATTTGAAAGTGGGTTAAAGTTCGAATACAAATTTTGAATTGGAAAAACATACATAAGATTGTTGAAGTAACATAAAAACTTATAAAAGTAACATAATTTTATTAAAGAAATCATAAAAGAAACAGTCTCAAATCCTGACAAAATAAAACATATGTTATTTCAGACAATCTAAAACTTAATAAATGTTAACTTAATCGTAATACTTGTACGATTTTTTTCAAAGCGCAAATACACATGAAATGAGATCTTCGAATACTTTAAGCACTTGGAATATGACCCCTCAAAGCCAAGACGAACTCATTTGTTTTCAAAGCAGAAAAGTGGCATAAGTCATGCATTTTTAAAGTTTTATAATTCGCACAATTTTAGTGTTATATGAATGGGACTTTTTTTGTCTTACTTGTCAGTGTAATAGGCAAATTTTACTAAATATAACTTATAGGACCGGGGGACCGTATAAAAATTTAAATTTCGTAATTTTTTAAGAAATGGTTTTATTGACCCAAATCGCTTTCTAAATATTTCTTTATCTGATTTAAAGCACTTTTCTAATTGGAACTATATGTCTATGACTAACGGTTTAGGAATTAGCCATTGGACACCGTTGAGACCGGACACCCTGTATAATCTTGTAAGTAATACAGAAGAAAAAAAATGTCAGCTGAGACAGCCGTTCATTTTACGAAAATGATATGTTCTCTTTAAATTCCAATTTTTTAGCTCACAGGCTATCAAAGCCTGAGATCTAATGTGCCCTCAGGTTCTGTATTTACGTACGTATGTATGCACGTAACGCGATTACTCTTGATAGAAATATCCGATTTGCATCAAATTTTGTAAATAGGTTAATTCTCGCAAGGCGCTTCCCTGTTTAGATTTGGAGGTTCATTGGTTAAGCATAAAATGGTCATGGTTTTTCATGCAGAATTATCCGATTTGCTTCTATTTTGGTATACAGGCATCCACCGACTTACGTAATTAATGCGTTCCGTAAAGTTTTACGTAACTTGAATTTTACGTAAGTCGAAATTGTAAATTGCTTTGGTAAAATTTTGTAAGAAACTACAATATTTATATATATATATATATTTATTTATTATTTAATTTTAGTAGTGGAAATCGATGATGGTTTGTAATTATATAATTATGTAATTATATAATTATATAATTATATATATATATATATATATATATATATATATATATATATATATATATATATATATATATATATATATAGGGGAGACTAGGGAGGGTTGACCATACGGGAGGCTTGACCCACCCATCAGTTTTCATATTTAAAATAATTTCAGAGTTTTACCAATAGGTTTGAACCAAAGCTATTGGAATGCTCAAACAACAGTCTTTGTTTCATACAGCTAATCGAAATACGTGTGGAAAAATCAAATGGGGAGCGTTTTCAACCTAAAAAATGCATTTTTCAGAAATAATTTGTAAGCTTTTTTCAGAAAAAATATATGATACAAATTTAAGTAAGTAGGTTTAAAGTAATGCAGAAATAACGAGCTTTCATTCCAGGCATAAAAATTGTACCGTAAGTTAGGCTTAACATAACAATATGCTATTATTTAGAAAAGTGGTATGTGGGGAGGTTTGACCCAGTCAATGTGAGGGTGGATTGACCAGATGCTCAAGGCTCCCTTAATTAAGTGGTTTTGGCAATCTGTTTATTATACACTGTGCATAATGAAAAGGGTTATATATAAAAAAGAATATATATTTATCCTGTAAAGCTACTGTAAAATGGGGTGATGGAAAAGAAAGTGTTTGAAACTGCTTAAAGAAAGATGTAAAAAAATGCTGTAGTATCCACTGCAAGAAAATACTTAATGAAATATAAATGGGAAAGTTGATAGGAACTTTTCTCCATCTAAATATTACTTAAAATAGGTAAATAGAAACAGTGGAAAAGAATAGAAAGTATGAAAACTATCAACTGGTCACTATTTTAAAAAATCTTAACTGTGTATATAATATAACGACATATGACTTCGAAGATCTTTTTAATAATATAGACTTATTAGATTTACATAATATAATAAACGTATTATTTAAAAAGTATTATAAAAAAACTGGAATTACCATCTAATATTGATATCGCTTATTTTAAATCATCAACAAACTTTATTATCTATAATAATTATATATTGCAAGATAATACATTATATTTACAGCACGTTGGTATACCACAAGGTGGTTGTACGTCCAGTTTATTATCAGACTTGTACTTATATCAATATGAACGTACTTTTACTAATTTTAATCTCCATTTATATCGTTATATTGATGACATAATTTTAATTGCCACTGAGCAATCTAAAATTTCTCAATTTCCAGTTGATTATCCCACTAATTTGGAATTAACGGAAAACCTCTTATCTAACAATACTATTAACTTCTTAGATCTTAAAATTACAATAAAAGACAACAAAACAATAACTGATTTATATGATAAACGTAAAGAATTTAAATTCAAAGTTAATACATTTACAAATTTTAAATCTTGTCTTCATCATTCTGTATATTGAAATATACTACTTAATTATTTATATAGAATAAAATGTTTATGTTCTTCTCATCTAATTAACAATAATAATCTAATTAAAAGACTAATTTATGATGCATTAAGTCATGGTTTTCCAAAAAAATTCATATATTCATTAATATACAATTAGTACTTACATGATCTATATATATATATATATAAAAAAAAAAAAAAAAAAAAAAAAAAAAAAACACATGCGTAAACAAAATTACAAAAAAATTATAAAATAAAAAATATTTATAAAAAATTATAAATTGTAAAATAAAAATAAGCAATTACTATAGGATGGTTGGGTGGGTAGATGTTTGAGTTCGGAGGAGGGTGGTGTTGTCTAGATAATACGCAATGGTTAATTTCTTTAAAAAAAATGGGGCTTTTGTATTATAACTACATTTCTAATACGTATTTTATATGGATGTTGATTTGATGTTTTATATGTAATTAGTGACTTTTCCTCTTTTTTTTTTTTAATTTCATATTAAATTTAACTTATTTAATCAAATTCAATATTAATTAATTTTTAATTTAGTCTACTCAGGACAATGTCATATTAATTAATAATAGTATACCAACTTTTTAGTGATTATTATGCATATAGGTTTATTTGATTAACTAGTGTTATACTGTATGTATTAAAATTGGGTAAATAGTTTTTATTATTATTATTCCTCTATACTATTTAATATTGTTTTATTTTCAACATTGTATTCCATGATTAATTATCTATACTCTATACTCCTATTATAAAGAGGAAAAAATTGTTTATTTGTAGGAGGTAAGCTCAGGAACTACCGAACCGATTCCAAAAGTAATAGTATCAAAATGATGGTGTTAGTCCAACTTAGAACATAGGCTATATCTTATGTCGGTGCCACTACCCCAAAGGGGGTGCAGGAGCAAAAAACGTTCTAAAAATGCGATTTTTGCGTTACTGAAGGGCCTAGAAATATGAAATTTGGAATATTAGTTACTTATAAGATATAAATGTCGTCTAAGAACCGTTCTTAAACAATTCGAAATTTAAAAGGGGTGAAAATGCACAAAAAGAGTTCTAAAAAACGTTCTAAATGGTAGTTTCTACATAATTTTAGGAAATACCAAACCGATTTAAAAAGTAATGGTATCAAATTGATGGTGTTAGTCCAACTTAGAACATAGGCTATATTTTACGTCGATGCCACTACCCCAAAGGGGGTGTAGGAGCAAAAAGCGTTCTAAAAATGCGATTTATGTGTTACTGAAGGGCCTAGAAATATGAAATTTGAAGTATCAGCTACTTATTAGATATAAAGGATTTCTAAGAACAGTTCTTAAACAATTCGAAATTTAAAAGGGGTGAAAATGCTCGAAAAGCGTTCTAAAAAACGTTCTAAATGGTGATTTCTACACAATCTCAGGAAATACCAAACTGATTAAAAAAATAATGGCGTCAAAATGATGATGAAAACCCTTGCTCCAATATAGGCTATGTTTTATATCGGTGCCACTATCCCAAAGCGGGTGCAGGAGAAAAACGTTCTAAATTGCAGTTTTTGCGTGACGGAAGGGCCTTGAATCGTGAAATTTAGAATGGTAATTTGTTATAAGTTATCAATGATCTCTAAGGACATTTCCTAAAAAAGTCGAAATTTAAAAGGGGTGTCAAAATGCGAAAAAAGCGTTGTAAAAAGCTTTCTAAATTGCGATTTCTAGCAATCTCAGGAAATACTAAACCGATTTCAAATATAATGGTGTAAAAATGATGGGGACAGATCTTGCTCCAAGATAGGCTATATTTTATATCTGTTTCCACTATCCCAGAGGAGATGCAGGAGCAAAATGAGCGAAAAGCGTTCTAAAAACTTTCTAAATGCCGATTTGTCACCAATATCTCAGGAAGAATCAAAATGATTTCAAAAGTAATGGTAAGAAATTGATGCTGACAGCCTCTGCTCTAACATAGACGCTATTTTAAGTCGGTATCACTATCACCTAGACGTTGCAGGAACAAAAAACGTTCGATTTTTGTGATCGGTAGGGGCTAGCAACTTAAAATTAGACAAGGTACACATTTATTACATATAAATGATCTTTAAGAACAGTTTCGAAAAAATTGGAAATTTAAAAAGGGGTGAAAATGCGCGAAAAGCGTTCTAAAAACGTGCTAAATTGCGATTTCTACTCAATCTCAGGAAATTCCAAAGCTATTTCAAAAGTAATGGTTGCAAATCAATGGTGACAGTCCCTGCTATAACATAGGTTATATTTTATGTTGCTGTCACTACCATCTGAGGGTTACAAAAGCAAAACCTGTTCTAATTTGCGTTTTTTGCATAACTGAAGGGTCTAACAGTTTGAAGTATGGCATGGTATTTACTTACAAGATGCAACTGCTTTCTAAGAACTGTCGAAAGAAAATTTCAAATTTAAAAAGATGAAGTGAGCGATAAGCGTTATAAATTACAATTTTTATGTAATCTTATCAAATACCAAACTGATTAAAGAAATAATGATGACAAATTGTTGGTGATAGAACCTGCTCAAGCATAAGCTATATTTTATGTCTGTGCCACTACCACAAGAGGGTTGCAGGAGCTAAAGACTTTCTAAATTGCGATTTCTGTGATACTGAAAAGGCTAGAAACTTTAAATATGGCATGGTAGTTACTTAAAAATATAAATGCCCTCGAAGGACTGTCGAAAATAAATTCGAATTAAAAAGGGATGAAGTGAAGGGGAGGTGCGAAAAGCATTCTAAAAAAGTCCTAAATTAGGATTTCTACGCAATTTCAGGGAATATAAACCAAATATAAAAGTAATAGTTGCGAATCAATGGTAACAGTCTCTGATCCTACACAGGCTATATTTTATGCCGATGATTCTACCACCTGGGGTTCACAGGAACAACAAACGCTCTAAAAAAGGCCTTTAAAATCTTTTTAAATTACGTTTCTGTGGAATATTAGGAAATAACAAACCAATTTCAAAATTAATGTTGGCAAATTAATGGTGACAGTTCCTATTTCAACATAGCCCTTTATGTTGAGAGAGGTGGTAGGACTTGGAATTTGACATGATGGTTAATTTTAAGATGTAAGAAGATGGCTTCTAAAAAATTCAAAACTTCAAATGAATACTGAAATGAGCGTATTAATTGAGCATAAAAGTTTCAAAATATTTTTTTAATTATTATTTATTTAGTTTTATTTCGTTTTATTAATTTAAGTCTCATTTCTGCCTTATGCAGTGTAGCAATGATGTTTAATCAAACTGTGTTTTAAATAGTAATTTTTTTAATTATTCCTAAAAGTAATAAGTACCTTTTAATAAAATAAAATATTACCTTTTAATAAAATAAAATATTACCTTTTAATAAAATAAAAATTTAGTTAGTACCTTTTAATAGAAATTAGACATATAAATATAACTTGGCATATATCAAATATTACGCGAGCAAAGCCGCGGGGTTTGCTAGTCGGTTTATATGTTTGATTGGCACAATCATATTTTTTTTAGCTTTTTCGTGACTAATATAAGGATAATTCACACACTATATATGTGATCTTTAGGCTATTTGGAATTTTAGTATCTGACAATCATATATAAACATCCATTTTTATTTATTTATTTTATAATTTATTTATTTATTTATTTATTTATTTATTTACTTATTTAATTTTGTTTTCTTTCCTGTTCATTTTTTATATGTAAAGCTAAATATTAAGACTATTATATTTTTATAATATATAATTTATTTTATTTTATAGCATATAGCCTATATTCTATATATTATCAAGTTAAAAAAGTTTTTTTAATTTCTCAGTGTAGATTTAATGGTATGGTAATAGAATATATTATAATGTATTAACATTTAATTTATTTAAAAAAAAATTCTGAATAATGAAATACAGTATGGCATTGTTTATATTTGGTTGTGTCTAGGAATGCAGTTGATACATTTTAATTCATTAGCATGTATTAGGTTCTACTTACTGTGACTTTTGTATAATCATAATAGTTTTAAAAATAAAATAATAGATGGCAGCACCATAAATTTTGTATTTTTAAATAGCCTCTAATAAAATCATAATTTTAATTTTTTGCACTAGGTGGTAATTAACGCTAAATATTGGCAATGTTGTAAAATTGTTATTATACAATTTAAAATTGCTTTTAGATATTATAAATATGTAATTATTTTTTATTTATATTATATTAATTATATTTATCACAATATTTCAACATGAATTAACTGACTCCATAGCTTTTAATTTCTGTGTTAACTTAACTGTTTTATTCACCTTAATCTTATCATGCTTTTTGGATTACATGTGCGGGAATATATTTTGAAAATCTACTGGGAATTAATACGGTATGTTTTGTAAGATTTCTAATGCTATAAATTAAATATTTAATGGGTTGTAGTTTTTTTTCCATTTCATGCCATTTGATAATGTTCTGTATTCCTCTTGAAACTATTATTTTGATTATATTGGTTGTTTGAGTACAGGGGAAATTTTTTTTTTCAGCTTATAGCTTTTTTGCCACAGAAAACAACCGATTTGCTTATATCAATGAATTCTGTATTCTTGAAAACGTAATTCAATATATAAGTTTTTCAATTTTTTTCGGAATCCATATTCTTTTTTTTTTCTTCCATGTTAATTCTTGTAATTAGGTATACGGTACTTTATTTTACACATACAGTTCTATATTGTTGGTTTATGGCGTGTAGTCAATCATTCACAATATTGCAGTTTTTGATGATGGTCGGTAATGTTTAATTAATGGTTTTCTATATATATATATATTATAAATAAAGCTTCTTTCGACAATATTTCGTATATAAACTATAAAAGTATGAAAAAATATAAAAACAAAATTAAAGAACACTTTTCACATATTTTGTGGAATACGATATTTATAAATCTAACATTGATGAATCGATTTATAACAGTTATGAATCTGAATCAAACGACTATAAAAATAAGAAATTATTAAAGAGGACGCACTTAACATATTTTCCATGAATGTCTGATTGCAAGACAAATGAATAGCACTAACAAAATAAAATAATCCTTGAAAAGCACAAACTATTTATTATGAATTTGATAACTACTATGAATAACTAACAGTAAATATTAAGTTATTCTGTTATAGATTTCATTGTATATATACCAATAAAAATATAATTCTGTATAATATATAAACTACATTACGGTTGTGGTGTATATCTATTTACCTTATTTATAAAATAGATATGAAACGTATGCAACTGCGTATCAAACGCGCTAGTACGTTCACAAATGTAATTTTCGAGATTTATTACATAACTGTGAATTTACATAAGTCGCGTAATACGTAAGTCGAGGGAAGCCTGTACTGGTTTATTTTGATAAGGCGCTTTCCTGATTATTTACAGTGTTGCTCAAAAAGTGTCAGTTCTATTTTATGAATAATAAACATACATAAGAGTATAATATACAATTTGTGGGAATAGCCTGTAAGCTCAATGCCGTCAGTTTAACAGGACACTTTTCTTTTTTATTTAATACTCAAATGCTCAGTTGACTTTAAAAAAATATTCTACGAAAATAAATAATCTGAGAAAACATTCTAATATAGCTGTACCATTCAGCAGCATAGGAAAAAAATGGGGCATGCTGATTCAATCTCCAGACAATTTGTTGTGACAAGTCTTAACACGAATACCAAGATATCCATTAGGCTTAACAAGTACCGAATATAAAACTGTGTTCGTACGATCAATATCTCAAACACATTATCATATCTTTAAACTACAAAGACATACAAGATTATAATTTATCTAAAATTTACACTACAACATATTCAATAATAACGTGCTATTTTGATTTACATTATCATATCTTTTCAAATTTCAGACATTTAACGATTTGTTAAGAATAGACACATCTCTTTGGGGTAAGGCAGCTTTAAGATATACTACATCTAAATTTACGCTTTGCAACATTCAAAATTCTTTACAAATATTACTCAGTATTGAGTACTCACAAAAATTATAAGCAGCCAAACTAATGCACAATCTAATAAATAATAAAGTTAAAATTTCGTATATTTTACAACAAAGCTTTTTCATAGCAACTAGCAAGCAGAACTAAAGTTTTCAATTTTAAAAAAAATTGCTGGTCAGCTAATGTCTATTAATCTACAAATGATTAGATGAGACATGATACGTATATCGGCTTCAACATAAAAATGAAGGACTCAGATGTTTAACATGGTAACTAACAATACTGAATTTTTTTATGATTTTTATTTAAAATTGTTTAACTACGTCCTAACATCCTTTAAAAGTACAAGATTTATTACTCTATAGATGTCATTAAAATCAAAGAAACATTTTAGGTAACTTCAACTATGTTATTAAAACTGAATAAGTCCAATAACATAAGATCTATCGGCCACAAATGTTAGTAGTTAAATACAAGGGTTATTCGAGAAGTAAGTTCCGGTATGAAATGATTTCTTCACACGACATATGACGCTGATCAATCTATGCGTTATCGCATTTCAGTGACTGGTGAATGCGTCATAACAGAAGAGTTTATATGATGAAACGCTGAGACGTGCAAATCTTGCGCTACAGAAGGAGACTATAGGAGACTATAGGAGGTACCGCCAACTGAAGGACTCGATGACATCTTGAGTCATGATGACATTCTCGGCATTGCAAGAAAATGACACCATCACTAAGCAAGCCCCGTTTTTTATTTTGAAAGACACACCGCAGCTTTTTCAATGTTGCACAGTGAACAGCGGCATTGACAGCTTTGTTTCTATGTGTGTGTGTGAAGATTACATTAACCCCTTCGGGACCGGCAACTTTTACACAAATTTTATTCGGTTGGCACCACTTTTCTTTAAAAAGTTACCTATACTTAAACAATCACGAAAATGCTCTAATTAAAGAAACTAAATATTACCTTTCTTTTTTACTGGTGCTTAAAACAAATTCTGCATGCTCTTTTTGGGGATGTATACACTGTTAAAAATTTGCAGCCTTCTGGCAGGTCATTTGACCGTTTTTTCCGAAAACGGTTAAAACAACCGTAATTTAACACTATTCTGACCATATTATTGGCCATTTTTTCAGAATATAGTTAAATTATGGTTATGAAACCGTTTTTTTTCCAAAAACGGTCGAATGACCTGCCAGAATGCTGCAAAATCTTTAACAGTGTATATGCACCCATAGTCCCGAACGGGTTAACAAATAATCACATATCGTTATTTATCTCCTTTTAAAAATTAAATTCCTCCTTTTCACAATTATAAATTTAATCAAAACTTCATTCCTTTTCTAAAAAGAATATATCTATTTCTCCTTCTCTTTTGCACTTTAAATTTTAGCCACTTTATTTTCCCAAGTTCAGAAAAAGCTGTTAATAAAATAAATCAAAAACAAATCTTTTCTCATCCTACAATCAGTAACTGAGTGTGTATACTTTCCTTGCCATTAACGAATAATAAAAAAAGAGATATTCTTTGATCATATGCTCCGTTGCAGCAGTAATTTAAACACTTATTGTTAATGCTGAGCTTGATAGTCATCATAAAAGCCTTTTCGGCTCTGAAATCTATCCATTTTATATTAAACTCAGCGTCAGGTATTGATTAATGCCTGCGCTGCTTCTTCTAAGTTTCCCATTGCCCAGCCTTGGCATATCATCTTGTTCGTTAAAATTTCAGTTATGTAAGCTAATGAATCGTTGGGCTGACTTTGAATTAAAAATTTCCGTTAAGTGACGTATTCTTTAGGGTTATAATTGTGCAAAGTTTAACCCTAGAACTACCGAAAATTTTACTCAAGTTTTATAAAAATATTACACATCAGAATTCTTATTTAAAACTATTGAACTTATTTACTTAACTCATTATTGTTTGGTTTACATATTTAGTTTATTTTAAAGAAATTTCTGGTTAGAATAAATATTTCGAATGTACCCATCGGGTCCATTGGACCCGTCTGGTAGACGGAGGGTTAAACATTTGCGGCTCGATGCCCTTACAATCAAATCTGTCTGGTGGTATTCTATCTCTGATCGTACTACTGTAAAAATGTAGAGCAGTCCTTCTCTCTCCTGTACCGAAGTCACCCTGCGGTGATATTTCATTCCTAGCTTGCCTTTAATAAAATTCCACATGCATATCTTGCACTTGTTATAAAATCTCCCGGCCTGAGTTTTTTGCATCCATGCAAAGTACTTTAAACTGATACGGCTGATTTGATATAGATAAAATAACTACTTAAAATTTAAATCATTTAAATCAACATCTCTTTAAAGGGAAAAATAAAAACTACAGTATAGTGTGACATCCCCCATCCTGACACTTTTTTTCGCGCAGAGAACGGTGTACATGATTATGCGTGCGGAAATCATTCACTTGAACTTTCGCCGAGTCGACAAGTCTTCCATGCAGTCAAAAAGCGAATTAAAGTACGACATTCACAGTTTGCGGGACCTTCTGTTGCCTTAAACATCTTTAGCACAAGTGTTACACATGTCAGCATTTCCTTTTTTGTTATGAGGCATTCTTCAGTCATTGAGGACACGATATAAGCGGATTAGCGCCAGCATTCGCGTGCCGAAATTATTACATTCCGGAACTTTCTTCCCGAATAACTCTTGTACACCGTTATCTGATGGTTGAGTCTTAGCAAATCGGCCGTATTAGAGGAAGCATTTACAATGGTTTTGTTTATAGATTTTTTTTAACTTGCATAATTCAAAATTTGCGCTTTGTTTGTTACCTTATTATACACCCGAGCCCTTCACATAATGATATCTATTACAATATTTGTATAATGTCCTCTGCTTAAATCGCGTCAGAACATCTCATTATTCTTATAAATGTTTATTATTATTGTTAACACATATATTTGTGGTAACAAATATTATATCTACACCTTTTCTGATGTGCTCGATCATACCTGTTTAGACATTCATATTAACTTTGGATTTTAAAATCATTAAGTACACATCTTTAATCGTTACCTGCTCAGTCTTAAAGCATCATTAGTGTTCATTAAGTTGCAGATGTTAGATGAATGATGAAACATGACGAGAATTCAACTTCAAGCATTAAAACTAAAGATAATATCTGCTATAAGATACACAAACACTGCTCTGTATGAGTGACAGAAAAACATTAGATTTTTCAAAAAATGTTCTATTTCATACAAAAATGCATTTTTTACATACGTTTTTAAAAATTATTTCAAGCACTGTGGTGTAAAAAATATCCCACTTATTATATGCTTGAGCATACATTATAAGCAGTGTTGCCGCATCTGGCTGATTTTGTATTTAGGGATTACGAATTCTCACCAGTAAGTTTTAATAGTTATTTTATTTTATAAGGTGATAGCGAACGGCATAGCAGTTCAAGGGGATACCTAGTAGCAGTGCTACTTCACTCTTTGTGTATGAGTATGCGTATAACAAATCCTAAATGTGAAGTGATTCATAAATAAAATTTAAGAAATTTGCTATTCAAAATTTTCTGATGTGAAATCGATATTTCTAATTTAAAAATTCGCCCGATGTGGTAACACTGTTTATCAGCCATAATTGTCACCTTTAGATTTTGAAGTTTTACTAACACGTCTATGGTTGCTATTTGCTCCACTCCAAAAATATTAAGTTTCTGTTTACGGAGCCACATATAAAGGATGAAAAGTGATATGATTAACTATATCAACATGAAAATAATGATGATATTAGCTAGTAGATATTATTAATTGTACTTAATTGTACATTAATTTACACTATAACGTACGATTATTTTTAAAGATGTATCATTTAATGTGCATCTTTATTGTTTGTACAGCTATCTTTTAACTCTCAGAATTATGAGAGATATGGAAAATGTTCCACTTCATGCATGCCTGAACATGCATAATCAGACAACACAGCTCTGAACTTCAGACCTTGAAATAATTATAAGCACGTCTGTGTTTATCTCCTATCCCACTAATCCAAATAATTTTCTGCTCTTTAAATTATGGAATGGTGAAGAATGTGTGATTAATTTCCTCCAACATAAAAATAATGGTGCTGTCTTTTACAAGATATATTAATTGTTCTATTTTTAAGTGACGATGAACATCCCATTACTTTTTATAAACGCTATGTTTTTTTATATACATATCTTTTAATTCTTTGAGGCATGATGGCACGAAAAAAATACACTAATTCTTATGTATATGAATATATAAAATAACACATACGTACAAACTTGAAATCATGAATTTATCATACACATGTGTTTACCATATTCCCTACTCTAAAAATATTAGGCTTTTGTGCAGCTTTTTTTAATCGTTGCATTTGTTGTCATGAAAACCCGTTCTTCAAAGAGTGAAATATTCCCTATGTATAATAAAAATAAGTATATGCGTTTGTGTAAGTGTGTTTGTCTATTTATCAATGAGATTTTAAACAGAGAGTAAATCCCATAATTACTGACTTTTGACAATAGCCAGTCTGATTTAGGTTTTTATGTATTTTTTGTGACAGTTTTATTCATTTTCCCTTTTTACTCTCTAAACAAAGCAAAAACTACCTACACTGTTAGAAAGCGCAAAAATATCTAAAATTTTTATCGTATATTTTTGGATTTATATATATAGAAAAGAAAAATGCCTACGTGAAGAAATGTTATAAATCTCTAAAACATTTCGATTATTTTTATAGATTTATAAAGAAACGCCTATTTCTGTAATTTTTTATGTTGGATTCGTATAAGTATTGAACATATTCATTGAACACATTTCAGACAATCAAAGTTAATTCTTTTTACTCTTTTAACATCACAGTAGTAATTTTTTATTATTTCTAATATATTTTCAATTAATTCTATTGAAATTGGTAATGCAGTTGTTATAGTATTTTCTGTTTTTAATTCGTAGAAAGCTATACTTCCTGAAATCAAAATTTTATGTATAAGAGATTACATTCAGAAATGGATGTATCACATAGCTAATTCTTTATGTAAAAAATGTTATTGTGCAAAAAGTTCCTAACACTTGGAAAAAATATATGAATTTCGTAAATGTTTTTCATCATATTCCGTTTAATCTTTTCCTTGTCTTTAAAAATAGTTTTTACATGCTTAAGATGGCATGCCTCACAAGAAATTGCGCAGTTTCTCAAATTGGTGATTTTGCACAATGAATGTGTTAAGGGCACAGATGACATGCAAAGTGTCGAATTTTTAATGTTTCGCTTAAAAAAATAATAGACTCAGATAATTCCAAAAATATATAATATATATAGTTTGCATTAGATAAATCTCTAAATAAGAACTTTTAAATTCATAAACATGCTCGTACACTGCCAAGGAATATCTATTAAAGGAAATACATTTAATAGATATTGTGCAATCAGCTATGTTACTCCCAGGAATAATATTTGGCACGTTTCCATGTATATACAGAATTTAGAAAACATTTTTCGAATGTGATATTGAGCGTCCAGAAGTTAATCGGGCTTTGGCTGCAAACCAGTCATATAACGTCCTGATGTGATGGTAACAAACTACATGAGTAATTGAACATAGGCCAACTATATATGCTACAAAGATGCTCTATTAACACATTCTTGACAATCAATGACTAAGGGTGTGGCTTCTACCTTACAAAAAATGCATTTATAACATGTTGAACATATTTTTTTTAGATTGTGAGATATTTTATATTAAATTCGTACATTCAAAGATATTTACCGATGCCTAAACTTAGGAAACCTATCTAAAACCCCAATTTACAAAAGACTTTCAGAACAGGGAGGAGGAGCTGCTACTGTTTTAAAATTCAAATTTCATAAAATATGCCCGTCGGCAATGTGTTAACCTTCTCGCTGCGTAATTGCTTTCTCAAAATAGCTTCAAAAATTGTGTATTTAAGAATTTTTATTCTTTTGTCACCGGTTTTTCAAAAGAAAAATTTTTATCTAATTTAATCGTGAAAAATCTCTGATTAAATAAGGCAAAATTTACAATAAAAAAATAACTGGTGGGAATAATCAAGGGGATTAATTAGACGGAATAATGCATCCCCGAGAAATCTCGGGTTCCGGAGCGTGAGGATTAATAGTATGTATATATAAATACACAGTTAACATTAAAAAAACTGTTTAATGAAATATATGCAAACTCGGCTAAGCCGCTGCCGGGAATATGATTTGTAGCATTGTTATGTTTACATGTATGTAGAATTTAGAAAACTTTTCTGGAATGAAAGGGGACCACAGAAATGATATTGTACTTTCCCCGATACTTTAGAGCTTAATTGGACACTACATTTAGACAGAAATAAGTAGAACGAAACACTCACACTAAATAGAATTAATTACGTATACATTAAGACTTTTTTTTTGTGCTATATATAAACTAAAGAACACAAGTTATGATTAATTAAAAATAATTAACTTTTATATGAGTATAAAAACAAATTGCATGATTATAAACATCAAGCTACATCTATTTCGTTCACACTGCGGAGATGTCATCTGTGCCTTTTAAGACCCATTATGCAGTCGTATATGTGAAACTGTAGCCAGAGTGCCAGTTGTAAAAGTGCAGCAAATTCGACCGAATTAACCCTTTATCTACTGACGGTACTTATAAGTACCACTCGCTTTAAACTTTCATCCCACAGTGAAAATTACTGATATTTTAATGGTATTTTGCAAAAAACACTCTTTTAACCCCCCTTTATCCGGATACATGACAGCAGTGGTTCTATGTTTGTTATTTTAGCGAGGAAGGGGGCAGTCTTTTACGCAGACGATGTGTTTTGTGCCCACATTTTGTACAGATTGTCACGCTCGTCTTTTTATTGCTGCAAACACAGTAAAGGATATAAGATAAGTGTTGTATTTTTTTTAATGTTTCATTATGATCTTAGAATACAGTTTTACTAGCTATTTGGTACTTATAAGTACCGTCAGTACACTGTGAGTTGGAGAAAAACTTCTTTACTTTTCGTCTGCATAGTTATCCATCGTTTTCATCGGCTTTAAAATGTAATTACTTAAATGTAGTGCAGTAATGATTTCCCTGATATTTCTTTTCTGTTTCATTGTTTTTTTTTATAGGAAATCGAAAAGCTTGTGGCACCGGCTCATTTTTGCTATGCTAGAAATGGCATATGTCAATCCATATATTGCATATGTGGAGATACGAAAGAACATGTTGTACCTGGAATATAGACGTCGCATAAAAAGACTGCTAACGAGATTGAAACCTTAAAAAAATAGTTTTTCTAACCTTTTCAGGGGCAATGTATTTTCAATTCTAAAGTGTTATGATTGGCACCGGAATTTTCCAAACGATTATTTGTAAATAAGAAAAATACTATAATTCAAATACTTATTAAAACGACAATATTTTCTGGTGCCATTTGAAATACCTTATGAGTTTTCTGTTACGATATTTTAGTCACAGCGTACTGACGTTACTTTAAAGTAACACTTTAATTAATTACCGCTAAATAATTAAATTTCTCATGGGTGAGTATTTTTTTTTATGTTTATCCTTTAATTTTCATTGTACTAACAGAAAAAAAAAATATTACATGAACAAAAATTGCAGTAGATCATAATGCAGTAGATAAAGAGTTAAAAAGTCGTAAGGTTATGCGTCGCTAAAAAAAAATAGACTAGCTGTGGTAAACCCGTCAAATAAATCACAAGAACTTTATATTTGATAGCCCTTTTAGATATGGCGACCATTCTGGTGGACTCAATACAGAAATGGGTCAAGTACTTCACACACTTTAAAATTAAATAAAAATACCAAGTAATTTATGTTGTAGAAACCTTCTCATGATCTAAAGTTTTGTTTGTCCAAAATAAATAATTTAATTCCAAAATCTGTCCATTTGTGACGTTGTGAAAAAATACTGGATAAGCAGCTACAGCCCGCCAATTTTGTAATATCTTCAGCCATATTTCAACGTGTGGAATGAAATTGAGTATTGTTTGTATATGGCGGTTCATGCTACAAAGTACGCATGCGTTAAAATGGGGTAACTGTTTTTGTTTTTTTGTTTTGATTTTTCGGTTTTATGCCTTTTTAAGGGGACCGGGTAAGCTCTATTTCGGCCATGTTAAAATACACCAATTTTATGTACCTTTTCTTAAGAAATGGTGAAAAATAGAGGTCTAGATTTTTTAGAATAGATTGAATAACATGTTTTACATATTTTAATAGACCATTTTCTTTCTAAGTGAAACTGAAAATTAATTATTAATTATTTAACGTAAGACCTTTTTAAATTAGCATTTTTGGTAAAATTTCACTGCTTAAAATAAATAATTCTCAACAAATCATTAAATCCCTATGTTAAAGTGTGCACTATAACGTAATGTAAGTATTTAGAAAAATCTGAGTTCTTAAGTTTAATAGATATTGAAAAAAAAAGGAACGCAAACCTGAAAAATCGAAGTTTTGAGAAAAAGTCAATTAAAGCTGTGAAGCAGTGTTGCCAGTGGACTACTTTTTTAAAATTCTGATTTCTTGATTAGCACCACTGTTTTGAAATAGTAAAATTTGTCTTATTTAATAACATATTAATTAATGCGAATACAATGTGAACTTTACGCCTTCGGAAAAGTGGTGCCAATCAAGAAATATGAATTTTAAAAAAGTAGTCCACTGTTGTGAAGTGCTCTTGAAAAGAATGAAAAAAATCCAACACTTTTATTTTAATATACAAACATGTGTAATACATTGTATAAAAGATAAAAGTTTAAACGATTTAATGGTATAAAAAAGTAAAAATCGATTTTTTGGTCGAATTTCGCTTACTCGGTCACCTTAATTCCAAAATCTGTCCATTTGTGACGTTCTGAAAAATACTTGGTAAGCAGCTACAGCCCGCCTATTTTCTAATATCTTCAGCCATATTTCAACGTGTGGAATGAAATTGAGTATTGTTTGAATATGGCGGTTCATGCTACAAAGTACGCATGCGTTAAAATGTGGTAACTGTTTTTTTTTCTTCGGTTTAAGCCTTTTTAAAGCATTAATATTATAACGTCGTTTATGGACAATTTTTTTAACTCCTTTTTAATTTGCAAACAAAACTTTTGCTCATGAGAAACCTTTTCGTCCAAACCGCATTCTCGTAAGCTAATTATTTGCACATGCATGTCTTTTAATTGAATTTTAAAACTTATTAAGATCTTTGGGTTTACACTGTGTATAGTCTTCAATTACAAATTAATTAGATGTTTTATGACTTATTTTATTTATTATGTATGAGGTAGACAGCATATGTTCTAAAAACTCTTGTTATCTCTTATGAAAAAGTATAGGACAATGTTGAAAAGGGAGCAGAAAATTGTTGAAACTATCATTAACGAGCATAATAGAAGTATGTGCCATTTTGTTGCAAGCATTTCGTATAACGAAATTAAACTAATAATGTTTATTTAGTTATTCTTAATGCTCATAGAATCATGTAAAAAATATTGTATTTTTAGGATCCCATTCAAAATTTTTATACATAATTCTGTCCACATAGGCCCATTGTGACTCTAAAACATTTAAATCAACATAAAACAAATTCTGAACAAAAATAACTTTTTCACAACGTGCATTTATGTTCCCTCACCTTATCCATATAGATTATTTTTGTTGTTGTTGTTAAAGAAAAAAGTAATAATACAGCAATGCCCAGTTTCTGTTGCGCAAAAATGCAGGGTTGCCACTGGTGAATTTTTTTTAATTCTATCTAGCACCACTTTCTCAAAACAACGATATTTTACATACACTTTAAAAATGGATTTCAAACACATCAGTCACTTTCAGTACGTGTGGAGCTGTCCACCGGCGCGGCGCCTCGACAAAATCCTCTTCGAAGTAGCAGTGGGACAATGTCATGGAACTATTAATCAAAAGGAACTGGCATATCCTTAACCCTCCGTCTACCAGACGGGTCCATTGGACCCGACAGGTACATACAAAATATTCATTCAAACCAGAAATTTCTTTAAAATAAACTAAGTATATAAACCAGACAAAAATAAGGTAAATAAATAAGTTAAATAGTTTTAAATAAAAATTCTGGTGTAGAACGTTTTATTAAAACTTGAATAAAATTCCCGGTAGATCTAGGGTTAAAATAGTGAAGTTTCAACTGTAACCGGTTTCGCAAGGGTTGATTGCCGCCGAGGCAAACTTCCACCAGTAAATTTAAATAGAAAATCTGAACTTATTTAAACGCCTTATTAATGCAAAAATTCGATGGCAAAATCAGATATTCACATTTACTGGTGCAAGCTTACTTCGGCTGTAGTGAATCCCTTCATTTCTACCGTATTCTGACAACCTTGACAACCTCCTGACGGTGTGAGTGAAAAAGATTATTATACCTGAGAAAATTGACACTAGTAAATACAAATGGAAATTTTTACCAAATCTGCGAGAAAAATGTTCCATGAATAAGAGGTTTGAATAAAAAGAAATTCTCTATTGAAATTTACTGGTGGAAGATTTTCCCGGCTGTAATCAGAAACTGTTAATCCGTTTTTTTTTTTTAAATAGCGTCCATCTTGTGACAACTTCCTCAGTTACTTCACTAGCCACTGGTAGAAAATACATTATATGTCTCGTCCTCTTTATTCATAACTCCATTGACAATGTAAGCAGCTATTTGGACTTCCTAATTGGGGAGCAACTTTATATCCAGTTTAGAGGTGATTTGTATTATAAAAGAATTAGATAATATGTGCAAGAGAAATATAATATAAAATATATTTTTTTAAGCAGTGGTGCGAATAGAATGTAAAATAGTCACCAATGGCAGCCCTGATATAGGGCTACCACGGGCGACTATTTTTTGCTTCTATCTCGCACCATTTTTTAAAACAAAAATTGTTCACGTGCACTTTGACAAAATCTGCGAGAAAAATATACTGAAAAATTTATTTCCTTAAAATAGTGGTGCGAGTAGAATATAAAAATAGTCGCCTATGGCAGCCCTGCTACATGCAGCACATGCAAACAAACGAATATGCAGTAAATATGGATAACATGTCTATAAATGAAGTTCGAGAAACGCGCACAAGTTAATCAGGCATTAGCTAAATATTTTCACAGGTGCCAGCCTCAAACTAATCTTCCGTAATACGTTTCAAAACGGAATTTTTTTAAAGAAATGAAAATAAATATGTTCCACGTAGAAACTTTGAATTAAATTAATAAAGATTCGTGAACTATATTTTCTGGTTCGAAAGTGGTTATCCTGGGTCAAATTAATCCAGATATTACGGAAGATTAGTGAAAGGTTGGCAGCTATGTATTTTATAGTGCAATTGGATTTGTGTCGAAAATGCTGCACAGTTTCGTTTCGTCGCCTTTGTACTGACATCATGTTTTTCACTATTCATCCAAGACGTGTGCAACTTTCGAACTCAGAATGTCGATTGGTATGTCGGTGTCGTAAAGTAGGGGTGCTTGTAGAAAAATGCCTGCTGTTCCTACGACGCAAGCTGTTGTGAAAATCCACAAGAAGAGACGGTCCAAAACCATTGCGACGTACTTCCATTCGTCCTTCACCTGAAACAAAAAAAATAGCAAATATTATGTAATTAATTATCGAAGTTGTTTTAGGAATATTAAATACAGTAGCAAACTAGAGAACAGGAATTCTGCTTTTTCGGAATTTAAAGTCGCCCCCGACATTTCCATTACTTCATTTTCTTCTGTTGGACTGGTGGTTTCTATTTTTTTGAAACAGCCATTATAAATGAAGCGTTTAGGTGAAGATGAAATAGCAGTCGTAAAAAGTTAGAACTCTGATTTTCTGGTCAGAAAGGAAAAAAAAAAAAAATTTAAATTATGGCCATTTTTTTCACATTCTGACCAGAAAATCAGAGTTCTAACTTTTTACGACTGTTCTTTCATCTTCACCTAAACGCTTCATTTATAATGGCTGTTTCATAATAATAGAAACCACCAGTCCACCAAAAGAAAGTAACTCGGTTAAGCGGGACTAGGATAATCGTGACTCTACAAACATATTTCAATTTTAAGACTTAAAGCACACGCTTTTATTTTACGTAAAATGACGTCATTTGCATTAATATAGATACTTAAAATTAAATATAGTTTATAATAGCTCCATGTTTTATCATAAATCATTCATTTATATGTTTCTCAAAATAGTACGTATTTTAATTTTATTTTTTCAGTTTTTATGGGAAAATGGCAACAAGAAGATATAATTGCTATTTTTCAACTATTTTTTCTTTACTTTCTACAGAAATGGAGTACTTCCGTTGCCAAAATGAAACAAATGTTGCTAAAAACTACAAAAAAAAAATCAATATTTCAAAAAATAAATGGAGATGCAGTTTTCAAACAAATTGCGTTAAAAAGTACTTTTTTTTTTCCAGTACGACGGTATAAACATTGAAAATGTGCGATGCTTAAAAGTTTTAAAAATGCTGTAGAGTATTTAATCGCATACTGAAACATCGGCTTTTTTTACGGCTGGCTTATACAAGGTAACGTTATTTATTGGAGACGACACAAAATAAGCTGGGAGAAAGAAATAGCATACCGAGGGCTAAAAAGGTAGTAAATTATTTCGAGTTTTCCGAGAAAGAACGAAAAGGACGAAACTAGAAAACAGGATTTCTGCTTTTTCAAAATTTACTGCCGCTCCCGATGAAAAAAAAAATGTATATAAATATAGATAGTACAAAACATATTTCAGTTTTAAGACTTAAAACACACACTTTTATTTTATATAAAATGGTGTCAATCGCTTCCGCTGGAGAATTGCACAGAATTGCACATTTACAATCCAGTCTTAGACAACATCGACAGAAAAGTACGCATAGGACGTCCCTATCGCAGAATAATACACAATTTCATCAAAAAACGATGTCTTCTTTTAGGAAACTCGACCAAAACAATCGGCTATCTAATGATTCATATACCTTCACTTGTTTGTAACATTAATATAGATATAGATACTTAAAATCAAATATAGTTTATAATAACACCATTTTTTTATCAGAAGTCATCTATTATATATATACTAGCAGGCTATGCCCGCTACGCTGGTCTGCTTATCCAAATGAACCTTGAATTAAACAAAATGTATCATTGAATTTGACATTGTGATTTAAAGCAATATGGAACCTTACCTGGAATGTCCTTTCGCACTGCTGAAAACGATAAGAACGCCAATGTGCTATTATATTTTCTAATGTGTAGACAAATTTTCAGCTATTAAGGTCTTAACCCTTTTAGTTGATCAATAACAGTAGGATTGGTAAAGAAAGATAGTACAATACGCAATACAATAAAACAAACCCTGAGAAATTATATAACTACTTGTAATAATGCAAACAAACAAACCGACAAAATCCATCCAGTAAAACTTTTTTTAAAGGTTGATCTTTCATAAGGGGTCCATCTGATTATAGAACTTTCCCCCATAATTCTGTAACTAAGCAACGTAGAATGATACGCAATAAACTAAAACCTCCGCAAACATTGTCTTATCAACAAAGAAAGTATTATCAATATCCGCCATCTAGAACTTTTTGAAAAGTCTAATCTTTCATAATCGGTTTCATATGATTATGGAACTTTCCGCCATTACTTTATGACTAAGCAACGTAGAACAATATGCAAAATACTAAAACCATGTCTGAATAGATATCTAACTAAAATGAAATTCCTATCAAAATCCGTTCTGTAGAACTTTAAAAAATGTTAAACTTTCATAATCGGGTTCAACTGATTATAGAACTTTCCACCACACCTCTATTATTAAGCAATGCAGAAGGGTATAGTATATACTAAAACTCTGCCTGAAAAATTATTTAACTAACAGTGAAAATTCAATCGTAATCCATTCGCCTGAATCTTTTAAAAAGGTTAATCTTTCATGATCGGGTTCGTCTGATTATATAACTTTAAAACATAATTGTATGTATAAGCAACGTAGAACGATGTTTTATATACTAAAATCTTCCCTGGAAAATTATCTAATTATCATTATGATCAAAATCCATTCAGGTGGAGCTCAAGTTATATGCAACCGGGACGAATTTCCCATTTCCATTTTACTCTAGTATATATAGTAGAAGCAGAAGTAGATAGATAGATAGATTGATAAGAATATTGATTATTAAAATTTATGAAACTGCAAGTTATTTCTCGTTGTCTCTGCTGAATAATTTTAAAGACTTTTCAATCGGCGAGTATTGAGATTTACTATTATGTCTACAACAAATGTATTTCATTTTGTACCAAAACATTGTCGTTAAAATGAGCCAATTTGCTGTGGGTTCCGATATTATAAATTTTTTTTTTTTCAAAATCGCCAACTACGCGCATGACATTTTAAGTGTCTCTTGGCACTGCAGTAAACATTTCCATGTTTTATTCAGCGAAAAATGAAGTTATAACTTAATTTTACTTGATTATAAAAATACTTCCACCTTCAAAAAATAGTAAATTAAAATTTTTTGCAGTGTTACGAATAAATAATAATTAAAGCCAAAAGAAATTCGCGTTCAATAAATATCAAGCCCCAAAGTTTGGCATCGTTTGCAATAAAATTTGGTACTTTTCTTTTCCACTACAGGCGCCTTGGCGTTTTTTTAAAACTTGGCGCTATTCGGGCATCAGAAAGTGAGATTTATTGCCAATTGATATAAACAGTTAAGAAAACAAACTTGATGAAATTTTTTGTTTGTTTATATATGTATATTATAAATGTTTTTTATATACAAATTACTTCTGTTTCTAATTAAAATTAGATAAATTGCATCTTTATGTTAAATAAATTGTATAAACAGAAAAAAATGCTTGTTTATATGAAATGAAACAGTCAATAGGTTGCCAGAAAATATGTTTCCAAATTTTCTCTCCGCCAAGGCTATTTTCTCCGTTTCGCCAAGATCCCTATACTGTAAATTACCAAAAAAATTTGCACATTTAGGATTGAAATAAATAGCGCAATAGCATACAATTTGGTATGGTGTTGGTATACCGTAAAAATAGAAAAAGGTCGCCAAAAAGTTTTCTTTCAAATCACGTCAATTCTGTGTTAATTCGGTTATAGAATAACTCCGCTTTAAAAACACAGAATCAGTTTAAACCTTTTCCTAAGTTAATTATGCGCCAAACCACGCCAGGTAACATACGCCAATTGTCAGTAGACTCAATTATGTTACTTATCGGTACCAAATATGCCATTTGTCTATGGATTCGATAACGTAATTTACCTCCTTAATTTAAGCATACTTTACAAACTACATCTACTTTCCAATTTTCCTGATTTTAAGATCAATGGGTACTGTTAGATGTTAAAAAGCTTGGCGCAATTCGGGCTTAAGAAAGTGAGATTTGTGGCCAAATGATATGAACAGCTATAAAAACAAATAAAATGAACTTTAAGCTTTTTAAAATATGTATTCGTATATACACTGCTCAAAACAATTAAAGGATATTGCAGTTTTAGGTGGATTTTGTATCTGGTAAACTGTTTAGTTGATTGATACATGGTCGACAGACATAGTAGGTTATATGAGAATAAATTACACATGTTTGGCAGAAAAAAATGCATTTTATTGCGCATTTGTGTACTAAAGGAAAAAAACAAAATTTGTGCATATGAGAAAAAAAGAATAAGAAAAGGTGTTTTCTTCAAAGAAAATCATTTTCAGTAGGGGGTATGGTTTCCACGGGCGGCCAGCAACGTTGAACACCTTTGAGGCATGGACTCAATGAGGCTATTAATGACGAGTTGGGGTATTCTGCCCCACCCTTCCAGAAGAGCTCTTTCCAGTTCTTGAAGAGTTTGTGGGGGTTGTTGTCGGCCAGAAACTCGTCTTCCTAGAGCGTCCCAAACGTGCTCGATTGGATTCATGTCTGGAGAACATGCTGGCCATTCCATTCGAACGATTGCTTCCTCGAAAAGGAAATCCTCCACCAGGTTTGCACGATGTGGCCTGCAGTTATCGTCCATTAAAATGAAGTTATCTCCGATTGCTGCAGCGTAAAGGACTACAATAGGTCTGAGGATCTCATCCCTATATCGGCGACCAGTCAAAGCTACATCTCGAATGATGTAGAGGTCAGTGCGCCCGTCAATAGAGATGCCACCATACACCAACACTCCTCCACCGCCAAATCTGACACTTTCGTGCACGAACGCAGGATTATTCCTACTGCCACGGTCCCTCCAGATGAAAATACGCCTATTATCCGGATGCACAGAAAAACGGGACTCGTCAGAAAACAGAATATTGCTCCATTCATTTCTCCTTTAGTTGACATGCTCGGTTGCCCACTCCCTGCGGTCGCGACGATGCCGTGATGTTAATCTAACACATACCATTGGTCGGCGAGCATACAGACCTACAGCATGGAGCCGGTTTCGGACAGTCTTAGTTGAAATCGTGGTGCCTGTAGCCGAGCGAAGGTGTTGTTGGAGAAGAGTAGCGTTCATGGTTCGGTGTCTCCGAGCTGTTAACGCTAAATACCGATCTTCATTGGGCGTTGTTGCCTGTCTACGACCTTGCCCTGGTCTTCGGCCTGCACATCCACTCTCCAAAAAACGGTTCCAGATGCTGGAAATGACACTTTGTGACACTCCAATGACTTGCGCTACTTCGGCTTGAGTTTGTCCCCCTTCTAACCTACCAACAATTCTCAAAGCTTCTGAATCTGTCAAATGACTTCGCTGAGACATCGTACTCATCGAAACAAAGCAATCACTGAATGCCGATCATCCTTGTCTTCATTCTCTTTTATCCAGTTGAAAGTCAAATTTCATTCGCTGCCGCTGAAGCGACGTTTTTGACGTCGAACTAAAAATTTGCATACTCCACAGTTTGAAAACCAGAGAAATTTGCATTTGTGATTCTCTTCTTCTATTATCGGCAAAAAAAATTTCGTTTATATCTTTATTTTATATAAAACTTCAAATATCCTTTAATTGTTTTGAGCAGTGTATATTCCTATATCAGTGGTGGAAAATTGGCGCAGAGGAGGAGCCTATTGACACCACTAATATTTTATGGTATTCTTCATCTTAATAAAAAATGTCATTAGATAAGACGAAAAATTCTACTAAAATTTAGTGGTGTCAATAGGCTCCTTCTCTGCGCCAATTTTCCACCACTGCTATATAGATTTTTATTTATGAATATTAATATTTTTGTTATTTATATAAAATTTACTTCTGCTTTTATCTAAAAAGAGATAAATGTATTCTTTATAGTAAATAAATTATCTAATTACTGAACAGAAAATATGGATGAAAACTTTCCTTGTCTTGCCAAGCCCATTTTTTCCAACTTGCAGCTATATTGGAAAATTACAGAATTTAACCCATTGCTCTATGACTAAACAGTGTCGAACAATATATTATATACTAAAACTATCTCTGAAAAATTATCAAACTAATAATGCAAATTCTATCAAAAACCGTTTATTTTAATTTTTAAAAAGGCTATTGTGATAATTGCGTATACCAGACTACAGAATATCCCCCAAAACGGTATGGCTGAACAATATAGAAGGGCATGTTGTATACTGAAAACGCCCCTGGAAAATTATCTAATTAACAGTCCTAGTTCCATCGAAATACATTGGGCAGAATCATTTAAAGAGGCTAATTTTCCATTATCAGGTTCATCTCATTAAAGATCTTTAAACCATAATTCAATACCAAGAAACGTAAAACGACGCTTTATGTACTAAAAAATTCCCCGAAAAATTACCTATCTAACAGTGTACATTCAGCAGAACTCGGGTTATAAACAGCGGGAATGAAATTTCCATTTGAATTATATATATATCAGTAGGATTGGGTATTTCCAGAAAATGCTGTCGTTTATTGAGAAATAACCAATATTGTGAACGTCGCTCAAACCGATGGCACGCTCATGCATTTTTGGCTTAAAATTAAATCGTTTGGCGATAAAATAAAATCGCAAAAAACATACAATATGTAACTCACAAGTATCGTCATTTTTATAATTACATCTGCTAGTTTCTTCTGTATGTCACATGATGGTCGAGTTAAATAAAAATAAAAAGTAAATTTAAAAGAAATCAAAAACAAAAACAAAATTGTCACTCAGATATTATTTTATAAAATTTTGTGATGCATTTTATTTAACCGGACGCAAGAGATAAATTGCCAAATATAGTTTAAAACTGCAATCTTTCATATTGAATAAATTTTTAAGCATTACGAATATTCTCTTTCATGTTTAAATTCGATATTTTCGTTTTCCAATATTACCACTGGTCAATTTTTTTTTTCATTTTCTCTCTTCTTTTCTTTTTTTTTTTTTCATTTTAAATAAAATTAGTAACAGTTTTTTTCCGCGATGTACAGCCATTTCAATTCATTTATCAAAAAATTCATCGCCAATAAAATAATGGTAACCCTTTCGCCCAAATTAACAGAACTTTCCGTCATAATTCTATAACTAACCTACGTAGAACTATGTGTTATAGCTTAAAACCTTCCCTGAAACAATACTTATCTAACAGTATAAGTTCCGTCAAAATCCATGCAGTAGAATTCGAAATCTAGGCGTTCGGAACGAAATTTTCGTTTGGATTTTATATATATAATAGATAGAATAGATAGAATAGATAATAGATTATGTGTTATGAACTATCTCAAAGTTTAAAACAGATCGCATTGTTAGATTTCCTAATTTTAACAATATCGCGTTATGTTAGTTCCACATTCCACCACCAGGGAGCGCACTCTATTCTCAACGAAAGCGTTATCTGAACGAAACTCCTTCATGCAACCTTTCCGTAGATACATGAATCGGGAGGGTGGCGGTCTTAACCAATAATTTAAGATAATTGCTGAAATTAGTACGAAAAATATTTTAAAGGGGCTTCTACGCGGGCCCCTAATAGAGTTAGAGGAAATCGGAAGACGGCAAAATAATCGCGGGGAAAAGTTTGCTTGGGTACTTCGGAGCTACTTTTGGCGCGAGATCTAGGCTCTACGACAAATAGGAGCCCAGATATTTAAGGAAATATGAAGTAACAAAGTCCAAAATAATAGAATTTTCCGTAATAATTCTATAACTAATCTAGGTAGAATGATGTGTTATAGCTTAAAACCTTCCCTGAAACGATACCTATCTAACGGTATAAGTTTCGTAAAAATCCATGCGGTAGAATAGTTCCGAACGCCGAGATTTCGAGTTCTACCGCATGGATTTTTACGGAACTTATACCGTTAGATAGGTATCGTTCCAGGGAAGGTTTTAAGCTATAACACATCATTCTACCTAGATTAGTTATAGAATTATTACGGAAAATTCTTTTATATTGGACTTTGTTACTTCATATTTCCTTAAATATCTGGGCTCCTATTGGTCGTAGAGCTTAGATCTCGCGCCAAAAGTAGCTCCGAAGCACCCAAGCAAACTTTTCCCCGCGATTATTTTGCCTTCTTCCGATTTTCTCTAACTCTATTAGGGGCCCGCGTAGGGCCCCTTTAAAATATTTTTCGTAGTAATTTCAGCAATTATCTTACATTATTGGTTAAGACCGTCACCCTCCCGATTCATGTATCTACGGAAAGGTTGCATGAAGGAGTTTTGTTCAGATACGCTTTCGTTAAGAATAGAGTGCGCTCCCTGGTGGTGGAATGTGGAACTAACATAACGCGATATTGTTAAAATTAGGAAATCTAACAATGCGATCTGTTTTAAACTTTGAGATAGTTCATAACACATAATCTATTATCTATTCTATTATATATATATAAAATCTATTATCTATTCTATTATCTATTATATATATAAAATCCAAACGGAAATTTCATTCCGAACGCCTAGATTTCGAGTTCTACTGCATGGATTTTTACGGAACTTATACCGTTAGATAGGTATTGTTTCAGGGAAGGTTTTAAGCTATAACACATTATTCTACCTATATTAGTTTTAGAATTATGACGGAAAATTCTGTTATTTTGGGCGATAAGGTTACCATTTTATTTCTTGGCGAAATTCATCGTTGATAAAAAAAAATTGAAACGGCTATTAAACCTCGAAAAATAAAAGAAAAACTGTTACTAATTTTATTTAAATGAAAAAAAAAAAAGAAAAAAAGAAGAAGAAAATCCGTTTTAATGAGTGATAATATTAAAAAAAGGAAACATTTAATCAAAAACTGAAAGAAATATTTGTAATGCTTAAAAATTAATTTAATAAGAAATATTACACTTGATACGCAATATTTGGCTCTTTATCGCTTGCGTTAGATATGGAAACGAATCTGAAAATTTGATTAGATGAAATTTTAACGACATTTTCTTTCTGTTCTGCTCTTTTCTTTTTTTTTTATATCTAATTCTCCCATCACGTGACTTAAAGAAGAAACAAGCAGATGTAATTGTGAGTCACATGTGTAATTACTATTTGTTTCTTTACAATTTTTTATTTTTCTTTTGTCGCCAAACAATGTGATTTTAAGCCAAAAATGCATAAGCGTGACATTAGCTTGAGGATGTTCTCACAAATGGTGTTTTTTTAGGTGAAAGAGATCATTTTTTGAGTACATTTTCATATTCAATTGTAACCTATATAGATATCAGTTAATATTTTAAAAATGGAATCGAATACTTAAATTTCAGTGTGAATTTCTGCCACACATACATATTGTAAAATAATTTCATACTTTTTAAAATGTTTTTCGCCGTAATTCCGAAAGCATGTGATATTTATAAACTCGAACTCAGATCAACGAATATTACCCATTTTATTTAAGCAAATATTATCTATTTTCTCAAGTCATATCTCCAATTTCATTTATAGGAAAATTCACAGATTCGAAATCTAGGAAATAAAGATAATTTTTAAGGAAATTTATGTTTTAATACGTTATTACTATGGAAAAATTCAACATTTTGAAAAAAAAATTACAAGTCATTTGTAATTCGTCATTTCTTCTTCGTCTTTCTTCGTACTTTCTCCTCTGTTATGTAATATTTCAAATGATATTGGACTAATTTTCGATCAACGATTCACCGCAAAATCGCATATCTAATATAGTATATAAAATAAAGTCTGGATTAGGGGACTAATTAACGCACAGCGCAAACTACTGAACCTAAAATCTTGAAAATCGTGGTAAAAATACTTCTTATGACATAAACTTCTGCTAAGAAAGGATTTTCTAAAGTGTCACCCCTAATGGTTTTTGCACGGAGAGGGGGGGAAAAATAGAATATCAAAATTATGCGTCAAACGATAGCATATTTTAATGTAGTTTTGTATGCTGAATCGAATGCTACCAAATAAATTTTTATAAGTCCAACAGTTCATGACACATTTCATATTTTTCTAATTTGGCGGTGTCTTTGGCATCTAAACCTCAAAATATCTATCATTACATCCGTTACTCTAGCAACGGAAAAAATTCAAATCAACCCTTTTGGCTAAAAAATAAAAACGGCTCTATCAGTTTGAAATAAAAATGCAAGCATCTTAATTTTTTTTTTTAAATAGTGATTTTATGTAAAATAAAAGGGAAAAAATTACTGAGAATTTAGCGTTATAAAACAAAAATGGAAAAGGTACTACTTAGATATTCCGTCGACCAAAAATCTATCGTCAAACTATAAGATTAAATGCCAATAATGGTTGATCGTAAATATCAAATTCACTTGAATTTAAACAAACAACACGTGTTTACGTCATCAAGTGATTTTAATTTCGACGTTTTATTTGTATTTTTATTAATGTTATTCTAATTTATTTGTTATTTCGTTATTTAAAATAAAGATTATGTCAATTTATATAATTTGGCGAATGGTTTGACGATTTATATAATTTGGCGAAATTGGTCGACGGGATAACAAGTAGTACCAATGGAAATATTTAAGTATGAAAGCAATGTTTGTAACGACTTAAAAATTATTTTCATATATATAAACTCGGTTTATGGCGTCAGATGCCGTCATCCGAAGAATCTACAAGAGTCTTTTTCAATTTTTTCCGGTCATATTTTCCTCAATGAAAGAAATTGGAATTGGAATAATATTGTGCGATTTATAAATTGCTCCTCGATAAGAAGAAAAAATGGGTACATTTATAACAACCGTGCGCACATCTCGCTAATAGCATTTTTAAAATTCCCAGTAGCAGTAGTTACATTTTGCGTATGTAAATTAAAAATATTTTTTTTGCTTTTAATTATGGCATTATTTCCTGTTATTGTTTATCTTTTCAGTTTTTTAAATGAAATTAGTATAAGGGATGCATTTTAAATTAAATGAGTGAAAGGTTTGTGTTTTAAATGAAAATAATAAAATAAGAATATGCTATGAAAACAATCTTTATTATTTATTACCTGCGCCCGGCTGACATAAAAGTATCACAAAAGCCACATATTCACTTTTCTTTGAGTAGTTGCTCATGAGAATTCAAGTTAACCTTCCGTAATGGGATACTTCACATATTGGTGTATTAGCTTTAATGTTGAAAACATCGTTTTTGTTTGAAGCGAAAACTTTACTATGAATTCTGTTACACAAAATCGCATCATCATCATCTACTATATATTTACAACGGAAATTTGTATTTCATTCCGATTGTTTATAATACTTTCGTAGGATATACCACAATTAGTTAGGTAATAATTTTGGAAAGGTTTTAGTGTATACATATTGTTCAAGTATACTTAGTTATAGAGCAACAGTAAATGTTCAAAAATTAAGTGAACCTGATTAGGAAAGTTTAGCCTTTTTAAAAAAATCTACAGAACATATTTTGTTACAAGTGGCCCTGTTGCATGACTTTTAGGAATGGTGTTAGTATATACGATTTCATTATATGTTGATTAGTTACAGAGGTATTAATTCCTGTTGTCATAACGGTCTCATTACCCGACCATAAGTGCGCTGTTTATAATCAACTAAAACAATTACTTCTTAATTGCTAAATTTTGTCCAACGCTTAAGATAACATTATATGGCGTTCACATCGTTTTCAGTAATGTGCAAGGTCAAGCTGAAGATCCATATTGTTTAAAATACAAGTTCAAATTCACCATTTAGTTTAATCCAAGGTTCATTTGGAAATATTGACCAGCGCAGCGGGCATAGCCTGCTAGTCTATATATATAAAAGAAAGTCTAAATTTCGTATTAATCAACGCGCAGCCCAAACTACTGAACCTAAAATTTTGAAATTTGGGGTAAAAATACTTCTTATGACATTGAGTGCCGCTAAGAAAGGATTTTCGAAAATTCCACCCCTAAAGGGCGTAAAAAATAGAACGAACTTTTAAAAAATTCCTTAAAAATCTGATTTTATAGTTATTTTTGAACTGATAACACATTTTAGTGTATTTTTGTATGCTGAATCGAATGGTACTAACTAAATTATTTTAAGTCTAATAGTTCATGAAATATTTCATATTTTCCTAATTTGGCGCCTAAACCTCAATTTTTCAAGTGATAATTTCTAAAAATTCATTCTCTTCATTCTGTTACTATAGCAAGGGAAGATATTCAAATTGAATAATTTTTTAATCAATTCTTTTGCTTGAATATTTAAAACAACTATGTAAGTTAGAAAAAAAATTATAAACGCCTCAGAAACTAAAACTAAATAATAATAATAATAATAATAATAATAATAATAAACCTGTTGTATTTTTTCGTTCTATCAACACTATGCCAAAATGTCTGGTATCGCGCCATTTATTTCTACCCTTAGCGCGCAAACGATTTTTATTGCAAACCGTGCCAAAGATTAACATTTGCTATTTATTGAGCGTGAATATTTTTTATGAGTATTGCTCCATCGTAATCTCGTAAAACATTTTAATTTGTTATTTTTTAATTCAAAATATTTATTTTCAAATTATAACTTATATTATGGATTTTACGATTTGGCAGTTACTTGATGACGAGGAATGTGTAATAAAATCATTTCAGAACTTGGGAATTATACCTATAAAAATGCTTTGTTAAAAAACGTTGAACGTCTTCATTCAAAAAATTAAATGTTTACTGCAATGACATATATGCTTATTACGTACGCCACTCTACAATTATAACCTGAAAGACTTTTACAATTCGAGACCTGTAGATTAAATTGACTTTATTTTATTACTTTATTGAAAAATATTTATTTTATATTTTATTTTAAGTATTGATTTGTATTGATTTAAAAAAATAGTTGGTGAAAGCCTGTAATTTTCAAATGTTATATATTTTAAATGCTCATTTTTGTATCAACAAAATTATTTTTTTTTTCAAATGTTTCATTTCATTTTGCGTTAATTATTATGCTTGGTGACAACGGTGTTGGTATAACGGAAAAATACGAAAACAGTTACTGATTTTATTTAAAATACAAAGAAAAAGGGTTTAATAAGAAATAAATATTATAAAACGGAAATATTTAAGTATGAAAGCAATATTTGTACTGTTTAAAAAAATGTTCATATTCAAAGATTTAAATAGAGAAATATTTTGCAATTTGCCGTTTGCTCCTATGGATAAAAAGAAAAAATAGATACTTTTTATGTTAGCCGTGCAGAAATCTCGCCAATAGCACCAATACTTACAATTTTACTCATCATCATCTACTATCTTTACAAAACGCAAATTCTTATTTCATTCTGATTGATTATAACTCAGGTTCTACTGAACATAATTTTGTAGAACGTACACTGTTAGTTAAGTAATTTGTTTTAGAAGTATTTTAATGTAAAAAATAGTTCTACTTTGAATAAGTTATAAGTACGGGACTTTTAAAATTAGGTGAACCCGATTATGAAAGATTACCTTTAATGTAAAGTTCTACTAAATGGATTTTGATGCTATGCCGGAAAGTTCTCTGTGGTGTAGTAAATTACTATAAGAGGATGTACGCTATATGCAATGTGTATATACTAGAGAATATATATTCTATAAAGGTGTGCAGGGTTTCTTAAAAAATCCAGTGGATATATAAAGTAGACCTACCCCTACATCCCTGAGAGTTCTATAACCTGCTTAACGCGATTATAGAAGATATATTTAAATTTAACTATCTATAATATGTATGAAATGCAAAGAGAAATTTCGCTTGGGCCGCTTACAACCTGAGTTCTGCTGAATAGATTTTTGATGGAACTCACGTTGTTAGATAATTTTTCAGAAAAAAAAATTAGTACATCATATCGTTCTACGTTGCTTATTTAAATAATTATGGGGGAAAATTCAAATTCAGAAGAACACGATTATGAAAGATTGGCTTTTTTAAAGGTTCTGCTCGGTGGATTCTCGTAAGACAAACTGTTAATTAGATAATTTTTAGGGAACGTTTTGGTACATTTGCCAGTTTAAAAGATTCTGCTAAGTGGATTTTGGTGGAACTTACCAAGTTACTTAATTTTTCAGGTAATATTTTAGTATAAAACACATATCGTTCTAGGTTGCTTGGATATTTATAGGATTTTGGATGAAAGTTCTAGAATGAAGTAAGCCCAATTATGAAAAATTAGCCTTTTTCATAGGTTCTATTGGACGGAATCTGATGAGAATTGCATTGATAAATTTTCAGAGGAAGGGTATAAGTATATTACATATTGTTCTATCGTACTTTACCAAATCCTACAGCAAAGGATCAACTAAAGAAATTGGTCCATAGCAGCTCAAATTTTGTCTGTCTCAATAGAAAATAGAATAGTGTAATGACGCCCATATCGTTTGTAGCAATTCGATGGGTATGCCAGGTTAATGTCCATATTGCTTTCAAACGAATGATCAAATTCACAGATATATTTCGTTTGATTCATGGTTTGTTTATTAAAACAGACCAGCGAAGCGGGCGAAGGCTGCTAGTTCATTTATATTTTTCAAACTAGCACGTATTTTAATAACTTTTTTTATCAGTTATTATGGGTAAATGGCAACAAAAACATATAATTTTCTACTATTTTCCAACTTTTTTTCCTTTACTTTCAACAGAAATTGAGTAGGGGAGGTATGATACACTTTTTTTACTAATTTTTTTACAACCCTTACAAAGCTATTTTTAAACAAATTTTTCGTGTTTTCTTATAAAGTGACCTTTTATTCATTTATTAAAAATATTGTGAATTTAAAAAATAGTCATTCAAAAAATATATCCTTGTTATTTTGAATGGCTACTACTGTATGAAATCTCCCCATTACTGGGGAGGATTGATACACTAGCAAGGGCATGTAGGATTAATCTTTCATTTACAGGGGCACTCAAAAGTATCCCATTACATTATGGTATATGGGGAATAACTCCCGTAAATATACTCGGATTTTCATGAAATTGATAAAGGTTATTTAGGGTCACCAAAGCATGTTTAGTATTGTATATGAAGTATGTAGGATTAGTCGTTCATTTACAGGGGCACTAAAAATTATTCCATTACATTATGGTATATGGGGAAAAATCGTTTGCAATGACATTATGCTATTTCAAATGTATTGAAACTGATATAAATCACTGAATTTCGTTACGATCACGTTATAACAGGACATTCATAGCATTTTTCATTCATTTACAGGGACACGCAAAAGAAATCGGTTACAGTACAGTACTGTCTTTGAGTAATAATTACTGGAGTGCACGGTTTAAAATTCGGTATGTGCTTTTAAATTTAATTAATTTTTTGCATCTTACGCGTTATATATAAATTCTATACCTCAAATACAGGGCTGCACAAATGTATTTTCAACTGTAAATTTTCAACTGAAGTATATGTAGCTCGTAAGTGAACTAAATTTTGGCTTGCATGTAGCTAATAGATTTAAATCTATATATCATATACAGAGCTGCAATTCGCATAATTTTCCGATTGTGGATGGGAACAGCTGAAATTGGGTTCTGAAATGTATTATGCGTTTCCATATTGTTCAATTAGACGTAATATTTTAATTTTTTAAACAGTGCAGGTTTGTTACATTATTCTGAATGTGTTGGAAAGTGTTTCATAATCTATGCTTGACGCATGCTTGACGCTGATGCTTGATTTTTTCTTACTTGTTATATTCTATTTGCACCAGTATTTTAAGAAAATAAATTTTGTAGTATGTTTCTTTGCAGATGTTGTTAAAGTGCAAGTGAAAAATTTTTGTTTTAAAAAAGTGATGAGAGATAGATTTAAAAAATAGTCGCCTATGGCAGCCGTGCTGATATGTAAGTATATAGAGTGTCATGTGTAATCTATCATGCAAAAAAGTCACGCTCCGACAAAAGCCCGCCTTTCAAACAATAAAATAGTATACACTTTCCACAAATATAAACCAGAGTTACCAATTCTCCGGCTTTTTCATTACCAGTATTTTCCTAGAGAAAATGTCCTTTTTTTAAAACGCAGAACACTCCGATTACGTAAAACATTATTTTTTGTACTAAATTACTTGTATCCAAAAAGCCGAAGACTTGGCAGCTCTGCATAAACAAAGAATATACACTAAAACACAAATAGTTATTCTGAATGTGAGTAATCTTATTAGTAATAATACGATGTAATATAACATAATTTTTTGTTTACCATGCACACACAAAAAAGAGTTTACAAGAACACTTTAAATGTAATGATGGACATTAATGAGTTATTTTGATAGTCGAAAAATTCTTTCGGCATGAGCAAATGCATAGCTGCTAGCCTTTGTATGTTTTTTAATCAATTACAACTAGAAATTTTGTTAAAAAAATGTTTTAAATTATGAACCAATGCAGATTAGTGGAGATTCGTATATAGGTCGTAAAGTCGATGTTTATTTTCCATCGGAGTTGTAAGATCGAATAGAAGGATGCATAGAGAAATTAAGCAGGATTGGAATTTCGCAAGCAAAATTTCGATGCACTCGAACTGGTTAAGGAAGAGCAAGCAAACACTGGGGTAAGAGAGAAAAAGACCCCAAAACTATACCTTTTAGGGTTCCGTGCTTAAAAAGTAAAAATGGAAGCATTATAAGATCACTCGTGTGTCTGTCTCTCCGTCTGTCACACATGTCTGTTTCATCGAAAACTATGGAACGTGAAAAGTTCAAACTTGGAAGAATTATATAGGCTATTGGTCTACATATTTATAGATTATTAGCCATTCACAAATATTTTTAAGAAAAATGCAAGCAGACTAATTAAGTTACTTGAAGAAAAGGGAAATTTTTGCATATCGTGTGGGGTAACGTTCGAAAGATCTCGTAACATCGGACTCAAAAATATAATTGTTTTTATTTTAGGTATTTTGCTTTCTGTTGTGAAATGACTGTTTTCCTTATAACTATTGCCTGAAGATGGCAGCACCAAAACTGATTTAGACTATATTTACAGTTTGCAGTTCTTTTAATTTTGAGTTTGTCTTATATCTTTCTTTATATCTTTTGTATATGTGTGCAAATTGTATCATTAATGTTTATTAATTTCTGTTTCAGTGTAGATTTAATAATTATTAATATTCTGTTAAATTATTCCTTGATATGTAATAATTGTGTATTATTTAAGATATTATTTTGATTCTTGCCGGTAGATGGCCTGGCGAGCCCAGGAATCATGTTTTAGAAATGTACGTGTTCTTTTTCTGCAAGCTCGCAGAATGTAGTAGTAAGATGGCGGTTCGGAGTAAGTTTGTTGTGCTGTGAAATATTGTAGACAGTAAAAAATGTGAAGGTGAAAATATACATGGGGCGAAGATTTGTGTGTAAGTCCCCGTTGTAGTGTAAACTAACCGATATTTAATACACATAGTTCGAATATATGAACATTTGTCTAGTTTATTTGTGACTGTTCGTGTTTATTTCTCCTGAAGAACGAGCCGGCTACCCACGAAGACGTAAGTACTATTTTCATTGTCTGATTAATTTTCTTTATGTGCAAGTGGAAGAAGTGATGAGATATTTAAAGTGATATAAAATAGAGAGTTGGCCCATTTTCCCTCAATATAAAACTGGTAGTTTTATTTAGTTTAAATAAAATGTTTAGAACAGTAGCCTTAGTATAATTTTAAGTTTCGTTTTTCGCTATTGTTCTATTATTAGTGGCGCCCGATTACAGGGACTGGGTTATTCTATTATTGTTCTTAAGTGTTCTTAGGCTCTCTATGTATTTTTAAGGTACTTTATTTATTGAATTTATTTGTTTATTTGTGATATTTTTTATAAAAGATTTTTTGAAGAGTATTATTTTTTGTATTATTATTATGGAAGCTTTAAAACTCAAAAGAACCGGCGTTCGCTCGTCTTTCACACGCACAGCAAATATTCTGAAAACAGAACTTGTAAAGGATGATTGTGACGTAAATTTAATTAAAGATAAATATGCAAAATTACAAAACATACAAGCGGAATTAAATGATTTAGATAATAGAATTTTAGATTTGATAACCGCTGATGGGACGGCCGCGGGACAAATTGTTTCTAATGAAATAGAAAACAGAGAAGCTTATTCGGATGATTTCATCACGCTGACTCGTCAGTTTAATGAAAAATTTATAATCACAGAGGCGAGGCCAGACGGTGAGTTCAGCGTTACGGGCAATAAGATGAAATCTTATAAGCTTCCGAAAATAGAATTAAAGAAATTCGACGGAGAATTAATTAATTGGCTGCCGTTCTGGTCCCAGTTTCAAAAAACTCACGAAGACCCAGATTTGCATGACAGTGATAAATTTTCCTATTTAGTACAAAGTATGAAAATAGGGTCACGCGCTAAGGAATTTATCGATAGTTACCCGATTACTTCTGATAATTATAAAAATGCAGTTGCGGCGCTGACAGAACGTTTTGGGAAGCCCGATTTATTGATCGAAGTTTATGTAAGGGAGTTGATTAAATTAATTATTTCGAATGTAAAAGCTGACAATAGAAATAAATTGCCCCTTGATAAGCTGTACGATAAAATTGAAGCCCAGTTGAGGGCTCTAGATTCATTAGGCCTAAAATCGAGTGAAAACACATCGTGGTTATATCCGATGGTTGAGTCTAGCCTAACAGAGGATGTCCTGAAGGCGTGGCAGAGAAGTCCATTTTTCATTCAACCCGAGGGAACAGATCTCTCTCGCCTCAATAATTTAATGAAATTCTTAAAAGCGGAAGTTGAGGGTGAAGAGCGATTAAAACTAGCACGCAGCGGTTTTGAAAATAACAATCGTAGGGAAATATATCATGAAAAAGTAAGAGGTGAGGTAAGGGATAAATTCAAAAAACACAATATTCCTACTGCATCAAATTTCCTAACGATTAAAGAGCGTTCGTGCATTTTTTGTGATAAAAACCATGAGAGTAAAAATTGTTACGAAGCCCGTTTATTAACTTTAGAGGAAAAAGTCGCTAAAGTTAAAGAGAAGAGGTGTTGTCTAAAATGTTTAGAACCTAATCATGTCGCCAAATTTTGTAAGCAATTTGTACGTTGCTATTCGTGTGGCAGACCTCATTTGATTTCACTTTGCCCTGAAATGCATAAAAAAGGGGAACCACCGAAAGAAAAGGCGGTAACAGAGCATGCACAAATGACCGCTGCCAGGCAAACTTGCACCGCGGAAGTAGCATTAATGACCTTGCAGGTAAAAGTCGCGGGTGCGAATAAAGTGAAAAAAGTCAGAGTACTTCTTGATTGCGGTTCGCAAAAGTCATATATTTTAGAGTCTTTGGCAGTCGAGTTGGGTTTACCAATTATTTCTAAAGAAAGCATAGCTCATACTTTATTCGGGGGTGCTAGAACTGCTCCGAAGTTGCATAACAAATATCGGGTAAAGGTATGCTCACTAAATCAAAGGAAATATCCAGATTTAGAGTTTGATTTTTTGGACCAAGACGTAATCTGCGGTGACATTCCGCGTTTACCTAGAGGACCAATTTTAAGGGAATTGAAACGTAATAAAATTTGGTTATCTGATATGGGTGCAGATCATCCTAAAATTGAGATGCTTATAGGTAGTGATATATATGGGAAAATTCTCACGGGTCTAGTTAAGCAATTAAAAGGAGGATTGACCGCAGTTTGCACAAAGTTGGGTTGGGCCGTTTGTGGTGCATTGGATGATTTTTCTCCTCCTAAAGAGCAAGGGGCTACAACTTTGTGTACGAATTTGGCTATCAGAGATTTGAAAATTTCCGATCTTTGGGATTTAGAAACAATCGGAATATTAGATACGCCACAAAATTTGACTAAGGCTGCGGAAGAAGAAATGGCCCGGGAACAATTCTTAGATTCTCTTTCTCGAAACGAAGAGGGTCGTTACTGTGTAGGTTTACCATGGTTGGGAACCAATGTAGCGTTACCATCAAATCGTCATGTGGCCGAAAAGAGGCTTTTCAGTGTTTCCCGAAAACTTAAATCTTTGATTAAATTTGAGGAATACAATAGGGTTTTTGACGAATGGATGGAAGAGGGTGTAATTGAGGTAGTACCAGAGGCAGAACTAGATAGGAGAGGGCATTATCTTCCCCACCACCCAGTGTTTAAACCAGATAGTGCCACAACTAAGATAAGACCTGTTTTCGATGCGTCATGCAAAGTGGCTAGAGCTCCCTCTCTCAATGACTGTTTATTTAAGGGACCAAATTTAATTGAAGAAATTCCTGCGATTTTGTTGAGATTTAGGGAAAAATGCATTGGGGTAACTTCCGATGTTAGACGTGCATTTTCGCAAATAGAATTAAGAAAAGAAGATAGGGATTTTTTGAGATTTTTATGGTGGGAGAGAGAAAATGTTATAAAAGTATTCCGCCATACTAGGGTAGTTTTGGGGGTTACCTCCAGCCCATTTTTATTAGGAGCGGTTATAAGACACCATTTGTCACAGGTACCACCCGAAAAGAGGTTTTTGGCTCAGAAACTAGATAAATCTTTATACATAGATAATTGCGTAACATCCGTTGATAATCAGCAAGAACTCGAAGACTTTATAAAATATTCTACTCAGGTTCTCGCCGAAGCGAAGAGGGAGCTACGCATGTGGACCTATAATTCAGTAGGGACAGATATCGGTGCAATGTCATATGTTTTGGGTACAGAATCCGTGTTAGAGGATCCGGTATCAGTTTTAGGAATTATGTGGGACAGGAACGAAGATAACCTGCGTATTAGTATTAAGACTTCACCGATTTCAGAGAATTTGTCAAAAAGAGAGATTTTGTCCCTAACGCAGACTATTTTTGACCCATTAGGTTTCCTGACACCTGTTTTGTTGACGGCAAAGTTTTTGCTTCAGGAAATTTGGACTATAAAAGTAGATTGGGATACCCCTTTACCTGAAGAAATTAAAGTTAAATTCTTAAAGTGGTATAATAATTTGGGTATACTCACGGATTTGAAATTGCCGCGGCGCATAGGTTTTGGAGATAGGAGTTCCTGGTCACTCCATGTTTTTTGTGACGCAAGCCAACACGCCTATGCGACTGTTATTTTTTTGAGATGTGAACATAAAGGGGAAATAGTCGTAAGTTTAGTTATGGCTAAAGCGAGAGTCGCACCATTAAAAAAGGTTACAATCCCGAGACTCGAACTTATGGCGTGTGTTTTAGGGGTGCGTCTTTCTAAATATGCTACAGAAGCTCTTTCTCTACAGGACTGCCCAAAATATTTTTGGACCGATTCCACCACCGCGTTATCCTGGATTAAAAGAAATGATAGTTGGGGAACTTTCGTGGGCAATCGGGTGAAGGAAATTTGCGCTGTCACAGAAGTAAATCAGTGGTCTTACGTTCCGAGCCAATTTAATCCGGCAGATTTGCCTTCTCGCGGCTGCTCTCCTCGTCGGTTTATGGAATGTAAATGGTGGTATGGGCCTAACTGGCTAAAAGACCATAGCGACAACTGGCCAAAGCTAGAAATAGAGCCAGATGAGACTTTAGTTTTTTCTGAACGCAAGAAAGGAGTAACCGTAAATTTAAGTTTAAATATTATAAAGGATCCTAAAGAAATTAAATGGTATGAGAGATTCTCTAAATTTTCAAAGATGATAAGGGTTTTAAGTTGGGTAAAAAGGTTTATCAGTAATTCTTTAAAACGTAACATTAATAAAGAACCATTTCTATCTGCTTATGAAATTCAAGAAGCTAAAACCACACTTCTTTCACTTGTACAGACGGAGAGTTTCTCAGAGACTGGAGATTCAGTTCATGGTCTCCTGACGGAGAGAGATCAGAGGGGCCTACTTAGAGTAAAGACAAAAATTATTGAACGTGATGATCATTACGCTTTTAGATATCCTGTTTTACTACCTTCCAAACATTATATTGTCCACTGTCTAATACGAGATTATCACTTGAAAAATTCTCATGCTGGTATTCAGACTCTTATGGTCATATTACGTGAAGAGTTTTGGATCATAGCCGCTAGACGAACTATTAGATCAGTAATAAAGAAATGCGTACCATGTCAAAGATTTACAGTAAAGCCGCCAACTACTGCACCCATCCAATTGCCATTGGACAGGGTTCGTGATGCCTTTAGTTTTGAAATAACAGGAATCGATTTATGTGGCCCCCTGATTCTCAAAAATAAAGTAAAAGCGTGGGTAGTTCTTTTTACGTGTGCTGTGTACCGATGTGTACATTTAGAACTTGTCACTTCTATAAGCACCGAATACTTTATACAAGCTCTTCGTCGATTCATAGCCCGGAGAGGCCGTCCTTCTGTTGTGTACACGGACAACGGCACCAATTTTGTAGGAACGTCCACGGCATTGAAGAAAATTGACTGGGAGAAGGTAGTCTCTCATGAATTTTTAAATCCCATAAAATGGAAATTTATTCCGCCTACTGCTGCATGGTGGGGCGGATGGTGGGAGCGACTAATCCGCACCACGAAAAATCTGCTTGTCAGAGTGCTAGGGCAAGCATCAATAAATTATGAGGAGCTGCTCACAATTATTTGTGACGCCGAAGATGTTATCAACTGTAGACCACTCACTTACGTTTCAAACGATACGGAAGATCTTGCACCATTGACTCCGTCGATGTTTTTACGCGATCTTCGAACCTCAGGTGTAGTGGATTTAGACTTCGTCGATAACAACAAACTGTTCGTTCGCCAACGTCGATGTCAAGAACTTCGTGAACAATTTCCGATGAGGTTTCGCCAAGAATATCTTAGCCAATTGGCACAAAAACATGGTCAAAAGGACTGTGATATCCACGAAGGTGACATTGTGCTTATCGGTTCAGAAAACACCAAGCGCATCAACTGGCCAATCGCTCGAGTACAAGAACTGTGTACGGGTCGAGACGGACGTATCAGAGTAGTTAAAGTTAAGACAAAAAATGGCACATTAGTGCGGCCTGTGCGCAAGCTTTATCCTTTAGAAGTGTGCTCCTGTACTAAAGATACAGCAATTAGTTTTTGATTTGACTCTCACCAAATCAAAAGGTGGGAGTGTTGTGAAATGACTGTTTTCCTTATAACTATTGCCTGAAGATGGCAGCACCAAAACTGATTTAGACTATATTTACAGTTTGCAGTTCTTTTAATTTTGAGTTTGTCTTATATCTTTCTTTATATCTTTTGTATATGTGTGCAAATTGTATCATTAATGTTTATTAATTTCTGTTTCAGTGTAGATTTAATAATTATTAATATTCTGTTAAATTATTGCTTGATATGTAATAATTGTGTATTATTTAAGATATTATTTTGATTCTTGCCGGTAGATGGCCTGGCGAGCCTAGGAATCATGTTTTAGAAATGTACGTGTTCTTTTTCTGCAAGCTCGCAGAATGTAGTAGTAAGATGGCGGTTCGGAGTAAGTTTGTTGTGCTGTGAAATATTGTAGACAGTAAAAAATGTGAAGGTGAAAATATACATGGGGCGAAGATTTGTGTGTAAGTCCCCGTTGTAGTGTAAACTAACCGATATTTAATACACATAGTTCGAATATATGAACATTTGTCTAGTTTATTTGTGACTGTTCGTGTTTATTTCTCCTGAAGAACGAGCCGGCTACCCACGTAAGACGTAAGTACTATTTTCATTGTCTGATTAATTTTCTTTATGTGCAAGTGGAAGAAGTGATGAGATATTTAAAGTGATATAAAATAGAGAGTTGGCCCATTTTCCCTCAATATAAAACTGGTAGTTTTATTTAGTTTAAATAAAATGTTTAGAACAGTAGCCTTAGTATAATTTTAAGTTTCGTTTTTCGCTATTGTTCTATTATTTCAGATATATCGTCGATACCGTGTCAAACTATCCAATGTGAAAACACTCGGCTACTTTTTTTAAAATTCGGATTTCTCGCTTGGCACCACTTTTCTGAAATGGTAAAATTCCCCTTGTTTTTGCCTTAATTAATATGTCATTAAATAAGGTAAAATACAGCGAATTTCACTATTTCAAAAAAGTGGTGACAGTCAAGAAATCTGAATTTAAAAAAAAAATGCCTACTGATTTCACATTAGATAGTTTGACATGGTACCGACGATATTGTCAAAAATGTACTGCAAAAATATGCCCCCCCCCCCCCTATTTCCGAATCTACTATAACTAAAATTACAAAAAAATTAGGGGTAGTAGTTCATTTAATCCTTGCAGGAAAACTATGGCGATTATCTTAGGTCACATGGTTTTTGAGAAAATCGCCTTTTACCGTTAGACACAAACTTTACTTTGTGGATATAGAGAGGGTGAGTTGGGGGGGGGGGAGCTCGGGTACCCATCGACGAGGAATAGTCCAATGATTGTTGATAATGTTTTTCGGGAAAAAATGTGTGAGTTGTTAGTCGAAATATTAATTTAAAACCTTAGAAAAACGCATCGTTGTCACTTCCTTTCGAAGCGCGGTTGGCACAATTCCAAGTTTAAGCTTTGTACAAGTCTTTGTTTTATGTAAGACGGACGGAACCCTTTGTGCATAAGTAAAAATAGCACTTAACCGATTTATTTTTGGTATACAAATAAATTACAAACAATTGAAAATGCACACAAAAGTAAAGCTCTTTATTTAATTTATTTTGTTTTGCAAAATTTCTGGTTTCGATTGATTAAAATAATATGAAGGTTGGCAGCTATGTTTTTGCACACGCCCGAATGATTCATTCGAATATGAAAATAACTCATTATTCCCATTAATGTTGAATTCAGGGGATGGTCGCATACTTACCAACTTTCCCTTAAACTTCCGTAAAAATGGAGCTACATTGACCCAGGTTAAACACGTCTCGAACCAGAAATTTACTAAAGAAATTAATTCAAATATATTTCATAGAGAAACATTATTTTAAATGTATAATGATACATCAAATAAATTTTCTGGTTAGTAACTCGTATAACCTGGGTCAGTTTAACTCGCATTTTACAGAAGTTTAGTTGAATGTTGGCAAGTATGTGGTCGGGTGAGGGGATTTCATTCCCAACCGGAGCATCAAAATGTTCCCTTGAAAAGTTTTATATTTTGTGCTTATGAATGGTCTATAGATACAGTGTCCTCACACAAAGCAGTAGAATTCCCTCCCGGGAAAAAATGTCTGAATTCAACACTGACGCCCATCACTATTTAAAAACCAAAGCAATTTATAGCATTGTTCTGCATCAGCGATACCAGTAATATCTAGGTTGATATAGCCTAATTCTAATCTCAAATATCTCTTTGCACAATGTTTAAAAACACCCAGTCTTACCATGAAATTTTTTAACAAAATTTCTTCACGATTTTTTTATTTTATGTAACCTATCGTCTTTGTTACAATTTTACAACAGATAAAATTAATTCGTGTAACTTACCAACTGATGTCTTGGCGTGACTGTAGCACTGATATTTAATTCAGACGCTTAAAGGTTTGATTTTCTTAGGGCACATTTTCATCAATTAAAATGCTTAAGTTTCTCATCTACCAAGCGAACAAAGCGTTTACAAATTTCGGTGTTTGATTCCTTAAAATATTTCTCAGAGTATGCACTTTTTAAGTTTCCATTTTTAGTGAAAAGGTTTTATTCCCTCCCTTTACAATTTTCAGTAAGTTATTCTGTGGAATTCCATATTTCTTGGAAATTTGTGTGAAGCTTTATTGATTTGTCATCTATTTCTTTTAAATTTTTATTTTTCACCACATTTGATAAATATGTCAATTTCTTTACACGCGACACAGCTAAAAACATTTCCTTATCTTAAGGGCATAGCCGGATAAGCATTGGAAACGTGCCTTTGAATCAAATTTCCTGATTTTTTTCCCCAGATGTGGCTACATATCTCACAATATATTTCCTCTATTATCACCATATAAATATTGATATTTAATGAGATAAAAATATTTTTTCGATTTTTTAAAAAAAGCGGATTTTCTCAAAAACCGCTGCACGGAATTTCATGCCATTAACTGAGGATATATAGATACCGAAGATGCATAACTGGTATTTTTTGTATAATTTTCTGTTTATAAAAACTGTGCGAAATAGCGAAATAAAAATTCAAAAAAATAAAAATCATATCTTATGGTTATCCAAAATTTACCATTTTCTTGTAAAAAATTCTCCATATGTGGCCGTATATTCTATATGAATTCCGAAAGTTTGCATCGGGTCTACATATAAATATTTACATAAATGTATATTAAGATTACTGAAATTCAATTTAAGGCGTTATTTGGGGCGGAGCTACACAATTTCCACACCTGAAGAATTTTTGGAATAAATAGTTACAGAATTGCTGTATTTTAAATTTTAATGAACACATGAGCAACATTCTCAACGCTATCGATATCAAAATGAACATGATGTTGAAACACATGGCTTATATGCTTAATGGAATCTAAAATACATCAGTTGACATACTGTCTGCTGACTTTGTTCCAAAAATTCTTCGGATGTCGAAGTTAAGTAGCTCCGCCCCAAATAACGCCTTAAAATGAATTTCAATGAATTTCAATAATTTTAATATGCATTTATGTAAATATTTATATGTAGTACCCAACGCAAACTTTCGGCATTTATATAGAACATAAAGGCACATATGGGGAATTTTTTACAAGAAAAGGGTAATTTTCGGATAACCATAAGATATGATTTCAATTTTTTTTTATTGCGCTATTACGCACAGTTTTTATAAACAGAAAATTATACAAAAAATACCAGTTATGCATCTTCGGTATTTATATATCCTCAGTTAATGCATGAAATTCCGTGCAGTAGTTTTTGAGAAAATCCGTTTTTTAAAAAAGCGAAAAAACATTTTTATCTCATTAAATATCAATATTTATAGGGTGATAATAGGGAAAATATATTGTCAGATATATTGTCAGCCACATCTGGGGAAAAAAATCAGGAAATTTGATTGAAAGGCATGTTTCCAATGCTTATCCGGCTATGCCCTTTGGCTTAATCTCCTTCTTAACTATTCAGACTTCACTGATTGATTTGTGCAGATAAAAAAATATATAAGATGCCACCACGCTATTTTATATTAAAGTCATTACCTCTCTGACAGCAATTGAGTCACCTCCTTGTAACAGTACCATCTTCACTAAAGTTGAGAGAGGGAGGGGAGAATCACAATTCCCACCACATTTCACTTTTAATATGTTGTGTAATATTATTTTAAAAGAACAAGTTATAGTCAGAAATTTCGAGTTCACACCAGAAATAAAAAATAGTATTTTCTGATTTATTTAATGAGACATAGCGATCACCTAAAAGTAAAGATTCTTTTTTCAAAATTTCCAATGCGAATTTGAAATCGTGGTTTAACCCCTTGAGGGGCGCCGTTTGCAGTCTGCAAACGGTTAATTTTAATGCCCAAAATTCCAAATGGCACCAATAATTTTTTAGTACAAGTTCGATCTCATAATAAGCGTGAAAAAAAGCTTTTGATTATTTGCAAATAAATTTGTTCGTATATTGCGGTATGAATTAATTATTTGAACTTATTCGGAGCAGAAAAGTCTTGCCCCTGAAAGGGTTAAAATTGGAGGCCAAAATGGCAATCCTGGTTTCTCGGAATGTTTGCAACTTCCCTCAAAATAATACAAGGTTTATATGGCCTATGTATTAAGTTTCAATGAACTAAACAGTGTTCGAAGAAAAAAAAGATATTTTCCTGATTTCTACCTCGTAAATGGCTGCACCAAATTACATTTTATCTATGGGACTGCATTCGAGATCATTCATCCATAAAATTGTGATTCTCGTTAAAAAGAGTTTCCTAAAAATTGCAGGGGCACAGAAAAATTTCAGTATACAGTAAACTCCCGACTATCCAGCCCCCCGTACTATCCGGCCTAGTATAATGTTGAAAGTACTACTAGTAGTTGCAAGTGCAACAGCAGAGAATTCGAAACATAGTAATTGCAAGGTCTTGAAACGTTGTTTAGACCACAATGGTGAAATAAATCCGAGTGGAAAACTGAAGTGGAAGATGAGAACCACAAACTTCTATCGTTGCTGAAAAATATACCGGCCTCTGACGATGTCAATGCAGAATGGATGGCACGCGACGAAGTTAATGAATTAACTGACAACATTATTGTAAAAACAGGAGGAGGATTGCAGGAAAAATTCTCATCCCATATTCGGAAGTGTTCAAGACGATTGAGGCAGCACTGCAGTACATTAGTCAGCCTGGGGAAGCGATGCCAACTGATATCATCTGTTTGCGTAATTGGAGGGACATTACTTCACAGAAGAGGGCTAACAGAGAGAATAAATAAAAACGAAACGTTTTTTTTAAACTAAAAACAGCGTAAATTTTGACTCTTTTATTTTATACATAACTTTGCATATTTCTGCAATCATTTATTAATAAACACTAAAATAAGATTTACTCATTTATTTACGAATTAGTTTTACGTTAATGTTATGCTTATTCTAAAACTTTATGTACTGTATAATATTAAATTTATCTTAAAATGTGTGTAACATGTGTTTCTAATATCATGGCGAAGGTAGGGAGGAAAGGAGTAAACATTGATAGAACTCCGGCCTATCCGGCTTTTACGTTATCCGGCCTACTTTTCCGCCACATTAGGCCGGATAGCCGGGAGTTTACTGTATTATCTTCTGGTGTTTCCTAACCCTTTAACGGTTTTGTCCGAGTTTTTCCTTCCCCTATACGCTATAATTTGCAGAACAAATAAAAAAAAAACTATTTATTTCCTATATTTTTTAAGACCGAGAAGGGCCATTTATTAATATATTTCATTCAGTTAATTATAGCGGAGGTCGTACTTGTACTGAAATTTCAAGACCAGGAAATTCTTGGGTACCAGTATTTTCGTATAAGAAATCTCCTTTTAAATATGGCGAAATTTCGCGTGTTTAAGTCATTCACCGCCAGAGCTATATCGGTGAAATTTTCAACTTTTTAGCTAAATGTTGTTTCCCGCCACAAACGCTGAAAGATAATTTTTGCTTTATATGATCTTAAAATTTTATGTCTTTAAGTAAGGCCAATTTTTTAATTCAAAAATAGTGGTGGGTATGTAAATAACTGAAATATGTGCATTTATTTTGACCGTTGCGTAACCAGTGTTGCCAGTGGGCTACTTTTTTTTAATTCAGATTTCTTGATTGGCACCATTTTTCTCAAATGGTAAAATTCGGCTTTTTTAATGAGATATTAATTAAGGAGAATAAAGGGGGAATTCTACCATTCTAAAAAGTAGCCCACTGCAAGGCGCCACTGCAGATTCGTCTGTGCTTGAACGCAACACCAACGGGTAATGGGTTAACTTATATTTATTTTTCTTAAAAATATATATATATACTGATATTTGTCCTGAAACATTCCCTGAAGTGTACGACCCCTGTTCTACGTTTAAACACTTAACTGTCTTGTCCGAGTGCTGCTCGGGCAAAAAGAATTATAGTCCAAGAGCTGTTAAACATTTTAGGGAAGGTATTTGAAGCACCCTGAAAATTTGTGCAACACTTCTTTTGTAATGGCTGAATACAAAATCGAATGTCTGGCTGAAGGATCGCGGCTTAAAAACTGTGCCAGACACGTGTCAAGTGCCATTTTTTGACTACCCAAAGAAAAAGGTATGTGAGGCACGCTGAGGTTCAGACAGAATAATATTTATACTTAGAAAAAAATATTTTGAAAACGACAGACACTTTAGTCGGCCCAAAAACTGTGCCAGACACGTGTCAAGTGCCATTTTTGACTACCCAAAAAAGGTATTTTAGGCACGCTGAGATTGAGGCAGAATAATATTTACGCTTAGAAAAAAATATTTTGAAAATGACAGACACTTTAGTCGGCACAAACACTGTGCCAGACACGTGTCAAGTGCCAAATGGCACTTGACACGTGTTTGATTAGTTAAACGGCATACCTTTTTCGATTGTACAAAGCCAAATATTTTAGTAAAAAAAGTGGTGCCGGGTCTTTATTTTTAATTTATTGTGTCACGAAAAAAAAAGAAACCGTTAAGGGGTTTAAATAGTTCGAATGTTTATAAAATGTGAATATGTTTCTGATAAAGTTCCACAAAAGTACCTTTTTTATAGATTCTTATCTCACCTAACATTTTCTTATACAGTGCTGCCACAGGCGACTATTTTTATATTCTGTTCGCACACTATTTTTAAAAATACATTTTGTAGTATATTTCCCTTGCAGATGTTGTCGAAGCGTGTGTAAAAGATTTTCGTTTTGAAAAAGGAGTGCGAAATAGTCGTCTGTTGTAGCCTTTCTATAGGTATTCATAAAAAATTCAAATACGTCATTCTTTAAACAGATATAATTGTTGGAGTGATTCGTATAGCATAGTTGTCAACATCCTGATTTTTTAATGCCAATACTTTTATGCAGAAACACTTGTTTTATACAATCGCACAATTTCTGCAATTAAATAAAGCGAACATTTTTGTGAATATTTACTCGTATTAAAAAAATTGGGATATTGACAACTATGGTATAGTATTTTATTTTGAAACACGTGCAACAATAAACATTGTGATACTTTCAAACATTTGATTTTTGTGTATCACTATTTATGGATCTTAGTCCTCTTTAACCCTTACCGTCGCAGAGTAATTCTGTTTATAAATTGATGAAATAATGGACTGAGACCGGAATTTATAAACGAATTCATTAGAAAATACGCACTTGGTTATTTTCATGTACATTATAATAGGAAAATTTTAATTAAATATTCTTGGTGGAGTTTGTCAGTTTTGCAATTAAAATTAGGTGTCCTTTTTTAAAGACGCCGGGCTCGAAAGGGTTAATGGGAAATGTGAGTTATTAAACGAATAATTTTACTCGGAAGAGAATAATTTTATTTATTTTACTGGTTCTTGAAAATCGAAGAGATTGACAATTGTGGGTTTGGATACTGTATCTCAACAAGTATATATATACGGTACGATTGCATTCTTCAACAAAAAATATTTATTATTGCTTTCTCGGAAAAATGCAATAGCAGTGTTAGACATAAAAATATTAATAAAGTGACACCTCGTGAATGATGTTCTAGAAACCGCTATCTTTATCGTTTTAGGAAAAGAAGAAAGTAAATAAAAAGATATTACAATACATCACATTTTGAGATGTAACTGAAGCATGTTAAATTAATCGTGTGATTTATTAAAGGAATAAAAATAACTTTTATAGAAAAAAGGCTAATGACTCCAAAAGTTTGAAGATAAGAAACTTCGTATTTTACGGACCATAAAGAAATATCTTTTTTTCTACGTAGAAATTGATCTAGAATTGGCAGACGTCTGTTTAAAGAAGATATTCAGATTGCTTTATTGCTGTACGATATACTTTTTCAATTAATATATTTGAATTTAGCTATAAATACTTCAGCGAATTTTAACATAATATTGTAATTATGCAAAATAAATTACGCAAATAAGTTCGACGATAACTACGTATTTAACAATCATAAAGATATGTTTGTTCCTTACGCTGAAAGTGGTCTAAAATTCGCTTTAATTTGTGCAAAGTTGAAAATATAAGACTACAAATTCAACTTGTTTTAATGTATGTTAATTTAGTTTCATCTATTACTATACTTTTAGTAAATATATACTATTTTAGTTTAGTAACTATCTATCTACTTTAGTAAGTATCTGCGTAATTTACCTCCAAACATCCCTAAGGAGATTTCAAATATTGATGCTCATTTTTAATGCATTCAAGTATTAAAACAATATTATGTCTCTAAGTGAACATTTTATTATGATAAGAATGCATTCTTCATCTATATTCTCCTCCCTTGCTCTTACGTAGGAAAATGAAGTAGCAGTGAGATAATCCGGACCAGATCAAATACAACTCTGCCAGACCTAGCGCTAATTATACGAATTACAGTAACCCTTATTTTTTTTTTTAAACTAAATGTTTATTTATTATCATCTAAACTTTATTTTATATTTTATTCTTATTTATTTGTTATAGTTAATATATTTTATTAGCCCCCGGTATGCTATTTCTTTCTCTCAGCTTATTTTGTGTCGTCTCCAAAATATAACGTTACATTGTATAAACCAGCCGTAAAACAAAGCAGATGTATCATTGTACGATGAAATACTCTACAGCAATTTTTTAAACTTCTGAGCATCGCACATTTTCAATTTTTACACCGTCGTAATGGAAAAAAAAGTACTTTTAAATGCAATTTGTTTGAAAACTGTATCTCCATTTATTTGTGAAATATTAATTTTTTTGTAGTTTTTAGAGCCATTTGCTTAATATTGGCAACGGAAGTACTCCATTTCTATAGGAAGTAAAGGAAAAATAGTTCTAAAACAGTAATTATATATTTTGTTGCCATTTTCTCATAACAACCGAAAGAAAATTTAATTAAAATAGGTGCCATTTTGGAAAAATATAAACGAATGATTTCTGTTAAAACATGGAGCTATTACAAACTACATTTAATTTTAAGTATCTATATTAATGTTACAAACAAATGAAGGCCTATGATCAATAGATAGCCGATTTTTTTTTGTTGAGTTTCTTGAAAGACGACATCGTTTTCTGCTGCATTTGTGTATTATTTTGTGATAGTGACGTTCTATGCATTATTTACTGTAGATGTTTAAGAGTAGATCGCGAATGTGGAATTTTTAAGCGAATGCGAAAGACGTCATTTTACATAAAATAAAAGCGTGTACTTTACGTCTTAAAATTGAAATGTGTTTTGTACTATTTATATATACATGTATTTTTTTTTTTTTTTTTTTTTTTTTTTTTTTTTTTTTTTGATCGGGGGTGACACTAAATTCTGAAAAAGCAGAATTCATGTTTTCAAGTTTATTTATTTATTTTTTATTGCTTACCATTATAAACAATATTATGTACATAATAATGTAAATTACTGTCTTAAACTTGATTGGAAACAGTAAACAAAATTGGCAATTGACAACCATTTTTTGGTGATGTATTTCCTGGCCCGAAAAATACGTCAGTACCAAACTCAAGATATTTCCGGGATTTAAGGCATTTTCGGGAATTTTTTTTTTCTTTTTTTGCGTTATTAATAATGCATATAGATAAAAATGCTTTTGATATTGTATTTATTGTACTTTGCTTGAGGGTGTGGATATTTACATTTTAAAATATAGCAATTTTAATTTATATCGACCAGTGGGGTATAACGTCGTGGGGCATACATTCCAGGGGGGGGGGGGCAATCTGAAATTTTAAGGGGGAAATTACAATTTTTTTACTCAGTAATTTGCTAGCAGTTTGTCTTTTTTAAAAGTAACGTTGCAAACTAAAAATAAACTGAATTTAAATAAAATTTTAAAAATCAGTTTTTATTTTGGTTGCATTTAACACTAGAACTACCGTGAGCCGTCATTTTGACGACTACATCTGAATATGTTTCGGTTCAAACCAGAAATTTGATTATAACATAAGTTTAAAAGATAGAAAGAAAAAAAGCGTTAAATAATAAAGTTAAACTGTTTATAATCAAAATTCTGGTGTGAACTATTTATATAAAACTTGACTCAAATTTCCAGTAGCTCTAGTGTTTAAAAAAAATATCCCAGCCAAAAGTTTCAGATTGAAACCGCACCAGAATAGTTAATGATATTACTATATTGTTGCGTTTTCTGGTTACTGTCAAAATTTTCACAAGGCTTTCGTTTATATATTGAATGATGCTATATGTCACACGAAGAAACTTCAATAGGTGAAACGACTTAAAAGTACATATAAATCTTATAGTCTTGAATATATTTCAGGTAAATAATATTTGAAATATCTAAACGAGGTACTATCACCATCATAAACTTTATAAATATTTAATAGCATTAGAAAAGGAAATAGATATATTGTAAATATCTAAGGCTCTAATGCAGGCATACTACACAGTAAATCAATTTACTTTGTGGCATATACATTTTATAAATTTAAAAATCGGATAATACATGGCAGACAACTAACGATATTGGGAGCATATTGAATGTATACTTTTAGACATTGTACCAGTGGCAATGAATTTTATGTCTTTTGATATTCAAGAACAGCTAGTTAATTTCCTGTCCTAATGATACAAAAAATATAAATAAAAAAATCCTAGTCATACAAAGTTTCTCCTATAAAGCTATGAGTACTGTTTTTGTGAAATTTTCATTAAAATACTCTAAAATTATCATTGTCTCATGTAACGTGCAACTTGGTAATGCGATTTTACATTTGGGTGTATTATACTATACACAGTGTACTGTTTGATATTGGTAAATACAGTGAGTAACATGAATGGTGGGACATTTCTTTAAGGCGACAGTTGACTTTCAAAATCACAAAAAACATTAAAAACCAATTTTTTGTTTTTGGAAAAAAAATGTTCTGGAAATCTTCTACTTTTAAATTAAAAAAAAATTATTCAAATCCAATAACTTTTTGCAGAGATACAGCTGTTTTTCTAACGTAAACAATCGTTAATCTACACTTAAAATAAAACTTTAAATCCAGTTTTCTCAAAATGAGAATTTTCGCCGACTGAGTAAGTTTAAAATGTTCGAAGCGTCTTAATTTTACACCAATTTTCATAATACTAGGTACTATTGTTGTTAATATACTTTATTACAAAACTTGCTATTAATATGTGTACATTATTTTCCATAAAGGTAAAAAAAAGTAATATTTTATCATCGAATTTTATCCGAAATGATCAATATTTAATATTTATATTTGGCCAAGGTACTTAGCATAATTTAAAAATGTATACCAATTATTGATATAATATCATAAAGCTATCCTATAAAAAATTACAAGTTTCTGAAACGAAATTTAATGCACATGGAGCATTTTTTATTTGTATCACTAATTAGCATATTAATAAATAAATTAATTAATCATTTGCATATTAATATTTTTTTAATGACATTAAGAAATTTTCTTAATTATTGAACAGATTATAAGTATATTAAATTTCAAAAAAATTGAGCAAAAACTGTAGAAAATGTTTTTGAACGTCCACTGTCGCCTTAACCCATTAAGGACCAGCCTCTTTTAGATTTCTTTTAACCCTTTCCGGCGCTGTGTCCTTAAAAAAGGGCACCTAATTTTAATTCCAAAACTGACAAACGGCACCAAGAATATTTAACTAAAATTTTCCTATTATAATGCACACGAAAATAAGCAAGTTCGTATTTTCTAATAAATTCGTTTATAAATTGCGGTGTCAGTCCATTATTTCATCCGTTTATAAGCAGAATTACTCCGCGCCGGTAAGGGTTAATTCTTCAACACCGGTTTTTTCCACATTGTAGTTTTGATTGCTTTAATCGCTCAAAATTCGAGATTAGATATTGTGAAAATTTCCAAACTAGAATAGTGGTATTCAAATAAAATTTAAAAGTTTTGTTCGCCTTGCATGGCAAGTTTTCTTGCCAACAGGCCTTAATGAGTTAGAACTAAATGTGTTCGAAGACCAAGATACCACTCTATTTCATTTTCTTTATACACCCCTAGGATGATTTTAGATGGCTATTCTAATTTTAAAATCATTTCAGTATTAAAACTATATTATAAATCTAAGGAACATGCTACTATGATAGGAATGCAATGTACATCAATATTTTCCTTCCTTCCTCTCACAGGGTGAAAATGCAATAACATTCCAAGAAACAAAAAAAAGTCTCTAATAAAATAACACTTCATGAATGATGCTGTGCAAACCGCTATCTTTATCTCGTTAAAGAAAGAAGGGGGAAAAAAGAAGATATTACAATATATCACAATTTAGGTCCTAACTGGACCATATCATATTAAGTGTGTGATTTATCAAAGGAATGAGAAACTTTTTAAAAGAAATTAATGACGCCAAAAGTTCGAAGATAAGCAAGTACCCGTTTAACGGACCGTAACGACCTATTTTCTCCCTTACACAGGAATTGATTTATAATTCGCGTACATATGTAAAAAAAGAAGAAGGAACTTTTAAGATTTCTTTATTGCTGAGCGAATTTACTATTCTTATACAAAAGGTTTAAGCAAATTGTGAAAATTTTAACAAAATTAACGAAATTATTATAGGTACAATGTCGTATTTATAGAAATTCCTAAAGAATTTTTTTTCCAACCTTTCAGTTTGAATTAATTTCTTTATGTAGTTAATTCATCTTAGCGTCTTGGTGTTTCTTCTTTTATTTTGCTTTTCAATTTTCATATACTTTCTATTGTAATTGTTTATTCCAAATTTCTCACCTTAGTTTTTTTTTTCTTTATAATTATTTTGATATTAAAATTATTGATTTTTCATTTATATTCATTTTTCTTTAAGTTTCTGATTTTGTGTATGGTTTATATCGCTCTCTCTCCTTCTGGCTGCACTTATCATGCTTATTTATTGTTTGGTTTCTCCTTTTATCCAGTTTTATCTCCTTTTGCATGTTCTGTACCATTCGTATCTCCGTGTTTTCTTATATTTTCTATAAGCTTCGCATCCACTCTCACAATAGCAGCGCATAAAGAAGTAATGTTAGTTCATGAAGCATGAAATTTCTGCATGAAGAATAAAATTTTTGATCTTTTGAAACGCGTTACATTGTCTATATTTTATGGGGTTTATACAACAAATTCTTTTCCGATGTATTGTGTTTTGCATTAGAATTTAATATATTGGCTTTAACAAGATACTCGCCCCTCCCTCTCTCCGTCTTTTCTGGGACTTCCAATAAGCATCAGCTCTCACAAAGGCGTGTCTTCTTTTGAAACGAGTTAATTTTTCTTTATTTTTGGATGTGTATGTAAGAAGTTCTTCTCCGATGTATTGTATTTTACATAAGTATTTAATATATTTGCTCTAACAAGATACTTGGGTCTCCTTCTCTCCGTCTTTCTTCCAAAAAGTCTTACATCAGCTCTGACGATGGTAGTGCATGAAGAAACAATGTTAGTGCTTGAAGAAGCAATGTTAGTGTATGAAACATGAAGTTTCTGCATGAAGAATTAGATGTTTCTTCTTTTGAAACGAGTTACGTTGTCTTTATTTTATGGGGTGTATATAAGAAGTTCTTTTCCGATGTATTGTGTTTTGCATTATTATTTAATATATTTCATCAAGCAAAATGCTCGCATCTTCCTCTCTCCGTCTTTTCTGATACTTCCAATAAGCTTTATATCCACTCACACAATGGTAGTTCATGTAGAAACAATGTTAGTGTTTGAAGAAGCAGTGTTAGTAAATGAATCATGAAGTTTCTACATGAAGAATTAACCCGTTAACGCCCGAATTATTTCCTTCATTAAAATTAAAATTTTGGATTTACCACCACTTTTAAAAGAAGAGTAATTTTTATCTTATTTTATCAAGGAATTTGTCTCATGGAAGGAATTATACATTTATCTTCATATTTGTTGGTGTGAAATGAGCTTTCTTGCCGCTACGTCTAGTGATCTAAAAATACGCCACTGGGCGTTAATGGGTTAAACGTTTCTTCTTTTGAAACCCGTTAAGTTTTCTTTATTTTTGGAAGTGTATATAAGAAGTACTTTTTCGGTGTATTGTGTTTTGCAACAGTATTTAAAATATTTGCTCTTACAAGGTACTTAAAAAAATCATTGGTTTTTAGGAAGCAGTTCGGGAATGTGAAGTCCCTTTTTCATAGAGGTATATGTCACTGCAAACATCACTGAAGTTTGACAGAGCTCGTTGTATACATGGTGTCCACTCTCAACTGAGTCCTACAGCTAAATTCTAAACCGTTATAGTCATTCAGGGTAACTTTGAACCATGGGGTGTAACTTTGCACCACTTCCTATTTTTCAATATTTTTGACTCCAAAAGCCTAAATAAACTCAGGAACTGTGCTCTGTTGGCAAGCTTCTAAACTGGGAATTCTAAACTGGGAGCGGATAAACTGAATATTTGGACATTAATGAGAAATGACATAGAACATAATGACTCCTCCTTTCAAACCCCACACAAGATAAAGCAGAGCAAATTTCACTATTTCAGTCGTTTATAGAGTTTTAGTCAGTAAAAGAATAAATATATGCAATTTTAGAGGTTTAACCACTAAAAGAAATACATATATGCAATTTTAGAGTTTTAGTCAATAAAAGGAGAAAATATATGCAATTTTAATAAAGATTTTTTTTAATACCGCGCACTTCAGCGTACATCAGGGCACTGCAGCAAATAATTCTTGACAATTTTTATGCACGTCTAAAATCATTCTATTAACAAGACTTCCTACAACAATGTCAGTACTCAGATTTTACAAATTATGATATGACTAGCAAACCCCGCGGATTTGCTCGCGTAATAGTTGAAATATGCCAAGTGATATTTGCATGACTATTTTTGATTAGAAGTACACTTTTTAGAATAATTCCAAAATTACAAATTAAATCACAGTTTGACTGAACTTCATTATAAAAGTGCAATAGACAGAAATGAGATTTTAATTAATACGAAGAACTAAAACTAATTCCAAATAAATGATAATTTAGAAAGTATTTTGAGACTTTTATGCTCATTTCATACGCTCATTTCAGTATTCATTTGAAGTTTTGAATTTTTTAGAAACCATCTTAACACATTTACATCTTAAAATTAATCATCATGACAAATTCCAAGCTTCTAGTCTAACAGTCTACCACCTCTCTGGTGTTAGTGAAATAGAATGTCTCGAAAAATGTTGAAACAGAGACTGTCGCCATTAATTTGCCAACATTAACCTTGAAATCGGTTGGTATTTCCAAATATTCTATGGAAAACAGAATTTAAATGTTTTTAAAGGCTTTATTATTGTTCCAGCCAACCAGGTGGTAGTAACACCAGCATAAAATATAGCCCGTATAGGCTCTTATAGGAGACCCGTATAGTGTAGAATTTTTATTGGTAGGGGAGAGAACCTTAAATTGCCAAGTCAAATTTCAGTATTTGCCAACTCGTTTTATAATTTTGCCAACTTACCATAGTAAGAAAATGTAATATAGTTCTTATTTGTTAAAAGTTTAATAATATTCCCAATTAGTTTTGTAATGTCTGCCAAGTCTATCAGAAATAGAAAATATATTATAGTTTTTAGTAAAGTTTTAAACAAATTTGCCATCTAAGTTTGTAAATTTGCCAAGTGTAATAATATTTGCGAATGTATCCCCCCCCTTAGCGATGACCCTGCGAGGGACTATCACTCTTTATTCGCAACCAATAACTTCTGTAAACGGTTTATTATTTCCTGAGATTCCATAGAAATCGTAATTTAGGACTCTTTTACAATGCTTTTCGCTCCTTCCCTTCGCTTCACTTCTTTTTAATTTCGAATTTTATTTTCGACTGTTCTTAGAGGACATTTATATTTTATAAGTAACTACCGCGCTATATTTAAAGTTTCTAGCCTCTGCAGTACCGTAGAAATCGCAATTTAGAACGTTCTTTGCTCCTGCAACCCTCTAGGGATTGTGGCACCGACGTAAAATATAGCTTATGTTTGAGTAGGTTCTATCTTCATCAATTTGCAACTATTATGTTTCAAATCGGTTTCGTATTTCATACGATTCCATAAAAATCGTAATTTAGAACGCTTATAAAACGCTTTTCGCTCACTTCATCCTTTTAAATTTAGAATTTTCTTTCAACAATTCTTAGTAAGCATTTGCACCTTTGAAGTAATTACCATTCCAAATTTAAAATGTTAGACCCCCTCAGTAACACAAAAAACGCAATTTAGAAATGTTTTGCCCCTGTAATTCCCAGGTGGTAGTGACAACAACGTAAAATATAAGATATGTTGGAGTGGGGGCTGTCACCATCAATTTGAAACCATTACTTCTGAAATCAGTTTATATTTCCTGAGATTGCGCAGAAATCGCTATTTAGAAAGTTTTCAGAACGCTTTTCGTTCATTTTCACCCCTTTTAAATTTCAAATTTTTAAGGAACTCTTCTTAGAGAGCATTTATATCTCATAAGTAATTACCATGCCAAATTTCAAGTTACTAGTCCCTTCAGTATCACGAAAATCGCAATTTAGAAAGTTTTTTTACAATGCAACCGCAAGGTGGTAGTGACGCCGACATGAAATAGATCCTATACTGGAGCAAGGGCTGTCGTAATCAATTTCCAACCATTACTTTTGAAATCGGTTGGGTATTTTTTGAGATTGCGTATAAATCGCAATTTAGAATGTTTTTCGTCCATTTTCACCCCTTTTAAATTTCGAATTATTTAGGAAATGTTCTTAGTGATCATTTATATATTATAAGTAACTACCATGCCTAGTTTCAAGTTGCTAGCCCCTGCAGTATTACAAAAACGCAATTTAGATCGTTTTTCGCTCCTTCACCCCCTTCGGGGTAACAGCACAGACATGAATTACAGCCTATGTTGGAGCGAGGGCTATCACCATCGTTTTCACACCATTATTTTTTAAATCGGTTCGGTACTTCCTGAGATTGCGTAGAAATCGCAATTTAGAAAGTTTTTTAGAACGGTTTTCGCTCATTTTCACCCATTTAAATTTAGGTTTTTTAGAAAATGTTCTTAAGGATAATTTGTATCTTATAAGTAACTGCCCCTCCTAATTTCAGGAATATAGGCCCTTCAGTAACACAAAAATCGTAATTTAGAACGTTTTTTGCTTCTGCAACCCCTAGGTGTTAGTGACACCGACATAAAATAGGGCTTATATTGGAGCAAGGGTTGTCATAATCGATTTCCAACCATTACTTTAGAAATAAGTTGGGTACTTTCTGAGACTGCGTAGAAATCGCCATTTAGAACGTTTTTTAGAACTCTTTTCGCGCATTTTCACCCCTTTTAAATTTTGAAATTTTTAAGAAATGATTTTAGAGATCATTTATATCCTATAAATAACTACTATTGTAAATTCCCTGTATCTGGGCCCTTCAGTAACACAAAAATCGCAATTTTGAAATTTTTTTTTTGCTCCTGCCACCCCCTTTAGGGGTAGTGGCACCGACATAAAAAGAAGCCTATATTGGAGCAAGGGTTGTCACCATCATTTTTACACCATTGTTTTTTAAATCGGTTTCGTGCGTAAAAATCGCCATTTAGAACGTTTTTTAGAACGCTTTTTGCGCATTTTCACCCGTTTTAAATTTGGAATATTTTAAGAAATGTTCTTAGAGATCATTTATATCTAATAAGTAACTACCATGCCAAATTTCATGTATCTAGACCCTTCAGTAACGCAAAATTCGCAATTTCGAACGTTTTTTGCTCCTGCACCCCCTTTAGGGGTAGAGGCACCTGCATAAAATGTAGCCTATGTTCGAGCGAGGGTTATCACTATCACTTTGACATCATTATTTTTTAAATCGGTTTGGTACTTCCTGAAATTGCGTAAAAATCGCCATTTAGAACGGTTTTCGCGCATTTTTACCCCTTTTTAATGTCGATTTTTTAAAGAAATGTCCTTAGAAATCATTAGTATATTATAAGTAACTACCATTCCAAATTTTATGTTTCTAGGCCCTTCAGTAACACAAAAATCGCGTTTTTAGAACGTTTTTTGCTCCTACACCCCCTTTTGGCCAGTGGCACGGACATAAAATATAGCCTATGTTCTAAGTTGGACTAACACCATCATTTTGATACCATTACTTTTGGAATCCGTTCGGTTGTTCCAGAGCTTACTTCCTACAAATAAACAATTCTTACCTCTTTATAATATTGGTATAGATTAGTATAGATAGTATAGATAGATTAGTATAGATTACATAAAATTTAGAGAGCGTCGAAGTGTCTGAGATCAAAAGGACACAACGAGGATTAGGAAATTATAAAAAAAATAATCTGATTATAGCAGCAAGTATCTGTTAGCTACCACCACTTTCGTTAGTCCCCTAAAAAACAATAGACTGGCGTCTGCTTCCCTGTGGCGAATTTTTCAAGATTGACAAAGTAAAAAAGAGGCGTTTCCTCGAAGGAGAATCGAAACTGGAGGGTCAGGCAACACAAAGAGCTATAAACATATGTTTATATCTATTTTTTTCTTAAAAGTTTGCTAAAGGAAATATACGTTCAAATTACAGATCTTTGTTTTATGTCCAATAACATTAATTTTAATGTATATATATATATATATACAGGTGACTACAAATTAGTTGGGCAAAAACAATGATTTATTGAACGGAATTGACCGGAAAACAAATTAAAGTACATGTAAGATAGAAAAATAGTTAAAGTTTACAATTATTGAAGAAAGTTTCGTCGTACTTGCACAGCAGAATGGGTTTCATGAAACCAAAGAAAGCATTTCGCTTTTTCAGCACCGTTGTACGTCTCTATTATCGTAATGCCGAACAAAATTGAGCAATAGCGTCAATTTTGACACCTAACACCATCTATGAATAAACTTTGGCAATATTACTACTAATCTGATTTTCAACTAGTTAATTTCATTTGATATTTCGGAAGTTCTTAACTTACGAAATTGTCCAACTAATTTGTAGACCCCCTGTATAGCATAAAATTTAAAAACAGCATTATGCGAAAGAAAAATCCAGTTTACAATACTGTTAAAGAAAATGTATGCAAAGAAAAGGACTTAAACCTACTCATTTTTAAGAATAAATGTATTATAAACAAGCAAATATTATGCCTAAATATAAGTAACAAGTACTTAAAAATAAGCTTGTCGTTAACTTACAGTACCATATCTTAGAGACCAGGAGCCGGCAGCACAGACAACCATCTTATCGAGTTGGAGGCTGAAATTCCAGAATTAGCTAAAACTCGATTCCCAAATTAAAACGCAATTGGTCTGCCAAGTCATATCTTGGTGAAAAACACCTAAAAACCCAATTTTAACGGTCGACTCGTAGGTTTAACATTGCGTTTTCCTGCACCCAAAGGTATGAAAACATGGCGGACTGGGAGCAGGATTACACAATGGTAAACCTACGAATCAACCTCTAAAATCGTGTTTTTAGGTATTTTCTTCTAAGTTATGACTTGACAGACGAATTGCGTTTTAACATGGGAATCGAGTTTTAGCTAATTCTGGAATTTCAGCCTCCAACTCGATGAGGTGGTTGTCTCATGGTTCGTATGCCTCCTTGAATTTTGCAGACCAGAAAATTTTTTGCATCAGTATTATGTTATAGAAAATCTCTTCTTAAAAGAAGGCGAAATTTTGCGTTTTTAACATAGATTTCTTTTCCTATAAAAAATACTGGTAGTACCATGGGGAAATAACGGTATCCGTACGAACCATGTGTCTGTACTGCCGGTTCCAGGTGTATTATGACGGCTGTATCAAATCCGTGTGTAACAAGAGTAAAACGTCTGAACAGCGGACACCTCTGTACTTTGGAATTTGTACGCTCTTCAGGATTGAATTCATGCTTACTCTATAGGTCGTGGAAATTGGAAAAGTGTTCACTAAATAAAAGTGGCCGCTATTTGGGAGCAGGATTACCAGTTTGACTTTTTTTCCAAAAATTCCGAATTTATAGTAGAACTTCTCAATAATATATTTTTCTTTCATTTAATGACAGACATTTCGTTTTTACATAAAATAAAAATTCTTCTTTTGGAAGTTCCGGTATAAATTTACATTTTTTGAATAAAAGAGGAGGCCAAACTAGGGAGCCTGTTCGGGAGTGTCCTTTATGCAGGCTTTACCACCAGTAAATTTGAACAGAAATTTCCTAGCTCGTTATTCATGCAGAATTTCTGTGATAAATAAGGCAAAATTTTCTATTCCTTTTAACTGGTGGATGTTTGCCCCATTGGTACTGAGAATCAGGCCAAGCTCATGAATGTGCTCGTAAAAACTAAATTACGTAGTAGGAAAGTTCTATAAAAATAAAGCGGATTTCCAAATCTAAAATGAGTTCGTATGTTTATAAAGATTGAGACTTAAATATTCGGAATTATTATAAGAGAAAATACTCAAAAATGAGTTTACATTTTGTTATTTCCAGTTGCAGAATTTTGGAACTGGAAATTTTTACATTAATAAAGCCATCATACGAATAGAAAAATACTTGCTTCCTACTACAGCCTCGTTGTATAGGCAAGATTATACGGCAATTTATTAATGCAATATTTATGCACATAATAATATTACATGTTATAATAGAATCTAAATTTTTAGAAATAAATTGTTTATTGTTTAACTCAAAACAAAAATTCAATTTATCAAAATATTTCAAAGGGCATAGCCGAATAAGCATTGGAAACATGCCTTTCAATCAAATTTCCTGATTTTTTTCCCAGATGTGGCTACATATCTGACAATATATTTCCCCTATTATCACCCTATAAATATTGATATTTAATGAGTAAAAATGTTTTTTTGATTTTTTAAAAAACGGATTTTTTCAAAAACTGCTGCACGGATTTTCATGCCATAGATACCAAAGATGCATAACTGGTAATTTTTGTATAATTTTCTGTTTATAAAAACGGTGTGAAATAGCGAAATAAAAATTAAAAAAAATTAAAATCATATCTTATGGTTATCCGAAAATTATCATTTTCTTGTAAAAAACTCCCCATATGTGCCCGTATATTCTATATAAATGCCGAAAGTTTGCGTTGGGTACTACATATAAATATTTACAAAAATGTGTATTAAAATTATTGAAATTCATTTTAAGGCGTTATTTGAGGCGGAGCTACACAACTTCGACATCCGAAGATATTTTGGAATAAACAGTTACAGAATTGCTGTATTTAAAATTTTAATGAACACATGAGCAACATTCTCAACGATGTCGATATCAAAATGAGCATGAAGTTGAAAAACATGGATTATATGCTTAACGGAATCTAAAATATATCAGTTGACATATTGTCTGCTGACTTTGTTCCAAAAATTATTCGGATGTCGAAGTTGAGTAGCCCCGCCCAAAATAACGCCTTAAACTGTATTTCAATATTTTTAATATACATTTGGAACAGATGTGTTATTATCCCACCCTCCGCCATCTTGGATTTTTTTTGGCGAGAAAACCCCTTTTCCGCCAAGTAGTAAATGTCGCCAAGCACCCGTTTCTACGCATGTTTGGCTCAACGAAAATAAAATGTAAATAATAAACAAAATTCGCTAAACTGGCAAATCAGTAATCCTTGTATGAGCGCTTCGCGCACATTTAACGGAAAAAAAACATCGCCGAATTCAGCATTTCTCGCTAATATAGCATTCTCAAAATTCAGCAGTTCTCGTCTTGTAGCAATCTCAAAATGTAAAAAACTCTTAAAACAGCAAAATATGCCTTAAAAACGAGACTCGCTAAAGTGGCAATCAGCAATAGTTGTATGAGCGCTTCGCGCTCATTTTCCGAAAAAAAAACATCGCCGAATTCAGCATTTTTCGCGATATAGAATTCTCAAAATTCATTAGTTCTCGTTTTGTAGCAATCTCAAAATGTAAAAAACTCTTAAAGCAACAAAATATACATAAAATTATCAACATACCTTAACAGACATCTGCTTTCTTGAAACCTACAGCACAAAATATAACACCGCCGTCATTTTCCAAAATAGGCTTAATATGCATTGACACGCTATAAACAAACCCCCCTTTCATGTCAAAATTTCCTCATATTTCTTAATTACTTCAGCAAGAGCGTTTAAACGGACTACAGAAACTATAGTCAATGAAATACATCCAATAAATTTAACATAAAAATAAAAAGACAGCCATAGAACACGATATCAAAGAGTATCTGGTACAAGAGTCAACCAACCGTCAGCAACGAAACGACACCCGGCAGTGAAATGAATGTTCACGCTCTCGCGTCATAAAAAAGGGGGTTGCCATAATAAGTTACTAGACGCCAAACGCTGGGGTTGCCATAATAAGTTACTAGACGCCAAACGCTGGGGTTGCCAGAGCGATAAAAATCGCCAAATACTCAACATCGCGGAGGGTGGGATAATAACACATCTTAGCCATACATTTTTGTAAATATTTTTATGTTGTACCTAACGCAAACTTTCGGAATTTTTATAGAATATATGGGCACATATGGGAAATTTTTTACAAAAAAATGACAATTTTCGGATAACCGTAAAATATGATTTTTATTTTTTTTAATTTTTATTGCGCTATTTCGCACAGTTTTTATAAACAGAAAATTATACAAAAAATACCAGTTATGCATCTTTGGTATCTATATATCCTCAGTAAATGGCATGAAATTCCGCGCGGCAGTTTTTGAGAAAATCCGTTTTTTTTTTAAATCGAAAAAACATTTTTATTTCATTAAATATCAATATTTGTAGGGTGGTAAAAGGGGAAATATGTTATCAGGTATGTAGCCATATCTGGGAAGAAAATCAGGAAATTTGATTGAAAGGCATGTTTCCAATGCTTATCCGGCTTATGCCCTTTCAAATATTTATTTGAATTCTTTCGATCAATTTCTTTATAAAATAACTTTAAATCAAGATTCCAAGTTTGGGTCTTTTTTTCTAATCTGAATTTACACCGTAAATTATGAAAGATAAATAACTACTGAGTATAATTACAAAATGCCTGTCTTTAACCCCTTGAGGGGCAAGCAATTGCGTTTGTGTAATGCTGAATTACCACCGGAAAATTAGAAAAATTTTATTTCAGAACAAGGAAAAGCAATTCTACGACTTTTTTTCCACCAAAGTTAGAAAAGTAAAATTTCGTAATTGTTTTCTTGTGTAAATCTTCATTAATCGTAGGTGGGATAAAATATATCCAATCGCCTCTTAAGGGGTTAACATAACACAAAATTTTGTTTGAATTTTCTGGTAAGAATCTGGAAATTCTGAATTTAAAAAAAAAGGAAAGCCCACTTCAAATTAAAGTAAATTCTTAACTTTTAATAAATGTCACCATCTCTAAATGTAACTAAAAAAGTAATAACATTTTTTTAAGTCAGAAGGCTACAAGAATAAAAATACTGCAATAATTATATGCCGTTTATTCAAGTAATATTATTCTATAAATAAAAGTCGGAGATCTTTCTATATCCTTTTCTACTTAGCCAATATTTGGATAAAATCCTTTCGAAATTCCTTGCTTCTATTGAATAGATGAAAAGTTCTTCCAGATCTTTTCAAGTATATCCCTAGCTAAGAAGTCGGCTTCACAGATGCGTAAAGTTTGCCGAGCATAATGCCGAATAGATACTTATTGATATCGAGAGAGTTTCACCGTATCCGAAAATGGTATTTGGGACGTAAAAGGAATTAATTCAGGCATAATTTTCGTGGACTTTATCCAGTATAATAGTTTATTTAAATGTAATTTCATCCGAACTTTCATAGTATAATTATTATTAAGTTATAGAGTTTCTTATTGCTTCTAATCGACGTAAGTACGACGTTTCATTTAGGATAAAAGCACTTCGATCATGGAAATAAATCACTGTTGTGACATTGTTTCATTGTGAAAGCGAATGTATTACAAATTAATTCATGTAAGCTATGGAAAAATTATGCGTTAAAATTTTCACGTAAAATCAACAAATGCATTACGCTTTAGTTTAATTAGGGATTTAAAAGTTCCCTATTAGTCTCTAATATTTCCACTTTTTGAAACAAAATTGATGTTATATCAATATCTATTGGTAAAAAAGAAAAAAGAAAAAAAAAAGACAATATCTGAATTACCAAATCAGGATTGCCAGTTTGGCCTCCACTTTATTTCGAAATTTCATAATTTTTAAATAAGAATCTTTACTTTAAGTAACCACAAAATTTCTGTCATTAAATAAAGCAAAAAATACTATTTTTAATTTCTGGCACGAATGCGGATTTTCTGAATAAAAATGGAGGACAAACTGGTAACCCTGCACCAAATTATAAAAACGGAAATAGCAATTTGACTAGAAAAGTTTTCTTTCAATTTATGTCAAAAATTTAAATCATTTTAAATCGTTCTGGAGTTTTATAAAAAAAATATTCCGCACCAGATATTTTATTTAAAACTATTTAACTTATTATTCTTTGCTTTATTACTTTTAATCTGATATCTTTTTAGCATTTTTATTTTTATTAAATGTGTAGTGATCTATTCTCACATGATCAGGATAAAGCGAGTTACTAGCTTAGAGTAACTGGCTTGGCCTTTTGCTCGACGCTAACGTTCTCGCCTCCTGATCATGAGATCCCTGGTTCAAATCCCATCGTCACTCACTCTCTCCAAAGTGGTGACCCGGACAAACACGCAAAAACAACCTTCAGCAACAATCATCTCACCTCATAACCAACAGATGGCAGCACTAAATAATCATCCCCTGCAACCAAAGCCTGTGACATGCTCACAGCACAAAGCCTGTCCTCACACGCATCACATATGCGTGCGACAGCATCATTCACGATTGCATATCGCTCGTCAGACGTCAGCAATACGTCTTTCTCACTGGGGATGGAGTGTGTAGCGATCTCATCTCACATGATCAGTATAAAGCGAGTTACTTGCTTAGAGTAACTGGCTTGGCCTTTTGCTCGACGCTAATGTTCTCGCCTCCTGATCATGAGATCCCTGGTTCAAATCCCATCGTCACTCACTCTCTCCAAAAATGAAATGTCTATGTTACGAGTTTTTTTTTTTTTTATGATGGGGTTTTCCATTTCGCCTGCCTTTTGTGAATATAATGGAGTTCTTTTATCTTTCTTTTTTTTTTCTATACATTTATAAACTGTTAAAATTTAGAGTATTTCATTTACACTCATTTCTAGTTCAGTCCTTATAACAGTATTTTTTCTTTTTAATGTGGTTTAGCCACATTTAAACAGTTTTTCTCTCGTGGCTCCCTATGCCTCACCTAGTCCAACCATCCTTTACATTGGATGTTAAGTTGCTCCGCAGCAATGTAATCCAGAACATCATCTACATTCTTCCTTTGTCATATTTAGTTTATTTTAAAGAAATTTCTGGTTTGAATAAATATTTTGAATGCACTTGCCCGGTCCATTGGACACGTTTGGTAGGCGGAGGGTTAAGCTTATCCTAAAACCGAAATGAACTGTAATTTTGAATTCGCATATTTCAAGCAACTGGAAATTGCAAGTTTCCAAATAATATTTTAATTAATTATTAATATTTACCAATTAATATTTAATAAAAAATTTAGGTTACAATAAGTATATTTTTTAAGAAGTTTATTTCAAAAATATACAGGGTGCAATATGTTATCTATCGCCAACCTTTAATTTCTCAACCGTTGGTCGTACACATATAGTTCCAATTACAAAAACCTTTCAAATAAGCTAAATATTCATGCTGTGGCCTTATTTAAAGTAAAATATCAATTTTATAAAAATTACGAACACTAACTTTTTATACGGTCCCCCAGTCCCTATAGTTATATTTAGTAAAAGTTTACTCATATCATAACAAATATAACACAAAAAGTTTGACATCTGTACTACAAAAATTGACCCAGTTATTAAATTTCAAAGTTTGAGAGTTTTGCACATGATTTTGTCTTTCCTTAAGGGATCAGTTAAAAGAAGAATTAAAGTAATTCGAGATCAAAATCAGAGTGCTATGTCCTTTTTACGGCGAATCCACCTTTAGGCACCTTACGGCGAATCCACCTTTAGGCACCTTACGGCGAATCCACCATATCACCAAATCGGGGAATCAAAAAATAGGGTTATTTCATCTAAAAATTTGAGCTAACTTTTATGGGTCAAACAACATTCAGAAGTACCGACGATACCGGCTAAAAGTGGCTTCACTGTAAAAAGGGCATTGCACCCTGATTTTGATCTGCAATTACTTTAATTCATCTTTTAACTGATCCCTCAATGAAAGACAAAATCATGTGCAAAAATCTCAAACTTTGAAATTTAATAACTGGGTCAATTTTTGTAGTATAGTTGTCAAACTTTTTGTGTTATATCTGTTATGATATGTGTAAACTTTTACTAAATATAACCATAGGGACTGGGGGACCATATAAAAAGTTAGTTTTCGTAATTTTTATAAAATTGATTTTTACTTTAAATAATGCCACAATATGAATAGTTACCTCATTTGAAACGTTTTTGTAATTGGAACTATATGTCTAAAACCAACGGTTGAGAAATTAAAGATCGGCGATAGATAACATATTGCACCCTGTATATTTTGTATTTTAATTTTCGAAAACAAAAATATTAATTGTAACCTATAATTTTTCAAAACAAAAATCGTTTCCTAAAAGCTTTTAATATGTGTATTCGAAATTATAGCTCATTCCGCCAAATAGTAGTAAAGAGAAGAATGAATGATTTTACTATGCGAATGAATCATTCAGACACGCAAAACCAAAGCTCTGAGACTTTGTTTTAAAAAAATCAATTTCTACCAGAAAATATGTATCGGAAAAAATATTCCTATTTTATTTAGTATTAATTTAAGAAAAACCTGTAAGAAAGTAAAACTTCTTTTTACCTTCAAAATTTCTGATGATAATTGTTAAAAGAATTACGAAAGTTGGCAACTATGATCTCTTTTTTTTATTAAATTTCTGGATGTATTTGATTATAAATACATACAAAGGTTGGGAATTATGTTTTTGCCCATACTCGAATGATTCATTTGATAGTAAAATCAGTCATTCTGACCATTCCTACCAAGTAGCCTTTGAGTTATGCTTAATGAACTACACGCATTGCAATCTGTTTTGCAACGATTAACCCCTTGAGAGTCTGTGGGATATATTTTATCCCACCTGCGATTATTGAATATTTGCACCGGAAAAATTTCATCAAATTTTACTTTTCTAACTTTGGTGGAAAAAGCCGTAAAATTGCTTTTCGTTATTTTGCATTAAACTTGTTTAAGGATTCCGGTGTGAATTCGACATTACAGAAACACAACTACTTGCTCCTCAAAGGGTTAAAAAGTGAAATAAACATAGGAGTTCCAAATTTTAAGCATGAATTATTCCTAAACTACTTGTCCGAATGATTTCCTATTTCGATTCTTAAAGTAAAATTCACAGAAAATCCAAATATGTCGTCAAAATTAGGGTTTCGTATTGAAAAAATTCATAGTTTGTTACCTCAGGTTTATTATGGAGAAGGGCCAGTTTGGCCGCAACTTTTATTGCGAAATTCCGAACTCACACCGAAAATTCCTAAATAATCATTAGTGTCAGTCATTCATTAACCCCTTGAGGGGCGGTGGTATGTTTATGAAACCACTTAATTTTAATTCCCAAATGCAACATTGCACCTGAATTTTGGTTTAAAAATTTAGGTTTATTATGTCTGTGAAATATAGCTTTTCCATTTTTACAATATATATATATATATATATATATATATATATATTCAAATTCCGGTGTTATTCATTAATTCTAATACTTTAGCAATGGAATTGCTTTGCCCTTGAAAGGCTTAAATCAGAAAAAAACTGTTCGTATTTACTGATACTAATTCAGAATTTTTGAATAAAATGGAGGCCAAACTGATAACCCTGCTCCAGTGTTGCCAGTGGGCTACTTTTTTTTTAATTCAGATTTCTTGTTTGGCACCACTTTTTGGAAACGGTAAAATTCACTTTATTTTTGCCCTAATTAATATGTCATTAAATAAGGCACATTTTACAATTTCAAAAAAGTGGTGCCAATCAAGAAACTGATTTTTAAAAAAGTAGCCCATCTGGCAACACTGCCCTGCTCCAAAGTTTATTTCTGGAACAGCTTATAAATTGAAAGAAACATAATTTCCAGTTTAATTACAATTTTATTTTTTTCTGGAACATTTGTGTGATTAAAATGTAAGGAATTTTTTTTTGACTGTACGCATTGAAAGATATTATATATAAGGGTATTTGTGTGTTATAATGTCTCTCTCAATTTTAAATGGATATTCATAACATAAGAGTAAAAGTTAATAACTGACTATGTAAATATGGACAAAATTCCAGTATTGTCAATTCAGTAATTCAATCAGCAGAAATTACGAAAAAAAAATTTCAAAACTAAACAAGAACGAAAAATCATGCGTCAAGCGTAAATTATGAAACACTTTCAAACACCATTCAGAATACTGTAACAACCCTTCACAGTTCATTTAGACAATTTGGAAAACGCATAACGCATTTGAAAACTCAATTTCTGCTATTACCATCAACTAGGGGACCGTACCCTGTCCCCCCGGGTTACAGGATATAGGTGAAAACCATGTTTTAAAATTGAAAACTAATATTTTTTTTACAAGCAATTTATTTTTAAATTGCCCACAAACAATAAAAAAGCATTTCTCACATGAAAAATATCAATTATACATCAAATAAAGTTTTGAAATTTATCAAAAGCGACATTTCCGTATTAGCCGTATGCTAAGAGTTATTAGCCGAAGATTTTTCTACTTACGGCATCCTTTTATATTCTGATAATTTCAGAGCCTTAACCCTTTCAGGGGCAAGGTACTTGTGTTCATAAAATGTTGAAATAATTTAATGACACCAGTATTTACAAGAGAATTTATTTGTAAACAAGTAAAAGCATATTTTCGCGTATTTAATAAAGGTGAAGTTTTCATTATAAAATTCCGGTGCCAATGTGGCAATTAGGGATTAAAATCATGTGATGCCGTGACAGAATCACCGCCCTTGAAAAGGTTAAGCGCGTAGTTCAATTACATGTTTGTTAAATTTATGTTTATTTCTATTATTTTATTTATTTGTTCATGGAGGAAGTTATTATTTTTTTTATGGAATATTAGCCGTAAGAAAATTATTAACTCTTTATGTTGTTTTAAGGGCAAACAGATTAATCTTTCGTAATCGAGTTCCAAGCGATAGAGATAAATTAAATATATTTCATGCTTGAAAATTATTTTTAGATCCATAGACAATCAGTAAACTGATATGCACTTTGCAAACAAATTCCATTTGAAAGATTTTTTTCCCTATTTGTCTGTTGAACAATTGCTGTTGCTTTATGTGCAAGATGTTTATCATTATCATTATGTATTGAAGCCGGCACTTGATAAGATAAATTACACAAAATCATGTTTGGAAATTATTTTAAAGAACACAATAAATCAGTCAATTATGATACAATTTTTAAACAAATTGCATTTGAAAGTAGATTTTTTCCTTATACAACGTTCTAAAAACTGAAAATATACGGTGGTCATAAGATTAAAAAATTGCAGTAGCGAAAATTTCAAAATCGAAAATATCTTTGCATGTGAACAGTCGTGCTCTTAACTCGAGATTCTAATCTCAGTACCGGAGAGTAAAAATTGACGTAAATTATGTTTTTTAGACGCATTGTAAAAATGTTTAGTTTTATCTAAGAAAATGATAATTTTCTTTTAAATATAACGTTATTTTGACTTAAGCAGGGCTCCCAATGGTCCGCCAACTGAATACCAATAAATTTTAACAGAAAATTTTATGGTAGGTTTGCGGTAGAATTAACTTTCAAAGGTGCTTCTGGGGCGGTTTGTAAGAAAAATCTAAAAAGAAAATCTTTCTAAAATAATATTGATATTCAGTTGGCGGACCATTTGGGAGCCCTGCTTAAGCATTTCGCCTTGTGTCTGAAACTCAGTATCAGTACATATGTAGAATGAAACAAATATGAAAACTTTATGAGGAAAAATGCGTGTTTTCAAAAGAAGTTCGTCATTTTCCGTTCAAAATATTATATCCCTAATGGGATTTTGCACCACTAAACCCTATACAACAATTTGCATCAACAATTTTGAATTTTTATCAGAAAATGGCATGAATAAAGATAAATAAATCTCTTTTTTTTCTCTCTCTTCTCTGCAATAATGAAAGCTATCTAATTATCACCATAATGAAGAAATTTCATAAAATACTTTAAAAATAAAAATAATAAAATGGGGATATTAAAAAAAAACAGCCAGTACGGGTACATCTACAAATGATGAGCTTTCAGTTAAAACAATTATTAGTAAAATATAGTTCAGCAGAAAGCTCAGGACAGATGACTTAAAAACTGCCTTGTATTTTAAATATACAGATTATATAAAATTATGAAAAATAAAATTAAATAAATTATGTTATTTTCATAAAATTATAGTTGAATGTCTTAAAGAATAGCAATAAAATTTTATTAGTCAAGAGAATTTTGGACAGAATCTTGGGAAACCTGATAATATTTTAAACCTGGAATTTTTGCTTATATCTTTGTTTACTTGTCTAACTCGCGAAGTGAATTCATCCAGGCGAGAATCATCCGATCTGTGCATGAACGCTGTCTGTCACTGTTGTTCTATTAAGACACTCTAAATTGTTGGGAAACGTTGAGTTTAATCAGCGTGTGATTTCGATTAAGTGAAGCATTTTCACCTGTGAAGAATTTCAAAGCAGCTGGAGTGAAAATGGCGCTTTTCTACGAAACATAGTTTAGTTTTCTATAATTAATAAGAATTAAAACGCACCTTTTTTTTAAAATATAAAATGACATTATTTGCATCCGCTAAATCATTCTATTTTTACGACCCAGTCTTAAACAACACCTGTATAAAAGTATGCATATGACTTCATTATAGCGGAATAATACACAAACCAAACAAAAATGAATGTTGTCATTCAAGAAGCTCAGCAAAACAAATCGGGTGTCTAATAATTCACATGCCTTCATTTGTTTGTTTTATAGCTGTATGTTTTATCCGAAGTCATTTATTAATATTTTTTCAAAATACGGAAAATGTTATTACACACGATTAATAAAATTGTATTCTTTCAGCTTTTTGATACGAATTAAGTAAATGCGGAGAAAATAAGTCACACAAATATCCTTTAAAATACATTTTTATAAAGGAAAAGTGTTGTATCGTTTGTAAATTAAGTTTCAATAAACTAAAAATCATTTAATTGATAAATAAATACGAAATAAAACCAAAATTCACCGCGTAACAAATGATATTCTTGACATAGCACTCATTTTAATTTTCTCTTTTCAGTTTTTACTAGAAAATGGCAACAAAAAGATAAAGTAATCTACAATTTTCCTTTTACTTTCAATAGAAATGGAGTACTTTAGTTGCCACGATTACAAAAAAAGTATTAAAAACAACAAAAAAATTTATATCTCAAAAATAAATTGAGATACAGCTTTCAAACAAATTGCATCTAAAAGCACATTTTTTCCGTATACGACGGTGTTAAAATTGAAAATGTGCGATATTTAGAAGTTTAAAAATTTGCAGTAGCGGAAATTGTAAACCCAATTTTCATTTTAAACTTGAAAGTGTTGCCATTCGCAAAATGACGTATGCGTTACGCACAGATATGTTTGCCCTTTACAATATGGATAGATAGTCGGAAAAATAACGGAATTCTTTTATGCAGCTTTGTATACGATCTGTATCTATAGTACATTGTCCGCTAAAAGTTAGTTGGGTTAACGCATAGCACAGTCAATAATTCCCATTCAGCAATTTCCGTCAATAAACGAAAAAGTACTTGAGAACTTTTGGCCAGCCCTGTATGTGATTCTATAGAATGTATACACATCAAGTAATATTTAAAAAGAAAAAAAAAACTCGTATCATATCACAACTGAGAACGCACTTCCATCAAGTATTGTTCATAGCCTTTAATAGTTTAATTACATAGGCCTGCAATGAAAAAAATACAAGGTTACTGATGGCTGAACTTTATGTATTTTTTGGTCCTAATTAAAAAACAAATAATGAAAAAATTCTATCCCGTCACATTTTCTTGAAAAATATTGGGTCGAATGGAAAGTTAGTCGTGTTGGAAAAATCAATTCGTACCGGTATATTCTGCCAGGTAATTATAAGACATTAGATATCCGAATCAATGTCTAATAATTAAATGATAGAATTTTCCGATACGAATTGATTTCCCCAACACGACACAACATGCCGATAGACCCAGTTGTTTTAAACCGTTTAAACCTATAACAAAATAGTCGATTACTGAAAAATCAATTTGTTTCACCGAGATTCGATTTTTTTTTACATAGGACATGTATAAAATCACTGTTGCCAGACAGTACATGCAAAATTGTCCTTTTCATTTTAGCCAAAATATCGATATCGATGTTACAAAAAATTCTGACATAATGGGGGGAAATGGAGGTCATTTTCGAAATCAGTCCACCAAATAACATAAAAATCAGCGAAAACTTCTTTTGTATTTTTCAAAAACTTCAATTTCGCAGGCCTGTGTTATAGTTCATTTTCTTCAGTAGTCATATTGTTTTGTGTGTTCCTGTAAACGAACGATGAATTCTGTGTATTCTACAGTAAGCTCCTTGTAGTACACCTAGTTGATATAGCATATATTTTTCAATATGTTTAAAATAGTGTAATATCATTAAAATACACCGCAAACGATTTTTCTCCATAGAGAGTAATGTAACTGAATTTATAGGCTAAAAACCAAAACTATACCCTTAAAATGGCCATCACTGGAGGTTTTACCCAATTTCCTGTCCCGTATGAACCCTGGGGTGTGAACAGATAACTCATAAATTAAAATTTCTGGTTTATCCATTTCACAGACAAGGCTATTTTTCTATAACGTTTAATTCACACCAGAATTTTCATAAAATCTTATGTCAGAATCAGAAAAGCAATTTAAAACATGTTCAACAAAGTTAGGAAAGTAATGTCTTTTAAAGAATTCTGGTGGAAGTGTTGATTAAAATGAAGCAGGATATATAATATAACATCGCCCTATAAGATGTTAAAATGCTTATTTGAATGGAATCAGATTTACCTAAGTGGTGGTTTAATATTAACCTTCCTACCCTGTTTAATATTCCTTTCTAATCGAACTTTTTTTATATTTATACTTCATTTGACGTGAAACAAAGAATCTAAGCTAAAGAAATATGTTAAATAGTTTCAAATAAAAATTCTGGTGTGAAATGTTTTTATGAAGGTTGAGTAAAATTTCAAAAGGGTAGGAAGATTAATAAATCAAAAGGTGTTATCACTGCTGCACTAACTCCTATCATCTTCTAAAAATTGAACGTTTATCATCTTGAAATTAATCATTTATTACTTTGCTAAAAAGAGCAAAATGTAAAGGAATTTTTTTCTATACAACTTCAAAGATATATTTTTAATTTCATCTTTAAAAAAATGACGATTAAAAATAATTAAAGAAGGGAAGCATGAAAAATTGAGAAAGTAAATTCAGGCCATCTCTACTGGCTGTTAACTTTTTCTTTGCTTCTAAATATCGTTAATACAATACAGAATTTATACAGAAATATCAATGCTTATGGAGAGCATTTAAACTACCATGCTAAATTATCAAAGATAATTTTGCATTCTAGAAATAAGCTAACATTTTCAGACGTGAAAGTTCAGCATTGTATCACATATTTCTGTGCATCGTTTTAGCGATTGTTTGGAATTATAGACCAACGGCATACGATATTGTACAGAAACAGTTGCCTTCAGAACACCGAAGTTAAGCAGCATCGCACGCGTTCAGTATTTCGAAGAATAGCTCATAGTGACGGTGTGCTCCTATCGGATACACGATGATAAGTTTCGTAATGCTGTTCCATAAGTAGATTTCCCTATGCATTATTTAGGCTGTTTTCCATGCATGCTTCCAGATAACAGAATCTTATGTACTTATACATGTTTGTTTGTTTAATAACATTTGTGAAACATGAATTTATTAATTGAGAAATAAAATAAAATTAAAAAGGGATATAATTCTAAAGTCATACTTATCTGTGAAAGAAAATAGACGCGTAAAAAAGTATTTAGATTTATTGGAATAAATGTCTGTATACATCGAAAAAATATATATAAACAAGCAAAAAGAAAAATGCAAATAAAAAAGACATCATACATACGATTATTCAAGAAAATAAAAAAAAAAAAACATCCAATAAACTATAGATAAACTAAAATTGGGTAAAATTCGCAACCTTGTGACTTAGGTTAATCACATAAAAACAAAGAATAATATCAAACTGACGAAGCATAAACAAGTAAGCTTATTTGAGATAGAAAGTCGGAATTCTTTTTAATGGATGGATGAATAAATCGCTAGTAGAACTTAGACTTATCCAGTCGGAAAAAAGTGCCGGAATATTATGTTCAAATAGCGTATAATTTTGTATATGAACCTTTAAATAAAATATTGATAAAAATCTCATGCAAGAATTGCAGTCGCGCTTAGAATTCACATGTGTTTTTCCATAACCAATAAGAATTATTGTTTTTAACAGAGACTGGCAGTAACTAACTGACAACGTTCCTTCTTTCTTTAATCTTTTATTAATTTAGATCATTTTCTTTGATTTTTCTCATTAATACGCAATAAGAAAATTGCTTAAAGTTTTATAACCCGGTGTTATTTTTTACGTATATAACTAATACATTTGTTGTGGATTAATTGAGAAATCCGACTCTTTGTAAGACCCTAAACCAGTGGTTCCTAACCTTTTATTCGCCACGCCCCACCAAAAGCATCTATAAAATCACCATGTACCCCCTTCACATTGTAAATTATGCCTGTTATTATTTAAATTCTCTATTCATATAGTGGAAGTGTAATAGCGCTTTAAAAATAACTATTTATTTCACCTTTTTTTTAACTTATCAAAGAGGTGAATCATGTCCTAGAAATTTGTTTATAACACATTTCTATATATCCAATGACCCTATATATCTTCGCCTTTGTGCCAAAAAGAGTTTTGTTGAACTTTTCTAACTTCCCTCAATGTTAAAGTATAATTTATACGGTCTGTATTTTTATTTTCGAAAAATATCTTGAAAAGAGTAGCATTACATTTAGAATTAAAGCTGATAACATTCGCATATTTAATAATTCAGTTTTTTTTAACTTATTAAGAGTCGGTGAAAAAGTTTTTGACACTAAATTTTCTTTATATGGATAACTCAGTACACAAGAAGCATTTTAAGATTATTACCTTTATCAATTTTAAATAACCATTATTCCCAATCACAACACATTTTCCCCGTTTTCCCTTTTATAATATCGTTTATTGAGGCGTTGAGAACTAGAGTAGACTATCCCATATTCATGTGAAAAATGAGTCAAAGCATAAAATACACCGCAAACGATTTTCCCCCATAGAGATTAATGTAACAAAATTCTTCTGAGTGTCCCTGTAAACGAACTATAAATGCTACACACTTCATTTTCAGTACCATACATGCGACAGTAAACCCGAATTACTTATATAAATTTTTGGCAATCAGACTATTTCTAACACTGGAATGACGGTGAGGGGCCATTTTGGCACAACCATATGGATAGATTTCGGTTCGAACTAAAAATTTCTTTATAAAATAAGTTTAACACTAGAACGCCTGGAAATTTTACGTAAGTTTTATAAAAAAAATTTTCAAGCCAGAAAATTTATTTAAAATTATTGTTTAACTTATTTTAGCATTAGTTTTATGAAACTTATTTTATAAAGAAATTTCTGGTTCGAATTGACAATTCCTCCATTGGCCGGTTTCGAATTGACACCTGCTCGGCGTTCTTGTGTTAAAAGATACAAAGGAAAAAAGGGCTAATAAAATAAGTTAAGCAGTTTTAAATGAAAATTCTGGTATTAAATATTTTTATAAAACTTGAGTAAAAATTCCCGTCTTTGTAGTGTTAAGCGATTTAGAGCACGGTCAGACTGACAGACAAACCGAATTCATTAACACCTTTCAACATTGTTGGAAAATTTAAAAAAATAAATGCAATTTACAACTTTTTTCACTAGATATAAAAGTAAAATTTTAATTTTACTGAAGAATTCCCGTACAAATCTTGATTAAAATTAAGTGGGATAAAATATCACTGCTCTATAAGAAGTTAAATGTATCTTGAATTAAGAGCTAGAGCAGCTATGAACACAATCATCGAGTTACACGTAAGCAATAATCATACACTATTTTTTTAAGAAACACTATGTGATAAATCAAAGTTTCTAATAAGATCTTTATAAATAATAAATTTCAACTAGGTGAACATTTGGTTGAATTTTTTTGTGAAATTCCTTGCTTCTATTCAATACACGAATAGTTCAGTCTAGATCTTTTCAAGTTATATCTCCAGCTAAGAAGTCAGCTTCACAGATGCGTGAAGTTTGCCATGGATAATACAGTATAAATACTTATTGATACTTCAAAATGTTTCTGAAATCCAAATATTGTATTTCAAACGTAAGAAAGGGTATTTTAAGCAGAGTGTTATTGACTTTATTCTGTATTGAAATAATTTTAAATAACATTATTTTTCCGTATTCACAATATTTATTTTTATTATTAAAATAATACTTCTATTCTTCTTATTCTTATTATTGTTATTATTATTTTTATATAGGGTATCCACTCTTAACGGTATCCAATGGTGAATTCCTAAACCATTAGGCGTAGACATATAGTTCCAATTACAAAAATGTTTTAAATGAGGTAAAGAAGTAGTTTAAAAGCTATTAGGGTCAATAAAGACATTTCTAAAAAATTGCGAAATTTAAAATTTACACGTCCCCCCTGTCCTATGAGTTATATTTAGTAAAAATATCCTATTACACTAAAAAGTAAGACAAAAAAGTCCCGTTCTTCTACGATTAAGACTGACCGAGTAATAGCTATTTAAAGTTGACGCATCTTTTTTGCTGCGAAATAGCTGTTATTTACAAATCTACTAAAAATATAAACAATCGTCAGATGTAAAAAAAAAAAATAATAATAGTTTAGACTAAAATTAACATTACAATATAAATTTGCAATTTATTGTCATTCTGGCATACTAACCCCTTAATTCTCGCTCTCGTCATATTCACGGACTGTGTCTTTTTTTGAGATTATTCAGATTTGTTTAACCCTCTGTCTACCAGAAGGGTCCAATGGACCCGACATGTATATTCAAAATATCTATTCAAACCAGAAAATTTCTTCAAAACAAACTAAATGTATAAATCAGACAATAATAAGTTAAATAGACAAATTAAATAGTTTTAAGTAAAAATTCTGGTGTAGAATGTTTTTATAAAACTTGAGTAAAATTTCCGGTAGTTCTAGGGTTAATTCCCACCAGTTTTATAAAAAAGTGCTATTGGCTTTATTATGGTATCATTTTACCTGTCATTAAACAAGGTGAGCCTTTCTATTTCAAAAAAGTGGTGTCAATAAGCAATTTGAATTTTTAAACCGTAATTTAACAACAACTTGTACTAAAAATATAAGTTAAAAAATAATAGATTTTTTGTTAAATGAAATGTTGAAAAGCAACAGTCGAGATTCCTTACAAAATGATACATATTTTAAAATGCTATTCGATTTATCATTAGTGTGCGAGTTTCTTCGCATGCTTAGTGTAGGGTTAAATGGTAAGAGTACTTTTATCTATAAATCTTACATCTTTATTCAATTTAAGTTTCTATCATTTATTTAATCAAGCTGAAATTTAAATATAATTAATTTTTAAAGCAAATTTTCTTGGCATTTTGTAAAGGAAAAAACTTAACTTCTCTTGACAAAAACGGAAACGAAAATCGTATTAGTATGCAAAATATATCATTTATTAACCCTTACCGGCGGGAGTAATTCTGTTTATAAACTGATGAAATAGTGGACTGACACCACAATTTATAAACGAATTTATTAGAAAATATGAATTTGCTTATTTTCATGTACATTATAATAGGAAAATTTTATTTGAATATCCTTGGTGCCGTTTGTCAGTTTTGGAATTAAAATTAGGTGTCCTTTTTTAAGGACAACGCCCTCGAAGGGGTTAACGCGTAAGCCTAGTATTCAAAAGGCTGTGCTCATGGACTGGACATGTTTTTGCTTTATAATATAGATACATTAAATGTTCCCACTAATCAGTGGCGTAGCCAGACAGGGACGGGGGCTCCTGATGCACTGGACACCACTAATTTTATAAAGTTTTCTTCGCCTTACCTAAATAGACAATTTTCTGCTATTAATCAAGACCGAAAAAAACTTTTCAATTTTAGTAGTATGAAGAGAATTCAGACACCACGATCCTCTGGTTACGTCACTGCCACTAATCTCCCGTAATATGTTGGTTAATTTAACCCAGGTTTAATACGTTTCGCAGCAGAATTTTTTTTAACAAAAGAAATTCAATTTCACAATCTCCAACACTGTTGAAGAGTGGAGCAGCCTTAACCCTTTCACGATCGCTTAATATTTGGAAAAACCATAAAAAAGTACCTATTTTTTTATTGCAGAAATTGAATAACTATAAGGTTTCTAAACAAATATGCAATTAGTTTTTTTTTTTTTGTTTTGTTTTGTTTTTCCTTTTTAAGCGAAAAATAAAGATATTATAGAACAAATTCACATTTGCAGAAAAGCCATCATGAGAGAATTCTGTGTCTTTTTTAAGGACACCGCGCCGGAAAGGGTTAAAATAATATCTTCAGATAAATAAAAGCTTTACGCTTTTATTTTTCTATTTTAGTTGAGTCAACATTTGGGAAAGACCTTTACGAAATTCTTTGCTACTGTTGAACTGGCGGAAAATTTGTCTAGATCAGTGGTTCCCAACCTTTTTTTGGCCACGCCCCACCGAAGTATCTATAAAATTGCGATTTCCCCCCCCCCTCTTTTTTTCCCCCACACTCAAATTTTGTGACAGATATCTCTTATCATTTCAAAATGAAGTCTGTTAACTTAAAGGAAGCCTAACAGAGCCTTAACAATAACTATTTATTTTGCATTATCTAAACTTATCAAATGATGAATTTTTTGTCATAAATGTATTTTTAACATAAATCTATAAATGAGGTGATATATCTTCACTTTTATGCTCAAGAGAGTTTCCTTGTGCCTTTCCAACTTACTTAAATATTTAAATTAATAAAAGTGTTATATGGTCCATTTTCATCTTCACAAAATGCTGGCGAGACTCACATTTAGCATTAAAATTGATAAGAAAGAAAGTACATTTTTTCTATCAATAACAAGATACACAAAAAGCATTAAGATTTATAAAGTTTATAGTCCCATGTTCCGATATTCCAAATATTTTTTAGGTTTAAATAGGTTCAAGACTGTAAAATTTAGATAGCTTTTAAGTAGTTTTACGTATAAAAGATTCTTCATATTGCATACAGCCGAGCAGATAGATATACAAAGCCCATTTCATAAATAATCTAACAAGTGAGAGAAAAAATGTAAATAAGATCAGTAACCAAAAAAAAAAGAAAATTGTAAGTAATTCAATGGAACAATGGAACAATGTGAGCAGCTGAATGGATTACCTAGTTGTGTTGCAACTTTACATCCAGTGGATAGGTGATTGTGTTGCAAGGGCATTAGGGAGCCTTAAAAAAAATAATGTTTAGACGTGGCTGGTAGCCACAAAAGTTAAATTTACTTTTAAGAAAAAGATAAGACTAACAAAAAATAACAAAGTACATAAGTACTAGTATAACATATGTGAAAAAGAAAAAAAAACAAAGAAAAGAAAAAAATAATTAAAAATAAAGAAAATTCCATTAGTTCCAAAAAAAGAAGGAAAAGACGAAAAAGCTACCGGGGAGTGCCCCATAAAAAAAAAGACTCTTTTCAGAGACCATACATTAGTTTAAAAATATATAATGCTAAAGAACTAGCAGAAAAACATTTTTTTTTTAATACTATAGACAGGACAGAACAAACAGAAAGGTTAAGTATAGCAGAAGGTGAGGGAAACTCAGTCTTCATCGGTAAGCAAAAGTGAGTATTTAGGGCGTTTTCTGTTAGTGGGGTCGGATACCTCGTAGTCGGGTAGTTCCGCTATAATTTGGTTAGGGAGGTTGTATACAGATTTATAAAAATTTTTAGCAAGTTTATTAATGCGCTGTTTTAAGGAAGTGGTTTTCAAATCCCTGCGGATAGTGGTGTTACGAAGAAAATGGTGACCATTACGGATATAGCGTAAGTTTTTGTTATGAGCACCGTAAAGATACTCCATACTGGTTTTGCAAGCGAATCCCCAGATCGGACAAGCATAAGTTAAGATTGATCTAATACATGCATTATACAAGATTAGTTTATTATGAATAGAAAGAGTATTGCTTTTGAGAAGAGGAGAGAGGGCCTGTGAGATACCAGCAACTTTGCCTCGGATAAAATGCTTTTTCCAGGTAAGTCTTCTATCAAGGGTAACCCCCAGATACTTGGTGTCATTAGTCCAAGGAATAGTAGTGTTATTGATAGTACATAGCTGCCAACTTGTGCGGATTCTTCTTACCACTAAAATTTAATGGAAATTTTATCTTATTTAAACGTTAAAAATTCTTAAATTTCGGTGATTCATATAGATAAAATTTACTGCTACATTTTAGTGGTATGACAAATCCGTACAAGTTGGCAGCTATGATAGTAATGCGATTGGGAAATGTTAGTTTTTTAGAGAAATAGACAGCAGCTGTTTTCTGCTCGTTGAGCTTAACACGCCACAGGGTACACCAGTTAAGGAATTTATCTATGTGTTTTTGGAGAATTTTGTATAATGTGAATGGGTGTTGTGCAGAGGCGTACATTGCCGTGTCGTCCGCGTACAGGGCAAGATAAGTCTTCAGTGTTCTTGGGATAGCGTTGAAAAAAATTAAATATTAAAAGAAATTTTAAAATATTTGTCCATCTAATTATTCTGGTGTAAATTTTATTTTAAGCTTTTGATGCAAAACTTTTTGAAAATTCAACAAAAAGAAACTATTATTATTATTATTTTAATTTTTAAATAACTTTTATTTTTAGTCTAAAAGATTACTTTTCCAAAAAACCTCACAGTGAATGGGTGGGTTTCAAAATTGAAATTGCCCCCCTGAAATGTCAAGTTGCCCTCACGTTGGGAACCACTGGTCTAGATCTTTTAGAGCACATTTCCAGCTTCGAAATCATCTTCGCAGATGCGTAAAGTTTGCAAAATATAATACCGAATAGATACTTCACAGAGATATGAAAAAACAGTTTATATATGAAAATGAAAAATGATATTTCAGATGCAAAAGAAAATAATTTAAGCATAATTTAGTTGAATTCATAGATGCCAGGAAATACGAATTTTGAAGACCACTTAAAAAAAAAAAAAAAAAAAAAATTCATGTTATATACACAGGTTTTACCCAGAAATCGACGATAAACCCTCTAATTTGCATGGTAGACAACGTTGTAAAAATTCCGTACTTCAGAGAATCTGAATTCATACCAGGAAATTTCAATCATAAATTTCGCTTTATTTAATGACGGAATGTCTGTTATTGAATAAAGTAAATATTGCTATTTTAAATTTCCGGTATGAATATGGAATATCTGCATTAAAAAATCCACTAAATTGGAAACACTGGTGGTAGCATATATGTTACCATGGGCATTAGACGAATAAATAAAACAAGAAAAATTCTTGTATTACTGGTATTCAGAATCTGTTACCCATGACATTTATGTATGATTTTATCCTTAAGATACAGGTTGCGGAAGAAGCGTTTGGTACATCAGAAAATCATCATTTCTTCTATTTAAATATTGACAATATATTCACGTTATGTGATGCATGTCTTTATGTGCTTCAGCTGCTCATTATTATTTTTTTTTTTTTTTGTCGTTGTTTGAAAAAAAAAGAAAAACATGAATGGGATAAACCAGAGCTCAAAGTTTGACCTATGGCAAGATACAAAAATGTTTTATAGACAAATGAAAAACTTTTTGCATTTGAACAATCGCATAATGAACAACATAATACTAGATTAGCACCTAACAAATGGTGTGTACATGTCACTGATTGTTTCTGCGCTGTTTTTGGATCAGGTAACGTCAGATTAAAAAACGGTGCTTGTTTTAGTAAAAGTGTCTTAAAAACAATAAAAGTAATATAAAAAAACATATCTTGGAGAAGATGTAAAACCATGGATCAAAAAATACTCCAATTAAAAATATTAATTTTTCGGCTGTCCATTGGGTCAAAACCCAGGTGGGCCACAGCTTTTTGTGTGTCCCGTATAACCACATTTTTAAAGCATCTACAGTGATTATTGAGTATATTCAGGCATCGGATATATATTTTTTTTTAAGATAGGTATCAGGGTTCGTACGGTCCTGGAATTTTCCAGATCAGAAAATTCTTCGGTACCAGTATTTTCTTATAGAAAATTTCTTCTTAAATAAGGCGAAATTTCGTGCGTTTAACCTAGATTTAATTTTCTATAAAAAAATACTTAAAACCACCTACGATGGCGCATATACCAGTGATGGCCCATTTAATATTTCGACAGTGCTAGAGACAAAACACACAACATTCAAACTGAACGAAAATACCAGAGAGATAGAATGGCCTTTAGACTGTTAGATCCTTTATATCGACAAATCATTGCATGCCATGTAACCGAGAGATTATTATATGGAAGCTTGTATTTTTCATCTCTTTCAGAAGGGATTTGCTAGCAAACATTTTAGTAATAAAAAATTGGTTTCGTGCGGTTTTCGAAAATTTCAAGAAAGAAAAACGGAGAAAGGTAAGTTGTAATGACTTCTAGAAAGTGTAAGGAACGTGTAAACATACTGGTAATGTCAAAATAAGCTTATTAAGCCAGCTAGTGGGATGGACTATTAGTGTTTCCGCTTTTTCGTCATCGCAGCATTGATGGCCCACAGTTATTTTTAATACTTTATCACTATGTAATGACATTAATTAAAGTAATTTTATCGGGTACAACTATTTCTTTCTCACATTTTAACCCTTTGAGGGGCGCAACGTTAAAATTATTAATTATTTTTGAAAAAACATGCAGAAGGGGATACACTGGTCCTATAAACCACATAAATGTCATTAAAAAATTTTTAGCAGTCCCCGTTACAGAAAGGGGGCCGTTTGCAGCCTGCAAACGGCGCCCGTGTAGGTCATTTAAGTTCGAACACTCACTTACCTTGCTTTACGGGAGAAAATATTTTAAAAACTGCGCTTATAGTGTTATATTGATAAATATTTTACAAAATCATTTTCAATAAACATAAATTTCGATTGTATACTTAAAATTTAAGACTTAGGAAATTTAAGATTTATGTGAAAATTTTAAAAATATAAAAATAACTGAATTCAAAACATTAGAATAATCATTCTTTTATCAAACAATTTTTAAATGATTTCAAAAAATATTTTAATTATTATTTTTAACAAATGTTTTAATTATTTACTTTAATTTTTAAAAAAGGGGCTAACTGAAAAATAAAAGAATTTTAAAAATAAAAGAAAAAAAAATTAAAAATCAGAAAATTATAAATATTTACCAAAAAAAAAGTAACTGAACTCATATCGTTATAATAATTATTATTTTATCAATCTATTTTAATCAAACAAATGTTTAATTATATACTTAAAATTTTTTAAAAATTTGAAAGTGAGAATATTTAGAAAATATGAGGAATTTTTAAAATATCAGGAAAATGCAAAAAGGAAATTAAAAAAAAAATGTAAGAAATAGTTTATTAGAAAAATGTAAAATTTAATAAAGAACTAAGAAAAGTATAAAACGAATGAAAAAATATGTCAATAATACAATTAACACGAGCTATTTTCAGAACTCATTTCGCTGAAGCCAGGAAAAAGAAAAGAAAAAATAATGTCCCCCTTTTTTAAAAAAACACCCTCAACTTCAATTGGTCATCAAATTTTTATTCCCTTTTACCCCAAAATATCAAAACATATAGGGTAGAAAACATAAATACTGTGTAATATAAGAAATAATAATTTTTTTCATTTGTCCCGTGAAGTCTGCATTTTAAAGTCGCACAGGGGCGCCGTTTGCAGTCTGCAAACGCTATATATAAACGTAAAAATAGAAAACAATAAAACCTTTTTTTAAAGAATAAAGGACGTATCAATAGTCATTGGGGTCTATTTATAAAATTTAATGGAAAAAAATGGAAAATTTTAAGTTTTTAATCCTTGAATTAATTAAAAATAGAACCATGTGTAGAACAGCCTGGAATTACTTTAATTTCTTTCAATGTAAATGATCACATAAACTATAGTGCTGCCAGTGGCGGCGTGGCGTGAAAATTTTCGGTGGTCATCGCAATTATTTAAGTTTGTGGTGGAAAATTATTAACTCTAAAATTCAATGGTTGAATGTTCAAAAAAGAAACTTTAAATCTTACCGTCACTTATACATGAACTCCAAATGTTCTGCTAAAACTGGATCGTAGAGTTTTAAAAGCTTATTAAGAGTTTTAAAATATTGCTTGGTCATCGCCGAATCCAGCGATGACCGGACGTCAAGCCACTGAGTGCTGCCATCTTTTATCAAATCAAAGAAGTAAAGAGTATTTTCCCACCGCAAGCAGCCCAAAATTCCAAGATTTTCATAGTTAAAAAAATTCCTGAAAATTGCGTTTGCAGTCTGCAAACGGCGCCCCTGAAAGGGTTAACCCCTTCGGGACGAGCGACACGTATACGTGCCGGAAATAGGCCTAAGAATCCTCGTTTATCCTCACCAGTAAAATTTGCCTTATTTAATCCGAGCATTTTCCCGATTTGAATAGGCACAAACTTCTGTTTTTTAAAACCGGTAGCAAAGTAATAAACATTTCGTAAAAGAGTCCCGTCGCGAAGGGGTTAACTAAATTATTTGACTACTTATTTATAATAGCCTTTTCTTTTTGTTTATTTTCACATTACGCTGTACTCTCTACACACGCGACATTGGTTGCCAGTTTGATCTCCATTTTTATTTCGAAATTTCAAATTCACACCAGACATGAAAGAAGAACTTGTACTAATGTACCTCATTAAATAAAGCAAAAAATACTATTTTACATTTCTGGTCTAAATTGAGATTTTATGAAGAAAATTGGAGGCCAAACTGGCAATCCTGCACGCGACATACTTTTCTAAACGAATGCCATATTTGGCTACTTTTCTAGCTCAAAAAGCATTTATTCGTATTGAGTATAGTAAAGTTCTAGTAGGTAAACAAGAAATTTTATATGTAGATTGGCTTTTTTTTCTTTGGTTACATTGAGAGCTGACTCGCATCAAATAATATTGTTTATTTACATTATAAATGCCCAAACAGGCGTAGCGAGTTTGCTCATAGCCGCGACCACATGATCCTTTTGTTTGTTTTCCTACTTTTGACATGTCCAACTCCGCTACTTTCTTTCATTGAGACTCCCATTTTTTGTTGATTACCACAGAACGCTTGGGAAAGAAAAGCCAGTTGAAAATTTTATGGTTTTTCTTGAGGTAAAGAAATAAATGCTTATAGTGACCATCGGCACGGCGAATCTCACTGTTCATACTGCATACGAGGTGGCTCGGCGCGGAGGTCGCATCAAATTTGTTACCTCTTTACATTTGTTTGAGCATTCCCAACTCGTGCGAACGGTCGTGCGCAGTATTTGCCCTCCAACTGCCTCATGTGTGGAATCGAGAATTCAACATTCAAGAAAAAGAAAGGTTTTTCCCGCAACCAGGACGATGTTCTAGGCTGCGTCAAGGGGCTTTTACCCGAAGTAAAAACATGTTTTACCAGAGGTAAAATTTTAATCATTTCTGTTTTACTTTTTATTTTTTAAATATTGTACATGTTAAAAAGATATTATTTTTTAGTTTGAAAAATCATCCGAGCACTGTAATTGTTAATTTGTTATGTGTACCGTTCTCGAAAATTCTCTCACCTCCAACTTTTTGCTAAGCCCATGGACTTATGATAATGATAGTAAGATGATTTTCATCAGGTAGACAATAGTAACTTGCCTTTTTTTGAGCCGATGTCCTGAGATCGCGCAGTGATCACCGGAAGTCATTATAAAAGCTAGTGGAAACGTCAGCGAAAAGGACATTCGTAAATGGCTCCAGGACGTTAATGAGTTGCTCAAAGAAGGAAAACTTTTTCGGAGCCTTACTTGATCCAAACAGATTCTTCAACACTGATGAGACGAACTATATAGCCTTTGAAATGAGGTACCCAGTCTTTTGGCAGAAAAGGCCACCAAGAGTGTCTATGAAATCAACAAAACTGATTCCACCTTTTCCATTTCTGTCAAATTTGCATTTCCGGTGTCTGGAAACTCAACGGAACCTATTATCATCTAAATGTTTGAAAGTATTCCTTCACAAGTGTTTCACAGCGCTCCGCGATCATGGGGAATTTGTAATGGCAGCAATATTTTGATGATTGTTAAAACGTAAATGATAGGAAATGCCTTGGATTTTTTTTTTTTTTAGCAAAGAACGTTATTCAACTGCTGGTAATTTTGTTTGTGGACAGGCGCATAACGCACTTTAAACGTGAAACAAGAAAACTTTACAAACCTCTACTATAATTTTGATCCTTTTATACCCAAACACTATCCACATTCTTCAAACCTGTCACGATGCTGATTTTCGTCAGCAAAAAACTAATTGTTGAAAGGCCCTCCTTTGTCGACTTAAAAAACATCCATATGAAACTGTAACTAAATTGCGCATCTCTCAGTCCTGAAATCTGTGCTTGAAACGATATGACAATGGCAATTAAAATTATTTCAATGCAACATAACTTCATCCATTTGATGCAAAACACTGCATACTACTCAAAGTGCAAGGATAACATCATTAGAAATGTTACAACTGTTAGTAGTTGTAATAAGTTATTCAACGCCGCGAAAACTGCAAAATCTATTAATTGAAGACTTCAATTTAGTCGTCGGTGAGAATATGGTGAAGACAGTGGGAAATACTCAACAGCCACTAAGTGAAGAGTTGACAGCTTTACGCGGTTTTTATAAGTGTCTGGAGAAAAAAACAAACATTCAATCTAGGCTTATGGAAACGGCAACTGGCTCAGTGGAAAAAGATGACAATCAAACTAAATACGATTTTCAATAACGACAACATCGAAAATATTCTTGTGAATCTGAAAATTGTTCGACACTTAACGATAATTATCAACGAGGTCACTTTTTCAAAGCCTGAAAATTCCTACCCTTCTCCCTCCACAACCAAAGATCACTCTCATTGGTTAAACGAAATCCTTGAACGGCTGCAGAGTCTCGTAAGGAAAGAGAATAGAAGGTCCGATGGAATGTCCGATGAATGGCTTTGTCCTGACATCGCAAAGTCGACTCGAACTTCAAAACGGCAATGATGTAACGCCTAAAAGAACCCTGAATTCTATACCGCCTTGTAAGTTGCGAAAGATGCAGTTTTCCATGAATCAGTCTAGTTTCCAGAGATTCCCTAGCTTCGCTATCATATCGGAGAAGGTCTTTCGATATGCGGGGAAAAAAGATGCTGTGTGGCAAGTCTTGGATAGAACGCGCGGGCATTTTTTATAAGTTGAAAACTGTTTTAAAATAGTTGCGTATATTTATGAGATGTGAACTGTGTTATCAAATAGTACATCACATGTTGGGGGTGGTGAAATGTATGCCACTGGGAGAACCGGTATATGTTTAAAATGTGTAGTATTTTTAAATTGTAAATGTGAAACATGGAATAACTTTTTAGACGTTTAATCGTAGGCTCGGTGCTTCCACAAGAACTAAATTTGGAAAAATATTATGATGTTACAACGATAGTATGAAAAAAGAAATCCATCAAAAAGAAGCAAACCAGAAAGAATGATCGGTAAGACAAGGAATAAAATAAACTGAGAAGGTAGACAAAGAGGCTAACAAGGCTAATTAAATGCCAAGGATAAAAGAGCGCCTAAAATTATCACAAAAGATGACTGGTTTCTGTGGGAAATCACTGGTGCAATGACGGGCCATTACTAGTGTGTAGTGGGTCATCGTTGATGGTTTTAGATTTTTTGTAAAAGAAATAATGGAAATTAAGGTATTTTTATTTTCTTGACTCTAAAGCATAGCTGCCAAAATCTTACGCTTTCTTGTACCACAAAAATTTTATAGTAAATTTTATGATTTAAAATCGATGTAGTATGCCGATTAAGTGACAGCGTGTATGTAAACTCGGGTTCTGATTGCCTTTCGCTCTGACTTTACATCAATATCGCTGACTGATGGCTGCAAAGGATGGGGCTGGCGGCTCCTCTAAGCGCCTGAGTAATGGTATGGGTCATTCTCCTTCCATTTCCTCTATTGCTTCCACTAACTCCCATAGGAGCTTAATTAACCCTAGAACTACCGAAAATTTTACTCAAGTTTTATAAAAATATTGCACATCAGAATTCTTATTTAAAACTATGGAACTTATTTACTTAACTCATTATTGTCTGGTTTACACATTTAGTTTATTTTAAAGAAATTTCTGGTTAGAATAAATATTTCGAATGTACCCATCGGGCCCATTGGACCCGTCTGGTAGACGGAGGGTTAACAGAGAAACTCTCTCTAATATTGGTTTAAGTAATGTTCTTAAAGCTCTTAACTCAAATGAGAATGATATTCAAAATTTAAATTTCTCTACTAAAAGTAATGTAACTAGTGACCAAAAGGACATTGATGAGGGCTTTACCCCCGTTACCCCTAAATCCAAAAAACTTAAAAGTAAAAAAAAGGAATAGAGTTGCTAATAAACCTGAAAAAACCCGTAAAATCACCCCTGAAATGTTAACGACGACGGCGAATTCCATTCTGATGATGACGCAGATATCGCATCATCTAGCGAACATGAAGAAAATGTTCCTGAAGCTCCAAAGAAAAAACGTAAGCCTATTATGGTGACTGAAGTCCCTAATATTATAAAATTTCTCAATGAACTATCCTCCATGGACAAATTCAAATTTAACGCCAAGCTTGCTGGTGAATGCATTAGAATTTCACCTGATATCATCCGTGACAATCTAATGCTGCATGAGCATTTCAAACAAAATAATATTCAGCATTATATTATCCCAGACAGGGAAATTCCCCTTAAAGCCGTAATTCGTGGACTTCCCATCAAACTTGAAGTTGAAACTGTCAGAGAAACCCTCGCTTGTCGAGGATTTACCATCACTAAATTTTGCAAATGAAAAGTAAAAGAGACGGGAAACCCCTCCCTCTCTACTTGATTGAACTTCCTAAAAATCCCACTAGCTTTGATATCTTCAAAGTACGCTCTGTGTACAATCTTAGAGTTGAAATCGAAAGATTTCGACCGGCTAAAAAAGCCACACAATGTTACAAATGTCAAAAGTTTTTTCATATAAGTGCCAATTGTCATATTAATCCTAAATGCGTAGGGTGCGGTGGCCTGTACCTATCTATAAACTGTGAAAATAAAAAAACTCAGGACTCTGATGTTCCTAAACTACCACCGAAATGTGTTAACTGCTCTCTGGAACACCCTTCATCTTACAAGGTTTGTTCATTATTTCCAACCAAACCCCAGTTTCGAAAAACTTATGCTAATGTAACTGCTAACCCAAAAAATCCTATTTCTGCAGACGAAGAGAAAAGAAAAAAGAAAAAAATCAGCGATTCTACTGCTTCTAAGACAAACCCACTTTTCGACCAATCAAATTCTTCCAATATTACGTCACTACCACCTCAGCAACTCTATGAGTTACACGAATTCACTGGTGCTATCCCTGCGATAGCCGAGATCGTTAGTAAAATTAAAAAGAACTTAATGTCAGTTCTTTTTCGGAAATTCCCCAAAAACTCAACAATGTCCTCAAAAATATACAAAGTAAAGGAGATTCTCTCTCTAAATTACTTGCCTTCTCTGAAATGTTGGCAAATTCCGCTAAAAATCCTAGTAGCGTGTCGTAAGTATTCGGCTCCTACCCTTCATTCAAAATTTTCTTAATATTTACTTGTTATTTTAATGTATGGTCACGTTAAGTGTCTTTTTTTTGGTTAAGGATTAGGCTTTGCTTCTATTTTACGACTGTTTCGAACATGCGAACCCTTCATTTTTCATCTATTCTTACACTTTCCAACATTTTTTCTCTTCCGCGTGCTTCAAATTGTTGAAGCCACGCCTTCCTACACTCCTGGTTTTCGGATTGGCTGACTAGTTCAGCCACTTACGTAAATAGACTTTCACGCTCTTCCTTTCCTCATTTCGTCTCTGGTTCTCGGCAGTAATGCTGCAAATCTTAGACTCTCTCCCATATACTGGCTTTTTGCCGCGCATAGACTAACAATTCGTGTTTTTATTAGGATGTGCTCATACTATTTACTCATACACATGGCGTGGATTTGATTCTCAAATAGGTAGCCCCTGGAACTGCTCTGCTGTTCGCTGTTCGCCAATTAAGTAAAGCAAAAATTGCTATTAAATTTTTGTGGTACGAAAAAGCGGAAGAGTTGGCAGCTATGCTCTAAAGTATTCTTCCAACCTTATTTCTTATATTTTGATCATCGCCATGACAAAATTTTGTTTGGCGTAATATTTATATGCTAAAAACCAAAACTATATCCTTAACCTAGCCATCACTGGTGGTTTTACCGAAATTTTGTTTGGCGTAATATTTATATGCTAAAAACCAAAACTATACCCTTAACCTGGCCATCACTGCTGGTTTTACCCAATTTCCTGTCCCGTATGAACCCTGGGGTGTGAACAGATAACTCATAAATTAAAATTTCTGGTTTATCCATTTCAGAGACAATGCTATTTTTGTATAATGTTGAATTCAGACCAGAATTTTCATAAAATCTTATGTCAGAAACAGAAAAGCAATATAAAACATGTTCACCAAAGTTAGGAAAGTAATTTTTTTTTTTTAAGAATTCTGGTGGAAGTGTTGATTAAAATGAAGCGGGATATATAATATAACATCGCCCTTCAAGAGGTTAAAATGTTTATTTGAATGGAATCAGATTTGCCTAAGCGGTGGTTTAATATTAACCTTCTTTCCCTGTTTAATATTCCTTTCTAATCCGCCCTTTTTTATATTTATACTTCATTTGACTCGAAATAGAGTATCTAAGTTAAAGAAATATGTTAAATAGTTTCAAATAAAAATTCTGGTGTGAAATGTTTCTATGAAGGTTGAGTAAAATTTTAAAAGGGTAGGAAGATTAACAAATCAAAAGGTGTTACCACTGCTGCACTATCTCCTAACATCTTCTAAAAATTCAACGTTTATCATCTCGAAATTAATCATTTATCACTTTGCTAAATAGCACAAAATGTAAATGAATTTTTTTCTATAGAGATTCAAAGATATATTTCTAATTTCATCTTTAAAAAAGTGATGATAAAAATAATTAAAGAAAGGAAGCATGAAAAATTGAGAAAGTAAATTCAGGCCGTCTCTACTGGCTGTTAACTTTTTCTTTGCTTCTAAATATCGTTAATACAATACAGAATTTATACAGAAATATCAATGCTTATGGAGAGCATTTAAACTACCATGATAAATTATCAAATATAATTTTGCATTCTAGAAATAAGCTAACATTTTCACATGTGAAAGTTCAGCATTGTATCACATAGTTCTGTGCATCGTTTTAGCGATTGTTTGGAATTATAGGCCAACGGCATACGATGTTGTACAGGAACGGTTCCATTCAGAACACCGAAGTTAAGCAGCATCAAACGCGTTCAGTATTTCGAAGTTTAACTCCTAGTAACGGTGTGCTCCTATCGGAGACACGATGATAAGTTTCATAAATCTGTTCAATAAGAAGGTTTCCTTATGCATTAATTAGGCTGTTTTCCATGCATGTTTGCAGATAACAGAATGTTATGTACTTATATATGTTTGTTTGGTTAATAACATTTGTGAAACATGAATTTATTAATTGAGAAATAAAATGAAATAAAAAAGGGATATAATTCTAAAGTCATACTTATCTGTGAAAGAAAATAAACGCGTAAAAAAGTATTTAGATTTATTGGAGTAAGTGTCTGTATACATCGAAAAATATATATAAACAAGCAAAAAGAAAAATGCCAATAAAAAAGACATCATAAATACAATTATTCAAGGAAATTAATAAAAAAATACAGTAAAATACAGATAAACTGAAATTGGGTAAAATTCGCAACCTTGTAACCTAGGTTAATCACACAAAAACAAAGAATAATATCAAACTGACGAAGCATAAACAAATAAGCTTATTTGAGATAGAAAGTCGGAATTCTTTTTAATGGATGGATGAATAAATCGCTAGTAGAACTTAGACTTATCCAGTCGGAAAAAAGTGCCGTAATATTATGTTCAAATAGCATATAATTTTGTATATGAACCTTTAAATATAATATAGATAAAAATCCCATGCAAGAATTGCAGTCGCGCTTAGAATTCACATGTGTTTTTCCATAACCAATAAGAATTATTGTTTTTAATACAGACTGACAGTAACTAACTGACAACGTTCCTTCTTTCTTTAATCTTTTATTAATTTAGATCATTTTCTTTGAGTTTTCTCATTAATACGTAATAAAAAAATTGCTTAAAGTTTTATAACCCGGTGTTATTTTTTACGTATATAACTAATACATTTGTTGTAGATTAATTGAGAAATCCGACTCTTTGTAAGAACCTAAACCAGTGGTTCCTATCCTTTTATTGGCCACTCCTCACCAAAGCATCTATAAAATTACCATGTACCCCCTTCACACTGTAAATTATGCCTGTTATTGTTTAACATGTTCACGCCGGCGTGCATCACCGGTGGGTCACGCTTGATTGCCCCATCGGGTGGCGTGCATCACCTGTGGGTTACGCTTGACTGTCGCTTCGGGTGGCGTGCATCACCGGTGGGTCACACTCCACTGTTAAATAGAAGGCGTGTACTACAGGTGATTCACACTCGACTATGCCATAGACGGCGTGCACTACAGGTGGGTCATACTTGAATATTCGGAAATTCAGTAGTAAAGATAATTCAATATTATAAACCTTATACATTCACGACGAGAAACGAGAATTCTCGTTTTTATTCAAAAGATATCATTGACTAAGGGCGTGGCTTCTACCTTACAAAAAATGTCTTTGTCAGGGTTCGTACGGGTGCTTGAATTTCATGACTAAGAAATTCTTCTCTACCAGTATTTTCTTATGGAAAATCTCTCCTGAAATAAGGCGAAATTTCGTCCGTTTAAACTAGATTTATTTTTCTATAAAATAATTCTGATATTGTGCCTTGAGAATAACGGTACCCATACGAACCCTGTTTATATCATGTTGTCCGTATTTCTTCAGATTTAAAGACATTTATATTAAATTAGTACATATGCAGTCAATAAAATCATCTTAATAATTTGCTTATTCCTTACGAACTTTCAGACATTCACAATTAACTCTGCTTGTTATATTCGAATTCAATTTAATAAATATGAGAGGGGCGTGTCATTACATACAGTGTCTGAATAAGCGAAAGCACCGCGCCGCCAGATGAAGCAAAACATGAATTCGAGCGCCGCCTCACAGCAAAAAACATGAATATAGGTGCCGGCGTGAACGTGTTAAATTCTCTATTCATATAGTGGAAGTGTAATAGAGCTTTAAAAATAACTGTTTATTTCACATTTTTTTTTAACTTATCAAAGAGGTGAATCATGTCTCAGAAATTTGTTTTTAACACATTTCTATCTATCCAATGACCCTATATATCTTCGCCTTCGTGCCAAAAAGAGTTTTGTTGAACTTTTCTAACTTCCCTCAATGTTAAAGTAAAGTTTATACGGTCTGTATTTTTATTTTCGAAAAATATCTTGAAAAGAGTAGCATTGCATTTAGCATTAAAACTGATAACATTCACATATTTAATAATTCAGTTTTTTTTTCTTTTTTTTAACTTATTAAGAGTCGGCGAAAAAGTTTTTGACACTAAATTTTCTTTCTAGGGATAACTCAATACACAAGAAGCATATAAAGATTATCATCTTTATCAATTTTAAATGACCATTATTCCCCATCACAACACATTTTCCCTGTTTTCCCTTTCATAATATCGTTTATTGAGGCGTTGAGAACCAGAGTAGCCCATATTCATGTGAAAAATGAGTCAAAGCATTTGTATGTCACATCATCTATGTACAATGGATTCTAATAGTTTCGAAACTATTCGAGTGATAAGGCCAGTTTAACCCTTTCAGGGGCAAGACTTTTCTGCTCCGAATAAGTTCAAATAATTAATTCATACCGCAATATACGAACAAATTTATTTGCAAATAATCAAAAGCTTTTTTTCACGCTTATTATAAGATCGAACTTGTACTAAAAATTATTGGTGCCATTTGGAATTTTGGGCATTAAAATTAACCGTTTGCAGACTGCAAACGGCGCCCCTCAAGGGGTTAACAAATAGTTCAATTTATTTTGTATCAATTTGACAGTGTAAATTGGACCACGTGACATGGTCACTCTGGCATTGCCAATTTAGTCACTCTATGCGTCCTGAAAATGTTTTGTCTCATCTAGCCACTTTAAAAACTGGCTTAAAACGTTCACGCCGGTGCGGTGGGTCACACTCGACTGTCTCAGGTTGGTTGTATGGGGTTTTATGGCGCAAAGTCCCTATAGGGACATGCTGCGCCAACTCGACTGTCTCAGAGTTGTCAAGTCTCCGGCTTTTTGCACACCACTGTTATTTTAGAGAAAATGCTGTTCCTTTAAATCGTCCAATTGTTCTAATTAAATAAATCAACATTTTCTGTATTAAATTACTGGTATATCCAAAAATCCGGAGAATTGCCAGCTCTGAGACAATCGAGTGTGACCCACCGCGCCGGCGTGAACGTGTTAAAAGAGTTTGACAAAAATTTGCTGAACATTTTTGAAAGAATTTTTCTAGAAATCGTAGCTGACGATGTTGGATCACTTTGGTTCTCAACACCTCAATTGTCTTCCGTGCATAGTCTGATTTTAAAATTAGAAATGTATATGTCATCATGTAAATTTATTCAATGTGTAGGATGCCTGCAGGATGCCATACACATTTACTATTTACCCATTTCTTTTTCTAATGCTATTTAATATTCATAAAGTTGGTAATACCTCGTTTTGATATTTCGTATATTCTTTAGGTTAAATATGTTCAAGACAGTCAGATTTATATGTTACTTTTAACGAGTTTTACGTGAAAAAGGTTCTTCATGTGACATAGAGCAAAGCGAATAAAAAGGACTAAAAAGTTCATTTAATAAATAAATCGAAAGTGTTTCAAAAAATTATAAATACAATTTTAAGCCAGAAAAATTATATAGATTTTTAAAAATTCAAAAATATGTTAAACTATTTTAAAAGATTATTTTTATAATTATTCTAAAGCTGGTTTTATTTTAAACCTTTGATTAAGAATTTTTTTTACATTTACATAAAAAAAATTGTTTTTAACACTTTCCAACAAAGTTGAAAAGTGTTTATGGTTTCGGTTTATCCGGCCGTCTGTACGCGCTCTAACTCTAGTAAATATACTCGGATTGCCCTGAAATTTTTTGATGTTATTGACGTTTACCCTAGCACGACCCCTATATCAAATGAAGTTTGTAGCAATTTAGGTGATCGACATGGACAGGCAAAAGTATTCCCTTACATTACGGAAAATGCGAAAAAATCGTTTCAAATGATTCTTAATGATGTTACACGCATCCAAACATAACAAAATTTATATACATTTAAGAAGTGCACTAAAATATGCATTCTGTAGAATATACGGCGCAAAGAATAGTTATTACTCATTTACAGAACAACACAAAATAATTCCGTTAGATAATGATTTACGGGGAGCGGGAATTGTTAGCGGCGTATTTTAATTATGCTAAACTATTTCATTATAATGAAATTGATATACGTCGCTGAGGTTAAGTTATTTTATGTATAATACGAAGTGCATAGCATTTACAGGGACACCCATAAGATTTCAGATAGTACTGTACATTAGCGGTGATTGCTGGAAATGCATTTTCAATTATGATATGCGCTTTTATGTTTCAATATATTTATGCATACTATAAGGTGTGTATAAATGATATAATTTATATACAAGGCTACAGAAAAGAATTCGTAAGGGTTACTGGGTATAAGAGCAAATTGCTTAAAGGTGGTTTTTAAATGAGTTATGCATTTTTATGCTGAACTGAATTTAGTTTACTAAGAAATGTTTGTAAATTATAGATAAAGTGATATACAGGGTCACATAAAGAACTGGATACATGCCGTCTATAGATGATATTTTCTGGAAATGTGATTTCAGTAGTTTTAAGAGTGTTTTAGTTTGACTTAAATTTTAACTAAATAGTGACGTGTAACAAAGGTACTAGGTAAACTACAGGGCTGTCCAAAAGTATTCAAGTATGTTTCCATCTATTTGTATTAATTGCTGAATGAGAAATTTGGACCTGTTACGCGTTTTCTTGCTAAACTAAATTTTCCCATTATATAGTATGTATGTCAAGATACAGATCAAATACAGGGCTGTTCAAAAGAATTGGAATACATATTTGGCTACGGGCGGTAACTGCTGAAATCAATTTTTTTAATGTTACTTAGTTATCTTATTTACCTTATTTCCTTAAATAACGAAGTTTTGTTAAAGCTTTCAGGGAGTGTTGGAAAGTGTTTCATAATCTATGCCGTACGCCTGATTTTTCTTTCTTTTATTATTATTATTATTTGCTTGTATTTTATTTATTTGTATACTCCAACATTTCTGTTTAAAAAAAAATAATAACAAAGGATACTGTTAGCGAATGGGTGAGTGGGAAATTTGGAATTCCCCCCCCCCCCTAAAAAGTCAAATTGCCCCCCTGTTACGCCCCACGTTGGGAACCACTGACCAAGACTGTTTGTTAAATGAAGAATCATTTGCTATTTTCCAACCAACCTGATATTTTTCAGGCTTATTGCAAAGAACCTATGCAGCTTTAGACCTAACTGAAAAATGATAAGTTGTATTCGAAAAAAAAAAAAAAAAAAAAAAAAAAAAACTGCGACGCTATAATTCATTTAGGATCCTGGTCTATACCGTTCAGGTCCTGTTTCCTTTAACATGGGCCCTGAGATGTTACGCACTATAGACCCCGGCCAGGTGGTCAGCTTAGCGCTGTGTATCCCAATAAGACTGATAATTTTCAGGATTACTGCAACGAGCATATGCAGAGCACCAGGCGAATTAGAAAAGGACCAATTGCAGGTCAATCACTCTGATTTTTTTTTTGTTAAAGCCTATTGCAATGATCCCCTGCAGTTTTAGTCTAATTGGAAAATGACTAGCTGGTTGTTGTGACCCTCTCATCAAAAGTGAGAAATCCGAAAAAATTTCTAGCAATAAGTAAACTAAAGTAACATCTCACGTTTTAATTAAAATAATGAACGTATTCTATTATGTTAGTGCAACTCTACCAGCCTCAATGGCTTAGGTAGCTAGCTTGAATTTTTAGGTGCAAAAATACAATGGCTAACGAAATTTGTAATTTTTTTTATATATATTTAAAAAATACAATATCTTTTTCCGGTGTCTAATTTTAAATTTTTTTCCCCCTTAAATACATATACACGCATTTGTTTTATTGTCGTCGAAATATATTTAGCTCATCATTATGGCATTGGCAAAATGCATAACAATTTATTTTAGGCCTCACTTTGATCATGTTGAGTATTTAGAAAATTAACTGGTTTTTTTATTGTTTTGAAGTTATATGCTATTTTCTTTTTATTTGTAGATTTCTGTTATTTAGTGTTTCAACATGGGAAGTAGGTATCAGTATATTTTGATTGTAAACATGTAAAATAAATAAAAGTAAAAATAGATTCCCATTCTTTCATAAGCATCCAATGCTTATCTTAAAAATCAAGCCTTATTTCATGACCGCATTTCATATCTTTTTGCAAAACTTTTCCATTACAATATGTTAATTTAGCGTGGTGCCCGAGTATTGAAAATTATCGCTTTGATTTACGTTAGATAGAAAGAGTAATCTAGTGCATTTATAAAAACATATATTTAATATTTGCTCTTTTTTAAGGTATTGCTACAGGAAAGAAATAACAAAAGCTCTTCTTAAACTATCTATTGAAGTTAAAAAATTGTTTTCCCAACTTATAATCATAATTTTATTACTATTAAACTATTAAATGTTAAATAGTATTTTTTTTTTCAAATATAATATTTTTCAAATTGTATTTTTGAAATTTCACCCACTCTGATTTAACCTGGTAGAGAATACGAATTATTGAATTTATTAAAAATATGTAGAATTTTTACATTGTTTCCTTTTTAAGATATGGCAACAGAAAAGATAAAAAGTATTAATTAAACTATTATTTTTGGGTTTCTAAATTGTTTTCTCAACTTATAATCATGTTTTAATTAATATTATACTATTAAATGATAAAGGGTATTTGGGAAAACAATTATTACACTCTTTATTTTTTATTTATATTTTCTTATTTATAGTTTTAAATGTTCCGTTGGTGCAGTTCACAGACCGTTGGCATATTTTGGTGCATGCTTTATTTTTTTACAACTTGTAAACCGTTGTAACAATAAGGAATAGTTGGATATAAAAAAAACAACAACAAAACAGAGTATTCAGATGGGATTTGGCCTGCTTCATTAATTGGATTATTAGCTAAATTCGTATGACTCAAGAAATATCCGGTATTTGAAGCTATTGCAATTTAGTCTAATAATCCTAGTTTTCGTAAAATCATTCATGATTTCCTTCATTTTTCGTGATTTTACGTTTTATATTTGTGATGAGGGATGAATTTTCGTCCGAAACACCTACTTTACAGTTTTTTATATGTATTATGCGTACTTTTTAACTTAAAATATTTGAAATTTAAATATAGTTACCTTTTAAATATTCCTTCGCTCGTTAAAAAAAAATAAATAAATGAAAATATCACAAATCTTCATCAAATATATTTTTTCAGTACACAGTTATACCTCGATTTTCATCGATAATCCGTCCGAGAACAATCGGTGAAATGAGAAACTGACGAAAACAGAGGCAATTATTTCCATATGAATATATGTAAATCTAATTAATTCGTACAAAATCCAAAATACGTACCAAAAACACATTTTATAGAGAATAAGTATAACATTTAATAATAAAAACAAAAAGAAATTAATAAAGTGTTCTTGGCGTATGCTATCAAGACACTATATCTGCGGTCACTTCCCTTTTTTTGTCTTTTGGCAGTAGGACTAGCTTCAGGGCCAGAGGACCTATGTCACTCAAAAAAGTGGTCTGTTTCTCTCGCCTCTTTGAGATTTGCTTTAGAATGGGCAAGACATTATCATTAAAAAACGCTTGCAACAGTTTTCTCTAGGTGATTTTTCACCACAAAGCCTTGTACCTTACTCCATATAGAGAAGATGCCCTTAAAATCTGAAGAAGGCACTTTATCCCCTGTCTCTTCCTCCTCGTCTGACGTCTGCTGCAGTTCTAGGTCTTGCAACTCTTCAGTGGTGAATTCTTCATTGTGTTCATCCACCAACATTTCCACATTTTCACCACTCACCTCCAAACACATGGACTTCCCAAAATCAATAATCAACTGCGCCACATGTGTAGAGTTCGCTGGATGTTAAAACTGTCTTTGGTTCCATGATAGACCACTCGCAATAAATAAAAAAAATGCCCCAAAATACCCTGGTAATAAATGAAATTGTTGCCCTAGACACCCTGGGTGATGCACACACGTCAAGAAACAGCACCATACTGAGCAGGAGAACGCATGGTCGCCTCCTTTCTTTACAGAAAATGCAGCGAGAGCATTACACTACGCCGACAATATCGGAGGCAATCGACGAAAACCCAGACGAATTTTTCGCGGAATAAATCTACGAAAACCGAAACCGACGATAACCGAAGTCAATGAAAACCGAGGTATCATAGGGTGTCCATAAAAAATGTTCCAGTTGCAATGGTATATTATAACAGTTTAATTTATACTATTTACAACAAATCATACATCAAATGGAAGGTAAACTAGCCTAGTTGTTCTTACAAATAGGTGCACCTTTACTTATACGGCACACATGCAATCTAAAGTCCAATTCTTCCCACACTTCGGTTAACAAGGCCGGAATAATGGAAGCAATAGCTTCTTCAATTCTTTGTCTCAACTCAAATCACTTTTGTCAAATCATTAAGTAGCGGCGGATCTTTATAAAGCCCCAAAGGAAAAAACTGCCACGGCTCTAACGGCTTTTAAATCTTCAGCCCAGCAATAACGCTTTACGCTCAGGAGTCGCCATTTTGCGTATGTGGCACTGCAAGCGAGTCGATAACAAAGCAGTACTAGCGCATGCGCTTATCTAAAACTGTTTGAGTGACTCTTTATTTGTGACCTTCAACCAACACTCTACAACACTTACAGTTGATACTATTAAAATTTATAACTGGGACATACTTTTATGGACACCCTGTATTATCTTAAGCCGGCACAGGACTTTTGAGTGTGTCAAAACGATCCAAAACATCGCCTCTTTCAAAGTACCAAAATGCAAAAAATATGCAATTAAGATCTTTTTTTTTCTCTCTCTCTTTCTGTCTAAAGTATATATTCTTAACTGTATTATCCAGAATAATAAATGCTGTATATACAAAATCAATATTTAAATTTTATATTTAAATATTCACCTTACTAATGCGTGAATTAAAATCATTAAGTGTTGCGTGCATGATAAAACTCTAAATTATGCACATAAAGAACAATTTTTGAACAAAATAGAATCATATTACACATGCTTCTAAATTAAAACCAAAATAGACACAAAAAGTTTTGTTTAAAATTTAATTTTAGCACAAAATATTAATTTTTTTTTTAATTTAAGTTTTTCAAGTGCAAAAAAAAAAATAAATAATCAACATATGTTATTTTTGTTATTGTTGTTTTAGCATGTATACTTGAAAGAAACGCATATCTATATTATAAAGGACAAACATATCTGTGCGTAACGCATACGTCATTCTGCGGATAGCAACACTTTGAAATTTGAAATGAAATTTCGGTTTTGCAATTTTCGCTACTGCAATTTTTTAAACTTCTAAACATCGCACAGTTTGAATTTTTGCACAGTCATATAGGGAAGAAATGTACTTTTAAATGCAATAAATGTAATTTGTTTGAAAACTCTATCTCAATTTATTTTTGAGATATTAATTTTTTTATAGTTTTTTGTACCAATTTTGTAATTGTGGCAACTGAAGTACTACATTTCTATTAAAAGTAAAGGGAAAATAGTCATGGTTTATTTATTTTTATTGATTACTAGCAGATCTACCTGGCTTCGCCCGTGTCAATTATAAGAAGCCTTCCAGTTAAAATAAATTAAAACGAAATAATACGGCAATCACAATAACTGAAATTTGTGCATTCCCATCCACAAATCGTTATAAAGACAACCAGAAAACATGGCGTTATTGTCTTGTAACCATAGTAAAATCCCTGAGCTTTAATAACAGAATGTACGTTTTCTTTGGCGGGTATAAGAGAAAAATACGTGATTTTCCTGACAATACGAAAAAAAGAAATTTCTCCAAATCGCGCAGCACTTAGTCAAATTCTCGTTTGTATGGTATTATCTACATTATAAAGTAAAAACACTATGTCAGTCTTGTATGTACTTGTAGTCACTATGTATGTACTTTCAGTGATATTTGTTTGTAATGTTTATCTCAATTTACGAATTTTTTATGGGTTCAAAAATAATTTTTAAGCATGCATATTTTTTAAATATGCTTTCAACCCAAATACAAAAGATTAACTCAATTGTTCAAAAACATTGTAAATAATTCAGAATTTGTTTGCTTTCACGTAATATTCAATAACTAAATTGGCAAACAAAATTAAAACGCCAAAAATAAAATAAAATAAAACACGAATTCAACAGATATCAAATCAAACTACTCAAAAAAACCTGATAAGTATATAAAATTCAAATGGGAATTTCGTTCCGTGTGCATATAACTTGAATTCTTCAGAACGGATTTCCATGCGACTTGACCTATTAGTTTTTTAGGGAAGATTTTAGTGCGTAACATATTGTTTTCCGTTGCTTAGTCATAGAATTATAGAGGAGAGTTATATAATCATGTGAACCCAATTATGAAAGATTAGTCTTATTAGCTGAATGAAAAATGCAGAACTATTTTTATCTCTAAGTATATTGACGGGTTTATCTTCGGTAATGGGGCTATGCGCTAGGGTATTCTTATTTTAGTGAGTGTGCCTGACACCTATTATGGGATGCAACTTTGTTTAAAACAATATAGAATGACTTATGTTTTAAACGACCACCTGGCATGCAACTTGATTGCAAAATACTAACCTGCAAATGCCTAAGGTGTTTCTCCAGTTCCCTGCTCAACAACGCGAAACTTTCTGACACATTTTCTGACTCATTAAACGTAAAGGCTTAAAATTTGTAGGCCTGACTATTAAAGCGATTTGAAATTGAAATGAGTTTTTCCTTTTTTCATAAATAAATTACTTATCGAGTTATGAGCAATTGTGGTTGCGTGACGGCTGGTTTTTATCCTTTATTGCACTGTTGCGCCCGAAATTCAGTTCAAAAAATCAACTGAAAGATCTTATACCGTTACCAAGAAATGGAAACTATCTTTCGATTACATAGTTTCTAAATAAGAACTCCTGTCTATTTCATGCGTTTCCGAACAAAAATTAATTAAAAAATATGTCAGAAAATAGCTCCTTTAGATTTGAGAGCAGCCTTAACTTTATAAACAGCCTTAACTTGAAGTTTATGAAAAAACTCACATTTTTAGTTTTAATTTTGGAACTCGCGAAATTTAAATTCAGAAAAAGGATATTCTTTTGACGCATTGTGGTAATTTTTTTAACTTTTAAAATTAAAATACTTGTTTTCTTTGGCGCGCGTAACAGAAGTGTACAATATCTTCCACAATACGGGGGAAAATGCAAAAAAATACATCCAAATGAGGTAGTAATTACTAAAATTTTATTTGGAAAATTTGAAATTTTATTGAAATTAAATCTACAATGATTAGATGAAATGATGTCATTTTCCATAAATTTTAAATCAAGACAACTGTCAAGAATTTTTTTTTTGAAAATGCAAATAACCGCTCTCTTTTTGCTATAAATCACAGAAAATGTTAGCACTGAATCTAAACCAATACAACACTTAGCGATAACGTATAGCTATAAGATATGGCTGTAATATACAATCGAAGTAGTAAGCAAAATATAGGAGCCATACGTTTGCAATGAGTTTGGTTACGCTTTGAAAGGATTTGATAGAATGTGACGCCATATCTAGCCTTTTTTTTTCTTTTTCTTAAATTGTTTTCATGAAATTTGACTGTTTGTATTAAAATAGATGTTTTAATTTTAAAAAAAAACATTCAAATTGAGGTGCTACGTTATTTTCCCGCTCTTATAGTTAAAGTTTTTATTTTATATACAAAAAAATGTAAATTTTCTGTTTAGAATGATGTCAGTATCAAACACGCAAAAATATAGCAAGAAAATCTGAATTTTTATTGGCAAATAGAAACAAAATACACGTGTTATCCTTATTTTTTTTCTCATTATTGTGTCATTTTTTAGGGTTTGGCAACAGGAAAGAAACGTTTGAATTAAAAAAGATTTAAAGAGAGATATTTCTATAATGTTAAATTATGGAAGTGTTAGAAAAAAGGGATAAATAGTGGTCTGATAATTTTTTAAAGTAGACAGTGATCTTTTCCACGTTCTAAAACGTATATACATCGAGTTTCGTGCAAATCTGTCAAAAATTAAAGATTTGTATAAAGGACATACACACAGAGAACGGCTTATATATATATAGATATCCTTATTGATGCCAATTTCACATTACAAATAAAAGTAACATTTTCTAATTTTTGAACAGAAAATGACGTCAGCCATTAAAAAAAAAACACGCATTCTTCTTCATAAATCAAAAGATTGAAGAAGATATTTCAATATTTTTGCATTACGCTGATACTGAGTTTGAGACGTTAGGCAAAATAATTGAGTGGGTAAAAATGACGACATATTTAACCTTCCGTCTACCAGACGGGTCCATTGGACCCGACATGTACATTCAAAATATTTATTCAAACCAGAAATTTCTTCAAAACAAACTAAATGTATAAATCAGACAATAATAAGTTAAATAAACAAATTAAATAGTTTTAAGTAAAAATTCTGGTGTAGAATGTTTTTATAAAACTTGAGTAAAATTGCCGGTAGTTCTAGGGTTAAAGCAAAATGATCATTTTCTTTGATAAAACTAAATATTTGACCAATACTAAATGGCCAATTCAAGGGCAACTAAAGGCAAATTTCTGAATGGTAAATTTTCGCGGGTATCGAGGTTAAAACTTAAATTTTATGCGAATGTTCACATGAAAAGTTGTATCGGACAAACGTGACTTTGGAAATACATTCATTAATAATGTATTGCGCATTAAAATACTTTTAAATTGTGAATTTGAGTGGTGCGTATGTAAATTTTGTGAATGTGAAAATAACGTACAGTTTAGATTTTATGGGGGAAAATTTTATGATGTGACAAAGCGAAATCCTTCTTACTGAATTTTCATCCCGTAAAAACAAACGTAAGAGCCTCAATCGATAACTTCAACATAATTACTCATCTTGATTACGTAATCTAATACAGTTTAATTTTGTCAGTAACTTAGGCAGTTGAAGATTTTGGAAATAATATTTTGGTAATTTTAGGTTAAAAACATTATTTGTTTTAAGAGTTAGATAACCAATGCAAGATGAATTTTCATTATAATTATTTTTGTAGGTTTATTATAAATTCGATCTAACAGCTCCATTCTAAACATTTTAATTTGTCGAATTTCGACGGGTTCCAACTCGTTTCTTTAATCTTTTAAAACTGTAGCTTACATACGTAGTTTGAAATTAACAGTGCGCACAAACCCCAAATTTACTAATCTGAGAAAACGCGTTATAAAGTTTCAATATCAACCAACCTTTTATTTTACTCACTGCCTATAAATGATTATAACTGATGAAATAATGCAGATTTTTGAATTGGGTTTTTTGCATATTGATGAAAATTTTTTAAAAAAAATCAGAATAAAACAAAAACCGAAAACTGATTTTTTGAAAGATTAAAGCTCCTGCGCCCCCTTAATGTAAAATCGCTATTTTTTTTTTATATACACTGAATGAAATAACTATCTTATTTCAAAAAAATTAACGCTTTCTGTAAAATGACTCTACTCACCGTATCAAAATCATCCACGTTGTCGATGTGCTGTGCTATGAACATGGCATTTTTGATGGATTTGAGAATTTGTTTGGGGTATTTGGTTCTTTCTGCTCCAGGACTCGAGTCCAATTCCCGAATCATAATTTTAGGATCGTCCATCGATGCAGACGTTCGGATATCTAGAAGTGAGGATGAACTTTCTCTGATCATTCGAGATATTTTTCGATCCATATGTTCTTCTGAAAAAAAAAGAAACATAAAAAATGCACTAAAAATTAGATATAATAATTAGAAGCTTTTGAATAACAGCAGCACTTGTCAAAAATTTACAATTTTTCAAAGCGGCAAAGGATTTTTCTATGAGATATTCAAAAATTTCTCGTTTCTGAACGATAACATGGGTTATTTCTAGAGATAGAAATAATGAATGATATTACTATTCGAATGAATCATTCGGACATGCACAAAAACATAGTTTCCAACCTGTGTATATATTTTTAATCAATTACAACCAGAAATCTTGTAAAGAGAAAAGCAGCAAAATCATATACTTGACAGCCTTCGCAATTTCTTTAATTAATTATCTTCCGAAATTTTTAAGCTGCAAAAATTTTTTATATTCCTTTAACCCCTTGGGGACGAGCGACACGTATACGTGCCGGAAATAGACCTAAGGATCCTCGTTTATCCTCACCAGTAAAATTTTATTGTAAAATTTGCCTTATTTAATACGAGCATTTTCCCGATTTGAATAGGCACAAACTTCTGTCTTTTAAAACCGGTAGCAAAGAAATAACCATTTCGTAAAAGTCTCCCGTCGCGAAGGGGTTAAGTTTACTCAACTGATTCTAATTAAAATAAGAAATTTCTTTTTCGATACGAATTTCTGGTAAAAATTGAATTAAAAAAATAATAAAGTTGGCAGCTATGCTTTTGCACATGCCTGGGTGATTCATTCGAATAGTAAAATCATTAATTCTGCCAATCGCTAATTATTTCTTTACACTCAGGCTCATAAAGTAAGAATAATTGTCGGGCACTATTGATTTTAAATATTTTGCCGAATATCTACAAAAATGCTTAATTATCGTCGTTGAAATTTGAGAAAGTAAAGAACATGTTTCAGCTTATATACCGGGTGAGCCAAATGTTCGTTAAAACTTTAAAAATTCATAAAAAAGGAAGAAATTATGATAAAGAAATGCGTTTTGTAAGAAAGGGCTCACAAGGTAGTCTGATATCTTTAGCACCAAAAAATTTGTATCCCACATAACCACAATTACCATATATTTTTAAGGTTCAAAATTACCGATTATGGGTAGAGATTTTGTGGTAAAAAAAAAATATATAGATGTACCTTGTATTAGCAGATTCAGCTGCTTTTATAAATCGGGCTCCAGAGCTGTTGAGGGGACAATACTCCCATATTAGATGAAGATTCAACTCAAATTTGCGGCAATAGGAAGGGCCTTTAGCATAATCCTCGGATAGGCATCGGGCGGTATCCTCTCTCATTCAGATTGGCGCTATCGAGACATCCTCATTACCGGTTCCAGCCACCTTCTTTTCGTAGCTCCGCTTATGCACTAGGGACTTACATCTTCGAGAAACTTTTTAAGACTGACTTCTATAAAATTCTCTGTTACAAAATTTAACCTTGCTGTAAGGCGGATCCATCTTAAAGATCCCCTATTTTATTGGCTGTGGGATACATTGTATGGTGCTTGGCTCGACCTATAAAATCGAGCCCACACTGTCCCACGCATATGTTTATTTTTTTAAGTCTCCTCCCTGTGTCAAAAGTTCAAACCCATAAAAATCTAGGTGGTCCCTAGCCATAAATTTATTCTGACACATTTATGCATTTACGATATCCTGTCGTAAAACATCCCTTTCTTTTAGCAGTTATGCTTCGACGTCAGTGCGTCTAGTCAGGACTACATATTGTTATCCACTGGGATCCACAATTGCATCCTCGAAATCTGACATGTATTTTAATATAAAACCATTTTTAAAAATACATATTTAATTTTTATAATTAAATTAATAATTTTTACAGGAACCTCCATTCCTATTTTACCCATATATATAATTACTAACAAACCCCGCGGCTTTGCTCGCGTATAAGTTGAAATATGCCAAGTGATATTTGCATGACTATTTTTTATTAGAAGAACACTTTTTGGAATAATTCAAAAATTACAAATTAAGCCACAGTTTGACTAAACTTCATTATAAAAGTGCAATACATAGAAATGAGATTTTAATAAGAAGAACTAAAACTAATTCCAAATAAATGATAGTTTAGAAAGTATTTTGAGACTTTTATGCTCATTTCAGTATTCATTTGAAGTTTTGAATTTTTTTTAAAACCATCTTAACACATTTACATCTTAAAATTAACCATCATGTTAAATTCCAAGACTGTTGTCTAACAGTCTACCACGTCTCTGGTGTTGTGTTAGTGGCACCAACATAAAATGCCGAAACAGAGTTGAAGTAGAATGTCTCGAAAAATGTTGAAACAGAGACTGTCACCATTAATTTGCCAACATGAACTTTGAAATCGGTTGGTATTTCCTAATATTCTATAGAAAACGGAATTGAGATGTTTTTAAAGGCTTTCTTGTTGTTCGTTCCAACCAGGTGGTAGTGACACCGTCATAAAATATAACCCGTATAGGATCAGGAACTATCACTCTTGATTCGCAACAAATAACTTCTGTAATCGGTTTGTTATTTCCTGAAATTCCATAGAAATCGTAATTTAGGACTCTTTTAGAAGGCTTTTCGCTCCTTCCCTTCGCTTCACCTTGTTTTAATTTCGAATTTATTTTAGACTGTTTTTAGAGGGCATTTATATTTTATAAGTAACTACCGTACTATGTTTAAAAATTCTAGCCTCTTCAGTAAAGCAGAAATCGCAATTTAGAAAATTTTTTGCTCCTGCAATCATCTATGGGGTTGTGGCACCGACATGAAATATAGCTTATATTTGAATTAGTTCTATCATCATCAGTTTGCAACCATTATGTTTGAAATCGGTATCGTATTTTATACGATTGCATAAAAATCGTAATTTAGAACGCTTATAGAACGCTTTCCGCTCACTTCATCCCTTTAAAATTAGAATTTTCTTTTGACAATGCTTAGAAAGCATTTACATCTTTGAAGTAATTACCATTCCAAATTTAAAATCTTAGACCTCTTCTTTAACACAAAAAACGCAATTTAGAACATTGTTTGCTCCTGTAAACCCCAGGTGGTGGTGACAACACCGTAAAATAGAGGCTATGTTGGAGCGGCGATTGTCCCCATAAATTTGAAACCAATTCTTCTGAAATCGGTTTATATTTCCTGAGATTGCATAGAAATCGCTATTTAGAACGTTTTTAGAACGCTATTCGTTTATTTTCACCTCATTTAAATTTCACATTTTTAAGGAACTCTTCTCAGATAGCATTTACATCTCATAAGTAATTACCATGTCAAATTTCAAGTTGCTAGACTCTACTGTATCACAAAAATCACAATTTAGAACGTTTTTTTTAAATGCAACCGCAAGGTGGTAGTGACGCCGACATAAAGCAGATTCTATATTGGAGCAAGGGCTGTCATCATCAATTTCCAACCATTACTTTTGAAATCGGTTAGGTACTTTCTGAGATTTCGTAGTAATCGCCATTTAGAACGTTTTTTTAGAACCCTTTTCGCGCATTTTCACCCCTTTAAAATTTCGAATTTTTTAAGAAATGTTCTTAGAGATCGTTTATATCTTATAAGTAACTATCATTCCAAATTTCATGTTTCTAGGCCCTTCAGTAACACAAATATAGCAATTTTCAATTTTTTTTGCTCCTACACCCCCTTTAGGGGTAGTGACACCGACATAAAATGTAGCCTATGTTGGAGCAAGGGTTGTCATCGTCATTTTGACGCCTTTATTTTTTAAATCGGTTTGGTACTTCTTGAGATTGCGTGAAAATCGTCATTTAAAACGTCTTTTAGAACGCTTTTTGCGCATTTTCACCCCTTTTAAATTTCGAATTTTGTAAGAAATGTCCTTAGAGATCATTTGTATCTAATAAGTAACTACCATGCCAAATTCCATATATCTGCGCCCTTCAGTAACACAAAAATCGCAATTTCGAACGTCTTTTTGCTCCTGCAGCCCCTTTAGGAGTAGTGGCACCGATATAAAATGCAGCCTATGTTGGAGCAAGGGTTGTCACCATCATTTTGACACCATTATTTTTTAAATCAGTTTGGTACTTGCTGAAATTGCGTAAAAATCGCCATTTAGAACGCTTTTTAGAACACTTTTCGCGCATTTTCAACCCTTTTTAATTTCGATTTTTTTAAAGAAATGTCCTTAGAGATCATTAGTATCTTATAAGTAATTACCACCCCCAATTTCATGCTTCTAGGCCCTTCAGTAACACAAAAATCGCATTTTTAGAACGTTTTTTGCTGCTGCACCCCCTTTTGGCCAGTGGCACCGACATAAGATATAGCCTATGTTCTAAGTTGGACTGACACCATCATTTTGATACCATTACTTTTGGAATCGTTTCGGTAGTTCCAGAGCTTACCTCCTACAAATAAACAATTTTTACCTTTTTATAATACTAGCAAACCCCGCGGCTTTGCTCGCGTAATACGCAGACATAAAATATAGCTTATGTTTGAGCAGGTTCTATCACCAACAATTTATTATCATTAATTTTTTAATCGGTTTGGTATTTGAAAAGATTACATAAAAATTGTAATTTATAACGCTTTTCGCTCACTTCATCTTTTTAAATTTGAAATTTTCTTTCGACAGTTCATAGAAAGCAGTTGCATCTTGTAAGTAAATAACATGCCATACTTCAAAGTGTTAGACCCTTCAGTTATGCAAAAAACGCAAATTAGAACATGTTTTGCTTTTTCAACCCTCAGATGGTAGTGACAGCAACATAAAATATAACCTATGTTATAGCAGAGACTGTCACCATTGATTTGCAACCATTACTTTTGAAATAGCTTTGGAATTTCCTGAGATTGAGTAGAAATCGATATTTAGAACGTTTTTAGAACGCTTTTCGCGCATTTTCACCCCTTTTTAAATTTCCAATTCTTTCGAAACTGTTCTTAAAGATCATTTATATGTAATACATATGTACCTTGCTTAATTTTAAGTTGCTAGCCCCTACCGATCACAAAAATCGAAATTTGGAAAGTTTTTTGCTCCTGCAACGTCTATGTGATAGTGATACCGACTTAAAATAGCGTCTATGTTAGAGCAGAGGCTGTCAGCATCGATTTCTTAACATTACTTTTGAAATCAGTTTGATTCTTCCTGAGATATTGGGGACAAATCGGCATTTAGAACGTTTTTAGAACGCTTTTCGCTCATTTTGCTCCTGCATCTCCTCTGGGTTAGTGGAAACATATATAAAATATAGCCTATCTTGGAGCAAGATCTGTCACCATTGTTTTAACTCCCTTATATTTGAAATCGGTTCAGTATTTCCTGAGATTGCATAGAAATTGCAATTTAGAATGTTTTTTACAACGCTTTTTGCGCATTTTGACCCCCCCCTTTTAAATTCCGATTTTTTTAGGAAATGTCCTTAGAGACCATTCTAAATTTCACGATTCAGGGCCCTTCCGTCACGCAAAAACAGCAATTTAGAACGCTTTTTCTCCTGCAACCCCTTTGGGGTAGTGGCACCGACATAAAACATAGGCTATGTTGGAGCAAGGATTTTCACCATCATTTTGACGCCATTATTTTTTAAATCGGTTTGGTATTTCCTGAGATTGTGTAGAAACTACAATTTAGAACGTTTTTTAGAACGCTTTTCGCGCATTTTAACCCCTTTTAAATTTCGAATTGTTTAAGAACTGTTCTTAGAAATCCTTTATATCTAATAAGTAGCTGATATTTCAAATTTCATATTTCTAGGCCCATCAGTAACACATAAATCGCATTTTTAGAACGTTTTTTGCTCCTACATCCCCTTTGGGGTAGTGGCACCGACATAAAACATAGCCTATCTCGGAGCAAACGTTGTCACTATCATTTTGACACCAATATTTTTTAAATCGGTTTGGTATTTCCTGAAATTATGTAGAAACTACCATTTAGAACGTTTTTTAGAACGCTTTTTGTGCATTTTCACACCTTTTAAATTTCGAATTGTTTAAGAACTGTTCTTAGACATCGTTTATATCTTGTAAGTAACTAATATTACAAATTTCATGTTTCTAGGCCCTTCAGTAACGCAAAAATTGCATTTTTAGAACGTTTTTTGCTCCTGCACCCCCTTTGGGGTAGTGGCACCGACATAAAATATAGCCTATGTTCTAAGTTGGAGTGACACCATCATTTTGATACCATTACTTTTGAAATCGGTTTGGTATTTCCTGAGATTATGTAGAAACTACCATTTAGAACGTTTTTTAGAACGCTTTTTGTGCATTTTCACCCCTTTTTAATTTCGAATTGTTTAAGAACTGTTCTTAGACACCATTTATATCTTATAAGTAACTAATATTCCAAATTTCATATTTCTAGGCCCTTCAGTAACGCAAAATCGCATTTTTAGAACGCTTTTTGCTCCTGTACCTCCTTTGGGGTAGTGGTACCGACGTAAGATATAGCCTATGTTCTAAGTTGGGCGAACACCATCATTTTCATACCATTACTTTTGAAATCGGTTCGGTAGTTCCTGAGCTTATCTCCGACAAATAAACAATTTTTTCCTCTTTATACTATGAGTATAGATATATGAGTATAGATAGATTACAATTGGCATTTGATAACTATCTATATTATAAAGGACAAACATATCTGTGCGTAACGCATACGTCATTTTGCGAATGGCAACACTTTGAAACTTGAAATAAAATTTTGGATTTGCAATTTTTTCTACTGCAAATTTTTAAACTTCTAAACATCGCACATTTTAAATTTTTACACCGTCGTATAAGGAAAAAAATACTCTTTTAAATGCAATTTGTTTGAAAACTGTATCTCAATTTATTTTTCAGATATTAATTTTTTTGTAGTTTTTAATAACATTTTTCTTATCGTGGCGACAAAAGTACCTCATTTCATTGAAAGTCATTGAAAGTAAATGGAAAATAATCGAAAATAGGAGATATCTTTCTGTTGCCATTTTCTCATAAAACCTAAAAAAAAGGTTGAAATTAAAACATGGGCTATGTCAAGAATATTGTCTGTTATTCTGTGATTTAGGCGTCATATGCACACTTTTCTATAGACGAAGTTTAAAACTGGATTGTAAAAGTGGATTGCAATAGCGGATGCAAATGACGTCATTTTATGAAAAAACGTGTATTTTATTTCTTAAACCTGAATTATGTTTTGTAGAAGTGCGTCATTTTTACAGCCCAGCTGCTTTGAAATTCTTCACAGGTAAAAATGCTTCACATTTAAAAATAATGTAATCGAAATCACACACTGATAAAACGCAATGTTTTACAAAAATTTAGAGTATCTTTATAAAGTATATTTTTCAATCTTCTGACCATCGTTACATTTTCAATTTTCGTCGCATAGAGAAAAAATTTACTTTCAAATGCAATTTGTTTAAAAACTTTATCTTAATTGACTGATGTATTATATTTTCTAAAATAATTTTTAAGCATGATTTTTTTTTAAAGTTTATCTTATCACGTGCCGGTCTCAATGCATAATAATAATAAACATTTTTCACTTAAAGCAACAAACATTTTTCAGCATTTGTTTCTGACTATTTTTGCATAACGAAATTAATACTTCCTTTATAAACAAATAAATGTATAATATTAAAAAAACCACCGATCTAACATATTTGTGAAAGACAAATTAACGAAATTAATACTTCTTTTATAAACAAATAAAAGAATAATATTGAAAAAACAACAAATCTAACATATTTATAATCGTACAATTTAAATTTTTAGATCACCACATAGGATTTTCTTTTAATGGAATAACTTTGCAAAGTCCATCTCAGTTTACTGATTGTCTATAGTTTTAAAAACAATTTTTAAGCATGAAATATTTTTTAATTTATCCATATCGCGCGGAGCTCGATTACGAAAGATTAATCCGTTTGCCCTTAAAACAAAATACAGACTTCATCATTTTCTTACGGCTAATATCCATTAAAAAAATTCCCTATGAATAAATAAATAAAATAATATAAATAAAACACAAATTTACCAGACATGTATAAACTCTGAAATTATCAGAATATAAAAGGATGCCATAAGTAGCAAAATCTTGGCAAATAACTCTTAGCATGCGGCTAATAAGAAAATATCGCTTTTGATAAATTTAAAAAAAATTATTTGATTGTATAATTCGTATTTTCCATATGAAAAATGCTTTTTTAATGTAAGTTGTCAATCTAAAAATATTATGGAATATAAAAAAAATTATTAGTTTTCAATTTAAAAAAATGATTTCACCTATATTCTTTAACCCGGGAAGCCCGGGTACGATCCCCTAGTATTTTATAAAAATATATCTGTACATCAATATCATAAAATTACACAAATGTTCTGTTTCTTGATCTAAATGCTGCGGGAACTGACTATTGCTAGATAGTGTTTCCAGCAGTGGGGTTCGCTATAAACCAAAAGTACCGAATTGTGGGTAAAAGAAGGAGGGTCTATTGCCGCGTATTACTATATTAAAGGTGATTTAACCGCTATTTTACATTCTTTCTGCAAAGAAATGAAGTGATGATTTACCAGATTTGGATTTTTTGTCCTTCAGTGATTTCGATCTTCTTTTCTCGCTGCTGCTTCGACTGTGATGATAATCCGTGTACTGAGGTGGCCTCATGAGCAACAGCTTTGGAAGGATATGTATAAACAGATGACGAACCCAACTCCTATTTTGTGAAAAAGAAAACAAAATTATTTTCTTACAAGAACAAAAAATTATGCGTCAATCATGGGTTATGAAACACTTTCCAACACATGTTCAACAATGTTAAAGTTAATGTCTATGTAAATAATTTGGAACACGTATAACACATTTAAAAATCCATTTCAGCAATTACCATCAATAGACAAGAAAATATCCTCTTTTGCGCAGCCCGATAGAACATTCTGTCCTATAGAATTGTATATACGAGGGAGTATCAATAAGTTTTTGCCCGCACATAGAAATTAATCACATAGGGAAATTTATGAAATTGCTACATTTTATTAGTCCTTTTCAATATCGTCATTGTGCACAGTAACGCATTTCTGAAAACGGTATTTCAAAGAGGGGGGGAACGGTCTCCAGGAAGTGCGAGAAAAGACCCAAAGGGGGGGGGCACTTTACTAACTTTTGCCGACCCCCATCATGTCACATATTGTTGAAAAGCCCTGTGACCACTTATTCATATTATGCACGTCCCGAGCCCCTTCTCCGAATTTTCAACACGGGGAGCCCTTTTCTAAATTTTACGGACACCCCTCATGTGACGAGGGTTGTCAAATTGGGGAAAACTGGGGATTCTAGGAAAACACATTACTTAAATATAACCGAAAAATAATCAAATAATAAATCCTGTCATCTGCATTGTCTGTAAGATTTTAAAGTTATGAATATGAGATTTGCATACTCAAATTATTCCAAATGGATAATTTGGGATATAAACACTACAACATAAACACAATAACTGCTTTTACTTTGCTACCGTATTTCGCTTTTCAAATGGGTTAATGATAAAAATACGTTTGACCAATGTAAGAATGTATTAAGCTCTTACTCAAAATAGTATGATAAAGTATTGATAGAGCTGAAAAATATTAGAAACAAAACCTTGGTATATTTGAAACTGATTGTACCATGTATGATGTAACCAGATTTCGGAAAACAAAAACCAGGATGTCAATGGCAAATGTAAAAAGCCTAACCACACGGTTTTAGAAAATTAGTACTCTTTCTCCCCTTCCCCCTACTTCTAGCTAAATAAATAAATAAATAAATAAAAAGAAAATGCGGTCAATCTTTCTGACAGTTTTTTAACATCGAAAATAAATTTTATTCTATTTAAATGATATATAAAATCTCTTTTCTCTAAATTCTCTCCTTATTCGCTCTTAAATAAAAACTTCAGTTTATTTTAATTTTTTCCCCTTTATGCTAAATATACAGGGCGTCTCAAAAGTATCTGACATATTTCAAAATTCAATATAAAATCAAGTAATTGTTGTAGGGGAGTGCGGTTTAGACTAAATTGATTCTCATGATGAAAAGTTTAAGCATAAGAAAATAATTAGTTTAAACTTCGATCATAGATAACGCCACTTGTCCATACAGTTGGTTTCAAACTAGGGATACTAGAGTAACTCTAGAGGCTCTATTTTAAACATGCGTTTTTTTCTGATTTTCAGAATAATTTTGATGTTGTGACACAGAAATGACAACTACCAGCGAAATAGCTAATTGCCTAAGTTGATACTTCGAAACAAAAATCGAAACTGATGAAAATCATAAAAAAATGCATGTTTGAAATCAAGCATACGGGTAGGTAGCGTCATCTATCATCAAATTTTGAAAATAATTTTTGCTTGAAGAATACTTTTTATCGTGAGAAGCATTTTAGTCCAAACCGTACTCCTGTACGACAATAAATTGATTTATTGAATTTTAAAATTTGTCAGGGACTTTTAAGTCCTTTGTCAGTAAAGAAGTGGAGTTTAGTTTCTTCCTAAGATTCCATTCAACGAATCGAAGTTTGTTCTGTCCTTTTTTATGCTCGATTGAATGTCAATAAAGCACAATTAGAAATTATTGTACGAACTATGTTGCGGAGCCCGCGTTTTCAATATCATGAAATTATATTAACCCTTAACCGGAAACGTACATCTGTGAGATGTTTGCGTCTACATATCTGCCCTTAATATTTTCTCTCTCCGACATTCCAAACTTATTTGTATGCTGTTATATTAAAAAATTGGTTCTGTTAATGCATTACTATTAAAGATGTTTAAGTTCACTATTTAAGATGATTTTTAAGTTCACTATTTGGTAAACTAAAGTGTTGTGTTTGTGCACGGGATTTTCACATTTCCGGTTAAGGGTTAAATTAAATGGACAGAGAATCTAATAAACAGCGCAAGAATTATCCTAACAAACTAGGGGGCTCGGCCCCCTACGAGCTACGCTCGCCAACACCCGTCCAGACACCGTAGACTCTAAATGCACGCTAATTTGATCGGCTTTAAAAAGATTTCGAAAGATTGAATTATAATTTAAAAAACAGTGGCGATCTCTCTATAAACGGATTTCTATTCATTTCTCTTTGATTGGGGAATTTTAACGCCAAATCCGTTGCGGTACTACTTGATTATCCCGTCGACCCATTTCGCCAAATTATATAAATCGCCAAACCACTCGCCAAATTAAACAAATTGACATAATTTTTATTTTAAATAACGAAAAAACAAATAAATTAGTACAACATTAATAAAAATACAAATAAAACGTCCAAATAAAAATAACTTGATGACGTAGACACGTGTAACAACATTTCAAAATAAGCTAATATAAAAGGAATTAAGTAAACAGAGTCTTTGTCTCCTGGTATTTTTTAACAAAGTGAAAAGAAAGTTCTTTTAAATGAGACATTTTAAATTAATCCTTTTTAATCTGACGTAATTTTGACCAAACTATTCTTTCTCTTTTTAATATTCACGTGAAAATACTTGTGTTAGAAATGAAATATTATTTGCGCTTTCCTAACAAAAATAGTTGAAAAATATCCTCTTAAAATATCAAATAAATGTCTAGCACAATTTCTAAATTTAATCCGTTTTGCAATATTATTTTCTGTTCATTTTATGTAATAACTGTAATATGACGTAAATATGACGTAATTTCTCCTATTTAAGACTTCTAACGCATGTTAATAAATTTATTGTTTTACAAATTCCTTTCTCTATTAAAATTCACGTGTAATTATAGCTTTTATGACGCAATTTTTAATAAGTTCCTGCTTTTTGTACATAATTATTTAATTCTAATTCCAAATGTTTTTTTCTGTTTATAATAGTCACGTGTAAATAAATTTTTAATTTATTTACACGTATAAATATTTTTTTTTGGAAGCAAACATTATTGTTTCCGCTGCTTATACAGTTGGCAACAGTTTAAATTAATATCACTTTCTAAAATCTGTTAAAAATATCTCTAGAAATGCTGAAAATCTGAATTTAAAATAGAAATAAAACCTCAAAAAATTAGTCAAAATAAAAAAATTAATGCAATCTGCACTCCGGCAAATTCTAACGCATAAAATGATCTAAAAATGATTAAATTCCTATGAACAGTTTTTGCTACTATAAAACTTTTTTAGTGGAACGATTTTGTGCAACTTTAGCATTACGTATCTCTTAAAATAATTCTTTGATCTGAAAACTGTCTGCATCAGCGTGTTTATCAAACATTTCTGTATAATACTGCCGATTTTCATATTTTTGTATGCATTATTTTTCTTAATATTAACGAAGAAAGACCCCCGGTCACAAAAAATTCAAAACCGGCGGCGGCGGCGGCGGTGACAGCGGTAGTTACTTTTTTTTAGAATAGAGAGATGAGTCGCACAGCTACCGTTGAACAAATTGTTATGCACATGGGTGATGTTTACATAATACCTCTGCACTCGAGCAGAAAGAACTTAGCGAGTTTTTGAACGTTTGAAATTTGTTGTAAAATTTGTTTCATCAACATCACGAACTGTCTGAAAAGTTCGTTTAACCCCTTAATTCTCGCTCCCGTGATATTCACGGGCTGTGTCTTTCATTCAGATTATTTGATTCCCACCAGTTTTATAAAATAGAGAAATTTGCTTTAATATGGTATCATTTTACCTGTCATTAACCCTTTTTAACTCCGATTTGAAAAATTCTTATACATACATTAAAATGCACCATTTTAAGCATGGAAAAAATAATAAAAAAAATTCAGAACAGAAAAATAAAATTTTATTTGGAAAAATGGGTTTGTTGCATATCTGCAACATCTTGCCAAGTGGCACAAAAAGTGAACATATTTAAAATTTTAATTTAAATGAAAATTTCTGAAACAATTGTTAGTTTTGTTGTAGCAAAGTCCCACAACACATTTCTCACAAACAGTTTGAGTAAGGCCTTTACAATCGGGGTATTTAGAACGTATTCTTTTTTCTGCCCAATGTGGCCACTTCCAATTTCGCCTTTTCGCACTTGTTTTGGTGGAATATGTTGAGTAGGCGCTATATGCTTTTTATTTTGAATTCTTTTTTTCTATGAGACTTTTCCCTTTTTTGCTAGCTTTGGACTTGGTATTAATTTTACAGGGGGGAGGGGGGAGATCCCTAACTTACCCTATAGCAGATAAATAACATTAAAATGGACTAATGTTTCCCTTTTTCAATAATTTTGCTTTTCCGAGAGAAATGCAACTTAAATAACCGTTAGAAGAAATTTTATATCTTACTCTTTCGATATTTTTAAAAAATCTATTACAAGGAAAGACATGGCGCTTTGTTGCAGATCTGCAACAAACAAAAGTTTACATTTATTTTATACATATTATAAATTCCCTAGCTCAAAAATGGTCTTTAAATAAAGAATTAAATCTTACCTTTGTGAACAATATACTTGTAGACGTCTGCAGATTTTTTTAACTCCACTATTTCAAAGCTTAACTCAGCAAAAATCATATGTAGCTGATCAAGCGATAAATCAAACTTTGGCGCGAAAAAAAAATCAATATCGCCATCTGTTGCGGATTTAATCAAATAATTATTTTAACGAGTTGGAACCCGTCGAAATTCGACGAACTAAAATGTTAGAAAGGAACTGTCAGATCGAATTTATAATAAACCTACAAAAATAATTAAAATAAAAAATTCATCTTACATTATTTGTCTAACTCTTAAAACAAATAATATTTTTAACGTAACATTATCAAAATATTATTTCCACAAACTTCAACTTCTTAAATTATTGAAAAAATAAACTGCATTAGAATACGTGATCAATATGAGTAATTATGATGAAGTTATCGATTGAGGCTCTTATATTTTTTTTACGGGATAAAAAATCAATAAAAAGAATTTCGCTTTGTTACATAATAAAATTTTCCCCCGTAAAATCTAAACTGTACGTTATTTTCACATTCTCATAATTTACATACTCAAAAATAGAAAAAAAATCAAATTACACCACTCAAATCCACAATTTGAAAGTATTTTAACGCGCAATAGATTATAAATGAATGTATTTCCAAACTTAAAGTCACGTTTGTCCGATACAAATTTTCATGTGAACACATTTTCATGTGTGTTTTCGCACAAACTTTAAGTTCTAATCTCAGTACCCGTGAAAAAAATTCAGAAATTTGCCTTTGGTTGTCATAGTATTGGTCAAATATTTAGTTATATATATATTAAACAAAAACATAATTTGAAGAACAAATTTAAAAAACAAAATTTATTTCCTACAATGTTTAAGCCCGAGAAGGGACAGATATTAAGACATTTTATTCAATTAGTTCTACATTTAATGTTAAATTTTTGTAACAAATCAGTTAAGCCAATTGAAGATTAAAAAATAAAATAAAATCCATACAACATGATACTTAAAACATCCTAAAAAATTAGATTCCGTTCAAATGAAATCGAAATAAATCTTAGACTTCTTCCATTTTTAATTGAAAATATTTGCATTGCAGATTTTGTATTATGTTTATGACAATTGTACTTAAAATGATAAGATGCATGCAAAATACAAAACTTAAAAAAAAGTCTAAGATTTATTTCGATTTTATTTGAACGGTATCTAATTTTTTAGGGTGTTTTATAAGTATCATGTTGTATGGATTTTATTTTATTTTTAATCTTCAATTGGCTTAACTGATTTGTTACAAAAATTTAACATTAAATGTAGAACTAATTGAATAAAATATCTTAATATCTGTCCCTATCGGGTTTAAACATTGTAGGAAATAAATTTTGTTTTTTTAAAATTTGTTCTTCAAATTATGTTTTTGTTTAATATGTCAAGTTTTTTAATAACTACTGCATTCAGACGAACTCATTTCAAAATTATTAGAGGTTATCATCATCAGGCTTTGATGTATGCAGTGTTGCATCACAATGTGGGATGCAGTTTACCAATGTATAATTCAAAATATTTCATCACTGTAGTAATGCAGGTTGCTGTAGTTTGGGCAAAAATTTCCAATCTGAACGTAAAAAATCTATAATCAAAACATAAAAAATTAACTTTACTTAAATTTAGATACCCTATTTCCCACTCAGGAACGCTATGAATGCAAAAATAAATTGTGTTGAATCATTACTGCTAGTATTTAACAATATTATAGCTGTGATACAGTAAAAAATAAAAAATAAAAGTTTTACTTAAATTTTGTTACCTTATTCTCTCCCAAGGGGTGATGTAAACACAGCAGAAAATTACCTTAGATTAACGTGGGGTATAAATAGTTCTCATCTCTGAAAAAAATATATTTTAAAATTTAAGTTATGTAATTCCCACTGAGTTCGCTACCTGCGTAAAAATAACTATCATTTGAAACTTTTTACTAAAACATTAACTTGACCAAAGCAAAAACTTATTCTGAAAATGTCCTTTTTATTTCCACTATGATGCCGTATTCACCTTTTTAACTCTTGAAAAATAAACTAATTCAATTTAATATTTCACTTGAAAATATTTCAACTAAAAAGAAATAGATTATTATTACGGCTTTTGAAATTTTTGCAACAATGAAGAAAAAATGCTACATTTTCTATGAAAAATGTCCGTTGATTCTCAATGAAAAAAGGCGAAATTTGGAATATTAAGAAGAATATTTGAATAATGTAAAAAAAAAACTGGCCCATGTTTCTCTCTGAATTATAATTCACCCATATGCAAAGGCATTTTACCATTCGTTTTGACCCTTACGCCAGGCAAACGTTTTTACACTTTAAATTTATAATAGCATTAGAATTAGTAAAGAATAAAAAATGAGTGGCATCAGGGACAAAAAGATGGGAAGAAAAAATGAAAAAGTTATGATCTCCATAGGCTTTTCTATGTTAAATTAACATTGAGAAGTGACACTGGAAATAAATAAGTATTGCGCTGCCGCGCAATACTTAAATATATATATATATATTTAAAAAAAAAAAAAGATGATCATTTTGTTTTAAATATGACATCATTTTTTACTCACAGAATCATTTTGCCCAGCGCCTCAAACTCATTATCGGCGTAATGTAAAAATATTCAAATATAACTGATTTATGAAAAATAATACGTGTTTTTTTTTTCAGTATTTCAGTTGCCACGATTATAAAATTTGTATTAAAAACTACAAAAAAATTAATATCTCAAAAATAAATTGAGATACTGATTTCAAACAAATTGCTTTTAAAAGCACATTTTTTTCCCTGTATGAAGGTGTAAAAATTGAAAATGTGCGATGCTTAGAAGTTTAAAAATTTGCAGTAGCGAAAATTTCAAAAGCGAAATTTCATTTCAAATTTCAAAGTGTTGCCATTTGCAAAATGACGTATGCGTTACGCACAGATATGTTTGTCCTTTATAATATATGTAAACACAGCAGAAAATTACCTTAGATTAACGTGGGGTATTAATAGTTCTCATCTCTGAAAAAAATATATTTTAAAATTTAAGTTATGTAATTCCCACTAAGTTCGCTACCTGCGTAAAAATAACTATCCTTTGAAACTTTTTACTAAAACAGTAACTTGACCAAAGCAAAAACTTATTCTGAAAATGTCCTTTTTATTTCCACTATGATACCATATTCACCTTTTTAATTCTTGAAAAATAAACTAATTCAATTTAATATTTCAACAAAAAAGAAATAGATTATTATTACGGCTTTTGAAATTTTTGCAACAATGAAGAAAAAATGTTACATTTTCTATGAAAAATGTCCGTTGATTCTCAATGAAAAAAGCGAAATTTGGAATATTAAGAAGAATATTTGAATAATGTAAAAAAAAACTGGCCCATGTTTCTCTCTGAATTATAATTCACCCATATACAAAGGCATTTTACCATTCGTTTTGACCCTTACGCCAGGCAAACGTTTTTACACTTTAAATTTATAATAGCATTAGAATTAGTAAAGAATAAAAAATGTGTGGCATCAGGGACAAAAAGATGGGAAGAAAAAATGAAAAAGTTATGATCTCCATAGGCTTTTCTATGTTAAATTAACATTGAGAAGTGACACTGGAAATAAATAAGTATTGCGCTGCCGCGCAATACTTAAATATATATATATATATATTTAAAAAAAAAAAAAGATGATCATTTTGTTTTAAATATGACATCATTTTTTACTCACAGAATCATTTTGCCCAGCGCCTCAAACTCATTATCAGCGTAATGAAAAAATATTGAAATATAACTGATTTATGAAAAATAATACGTGTTTTTTTTCAGTATTTCAGTTGCCACGATTATAAAATTTGTATTAAAAACTACAAAAAAATTAATATCTCAAAAATAAATTGAGATACTGATTTCAAACAAATTGCTTTTAAAAGCACATTTTTTTTCCCTGTATGAAGGTGTAAAAATTGAAAATGTGCTATGCTTAGAAGTTTAAAAATTTGCAGTAGCGAAAATTTCAAAAGCGAAGTTTCATTTCAAATTTCAAAGTGTTGCCATTTGCAAAATGACGTATGCGTTACGCACAGATATGTTTGGCCTTTATAACATAGATAGATAGATAGATAGCAGTGTAATAGAATAACTACAATCAACAAAACCGTCTTTCGGAGTTTACTGTCGAAATAACAAGGGTCAGCTAGGTGGGGAGGCCTACCAAATGGCTTAAGCACTCACAAGCCCCACCCAGCGGTTTCCATCTACTACCGCCGTCACCACACACACACAAAAAAAAAAATAATAATAATAACAATAATAACAATAATAATAACAACAAATAAAAGGCCCGAAGGGGCCTACAGGAAAGTCAATTGAGAATATTAAGATTAAATATAATATAAATACAATATATACACGATGGAAAGCCCAATTTTTACTGGCCGTTTACGAGAGAAATTAAGATATTTGTAATTAATAAGATCATGAGATAATAGATAATAGGATTTTTAAACTTGTTGGAGCGGGAAAAGCTCAATTACTTTGCAAAGCTGGGCGTTCTACAAAAATACAATAAAAGCTACGTATATGTATACTAAATTAGAAAGAGATCCATAATTTTAAAAATAATGTAGAATATAAAAAATAAGTAAAATAGTGAATAATTATGATGAATATTATATAATTATATACACACACAAAAGTTCAAAAGTCTATTGTTCTTGCAACAGTTCAATTAAAGTTCAATCGTGTTGTTTGTGGCTAAGAGTTTATTTTGAATTGGTGGTATCTATCTATTTGTTAAGATACGTTCTCATCATCATCTATAAATGGCAAAACATTTTGAAACAAATAATGGTTGTTTTCTAAAACTTTCATACATTCAATTATCTTTTGACAAAATGATGGATTTGACAAAACCACCGAGAACCACTGAGACAAAGAAATTTTTGGAGATTTTCTTATATGGTAATATGATGTAAGGGTACAGTTAAAGATATAATGCAATGATGTAGCTCGCTAACCACATACACATAATGGAGAAGGAACCCTGTCAAATTTATAAAGATATGATGAAAATGGGCCGTGGTTAGTGGCAAACAGAAAAAGATTTCTATGCAGCAGGATTCTCTTTTGCGAGACTTTTGGGGCTAAAGCGTATGTGTACCGTCCTGTGGTACCATAGTCCCAGCGAGTCTGCCATTGTTCGTGTAGAGATGATTTTAGAAGCTTCTTCAAGTAAGAAGGAGGGTTGGGAAAGAATTTGTATTTGGCATGTGATGTGGCTTTGGTTGCTTCTTTTGCCAAATAATCTGCATGCTCATTCCCCACATGTCCACGGACCCAACTGTCGAAATAACAATGGCTTTTTGGGTATGTTGCAGATCTGCAACACGGTGATACAAAGGGTTAAATAACGTCAATATTTCTTTTTCAAAAAAGTGGTGCCAATAAGCAATTTGAATTTTTACTGCAGGTTGAAATTACTTCAAAGATTGAAATTACTGCAGGTTGAAATTACAGGTTGAAATTAGGATGAATTTCAACTACTTTGATATAATTTTTTTCGATTACGAAGAAAAAATGTCTCAGATTTTTTTTGCATTATAATTATTGACATTTTAATTACATAGTAAATTTTTTCTGTAATAAAAATTAATATTATGTCTTTTGCGTCTGAAGATATACGGCATGGACTTCCTCTCAGCCGACTGTTTTTCTGCGACCTAAGCAACTGAAAATTTTTTTTCACCATATACTGAAACCGCATTAAATTCTCGAGAGCTTATATCAACATTTAGTTTAAAAAGTTAATTTTTGAGAAAATGGTGGTTATTTAAACAAAAAGTGTCATTTTTTCACTTTCTTTTTATCTTTTATGAGCTAGAAATATAATTAATCAATAAAACTTATACTTTTCGGTGGTATAAGCTCTAGCAAAAACGATTAGCCTCTTTTTTTAAAATATGAAAGTAATCAGTCGAATAGTTCTTGAGAAAAATGGTCGCTTAATTTGAAAAACAAGGTATCAAGAAAAACAAGTTTAAAGTTTTACAATAACGTTAAGTTCAACGAGCGGCGCACAGTGGAGTATTAGACCCAAAATCCTGGTCAAAAATATTTTTCCATGTAAATATAGTCCGGTTGGCTTGAAATTCTTCGATGTTATTGGGTATCACTATGGCATGTTTGGTATTGTAAATGAAGTATATAGTCTTTACGGTTCATTTACAGAGACACCCAAAAGAATTCCCTTACATTATGATCTATGGGGAAAAATCGTTTGCTCGGTATTTTAATGATATCACAATTTTAAACGTACTAAAATTTTATACATAACTAAGGTGTACTAAAGCACTTATTGTAGAATATGGTGTGCATAGAATATAGCGTTCATTTACAGGGACACACAAAAGAATATGGCTGAAGAATAAATTTAACTATTGAAGTCTATGACCAATAATTGCTGGAAGTGCGTTTGTAGTTGTGATAGGCGTTTTAAAATAGAACAATTTTTTTAAATATTACTTGGTGTGGATACATTCTATAGATCATATACAGGGCTGCACAAAAGTTCTCAAGTACATTTTCATTTATTCACGGAAATGGCTGAATGAACATTTTTAACTGTGCTATGCGTTTCACTGAACTAAATTTTAGCATACTATGAAGTATACATACAAATCCATAGCTTAGTTTAATATTTTATGTCTTAAAAGCTGACTAAGTGTAAGTAAGATTTTAACACTTCACATAATAATGAATATACATTTTATAAATATTTTGACAATTAAGAAAAAAAAAGAGTCATCATTTAAGAAGAGCACAAACAAAAAAGACGTTAAAATATTAATTTACTAAGTAGATATTTTAAAAATGCGCATAAATCACATGTCCATTGATTTTACAATACCGAAGGGAGTTCAGAAGTTGAGCGACTTGTAACCTTAACTATTTACTGTTTTTAAGAGGAAAGTCATTGTTGATAGGTTTGTCTTATTCACTATTAATGTTTAATTAAATGTATTTAATTTTACTACATATAAAGGTTATTATTTACATTTAATAATGCTTATTACATTTAAATTATATTTAATAATAATTATTGCATTTAATTTATGTTTAATAGTATTATATTTAATAGTGGGTTCAGCAAAGTGGAGTTTATATAGTATAGATTGCTAGTTTTTGAATGTATTTACTATTACCAGTTTCAAAATGATTCTTTAGAACTCTTCTTCATCTTCTTCATCACTCTCTTCTTGGCTTTTATCGGGACTACCATCAGATCTTGCTGGAAGAAGAAGTTGTATTGTCTCGCTACTGTATGGCTTGCTCTTTTTAGTTAATAAACGGAGTTATCAGAAAATATGAAGTTGCTTATTTTCACGTACATTATAAAGGAAAGTTTTAATTAAATTTTCTTGGTGCCGTTTGTCAGTTTTGGTGTCCCTTAGGTGTCCCTGTTTAAGGACACCGAACTCGAAAGGGTTAAATCCCTCCTTTCACTCCTTATGTTACATACATGAGCCCCAAGAACTAATTAGGGAACCCTTTTTCAATAAATAAGTATATACAATTTGAAGGCAATCGGATATTTCTATCAAAAGATATCGATTTGCGTGCATATATACATACGTACATATGTACGTACGTACGTACATTCAGACAGAATATGTAGGTGCGAAAGCTCTCCGGTAATGTCCTGTGAGCTAAAAACCTGCAATATGACAGTAAATATATAGTTCTTATCTCTTGAATTCGGTGGCCGCAAAACAGAGCATTTAAATAGTCATCCCGCAAAAAAAAATTATAAAAAAATGGCAACAATATGCGGAAGATTTTTTTGCAGAAATTGACACTTAAGACTATAACTAATACGATTATAATTCAAACATAGCGGGGCAAAGCGCGGCACATATTTAAAAAACTTTCGATATGTATAAATTAGAGCAAAAAAACCCTTTAAAAATAACCCTTTTACACATTTATGTTTTTTTATTACATTAAAAACGAAACTATTTAAATTAACACATAGTTTAACACTAAGCTCTGACCTTTGTTAAAACTTAAGCCCTGTTTAGTTTCAATTCAACAATTCATTGAGCCACAAAAAAATTATATTTAAACATAACAACAATGCCAAAAAACAACAAAAAAACCACATCTTCTCAGAAAGACACTTCCCCTTCAGCTAAGGCCAGGAGCCACCGGGTATAACTCAGGTTCCTAAAATAGACATAGATCGAAGCACCAATTAGTTAGCTATTAAAAATTATGATTTTCACAATTGTTGACGAAATTTTAATTTTTGTATTTTTGGCCAGGTTTTTGGGTCAAATACTCCACTGTGCGGCGTTACGTTCAAAGGGCAAAAAGATTTTAAGGAATTAGAATATCGTGAAACCAGTTTACGGTAACGCTTAACTACACGCTTGCGAGATACAAAAAAAGCAAAATTGAAAAATCGAAAATTTTGACACAAAGTAGAATCTGCTCTTTGTTCCTCAGTGTTCCATTAAATGGAATACCCAACTTGCTTCCCAAATGCCACAATGGCACCAGATTTTTGGTACAAGTATTTTCCGTTACTTATGTATGTGAAATTAAGCTTTTTCTTATTTCCAACTAAATTTGTTTGTAAATTCCGGTGCCACTTATTCATGTAATCATTTTAGCAATGGAAGTGCTTTGCGCCGGAAAGGGTTAATTCTTTATGTCGTGGTGGTACTTTGAAATACCATTAACCCTTACGTGCGCGGTGTCCTTAAAAAGGGACACCTAATTTTAATTCCAAAACTGACAAGCGGCACCAAGACTATTTAACTAAAATCTTCCTATTAATAATGTACATGAAAATAAGCAAGTTCGTATTTTCTAATAAATTATTTTATAAATTGCGGTGTCAGTCCATTATTTCATCAGTTTATAAACAGAATTGCTCCGCGCCGGTGAGGGTTAAAATAATTTGTTATAAAACTCATTCAATAGCTAGATTAATAATAATACAGTTTAGAATGAGTTATAGATACTTTACTTTATCTTGTTCCAAAAGCATGATGCACAAAACGAAAATATTTTTTAAAGGATTATTTCTTTTACCTTTGCATCTTTTCAGTTTTCTTGACGTTGAAAGATTGGGGAGAAAAGTTTCAGTTCGGAAATATTTCTATATTTTTATTGTAAGAATATTATATTTGTACATTTACTAATTCTATAAAATACTAAAAAAAATACTTTAAATAAAAGATTTGAGTGGAGTTATAAATATTGCACAAAATACCTATGAAACCAAATTTCATTAATTAATTTTAATTGGCAAAATCCTTCTAAAATTTATTAAATGATTGTATAAATCGTCTAACGTAGTTTCAAAAATTCATGAAAAATGCTTAAGAAGATTTAAAAAAAATTGCTTTAAAAAAATTGCGGTTGAAATGGCTATTGTCGTAGGCGGATTTTTTTCAGCTTTCGTACGGTTCCTTCCGTTTGAGTACTAACATTTTCTTACTAATACTCAATTTATTACCTAATAGCAGAGTTCGTACGCTTCAAGGACTTTCAAGCACCTGTTATAAGAATTTTTGTAAAGTAACATTTGCCTTATTTAATGAACAAAAGAAATTATTTTCAGATATCGCGATCAGCACTTTACAAAAATTTCTGGTACTAAAACACCTAAAATCCTCTGAATCCTTTAATGCGTACGAAACCTGTTATTTAATCTGAGAAAAATAAGGCAGGAAACTCTTTTAGAAATAACCGGTATTCAATTTTACATGACTCTACAAACGCTGAAAAAACTTCGCCTACGACAGCTGTCATTTTTTGGTTAACCCTTACCGGCGCGGGGTAATTCTTTTTTATAAACTGATGAAATAATGGACTACTCCGGAATTCACAATCGAATTTATTAGAAAATACGAACTTGCTTAATTTCACGTGCATTATAATAGGAAAATTTTAATTAAATATTCTTGGTGCCATTTGTCAGTTTTGGAATTAAAATTAGGTGTCCTTTTTTAAGGACACCGCCCTCGAAAGGGTTAACGCGTAAGCCTAGTATTCAAAAGGCTGTGCTCATGGACTGGACATGTTTTTGCTTTATAATATAGATACATTAACCCATTAAAGACGGAATTATTTTTTCTTTTTAAAATACAAAAATTGCATTTCGCACCACATTTTTGGAAAAGAAAAAGTTATATTATTTTATAGCAGAATTTCTGTCATTAAAGAAAATGAAAATTTTTCTTCTAAATTACTGGTATTCAAACAGCAAAAGGGTTGACAGTTATGCTGTGACCATAAGGTAACGCTAGTCCTTAATGGGTTAAATGTAGAGGTGCCAACTTCTCACTAATCAGTGGCGTAGCCAGAGAGGGGGGGGGGCTCCAGATGCACTGGACACCACTAATTTTATAAAGTTTTCTTCGCCTTATCTAAATAGCGAATTTTCTGCTGTTAATCAAGACCGAAAAAAACTTTTCAATTTTAGTAGTATCAAGAGAATTTAGACACCAGGATCCTCTGGTTACGTCACTACCACTAATCTCCCGTAATATGTTGGTAAATTTAACCCAGGTTTAATACGTTTCGCAGCAGAATTTTTTTTAACAAAAGAAATTAAATAAATTTCACAATCTCAAACACTGGTGAAGAGTGGAGCAGCATTAACCCTTTCACGATCGCTTACTATTTGGAAAAACCATAAAAAAGTACCTATTTTTTATTACAGAAATTGAATTGAATAACTATAAGGTTTCTAAACAAAATATGCAATTGATTTTTTTTTTTTTAAGCGAAAAATAAAGATGTTATCGAACAAATTCACATTTGTAGAAAAGCCATCATGAGAAAATTCTGTGTCTTAATGTTTCTTTTACACCATACAAATTAATGCGAGTAAGACCTTTATTTTTCACATCTTAGATCTTTATTTACCATCATCACACAAATTTTTACAAATAATATTTGAAATAATATATATACATTTAATTTTGATTATTAATAATTTTTTGTAGTGTTATATATTTCGAAACATGCAATACAAATCGCAGCATTACAATCAGTGCCAAAAGCCAAGCCCAAGTGCGACCAAAGCGATATAAGTAAGCGTCATATCTTATTTGGGAGAAATAACCGCAAGATTAAAAGCGAGGTCACTTCAATCAAGGTCATGGGCCACGTAACGGACGGAGTGTGAACTACAGGTAGATACCTAACTGTTTTCTTACTCTCACCACTAAAATTGTAAAGTTTATTTCACCTTGGTTAATAACTGAAGTACGTTTAAGAAGGTAAAGAAAACTTCGTGGTGTCAATTGCATCTGCATACCCCTCTCGCTACGCCTTTGTTTTGCAAATAAATGTGGCAAACAAAATTCATTTCCATGAGTGACTAAAGATTTAGAAAATACGCGCCACACTAAAAGCCCGCATATGTGAATTATCACTCCGTCCACAAGGTGGCGCAACTGTGTTAATTTACGCCTGATTCCAGCATTAAGTTTGTTCGCTTACTTATAACGCTTTGAAGCGCGACTATTCAAAGACTTCATACCGAAATACCAGTTAAATTTTTCTGGTTTCAAAAGTTATTTACAGCAATTAAATCTCCAGCCCGGAAATATGATGGGGACGAGAAATAACGAACGACACCTCAGCCCGTGATATTGACGGGAGCGCGAATTAAGGGGTTATGGAGTTTCATAGTTACAGTCGACTTGACGTTCAGCCTATGGATTGCTTGTCTTGCTGTTAACTGAAACATTGGGCAAAAGTATAGCTGTAGTTTAGAACCAAAAGTGGTCAGCAAAAGTTTAGACAATGATCAATTATGCTTCTGTAGTGAGAAGTATGTAACGAATTGTTGGAACTCAACTGTCATACATTAGTGGGGACTTATCTCTCATACACAAACAATAAATTTTAATTTATACACATTACATAATATACAATGACAAAAAAAAAATAAAAATAAAAAAAAAATTAAAAAAAAATTAACATTGTAGCAAAAGTATAGACAATTTGTCTGTTAACAGAAAAATATCCATAAATTAAAATCGAACTGCACCTACATTGTCTGCTATTAATGCAACAATGTGAGTTCCCATCGAAAAAAATAAATCCTGCATCACTTGGGTGTCCATTTCGTACCAAACATGTTCAACAGCAGATTGAAGTTCATTATTGAGGAGTATTGTCAAAAAATTGCATAAACCGTATGAGATATGATGCCACAAAAGTTTTCGATTGGGTTCAGATCAGGGCTACACGCAGGCCAGTCGAGAACAGTAATATTTTGAGAGTTAAACTAATTTTTTGATTTGTATGCAACATGGATAGAAGCATTTTCTTGCTCAAATGTATACTTTGGAAGAGCTAAAAGTTCCCCAAATGGCTTTCCAATATATGTTATAGTCTTACGCTGCTTGGCGACCATTATGAAACTCCAGAGATACTTGAAAATTAAAACAAAGTGAGGCACAAATTATTAACTCTTTCGAGGGCGATGTCCTTAAAAAGAAAACCTAATTGTAATTCCAAAACTCACATGCGGCACCAAGAAGAATTAATTAAAATTTTCCTTTTATAATGTACGTGAAAATAAGCAAGTTCATACTTTCTAATAAATTCGTTTATAAATTCTGATTTCAGTCCATTATTTCATCAGTTTTATAAACAGAATTAATTCGCGACGGAAAGGGGTCAATTTGTTGGGAGATTTCAAGGGTGGTTGTTTTATCATTTTCATGTAAACTAATGTACATCTTTCAATAATTCATCTACGAAAGTATCCGTTGACACAGAAAGTTCTGACTCACTTTTAATGCAATTAGCAATCATCATTTGTCTAGATGCCAGTTTATGGTTCCTTCTATAATCTCGTTTTCTGGCCACACAAGGCCTTTCAGATTTATGTTTTGCTTTGAAAGCATCACTCTTAGACAGTACTTAATAGGCAGACTTCTTTGACACGATTCAAAGTAGCTGAAATTTCTGCAACAGTCTTCCCTTTCGATTTCATCTTCCATGCTTTAATTACTTCATCTGACTGAAAATTTCTAGCTTGCGGCATCTTCACTAACCGATATTATTGCGAGGTGCACTTAAATACTTCATGTATGTGACGTCATAAGTTTGAAAATTGCGTTTTTCCGTGAACATTTTCCAAAAAAATCACAAAAGTGTCTAAACTTTTGCAATATGCAAATTTCACTTTTTTCAGTTAAATTAAATAATATCCTGCATTAAAACCGTTATTTTTGTCCTAATACATTTAAAATATATTAAAAAATAAATACAGCAATTTGTATAACCCAAGTGTTCATATTTTTTATTTAAAGGTTAAAAATCACCAGTGTCTAAACTTTTGCTGAGGACTGTAGTATAACAATATTTAAGGATATTAATCCTTTCGACTCTTTGAAAATTATTCTTTCGAAATATCGAGCATCTTTTGATATTGCTATTTATACATAAACGCCAATATCTCTTAATTATTCCGGAGTCTTATTCAACACAAACATTTTGAAAACCGGAAAGTGTATATAAGGAAATACGTCTTGATTATAAGAAATACTTAACAAATTCCATTCTAAAAAAATTATTAAATAAAATTTCCGGTTGGAAACATATTTTTTTTTTATCAGATTACGTAATAATTAAGAGTTTTTGGCATCTAGGTTTATATACTACAACATTCGTAGTAGACTTCTATTACAAATATTGTAGAAAAATACTACAAACACTATCTTTTATAATTAGCGGTAGCTAAAGTTTAATTCTGAAGTAGCAGTAGAGACAAGTGTTGTCGATTCATAGTCGACAAAGGAGTGTAAAGGGTTAAAAATTCAAAATAAAATAAAATGAGGATATTTTTGGTTCATCAAACAAATTTTCTGGTTTGAAACGTTGTTAAACTGGGTCGACCTAATCTAATTATTACGGTAGATTAGTGGGTGCTTGTCATCTATGTAAATGATAGGGGAAGGTGTTGTTCCTTTGACCACTTTGCACAATTTTAATTTTCTTAGCTTAACTATTAAAGCTAAATTCAATTTCTTTGTTTTATTAACACCCGTATCACATTGTTTATCATACGTCATTTTTTCAACGTTCTAATTTTACTTTTACTATGTTTCATTTCATTTTTAAAATATAATAACAATGTGGTCAAAGGTACAACGTATAGTTGTACTTTTGACCATGGGTTGTTGTACCTCTGACCAGGCAATTAGTCAACACAGTAATGAAGAAAAAAATCATTTTATTCAGTATCATTGTAAATGATTTTAAGTTTAATGGATACAGGTTAATGTAAAGAATATTAAGAATTATGTTAATGATAGTATTTAATAGTTTTATATTTCACGTTTGCTTACTCCATTTTAAATGATGCAAAGTCCACTCCAAATGACAAACAGTCTAACTGTCGAGAAGATCCACTAGCAATAGCAGAGTTTGAAAGTTTAGTCACAATGTCTTCTGTATCAATATCATACAGCTTTTCATCTTCTAGTATAAACTTCCTACTTAAAGTTTTGTTTTTTCAAATATTGTATCTGAAACACTAGATATTTAATATCACATATATCTGCGACAAAATACGTAATAGTTTTATTACTTGCTATTTTAACAAGAATAAAATTTCCTTTTTCCATTTCATCTTTCTCAAATTGTTTCTGGTCAGCTAACTCATGACATTCAACTGACAGACAAAAATTTCTCCTAAAGAAATTTCGGTGCCGCTATCGGAATTTGAACTGTCCTTAGGAAGAAATTTCTTTTTATGTACTTTTTTAAGAATATGTTTGTTTGTTTGTTGGTTTTAAATTATGTTACTTTTTATCATTTTAGTTTATTATTTTACTTAGTTATTTTAACATTTTACTATATGGCTAGCATTCATTATAATTTTGATTGCATTATTATATTCAAATTACTGTTTAAAAATGTAAACAAAGCAATCAACAGAAATCCGCACAATCTCTGGTCCCAAGCTGTGCGGATTTGAGGGAGACTACTGTACATAATTTTTTTTTATTATTTATGAACGACTGAAGTAAAAAAGAAATATCGTTAACTAATTTCAAGACAGTTGTAGTAAGTAAGTCATAAGAGTTGACATGTTTAGAAAATCTTTTAAGAGTGTTGTACCTTTGACCTGGTCAAAGGAACAACAACTGATCATGGTCAGAGGTACAACACTATGGTAATGCAAATTACAAAGCATGCTACAGTTTTAGGGTTGGGATAATCATTTTCACAACCCCCACCATATTTATAAAAGTCTATAGCTACTATGTCAAATTATTTCTACCAACAAAGACCTGGAACAAAAAGTATTATTAGGCAAAATATTAACAAATAAATACTTATATTTTTATGATGGAAAAGGATTAGTATTATTCACAGGAATGCTCTTTGACTTGAGTAATTTGCAGTAGGTTACATAAGCCCTCTAGTTAAGGAACTATGCACTAATTACACCAAAATTTATAAAATGCTGCTAGATGGCGCTAGAGCCTAGGTGGTCAAAGGAACAATATGGTCAGAGGTACAACACCTTCCCCTACCTATTTTATTGAACTGCAAACAATTAAATTTTAATAAAGACTTACTTGGGCATCTTGTTGAACGATGGCGATCTGAAATGGACATTCAGCACTGCAACGGCAAACACTACACTTAACGTTACAAGTATCATCGTAAAAACTAAATATTTTCCAAGAAGAGGCATTGCGAGAGACGTCGATGGGATGATTTCGGCCAGCACTAAAAAGAAAAAAGTCAGAGACAGCAGGATGGAGATTGACAGCGACACTTTCTCACCGCTCTCAGACGGCAAGTAGAAGACAACAACTGACAGACCAGATATGCCAACGCATGGAATTATAAGGTTGACGGTGTAGAAAAGCGGTTTCCTCCGCAGAGTCATGTTGAAGGTGATGTCCGGATAAGGTTCTATGCAGCAAGAATAGAACTTCTCGTTTCTAGTAGCGGGAACAGCCATTACGTCCCATTCAACGCTCAAGTAAAATTCGCTGAGATCAACTCCCTCTGGAACCAGTGATGAATTGGCAATTTCATGTTGATGCTTTAAATCAACCTAGAAATTGAAAAGTAAATAAATTAGAAAGACTATTTTTTTTATTATTAATACATCCTTTATTTCTCGTTTAAGAGTTTTTTTTTTTTTTTTTTAAGCCGGGCTTCCACTTGAGCCGTTTTTAGAATACCACTTTTATTTAAAGAATAATCTTCTTTATAAATTTAACAGAAACATATCAAGATGATCGTTTTTCTTGCAATTGTTGCAGTAATCTACCACAAATTTCTTTTTTTAAAAAATACTGGTTTTCTAGAAACGGACCGGTGGGACCCATGCTTTAAGCTCTGATGGGTGAATTTCTTCCCTCTTAACCCGTTACCCGCTGGTGTTGCGTTGATGCAACGGTAAAAATAAATGCAGATGCTTATCTTAAATGTTACATTACCACTATTTTTGTATTAAAAAATTTGCCTTAATAAGGGAAGCTTTGACCATTAAATAGAGTGACGATCATCTTTCGAAATTTGTGATAATAAATGTTTTTCAGCAAAAAAGTTGAAGATTTCTGTCTTTTAGTTTCGGCGGTTAATGGGTTAACCCCTTAACGGTCGCGTTAAATTACGTTTTAAACATTCAGACTGCTTATTGCCGCCAGTTTTTTGAAAAGGAAGTATTCACTTTATTTAATGACAAGTAAAATGATACCAGAAGAAAGCCAATTACACTATTTTATAAAACTAGTAGGAATCAAACAATCTGAGTAAAAGACACAGCCAGTGAATATTACGGGAGCAAGAATTAAGGATTTAATTTTTATCCACAAATGCCACATTGACATCCGTAATTATGAAACAAATTTTTCGGTTTCTTATGTACACGAATAAATGCATTTATTCATTTACGAATAAATTTGATCTTAGGTTTAGGTCTCCTTGTGACATTCACAGATTATTAAAATTAAGTGGCTAGAAAATCACCAACCAGAGCCTACACTAATAACGCGGACAAACTCTAACGCCAATGCAAATTTCTCGCTCGCATTTTAATTTTCTTTTAATTTTATTTTTCTTTATTTTATTTTATTTTGCATAGGATACATGAGCTCGATATTTTTTATTCCGAGTTTGTACAAGATTTTGGTCATATTTATATATATTGTATATACAGGGTGTTCCGTTAAAGGTGTCCAATATTAATAGGGGTAATAGAGGAGATCACATGGAGCATAAATCAGTATATAAAGCCTGGTCGGATCTCAATAGTTTTCAAGTTACAGCAAATAGAATGAAAATTCGGAAAATTGTAAAAGAACCCTCATTGCTAAACTATCGATAATGCTACATAAAAACGAAGCACATATTTAGAAAGAGCAGAAAAAAAACCTACAAAATGACATCAATTGTATTAAAATAGCAATATTTATTGACGAGTTACAAGCCCTGAAACAGTGAAAAAAGTACGAAATCCAATATACATCAAAATAGTTAATCGTTAATTCCAAAAAGACAACTCTAGCTACAACAAGGAATATGTAGTAAAATTTGGTCCATTCCGAAAACTTTCGAAAAAGCTTACAATGAACCATATCGGTTTAACCCTAGAACTACCGGAAATTTTACTCAAGTTTTATAAAAACATTCTACACCAGAATTTTTACTTAAAACTATTTAATTTGTTTATTTAACTTATTATTGTCTGATTTATACATTTAGTTTGTTTTGAAGAAATTTTCTGGTTTGAATAGATATTTTGAATATACATGTCGGGTCCATTGGACCCTTCTGGTAGACAGAGGGTTAATTGTGTGAGAGAAATTAATCAGTTTCTTATTTACAACACCGCTTTCTTTGACACTAGCAAAGGTTAAACTCCGCCCATCACGATTGGAATCACCGCCTTTTTAATTACTCTCAACTATACATTTTCGATCATGCTTCTTCTCAGATGCAACATTTTTAATTATTCAAGAGTTGAATGAACCAAATTAACTTTACAATAATAGTCTACATTTTAAAGTGGTCTTTTATTGATATAAAGCTTAATTTAAATTCTTTAAAATTAAACTGGTGGTGAAAATTCGGAAATAATTAAAAATATTGCGATTTGTAACTATGCAAGAAGTTTCAGTACATGTTTTACATGGACAATTATTGTATGTATATGTGCATCATAATTTATGATAGGAAATAATAATAACAAATAGCATAATAATTTTATTAATTATAAATTTAAAAAAGACACTAAATTTTAAATTAATTCATACAAACTTTGTAATTTACAATTTGAGTACACCACAGTCTGTGACTTACAAAATACTGTGCCAAAAAGTGTTGAAAATAAAAGAAAAATGACAAATAAAGAATTACATTCCACGTACTTTATGACATATGTGAAGCATAGTCTTCTGGCCTGCGCTGCACAGTTCAATGTCGGAAGGCAGACGAACGAACATTATTATAATAGGTGTTCGAAGTTGCGCCCATTAACAGAATCGCACGGCCGACAGCGACGTCGTAAAGATTGGCGAACACGCCGAAAAACTCCGACGGAGTTGGGAATGTCTCCTGCAGCGACAACGATTCGCGCTAGTAAATCCTCCGGTGTATCCACAGGCGTTTCATACACCAGCGATTTAAGGTGTCCCCAAACAAAAAAGTCTAACGGATTGAGGTCTGGAGAGCGTGCAGGCCAAGCAACAGGTCCACTGCGTCCAATCCATTTCCCAGGATATTTTGAATTGAGGTGATTGCGAACACCTATGAAAAAATGTGCCGGTGCGCCATCGTGCATAAACCACATATTGTGGCGCAATGTTGCTGGCACATTTTGCAGTAACTGCGGTAAGATATCCCGTAGGAAAACCAAGTACGTACTGCCATTGAGTACATCTGGGAGTAAATATGGTCCTATGAGATAATCACCGAGGACACCTGCCCATATGTTCACACTGAACTTTTGTTGTGCGTTCGACGGGAAAACAGTGTGCGGATTTGTATATGACCCTGTGTGCATATTGTGCGTGTTTACCACGCCCTCTCTCGTAAATGTTGCTTCATCAGTAAATAAAATATTTTCCAGAAATTGTGGATTATTTTCTGTTACATTAAGCAACCAGCGTACGAATTCTGTCCTCTGAGCACAATCTGTTACTGATAACAGTTGTACCCGCTGCACATGAAAGGGGTGCATGTTTTCTGCACGCAGAACACGCCACACACTTTGGTGAGAAACACCGACTTCAGACGCAGCAGCTCGTGTACTCGTGGAGGGGTTATCTTTAAAAATATTCAGTACATCTTCTTCCATTGCAGATGTTCGTACATGTCGAGGTTTCCCTGCATCAATGCTTGCTGTATTAAACGATCCAGTCTCCCGTAATCGTCTATCGATTTTTATGAAGAGTTTCGAACTTGGGCAACGTCTCCTTGGAAATTGCTCACGGTACATGCGCTGTGCTAGACATGCATTTCCATGAGCTTGCCCGTACATCAGATGCATGTCCGCATATTCTTCGTTAGAGTATTCCGGCATAATTATTATACATCAACTTACTACAATCCCACTTACAACAGCCTCCCTTTAACATAACGCCCACTGATGACTGCTGTTTTATTACACTTTTCTTCCTATACACATAGAAAATTTGCATAAATGTACTTCTTCTTCATCATCCTGAAAGTTCATGGAGGAAACGCAGCAGTCACGGAGTTTGCTTTAAGACAAGGCGAGAGCTGCACAATATGTCATTCACTTGACCAGACTGAATAATGAAAGGGTATTGATAGAGGTTGATCAGAAATGTATAATTGAAAGATATTAAAACGGGGTGTTTACAATCGTCATGGGCGGAGTTTCGCCCTTTCCGAGCGTGCAACAGTACAGAGTTGTAACTAGGGAACTGCTTGATTTCTCCCATACAATTAAACTGATATGGTTTATTGTCAGCTTCTTCGAAAGCTTTCGGAATGGACCAAATTTTATAACATTTTCCTTGATGTAGGTAGAGTTGCATTTTTGGAATTAACGATTAACTATTTTGCTAAATATTTGATTTTGTATTTTTTCACTGTTTCAGAGCTTGTAACTCGCCATTAATTCTCAATATTCTAAAACAACTTATGTCATTTCGTAGGATTTTTTCTGCTCTTTCTAAATATGTGCTTCGTTTTTATGTAGCATTATCGATAGTTTAGCAATGAGGGGTTTTTTTACAAATTTTCGATTTTTCATTCTATTTGCTGTAACTTGAAAATTATTGAGATCCGGCCAGGCATTATATACTGATTTATGCTCCGTGTGATCTCCTCTATTACCCCTATTAATATTGGACCCCTTTAACGGAACACCCTGTATATGAGGTTAGTATCATTCATTTTCAGGATCATTACCAATAAGTTCTAAAAGTGAAACTATCCTCATATAAAAAACTGTAACCGAAACCGAAAAGTGCAAACGCACAGTAAAAGTTATCGACCTTAGTTACCATACGGAAAAAAAATCATTTAAAAATATTAAAATGTTTGCGAGAAATCTGTACACTTCCCGCATACGAATTACAATAGCCTGAGCGTTGCATTCCGTGACTAGTGTAGATTCCCGGGTTAAAAATTCTAAAAAAAAAAATGCAATTTTTTTTATTGGCTTAAAAAAAATACTGAGTTTTTAGCGTTAAATACCGCACACCGCATGTTTTTATCTTTATTAGATCCGGAGATATAACACCTTTTGCCTTGAGAAGCGATGCATCAGTTGCCCGCTGACGAGAACTTTAGCTCCATTTATCTCAGAATGAATTTTTTCACCATTTGTCAACTTTAAAAGAATATATCTAAAGCTCCTTGCAAGACATATGCATGGAATTTTTGACAGAGATTTTATGCTATATTTCCATCAAATTGTCTTCTTTATTTTGAGTGATAATTGTGAAAATATGCTAATTAATGCAAAACTCACTCATGAAAAAACTTCATCTTTTTACTTAATTTTTTTATATAAATTCCAAATCAACATTTTAAGAAATCCTGAAGACAAATTAAAATGACACATTTTCTGTACACAAAAGTGTAAAAATTTTGTAAATCGAGTAAGTACTTACAGAGTTATATCAAAAATTAAATATGTTTAACATTTTACAATCTAAATTTAAAAAAAATATTTAAAATTTTTCAGATTTTTTACATGCTATATTCTTATTACAATAAAAGGCATTTCAGAAAAAAATTCATAACAAAATCTCTATAAATAAAAAAAAATAGAATTTTGAGCCTCGGACCCCCTTAAAAGATCACACTAGTCAAGCAGAAAAACTGGAACGATAATGCTCAGTCTACGGGCGCATTATTTTTAAATTTCTCGCTTGAATTTAAATATTTTTGAATGATTTTTACTTTCTTCTATCTTTACAAGAAGAAAGTATTGGATTCATGAAAATTTTCGAATTCTTGTTTTCGACGGATTTACACGTTTTAGGGGTCAGAGATTCCAAAAAACATGTTTTTACAAAATGTCTGTCTGTGACTCTGTGAGTCTGCCTGTCTGTCTGTCTGTCTGTCTGTCTGTGTGTATGTGACACAAATTTTGTGGGCGCTCTGTCTCAAGAACTAATGCACGGAATTTAATAAAAATTGATATTCTGTTAGTCCCTAATACAAATTGATGCTGATTAGTTTTTGGTGTAAATCGCTCAACAGGTGGCGCTGCTGTGCTGCATTTTTCACGATTTTCACAATAGCTCTATCTCAAGAACTAATGCACAGATTTCGATCAAACTTCAGATTTAGTTAGTCCTTGATATGAATTGATGATGATTACGTTTTGGTGTAAATCGCTCAACAGGTGGCGCTGTTATGATGAATTTTGCAGGATTTACACGATTTTCGTAATAGCTCTATCTCAAGAAATAATGCACGGATTTTCATCAAACTTCAGATTCTGTTAGTGCTTGACATGAGTTGACGTTTTGCACCTTGTGGTGTAAATCGCTCAACAGGTGGCGCTGCTATGCTGCATTTTTTGAGATTTCCGCGATAGCATTATCTCAAGAACTTATGCTCGGGTTTTCAACAAACTTCAGATTCAGGTATACCTGGATATGAATTAGTGCTGTTTATGTTTTGCTGTAAATCGCTCAACAGGTGGCGCTGCTATGCAGCGTTTTTCTCGACTTCCACAATAGCTCAATGCCCAGAACTAATGCACGGATTTTCATCAAACTTCAGATTCAGTTAGTCCTTGACATGAATTGATGTTTTGTACCTTTTGGTGTAAATCGCTCAACAGGTGGCGCTGCTGTGCTGCATTTTTTGTGATTTCCACAGTAGCTCTAGCTCTAGAACTAATGCACGGATTTTCATCAAACTTCAGATTCCGGTATACTTAAATATGAATTAGTGCTGTTTGTGTTTTGGTGCAAATCGCTCAACAGGTGGCGCTGCTATGCTGCATTTTTTCAGAATTTCCCCTACAGCTCTATCTCAATATCTAATGCACGATTTTTTTTCAAACTTCAAATTCAGGTATACTTTGATATGAATTGGTTCTAAATTGGTGTAATTTCTTTTACTATTTAAATGATTTAATTGACGTGATTTATATAGAAGAAAGTTTTGTGATGGCCACAACATACTAGTTTTGCATAGGATAGCTGAGGATGATTTACAACCGGGCTCGTTCTTACTTTTTCGATTTTGGTTTCAGATTTTTTTTTTTTTTTTTTTTTTTTTTTTTTTTTTTTTTTTATTACTTTAACTTAACCGTTGGAACCCGTCTTCAGTCACGGGAAGAAAAGAAAATGTTAATGTTAAGTATATGGGAACGTTATTTTTAAATATCGCTCTTTGCATATTTATATTTTTAAATGATTTCTTTGCATAGGATAGCTGAGGATGATCCATAACTGGCCTAGTTTTTACTTTTCGATTTTGTTTATAGTTTCTTTATATTAGGATAGTTTGTATGTCAGAACCCGTTCCAGCCTGTTCCGAAAGTGAAAGTATCTATTTTTTTAAAACCATACTAAAAAAAGTAAAAACTAGCCCGGTTATAGATCGTTTCAACTATCCTATGCAAAAACAATTATTTACAAATATTAAAATCCAAGCAAGAAATTTGAAAATAATGCCCCCGTAGGATAAACGTTAGCGTTCTCGTTTCTTCGTGTGACTGAAGTAGCCCATTAACCCCTTGAGGGGCGGTGGGATAAAATATATCCCACCTAATTTAAACAAGATTCTCACCAGAAAATTTTAACTAAAATTTATATTTTTAACTTTGGAGGAAAATCGTTGAAAAATTGTTTTTACCTATTTAAATATAAAAATTTTCGATTATTCCGGTTTGAATTCAATATTTAGAGACATTTTTGCTTGCCCCTCAAGGGGTTATAGGGTCGACACTTTTGTAAAGGGAAACGAGAATTCTCGTTTTTATTCAAAAACCGTCATTGATTAAGGTGAAGGTCTCGTCACCTTATCAAGGTTCTAAATTACGAGGCCAACTTGAGTAGCAAAGCGCGGGTACAAAACAACAAAATCAAAATGCTAAATAACCGTTTTAACTAAGTTCGCATCTAAGCTGTAGGCACAGTCGATAGGATGAAGATCTAGGCCCTCGTCAGATTTATTGCTGCTACGCAGCGATTAGGCGATCACCGCCCCGATACCATGCATCAAACCCGTTCAGCTGGGGAGACCCGGCAGGTAGTGTTCTGGCCATCGGTTAGAAAGAAAGAAAGGGTCACTCATATTCGGAATTCTCCTCCGTAATGTTAAGTCTATGGACTTTTGATGCATTCCTATATTTAAAGTATCTTCTCGGGAAATTCATGTTTTTAACATTTTTTTTTTTTTTTTTTTTTTGTGTACTCTTCTTAGAGGATGTCTCCTTTTTATCTTAGTATTCAAAATATTTCCAAAATCTAGGCTGAATTTAATATTTTATGTGTTAATTGCGGGCAAACTATGAGTAAGATTTTAACACTTCCTATAAAATTAAGTCTATACTTTAGAAATATTTTGAGAACTGAGAAAAAAAAGAGACGACATCTTTTAGGAAGTGTACACAAAAAAATAGAAGTTAAAAATATTAATTTCCAGAGGAGATATTTTAAATATATGGATGCATCCAATGCCCATGGGCTTTAAATTAGTGAGGGGAAATCGGAAGCTGGGTGACCAGCGCTCTTAACCTTCCGTCTACCAGACGGGTCCATTGGACCCGACATGTACATTCAAAATATTTATTCAAACCAGAAATTTCTTCAAAACAAACTAAATGTATAAATCAGACAATAATAAGTTAAATAAACAAATTAAATAGTTTTAAGTAAAAATTCTGGTGTAGAATGTTTTTATAAAACTTGAGTAAAATTTCCGGTAGTTCTAGGGTTAAAGGCGCAGCTTTAACCTTACAGAAACTCCATTTATATCATGTTGTCACTGTTTTTTTTAGATTGTAAGACATTTCATAGCTGCCAACTTTTACGCTTTTTTGTTACCACTAAAATTTAACAGAAATTTCTGCATTATTTAATCGGCAGATTTCGTCGATTAAATAAGACAACATTTACTATTAAATTTTAGTGGTGAGAAAAAAAGCGTAAAAGTTGGCAGCTGTGACAATTTATATTAAATCCATACACTGAAACATATTTGCTGAGAATAAGCACGAATAATCTAGTACCTTGGAAACCAATTTCCGACAGACTTTCAAAAGAGGGTGGAGTTTCTATTTTTTAAAAACAAGATATCACAATAACATACATTCGCCAGTGTGTTAAAATATTGCATTGTTGTAGTTTCACAGCTGTTCGACCTAGTTTAGCGAGCGTGTTTTGGAGGATCATAAACTCCATTGTTGTTGAAATTCTTATATAGTTTAGCTATAAAGAATATTTGGAATTATTAATATATTATCACATGGTCTGGTCAAACATAAAAATGTCATAAATGAATTTAATAATTAAATTCTAAAGCTATTAAAATGTTATATTGTAATCGGAAATGTGCATATTTTTTTTATAATTCTAGCACATCAGGAAATGAGTACAAAATTCCCTCTTTAAATACAAGTACCAAGCTAAGTTAAAATAAAAGAGTTTAATTATTGAATTTAGAATAATGTCTGAGCAATAGTTAAACACAAAATTTGCGTTTTAGTTGCCATCAGATTATCAAAGCGGTGAGAAATAGAATCATAATATTTCACTCCTGGACGTTCATTGCTATATATTAAAAACAGCATTGTCAATGTAGCACATTTTATCATTAAAAATTTCTACCCAAATTTTCGAATAGTGCTCTTTGCTTTGTTTAATCATGGAATGTTTGATATTATGTAAACAGGAAATTTCTATTAAGAAATAGTGGTACGGTACGCTATATTAGCAACCACGGTAACATTTAACAGTTTCAATAATTATATATTTAACTAACCTCCAATTGTTTCTTTTATGGTTTGTTAAATTATTTAGATTAAATCTGATGAAAGAAAACGATTAAATTTTAAAATTTCGTTTAGTCGTGTCATCATGCAAAGTAATGTGTTACACTGAATTTTGCGACCCTAAATATGTATGTTGTTAGTACAGTGTAACAGCGAGTTAGGCTTTTTTTTTTAACAATAATGTCCTATTTCTTTCGTTGCGTACTTCTTCTGTCGCTTACAAAAAACCGTAATTCAATTTTGAAGGATTGTTAAAAAAAAGAAAATATTTTTAGAAATGTACTAGCAGGCTACGCCCGCTACGCTGGTCTGTTTATCCAAATGAACCTTGAATCAAACAAAATGTATCAGTGAATTTGACATTGTGATTTAAAGCAGTATGGAACCTTACCTAGAATGTCCTTTCGCACTGCTGAAAACGATATGAACGCCATAGTGCTGTTGTATTTTCTAATGTGCAGACGAATTTTTCAGCTATTAAGGTCTTAACACTTTTAGTTGATCAATCACAGTAGGATTTGGTAAAGATTGATAGTACAATATGCAATATAATAAAACGAGCCCTGACAAATTATTTAACTAATAATGCAGGCAAACAAACTGACAAAATCCATCCAGTAAAACTTTTCTTAAAGGCTGATCTTTCATATTGGGCTCCATCTGATTGATTTTCACCCATAATTCTATAACTAAGCAACGTAGAATGATATGCAATAAACTAAAACCTCCCCAAACATTGTCTAATCAACAAAGCAAGTATTGTCAATATCCGCCATCTAGAACTTTTTGAAAAGTCTAATCTTTCATAATCGGTTTCACATGATTATGGAACTTTCCGCCATTACTTTATGACTAAGCAACGTAGAACAATATACAAAATACTAAAACAATATCTTAATAGGTATCTAACTAACAATAGAGTTCCTATCAAAATCCGTTCTGTAGAACTTTTAAAAAATGCTAAACTTTCATAACGGGGTCCAACTGATTATAGAACTTTAAACCACATCTCTATTATTAAGCAATGCAGAAGGGTATAGTATATACTAAAACCCTGCCTGAAAAATTATCTAACTAACAGTGAAAATTCAATCGAAATCAATTCGGCTGAATCTTTTAAAAGGGCTAATCTTTCATGACCGGGTTCCATCTGATTATATAACTTTAAAACATAATTCTATGTATAAGCAACATAGAACGATATGTTATATGATAAAATCTTCTCTAAAAAATTATCTGACTATCATTTCGATTCTCATCAAAATCCATTCAGGTGAGCTCAAGTTATATGCAGCCGGGACGAATTTCCCATTTCCATTTTACTCTCGTATATATAGTAGAAGCAGAAGTAGATAGATAAGAATATTGATTCTTAAAATTTAAAAAAAACTGTAAATTATCTCTCGTTGTCGCTGCTGAATAATTTTAAAGACCTTTCAATCAGCCAGTATTGAGATTTACGATTATGTCTACAACAAATGTATTTCATTTTATACCAAAACATTCTCGGTAAAATGAGCCAATTTGGTGTGGGTTCCGATATTATATATATATTTTTTTCAAAATCGCCATTTAAATTACGCACATGAAATTTTAAGCATCTCTTAGCACTGCAGTAAACATTTCCAGTTTTCAGCGAAAAATGAAGTTATAACTTAATTTTACTTAATAATAAAAAATACTTTCAATTTCAAAAAATAGTAAATTAAAATTTTTGGTACTACTTAGTTATCCCGTCGACCAAAAAATCTATCTCCAAACTATAAGATTAAATGCCAATAATGTTTGGTCGTAAATGTCACATTCACTTACACTTTAAGCAAGTTACGCGTGTTTACATCATCAAGGGATTTTTATTTCGACGTTTTATTTGTATTTTTATTGATGTTATACTAATTTATTTGTTCTTTCGTTATTTAAAATCAAAATTCTGTCAATTTGTTTAATTTGGCTAGTGGTTTGGCGACTTATACAATTTGGTGAAATTGGTCGACGGGATGACTCTAAGTAGTACCAAATTTTTTGCAGTGTTACGATTAAATAATAATTAAAGCGAAAAGAAAATCGCATTTAATAAATAACAAGCCACAATGTTTGGCACAGTTTGCAATTAAATTTCGTACTTTTCCACTATAGCGCCTTGGCGTTTTTTTTTAAACAGCTTGGCGCAATTCGGGCATCAGAAGGTGAGATTTTTTTCCAGTTGATATAAACAGTTAAGAAAACAAATTTCATGAAATTTTTTGTTTGTTTATATATGTATATTATTAATGTTTCTTACATAAAAATTACTTCTGTTTCTGTATAAAATTAGATAAATAACATCTTTATGTTAAATAAATTGTATAAACACAAAAAAATGCTTGTGTACATGAAATGAAACAGCGAATAGGTCGCCAGAAAATATGTTTCCAAATTTCCTTCTCTGCCAAGGCTATTTTCTCTATTTCGCCAATATCCCTATTCTGGAAAGCACCAAAAAAATCTTTGCACGTTTAGGATTGAAATAAATGGCGCAATAGCATACATTTTGGTATGGTGATGGTATAACGTAAAAGTAGCAAAAGTTCTCCAAAAAACTCTCTTTCAAATTACGCCAATTCTGTGTTAATTCGGTTATAGAATAGGTCCGCTTTAAAAACACAGAATCAATTTAAACCTTTTCCTAAGTCAATTGTGCTTCAAACCACGCCTGGTAACATACAACAATTGTCTGCAGACTACATTATGTAACATATCGGTACCAAATATGTCAATAGTCTGTGGACTCGATTACGTAATTTATCTCCTTAATTAATGCATACTTTACAAACTATTCCTGATTTTAAGATCAATGGGTACTGCAGTGATGGAACAGTGTAGCAGCAGAGAATCAATTGACACCGTAAAATTTTAATAGTATTCTTTATTTAACTTCAGGACAGAATTTCTGAGATTTTTGAAGGCGAAGAATACTATAAAAATTTAGTGGTGACAATCGCTCAATTGCTGCGCCACTGTTTCATCACTGGTACTGTTACATGTAAAAAAGCTTGGCGCAATTCGGTCTTCAGAAAGTGGGATTTGTGGCCAAATGATATGAACATCTATCAAAACAAATAAAATGAACTTTAAGCTTTTTAAAATATATATTCTTATATATAAACTTTTTATTCATGAATATTCATATTTTTGTTATTTATATACAATTTACTTCTGCTTTTATATAAAAAAGAGATAAATGTCTTCTTTATAGTAAATAAATTATATAATTATTGAGCAGAAAATATGCATGAAAACTTTCCTTGTCTCGCCAAGCCCATTTCTTCCAACACGCAAGGGGCCCTACATTGGAAAATTACAGACTTTACCCCATTGCTCTATGACTAAACAGTGTCTAAGAATATATTATATACTAAAAGTATCTCTGAAAAATTACCAAACTAACAGTTGAAATTCTATGAGAAACCGTTTATTGTAACTTTTTAGAAAGGCTATTGTGATAATTGAGTTCACCAGATTGTAAAATTTCCCCCAAAACGGTATGACTGAGCAATGTAGAAGGACATGTTGTATACTTAAACCTTCTCTGGAAAATTATCTAATTAACAGAGTAAGTTCCATCGAAATTCGGCAGAATCTTTAAAAAGGCTAATTTTTCGTTATAAGGTTCATCTCATTAAAGAACATAATTCAACACCAAGCAACGCAGAACGACGTGTTATGCACTAAAACCTTCCCCGAAAAATTACTTATTTAACAGTGTAAGGTTCAGCAGAATTCGAGTTCTAAGCAGCCGGAATGAAATTTCCATTTGAATTGTATATATATATATATATATATATATATATATAGATAGATAGATAGATAGATAGATAGATAGATAGATCGATAGATAGATAGATATAAGTAGAATTAGATTTTTCCAAAATTGCAGTCGTCTACTTGAGAAATAACCAATATTGTGAACGTCGCTCAAACCGATGCCACGCTCATGCATTTTTGGCTTAAAATTAAATTGTTTGGCGATAAAATGAAATCGTAAATAAACATACAATATATAACACACAAGTACCGTTATTAGGGTTCCGTACTTAAAAAGGCAAAACGGAACCTTTATAAGATCACTCCTGTGTCTGTCCGTCTGTCTATCTGTCTGTCACAGCATTTTACTCGTAAACTACGGAACGTGGAAAATTCAAATTCGGGTAAGTAATAAAGATCATTGACCCACATATTTTCAGATTAATAAACATTTATAAATATATTTAGTAAAATGTAGAGGGGCTAATTATGCTACTTGAAAAGAAAAATCTTTTCTTTGTATATCATGTGGGGTATCCTGCTAAAGCTTTTGTAACGCTGAATTCAAAAATACATTCCTTTTAATTTTAGGTATTATATTTTCAAAGATATTGTTGAAAATGTAGCGCAAAAATATGTTCCCCCCATCTAATTCCGAATCTACTGAAACTAAAATTATGAAAAAAACAGAGGTAGTAGACGTTAATATAAACCTTGCCGGAAAACTATAACGATTACCCTAGGTCACAAAGTTTTTGAGTAATTAGCATTTTTCTGTTATACACAAATTTCGATTTATGGCATTCAGAAAAATTGCTGAGCATCGCTGAATATACCTATCGTTGCAGAAGAATAAAAGCATTGTTGATAATGATTTTCGAAAAAAATCATCGGTAATTAGCCAAGATATTAACCCTTAAATGTACGGTCAGTTTGGACTTACACAAGGACAGGGGCGGCGTACTCTATGCCTAGTTAACTACTTTTAATGATATATATGTGTAATGTAATGTCAGGTAACAATATAAAAGCAATAAACGTCAAATTGCTAAAAACATACTAATTTAAAAGGTCTCGGGACTCTAAAAAGTGGAAAAAATGAAAAAAAGACCATTTTCAACATTTAATGTCCTAAAATGTATATGATTTTAAAACACCATTTTAATTGGGATGAAAGATATAAGTATGTTCTTTCGTTTCATGTATTTAAAAAATTGCAAGATACAGAATTAATATTTATAGGGGCTCGAAACTGTTAGACATTTGTCGAACAAAAAATTGGGCTAACAGTTTACGCGCAGGATTAGAAAATAAATATTGCAACTAGAATGAAAATTTTGGTGCTTACTTATACACCAGATTGTAATAATTTCCCTGAACTTAAATAAATTTCTATTTAAAGCATTTTTATATTTTTAATGCAATGTTGCATTTAGCTAATACAAAATTTTGAAAATTTCAACAGTAAAATCGCCTAAAAAATTTGTTTTCAGATCGCAGTAATTTCCCTCAACCTAAATAAATTTGTATTTAATTTGTATTTATAGATTTAATACAATGTTTTATTTAATTAATATAAACTTTTGAAAATTTCAGCAGTATAACCACCTAAAAAAATATTTTTTTGAACAATAAAAAGGAAATTTTAGGTTCCGTTTATACAGACTAACATGAAATATATGTTTTGAAAATTTCATGAAAAAATATTCAGAAGTTTTTCAGGTATCCTGCCCGTTATGCCCAAAAAAACGCCATTTGGAAAATAATGACTTTAAAATTTCGGAAACGCCGCTTCAGCTATTGAGCGGGTATAATTCTAAAAGCCGAAACTTCTGTTCTAATTGGAATTTCAAGGAAACAATTATATCAAAATATTCAGAAAACATAGGAGTTTAACATCTAATAAAATTAAAATTACTTAAATTTTGAAGCTTTAAGAGTTCTGCGACCACTTAATCCTTTCCGGCCTGGTGCAATTCTATTTATAAACTTATGTAATAATGAACTGACACCAGAATTTATAAACGAATTCATTAGAAAATGCGCACTAGCTTATTTTCGCGTACATGATAAAACGAAAATTTTAATTAAATATTCTTGGTGCCGTTTGTCTGTTTTAGAATTAAAACTAGGTGTCCATTTTTTAAGGGCATCGCCCTCGAAAGATTTAATTAGAATGAATCGCATAAATACTGTGGGATTCGCGATAGTTTGCATTGATTGTATCTCTCAATACGCCTCGAGTGACTTTAAAAGTTAATTAAACACCTATCTGGAAAAACGCGGCACTGACCAAGGCAGCGTTGCAACTTTGAGACCTCAATTCGAAGCACGCTTAGCATAATGCCAAATTTAAACTTTGAACAAAGGTTTTGTTTTAGCTACACTGTAGAAATAAAGGTTATTACTACGCTGAATTTAGTTTCATGAAATGCCAAATGAAGTTTAACTATGCACTGCTTTTATTGTCAGTACCGAATTAAGTTCATGATAAACAGATTAGGATAATATTAAAAAAAGAGTTATATGAATAGCTATATTTGATATTATTTAGGTTCCATATCTCTTTGAACTTTCATAATATACCCATTTACACTTTTCTAATATATACAGTTATACCCAACCCTACGTTGTATAGTTTTTTACAAAGTCTTAGTATTCTTTTAGCAACTTTTTTTTTTTTTTAATACAATTACAAATTCATATATTTATTCTACGGAACCCTCTGTACGCGAGTAAGGCTCGCACTTGACCGTTTATTTTTATAATTACATCTGCTAGTTTCTTCTGCAAGTCACAAGATGGATGAGATAAAAAATAAATAAATAAATAAATAAATAAAATTGTCACTCAAATACTATCTTATCAAATTTTCTGCTGCATTGTTCTTAACCTGACGCAAGAGATAAATTGCCAAATATATTTTAAAACTGCAATATTTCAAATTGAATAAATTTTTAAGCATTACGAACATTTACTTTCATGTTTAAATTCGATATTTTCGTTTTATAATATTACCACTCGTCAAAACTGATTTTTATTTTCTCCTTTTTTTTTCTTCTTTCTTCTTTTAAATAAAATTAGTAACAGTTTCTTTCCGAGATGTACACCAATTTCAATTCATTTATCAACAAACTTCATCTACGATAAAATAATGGCAACCCTTTCGCCCAAAATAACAGAACTTTCCGTCATTTAAGTATTGCGCAGCAGCGCAATACTTATTTATTTCCAGTGTCACTTCTCAATGTTAATTTAACATGGAAAAGCCTATGGAGATGATAACTTTTTCATTTTTTCTTCCCACCTTTTTGTCCCTGATGCCACTCATTTTTCAATCTTTACTAATTCTAATGATATTATAAATTTAAAATGTAAAAACGTTTGCCTGACGTCAGAGTCAAAACGAATGGTAAAATGCTTTTCCATATGGGTGAATTATAATCCAGAGAGAAATATGGGTCAATTTTTTCCCCCATTATTCAAATATTTTTCTTCATGATTCCAATTTTCGCTTTTTTCATTGAAAATCAAGGGACATTTTTCATAGAAAATGTAAAATTTTTACTTCATTGTTGCAAAACTTTCAAAAGCCGTAATAATAATTTATTTCTTTTTAGTTGAATAATTTTCACGAGAAATATTAAATTGAGCTAGTTTTTTTTTTTTATTATTATTTATTTAAAAAGGTGAATATGGCGTCATAGAGGAAATAAAAAGGATATTTTCAGAATAAGTTTTTGCTTTGGTCAAGTTTATATTTTAGTAAAGAGTAATGGATAGCTATTTTTACGCATTTAGCGAACTTAGTGGGGAATTACATAATTTATATTTTAAAATGTATTTTTTTCCGAGATGAGAACTATTTATACCCCAAGTTAAACTTAGATAATAATTTTCTTATGTGTTTGCATCACCCCTTGGGCGAGAATAAGGTTTAAAAATTTAAGTAAAACTTTTATTTTTTATTTTTTACTGTATAATATTGTTAAATATTAGCAGTGAGTATTCAACACACTTTACATTTACATTCATAGCGTTCCTGAGTGGGAAATATGGTATCTAGATTTAAGTGAAGTTAATTTTTTATGTTTTGATTATAGATTTTTTACGTTCAGATTGGAAGTTTTTGTTCAAATTACCGCAACCTGCATTACTATAGTGGTGAAACATTTTGAATTGCACATTGGTAAATTGCATACCATATTGTGATGCAATACGTCATACATCAAAGCCTGATGATGATACTCTCTATTAATTTTGATATGCGTTCGTCTGAGTGCTGTAGTTATTAAAAAACTTGACATATTAAAAAAAAGCATAATTTGAAGAACAAAATAAAAAAACAAAATTTATTTCCTACATTGTTTAAGCCCGAGAAGGGACAGATATTAAGATATTTCATTCAATTAGTTCTACATTTAATGTTACATTTTTGTAACAAATTAGTTAAGCCAATTGAAGATTAAAAAATAAAAATAAAATTCATACAATGCATAGCTGCCAACATCTTACGCTTTTTCAGACCACAAAAATTACAATATGATACTTAAAACACCCTAAAAAATTAGATTCCGTTCAAATGTAATCGAAATAAATCTTAGACTTTTTTTTTAAGTTTTGTATTTTGCATGCATCTTATCATTTTATGCACAATTATCATAAACGTAATACAAATATTTTCAATTAAAAATGGAAGAAGTCTAAGATTTATCTCGATTTCATTTGAACGGAATATAATTTTTTAGGGTGTTTTAAGTATCATATTGTATGAATTTTATTTTTATTTTTTAATCTTCAATTGGCTTAACTAATTTGTTACAAACATGTAACATTAAATGTAGAACTACTTGAATGAAATATCTTAATATCTGTCCCTTCTCGGGCTTAAACAATGTAGGAAATAAATTTTGTTTTTTTTAATTTGTTCTTCAAATTTTGCTTTTGTTTAATAATTCTATAACTAATTTACGCAGAAGGATGTGTCATAGCTTAAAACCTTCCCTGGAACGATATCTATCTAACAGTATACCTTCCGTCAAAATCCATGCAGTAGAACTCGAAATATAGATGTTCGGAACGAAATTTCCGTTTGGATTTTATATATATAACAGATAACGGTAGTTAAATAATGGTAACTATAGCATTCGCTTTTATTGCTCATATATACACTCTATGACCAATGATGACTGGTCACATGCGATTTTAGACGTTTTCTTAAATATCTAGACAAATTGCGAGGAATTATCATGAAACTCCAGGTGCGTAAACAGAATAGTATAGGTCATATATTTCTGCGAAGATTTTTTTCTCGAAACCCCATAGAGGACCGTCAACAAACTGGAAAAGAACGAATATATTTTGGATAACTCTGTAAAAACTAATGTAGCAAAAGCGTTCAACCTGAAGAACATGATTAAGAGGCTTATTTTAATAAACTTTGTTCATTTTTATGAGTCTAGCATGTATACTAATGGAGAAATTAAGGTTTTTATAAAAACAGTCCCAAATTTTGTAAAGTTTTTTGCTTGTAATTTGCAGAGTTCTTACTATAAAAAATGTTCTTTTCAGAAAATATGACAAACAACATTGTGCACAATACACTGCAATCAGAATTAAAATATAATAAAAATTGGATGAAAAATGAACAGGTTTACTTTAAAATGATTCACTGCGCATGCGCGAATGCAATCAAAATATAATGTGCATGATGTATTAGCTAAGTGTATAGAGCAACCTTTGTGAAAGTCTCAAAAACATAGCTTGACAATTCTGAAAATTATTGCCGATAGAATAAGCTCGAAATCCTTTGTTCACAAAAGGAAGCAAAAAGATGAGGGGTTGTATCCAAATATAGCAGTACGTGCAATATTGTGTACGCTATCTTGGCACTAATCAACAGTTATTTGGATATCTGTTGGTTCCATAAAATCAATAGAATGACTTTTTATGGATTTTTAGATAATTTTCAGACATGATTTTATTTTTTATCTAGCTCAACAGTCGGTATTTGTTTATTACAAAAATGAGTACCTTGTGATAGATCAGTTGCTACAACTGGAAAGTGATTGTCCAGAGCAAATTCAAAAGCATTTTTGTACACTAGTTTTCCGTAATTTGTGGAGTTCAGAGAGTTGCTATCATGGCAGCAATGTTCTTTAAAATGGGTGTAAATATCTCTAAATGTTTTCAACAACAATTTCGCACAAAATCGCATTTGATCAAAATACGCCAGTTGAATTTGAACCTGATTACAGAAGGTCAATCATATGATTAAATCACACATAAACGATTAGATTACAATAATAGCTCTTAGGCACTAAGCTGAAATCTGTCAAAGAAAAGACAGACATCAATTTTTTATTTTTATTTTTTATTCATACCTCGTTCATACCAATCCCAATCTTCTTTTTTCCGGAGATTGACTGACAGCAAAAATATCGTCACCATCTGATACATCTGATCAAAAATTAAATCTGTAATCTGTGAACGTCTCACTATTTTCTGAACTCAAGGGGAATAAACAATTTACGTTTTAGTAACATGTAACGAATAATAAATATAACTCGATTCTTTATCCTCAAATTTACAAAATGTTTCGCATTTCTATGGAATCTGTAAGTGTAAATATTCGTAAAGGGATAAATCAATATCAATTACTTTCGCTAATGCGAATTTCAAATTGGTGTCCTTCGTTATTTATTCTGTAACTTTCGATGGAAATATTCAATTAATTAGTCGAATTTATATATGAAACAGAAAATTAAAGATCAATAAATTTCTCCGTTTATTTTATTTAAAAGATATTTTGCCCTAATCTCATACGCTAGTAAAATCTGTAGAAGAAGCAGATTTTGAGTGTTTGACATTAGAATTGAAAAGGAAATCTCAAATAAAATATTTCTATTAGCTATAAGGAACTATAAATGGTGGCATAACAATTGGTGGTCTATATTTATTAATAACATAACTTTCGTAATTGTCTTAAAGAAAAGTTTTTTTTTCTGTGTAGAAAAAAAAACTAACCCATTTTAAAGCAAATAAATGCGTTGCTGTAATGATAAATTCACACCGGCATTGTCAAAAAAATTATTTCAAAAAAGATTGTTTTCACTGTAAACAAATTAGATAATATTAAAAGCAAAATGTTATTCAATGACAATGTGAGGAGTTATGAAGTTGCTTTAAAAAATGCAGAACTTAATAAATAAAAGTTATGCTTAAAAATTATTTTAACCCTTTCTGGCACAGAACAATTCTGGTCGTAAAATGGCGAAATGATTGATTGACACCGGAATTTACAAACGACTTTTTTAGAAATTAAAAAACTCGTTACTTTAAACTTTCATCGTAAAAGCAAAATTTTATTAAAATATTCTTGATGCCGCATGTAAGTTTGGAATTAAAATTAGGTGGTCCCGACTTGGGACAAGCGCGTTGGAAAGACTTAACTAATTCATTACCCTAAAATAAAACGTTAATATATAATGCAATTTACTTTATAAACGCTAAATCGAAAACTAACTATTACTTCGAAGCATAACCAAAATCAGGATGTTGATTAAAATTAACCGTCTTTTTTCCAGTCTCGTATTGCATACTGTAAATTTCGAACTAATTAAAATATCAATTATATTTAATGTTCATTATGTTCGGAATTATTTTATAAGAATCATAATAACGTTTACAAAAAAAATCTCTTCTATTATAAAAAATAAAGATTCTATAAGCATAATAACATTTATTATTCAATAAACGCGTTCATTAACTGAATTCTATGTCAACCAAAATTTAAATGTAGTCTGCTTTAGATTCTTACTTTAAAACAATTATGGACATCGAAAGGATTTTTTATAGGCTACGTTTTAGTTTAAAACGCATGTGTTTATTTAATAATTCTTAGATTAATAAAAAATATCGAACTTAAAAAAAAATAATAAAACAAAATTAGATGATAACTTCAATAAAACTATATTTCGCACTTGTTATTTTGTACGTTTTGTAGGATAATTGTATCTCCACATATATCACACTAAGAAAGAGAAAACTCAGTAAATGTATTTGAAGAAATTTTATCCGAAATCGGTAAGGTACAAAACATTTGTAAATTTTAAAACCAAAATTTTCGATGTTTTTGGTACGCATTTGTTATTTGACGTTTTTAATATTGTCTTCTATTATATCGTATTGCGAAAAAAAATTGTAATTTAATAGATAACAATGACCATTTGGAATTTTTTTTTCGACTTAATATTTACTTAGTTTTAATTTTGGGGCATTTCGACAAGAGAAGCCGAGAAAGATAAGAGGTTAAAAATCGAAAGCAGTTCCACCGAATCATCCACAGATCGCAACAAATCACCTTCGTAACAAAATTTAACCGGAAAATCTAAATTTCGTCCACCAAATTCCGTCGATCCTCTTCAACAACAGACCGCAAAGATCAAACTTCAGACGACCAAAACCTTCATCGATAAACTCTCCAAGTCCCGTTTCGAGAAGATAAACAATTTACAAATCGAAAGCAGTTCCACCGAATCATCCACAGATTACGACAAATTACCTATGTTGAGCTCAAATTTTCCCGGTTAGAATCGACCGATTGTAAAACGCCGTCGTTAGTGGATTGGAGCCTCTCGAGACATGGCCTTTTACTATCATTCGATTAAACATTAGATTGGTTCCTTTTTTGCGTTCGTCTTTTATTCTGTAATCGATTTTCATGGGCTACATAATCAGTTGAAGACCTCTATTTTCATGGCCTACATAATGAGTAAGATCTCTATTTTTGATTTGCAAGAGGATTTTCATTTTGGCGTCGCTCTTTGGCTTAGGATTTTTCCATATCTGATAATTTGCGCCGAACCATTTTGTAACTTTTTCCATATTTAACGATTTTATGCCTTTCGATTACCTATTCAAACAATTTTAACGATTTTATGTCTTTCTATTACCTATTCAAATAAAAATTCTTCTAAAAGTAAAAAGCATCGTTGAATTTCGTTAAAAAAAATAAAATGCGAGCATCATTTGGCCCCATCATTGACCGAAAACAACAACAATTTCCAAATGGTTAAAAAAAGAAGGTAACTCTTTAAACACAGATCACAAAATTATTTGAAATAATTTTGAGTATTAATTGAAATAAAATTGAATGAAATATGAAATATTTCGTAATTTTTTCAACAATCTATTAAACTAAATGTTTCACGCAAGGCGAAGAAAATTATTTGGGAAAAGAGGTGGCAATTTTCCCGCCTTCCAGTACGCGGGTTTTCCGTTTCTTTTGAAAGAATGTTCACAAAGAATTTTGTATATCTACAAGTCAACAGATTCAAATTACGTGTGCTCTGCTTCTTAAACAAAAGAACCTCTTATTATTATTTTTTAATAGACTCGAACATCTTTTTGAACGTAAAATTTTTAAGGAAAAATAACTTAAATTAAAGATAAAAGATTAAAGTCAGAATTTGAGTCGCATAAATTGTGCATGCATGTTAACATACTCCGTAAAGAAAAGGAATTTCAAAAAGAATCCAATTACCAATAAAATATCAAAATAGCACAACTACATAGTGACTGAGCTCGTGAAATGCCAAGGGACGCCAATTTTCTAAGGCCTCATGGTAGTCAAAAAATAGCATACTTTTGACCACTGGCGCTTTTCAGTGATGTTTGAATTTCAAGTAAATGTGTATTATTTATAAAAGTTAATTATTAAACAAGCTTATTTTGTACTATCACATTTAATTGAACGCAAATGAATCCCTACAGGGAACCGCAGTCTCTCTTTGCATATATTTTTCACAAACTCCATATCTATGATCTGTCTTAAAACGGAATGAATGGTTTTAAAATTCAATAACAAGAAACAGTGACAACTATGGAAGCTCTTTTTGAAAACGAGTAATGAGTGAAGTCGGAAATTTTTTCAATGCCTTTTCTTGTTTCAGTTCGAAACATCCTCGATAGATAGCACTCCACTGGCTCAAACTGTAATACTGCTTAAAAGAATCTTGCAATTTCAAAACTCAAATCATTTTCTTGGCGTTTCAAGAGCTAAACAGGATGAAGCTTTAAAGCTAAGTGAACTTTGATCCATCCTTACACGTTAGTTTCAGAAATCTGATATTTTGAGACAGCGCACCTCTATCTATAGGTGAAAGGCAATAGCCGAATAAGCATTGGAAACATGCCTTTAAATCAAATTTCCTGTTTTTTTTCCAAATGTGGCTACATATCTGACAATATATTTCCCCTATTACCACCCTATAAATATTGATATTTAATGAGATAAAAATGTTTTTTCGCTTTTTTAAAAAACGGATTTTCTCAAAAACTGCTGCGCGGAATTTCATGCCATTAACTGAGGATATATAGATACCAAAGATGCATAACTGGTAATTTTTGTATAATTTTCTGTTTATAAGAACTGTGTGAAATAACGAAATAAAAATTCAAAAAAAAAAAAAATCCCTGTCGGCTCAGGCCTACAGGCGGAGGTAGATTTCGATGTTAAGTACTAAATTCTCGAACAAAACTTAAATCAAGATTAGAGATAAAACCCAGTTTCTTTACAAAGAGTGAGCTGTAGGGAGCTAAACTTTTTGTGAAAATTATAATATACACGAAAACACACACACGTGTTTATGGAATAGGTTTAAAAAATGGCTACAAAAAATTCAGATAACATTAAAATGTTAAAATATATTAATATTTCCATATTCGGGTTTTTATCGTGTTTTAATACGTTTCTTCAAACTTACATGGCGTTACATATTCACCTGCTGAGGTCCATTATATTTCCAATATGACGCAATACACATATTTTTTTAATTCGTCAAACTATTTATTTTATTTTGAGTTTTCATGCTGAAATCTTGCTCTAGAAAACTTATGACGTAATATTCAATATATTTTCAATTTGTCAAACTATTTAATTTTACACGGGAAAATTTTGCAAAAGAAAAGTAATTGTTGTGGTGAGAATTTTATTGTTTTTTTTTTTTAATTGTTGGCAACTGCTATAACGAAAAACTTTTATTTTTTTTTCCTGCCATTGTTGTGTAAGAGCTGGTTTTATCAGAATCATGTTAAGACAGTATTCAAAATTTTGAACCCTCCCCATTTCCACCCTCTTTGGCCGATTTCGCCAATTTTCAATCCCCGCCGAGATATTAGCCATATCAAAGTTGTTGGCGAGTTTGAGGACAATCCGCGCATAATTGCTACTTTTATCGTGCGGACAAAATTTAGTACATACATATATATATATAAACTTTTTAGGGGGGGGTGGTTTTGGGTTCCTGGGGTCCTATAATGAAAAGTTACGAAGGAATTTTTCAAAAGTCGCACCATGGTAACGACTGCAATTGGTAGTATTTCTTACGAAATCTACCTAAAATCATATCTTATGAAAATTCTCCATATGTGCCTGTATATTCTATATAAATGCCGAAAGTTTGCGTTGGGTTCTACTTATAAATATTTGCAAAAATGTATATTAAAATTATTGAAAATCATTTTAAGGAGTTATTTGGGGTGGAGCTACTCAACTTCAACATCCGAAGAATTTTTGGAACAAAGTCAGCAGACAAAATGTCTACTGATGTATTTTAGATTCCATTAAGCATTTAAGCCATGTTTTTCAACATCATGTTCATTTTGATATCGACAGTGTTGAGAATGTTGCTCATGTGTTCATTAAAATTTAAAATACAGTAATTCTGTAACTGTTTATTCCAAAAATTCTTCGGATGTGGAATTTGAGTAGCTCCGCCCAAAATAACGCCTTAAAATGAATTTCAATAATTTTAATATACATTTTTGTAAATATTTATATGTAGTACCCAACGCAAACTTTCAGTACTTATATAGAATATACGGGCACATATGGGGAATTTTTTACAAGAAAATGGTAATTTTCGGATGACCATAAGATATGATTTTTATTTTTTAAATTTTTATTTCGCTATTTCACACAGTTTTTATAAACAGAAAATTATACAAAAATTACCAGTTATGCATCTTTGGTATCTATCTATCCTCAATTAATGGCATGAAATTCCGTGCAGCAGTTTTTGAGAAAATCTGTTTAAAAAAATATCGAAACAACTTTTTTATCTCATTAAATATCAATATTTATAGGGTGATAATAGGGGAAATATATTGCCAGATGTGTAGCTACGTCTGGGAAAAAAAAATCACGAAATTTGATAAACCCCTTGAGGGCAAGCAAAAATGTCTCTAAATATTAATTATCAACGAAATAATCGTAAAACTTTATTTTTAAATTAGTTAAAGCAATTTTCCAACGATGTTCCTCCAAAGTTAAAAATATAAAATTTAGTTAAAATTTTCTGGTGAGAATCTTGTTTAAATTAGGTGGGTTATATTTTGTCCCACCGCCCCTCAACAGGTTAAAATGCATGTTTCCAATGCTTATCCGGCTATGCTCTTTGTAACTAAAGAAAAGAAACTAAGAAAAGAAATTGTTTGTAACGTTAGTATAAATACTTAAAATGAAATATAGTTTATTATAGGTCCATGTTTTATCAGAAATCCTTCATTTATATTTTTTCAAAACAGCGCGTATTTTAATTACACTTTTTTCTGTTATTATGAGAAAATAAAAACAAAAAGGTGTAATAGTCTACTATTTTCCAACTATTTTTTTCTTTAATTTCTGCAGAAATGGAGTACTTCAGTTGCCAACATTAAAAAAATTCGTTAAAAACTACAAAATAATTAATATCTTCTCAAAAATAAATTGAGATGCAGTTTTCAAACAAATTGCATTTAAAAGTACTTTTTTCCCCTACACGACGCTATAAAAATTGAAAATGTGCGATGCTTAGAAGCTTAAAAAACTGCAGTAGAGATTATCCCGTACAATGATACATGTGTTTTGCTTTACGGCTGGCTTATGCAACGGAACATTATTTTTTAGAGACGATACTTTAATTGCAGGCCAAAAGAAATAACATATCGCGGGCAAAAAAAGAATTTTAAAAAATGGTGCATTTATGGTGATAATGTGAAGTTACTCACATGATAGCCGTCGTATGTCCATGATCCAAACTTCATCAGGCAAGACTGTCGGTCGAAAGGGAAATACTCAACGTCCATCTGGCATGAACTCTTGTAGATGGCTGGAGGGTTCCAGACAACGCGGCCAGTGTTGTGGATTATGGCTTTTGTCATGATCGTCACTTCATAATTACCATCGGCGCTGAAAAGAAAAATATATGTATATATGTATATGATATAATAATTAATTTAATTGCAAAATGTTTTATTATATATAATATATATATATATCTGTATAATTAAAAATTTTAGAACGCATCTCACTTATGACATGTGTGATCAACAAATAAACTAATACTCTGGTATTTATTTTCTCGTATGCAACTCGTCAACTCGTCTGTAACTCGGTAACTCGTGTGTAATTTGAACACATGAGATATCTAATCAAAATTTACGGTTTACGAGCACAATGACTTTAGAATTTTGAAAAATCAGTAAAGGACAAAAGGAATTACAGCAAAGGTTAGCATGTTTATTTAAAGTTTCATTTTTATATACTTCACATCCTGTATTTTTGATTAAATCGGTGGTTTGCAACCCCATGTTCTATCAACTCGTCTATAACTCGGTAACTCGTGTGTAATTTGAACACATGAGATATCAAATCAAAATTTACAGTTTACGATGCACAATGACTTTAGAATTTGAAAATCAGTAAAGGTAAAAAGGAATTACAACAAAGGTTAGCATGTTTATTAAAAGTTTCATTTTTATATACTTCAGTTTTCTCAGAGTTATTGCCATAAATCAAAGTTGGGTTAAAGTAGAACATCCTGTATTTTTGATTAAATGGGTGGTTTGCAACCCCATGTTCTGTCAACTCGTCTGTAACTCGGTAACTCGTGTGTAATTTGAACACATGAGATATCAAATCAAAATTTACTGTTTACGATCACAATGACTTTAGTATTTGAAAATCAGTAAAGGACAAAAGGAATTACAATAAAGGTTAGCATGTTTATTAAAAGTTTCATTTTTATATATTTCAGTTTTCTGAAAGTTATTGCCGTCAATCAAAGTTGGGTTAAGGTAGAACATCCTGTATTTTTGATTAAATGGGTGGTTTGGAACCCCAAGTTCTATGTCTATGGTATTGTTTCATCCTCTTGGTGCATACAATCATCCCCCTGAATCTGTCGGTCGAATTCGGGAACACCCTGTAAATATGGTCTACAGGAATGTTCTGTCAGATAATTTTATTTCAAGTTTCAACACGTAAGCACGTGTTCATTTCAGACATGTATGGCTGTCTATCTTTATCATTGCAGTTATACACATGAGATCATCAAAATTAACCGAAACAAAAGTGTCTCATGTCATTATTAAGAGAGAAGCTACGTGTAAACATGGCTACTGATAAAATTCACTTACAAGACTGCATTTTGTAAGTATTCCAACAAGACAAAAATGCTAGAGAAGCATGTTAAAATTTAACGAAAGTGTTTGGTGGAAATGCAGCTCCGGAAAAAATCGTGCAGGAGATGGTTCGAAAAGTTTGAAGCAGGTGATTTCGACCTTAACACATACACACCAGCGTGCATACCAGTGGGTCACGCTCAACAATCCCATCAGGCGGCATGCATCACCGTTGGGTCAGGCTTGACTGTCGCATCAGGCGGCGTGCATCACCGGTGGGTCACACTCGACTGTTCGATAGAAGGCGTGTACTACAGTTGGGTCCCACTCGACTATACTATAGACGGCATGCACTACAGGTGGGTCACACTTTAATATTCGAAAACTGAGTAGAAAAAAACAATTCATTATTAGAAACTTAATACATTCACGACGGGAAACGAGGATTATCGTTTTCATTCAAAAATATCATTGACTGAGGGCGTCACTTCTACCTTACAGAATTTAATTTATATCATGTTGTCCATATTTCTTTAGATTGTAAGATATTTTATATTAAATTCGTACATATGTAGTTAATAAAATCACATCTCTAAATAATTTGCTTACTCCTTACGAACTTTCAGACATTCACAATCAACTCTGCTTGTTATATTCGAATTCAATTCAATAAATATGAGAGAGACGTGTCATTACATACAGCGTCTGAATAAGCAACAATACCGCGCCGCCAGATGAAGCGAAATACGAATTCGAGCGCCGTCCCAAAGCGAAAAACATGAATATCGCGCCAGCGTGAACGTTTTAACGATAAGCCATGATTTGGGCGGCTATCTTCAATCGATGAGGATATTGTGAAGACCATGATAGAGCAAGAGCCTTTTTTCACAACATCGGAGATTCCGGAAAAGCTTAACTCGGTTCAACAAACCAATTCGTACCCTAATCGAAAAAGTGACAAATGCATTGTTTTTAGTCACTCCCCAAAATAAACAGAATTTTCCGGTAACAATTATATATATATACATACATATATATATATGTTATAAAACTTCTGAATTACTAATGAGCAGAGTGGTTGATTTTACTATCCAGACATGCGCAAAAAGAATATCTGCCAACATTCGTTTTTTAAAATTCACTTTCTAACAGAAATTTTGCATCGAAAAAGAAGTTTCTTATTTTAATTAAAATTATTTTAAAAACCCTATAAAAATATACAAATTATTTTTCTCTTCAAAATTTCTGGAGACATTTGATTAAAAAAAATTAAGAAGGCTGGAATTTATGCCTTTGCTCCTTTTCTTTTTGCAAAATTCCTGCTGGTAATTGATTAAAAATATATACAAAGGTTGGGAACTATGTTTTTGCGCATGTCCGGATGATTCATTCAAGTAGTAAAATCATTCTGCACATCACTACTCTGAATAGTGCACACCTTCGGAGCATGAAATTAGCTTGCTATGCGGAGTTGTCCGCTATTCTAAGCTAAAAAAGAGATAAATATATCTATGTGTTGCAGGTTGAAAAATTGCGCGCTAAATATACATTTCCGATAATCGGTAGTGTCCGTTATTGAGGTTTTACTGCATATATTAGTGGAATTTCTTTAAATCAAGAGTATATTTTCTGAGATATAAAAGATTTCTGAAATTTTCATGATATAGTGTACAAGCGCTTGCGATAAGCTAATGTGGCATCACAGTTATTTATTATTACAAAAACCTTTCCCTTATCTCCAAACACTATTTGGAGAAAAAACAAGGAGGAACTTCTGAAATCAATAGATTTTGAAGGTTTACGGAACGCTTCTTTAATAATAGTAATAGAAAAAAAGAATTAGTTCAATATACTCCAAGTAGCTAAACTTTATAAAATCTTCATGTCTTGTTTTAATAGATTGTAAAAAATGCAGAACATGCTCCTGATATGACAGAAACGCTTATGAATTTTCAGTTTATAGCTCGCCACTGTTCAAATTACCTTTTTCATATCGTCAGATTCTGTTTGTAACAGAAACAATGAAAAGTCCAGGAAAATAATAGGAGGACTTTTCCAATGACCATACATAGAAAAAATAGAAAAATTTGCATTTGTGACTATTATGCATTGTGACTTCCATTTTCTGCAGAAAATAAATAAATAAATAAATAAAATAATATCGCTTATACTGTTATTTTAAAAAAGACTTACAATATCCTTGAATTGTTTTCAGCAGTATATATATTATAAAGTCAATATTTTACAAGATGCAAACTTATTCTTATCGTATAATTTTATTACTTTTACAGGTTTGAAAATAATATTTTAAAAATATGCAATGCATAGAATGCTTTGAATGTGAAATTTATAATTAACAAACATTTCATGTTTATTTGTTATAATAACTTCAGGATTTTTTTTTCTTTCCAAAAAACCAAAATAAACACTTTTTAAGAAAAGATAAAACATTTATCGTCTCAGCGAAACGCAATTTTTCAGCTTTTATAACAGCTGTTACATGTCGTTGAATTGACACATATTGAGTTCCTTATTTACTCCCGACACTTGATGGTAACTAAATTAATCTTCGGAGAAACTGACACCAGGAAAAAGAGAAGAGAAACTTCAATAAGAGATTTTGTTTTCAGGATTCAGAAGAACATGTCCAATTGCAGTGTGGTTCTAAGGGGAAGAAAAAGTTTGAATATCTGAGCGATTTTTAATTGCTGTGTAACATGATCGATTTCGAATTAATTTCGATTGCTGTGACTACGAAAACCTTTTCTTAACAAGAAACATGCCATATTGCGAAATTTTTTAATTGATTTCATTATTAAATGTTGTTTGCAAGTAATTATAAATTAAATTTTGTAATTATAATACACGATTAAAAATTAATTAAATTCTTAAAAACGGAAGTTTAATTTATTTAATAAATCTGAATTAAATAAACGTAGAAAAAGGCATAGCCGGATAAGCATTGGAAACATGCCTTTCAATCAAATTTCCTGATTTTTTCCCCAGATGTGACTACCTATCTGACAATATATTTCCCCTATTACCACCCTATAAATATTGATATTTAATGGGATAAAAATGTTTATCGATTTTTTAAAAAACGGATCTTCTCAAAAACTGCTGCGCTGAATTTCATGCCATTAACTGAGGATATATAGATACCAAAGTTGCATAACTGGTAATTTTTGTATAATTTTCTGTTTATAAAACCTGTGTGAAATAGCGAAATAAAAATTCAAAAAAATAAAAATCATATCTTATGGTTATCCAAAATTTACCATTTTCTTGTAAAAAATTCTCCATATGTACCCGTATATTCTATATAAATGCCGAAAGTTTGCATTGGGTACTACATATAAATATTTGCAAAAATGTATATTAAAATTATTGAAATTCATTTTAAGGCGTTATTTGGGGCGGAGCTACTAAACTTCAACATCCGAAGAATTTTTGGAACAAAGTCAGCAGACAAAATGTCAACTGATGTATTTTAGATTCTATTAAGCATATAAGCCATGTTTTTCAACATCAGGTTCATTTTTATATCGACAGTGTTGAGAATGTTGCTCATGTGTTCATTAAAATTATAAAATACAGCAATTCTGTAACTGTTTATTCCAAAAATTCTTCGGGTGAGGAAGTTGAGTAGCTCCGCCCAAAATAACGCCTTAAAATGAATTTCAATAATTTTAATATACGTTCTTGTAAATATTTATATGTAGTACCCAACGCAAACTTTCGATATTTATATAGAATATACGTGCACATATGGGGAATTTTTTACAAGAAAATGGTAATTTTCGGAATACCATAAGATATGATTTTTATTTATTTTTTATTTTTATTCCGCTATTTCACACAGTTTTTATAAACAGAAAATTATACAAAAATTACCAGTTCTGCATCTTTGGTTCTATATATCCTCAATTAATGGCATGAAATTCCGTGCAGCAGTTTTTGAGAAAATCCGTTTAAAAAAATCGAAACAACATTTTTATCTCATTAAATATCAATATTTATAGGGTGATAATTGGGGAAATATATTGTCAGATATGTAGCCACATCTGGGGAAAAAATCAGGAAATTTGATTGAAAGGCATGTTTCCAATGCTTATCCGGCTATGCCCTTTACTTTCTGGCGACGAGGGCGGCAAATAAAGCAGCAAATGACAAAAAAGTGATGTTTTGACAAGATCTATAAAAAAAAAAAACAATTTGAGCCTACATTTGTAATACTTAGGTAGAATTATGTAGTGTCGCAGGGATGAGATTTCTCCGCTTTTTGCATACCAGTATGGTATTAGGAGAAGTTGTTCTGTTAAATCGCAGTATTTTCCGGTTAAATTAACACTAGAACGGCGGCGAGGGGTCATTTTGACCCTTTCTGAATGAATACATGTCGATTCGAACCAGAAATATTTTTGTAATATAAGATTAATATATGCTGCACAAAAATAACTTAAATAAATAACTTAAATAGTTTTAAGTAAAAATTCTGATGTGAAATATTTTTTTAAAACTTGAGTAAAAATTCCCGCCGTTCTAGTGTTAAATAACATTTTCTCTGAGATTATATTGGTGTGCAAAAAAGCGGAGAAATCTCATCCCTGCAGTATGGTAGTTGTTGGAATTGGTTAGCAACGAATAGTATGAAACAAGAGGAAAACTGTCTTAACCAATTAACCGTCAAAACTATAAGGTTGAAAATTTCAACTTTTTAGCTCAACGTCGTCTACCACCACAAACTCTGAAAAGATAATTCTCCCTTTATATTAAGGTAAAATTTTATGTCTTTAAGTAAGGCCAATTTTTAAAGTGAAAAATAGTGGTGGGTATGTAAATAACTTAACTATGTGCATTTATTTTGACCGTTGCGTGAACGCAACACCAGCGGGTAATGGGTTAAGAAAATCTCATCTGATTTAGAAAAAATAAATAAAAAATATTTTTATGAATATATTGTAGCCGCATTTTTATGTCAATTTATTAATTACTAGCTCACCCGCACGTCGTTCGGCAGGCCCGTAATAATAACCTTCAATTAACATACGCGAATTAATTGCTGGTCAATTTTCTCAAACAAACCTCGAATTATTATTACCACTAATAATAATTTTAAAAACTAGAAAGCAATAATTCTGCTTTTTCAGAATATTGTATCGCCCCCGATGGAAAAAAAATATATGTATACTAGGGGGCTCTGCCCCCTGCAAGCTACGCTCGCCAACCCCCGTTAGGACACCGCAGAATCTAAAAATCAAAAAACGCGCTAATCTGATGGGTTTTAAAAATATTAGAGACGATTAAATTATACTGAAAAAAGCTGTGCATATCTTCCTGTAAACGGGTTTCTATTCAATTCCCTTTCATTGCAAAAATTTACGGGCGAATCAGTTGCTGTTAAGACATCCAATCGTTGTTTTCGTATTTTATTAAAGAGGAACAGTTAAACAATTGAAAAGAAACTAAAATAAAATGAATTAAGTATTCAGAGTCTTTGTCTCCCGATATATTAAAACAATCTCTATAACAATAGCCTAAATCATGGTACTATCATCAACAATTCCCGGTGGAACACTTCGTTTTTTATACTCTAAGTGCCATTTTGATACTTTAATGTTATCCAGGCACAGGTGATAAGTCGCCAAATATTATTCTATCCTCATCATTTCATCTATATTATAATAGTTCAATTCATCAAATGCCATAAACAAATACGGTCTGAGCCCTTCGCCTTTCATATGAAGGCTTGGCACAAATGTCATATATGCCCCATATTGGCGCGTTTTTCCAACGCCAATTTGGGAAACGCATCAACAGCATAAACAATAACATCCAGCTTACCATATCAAGCAAAATAACGATACTTTGGCGCCAGTTAAATACCCGTTGCGTATATGACATTGGCGTCAGAAAAAAATCGCGCCAATATGGGGCCGTATATGACATCTGTGCCGAAAGAAAAAAAAGCCCGGTGCAAGTTTCGCCAATATCTTTTTTGCAACTCGCCAGTTAGAATTATTTTATTCTTCGAGTGGTAAATTAAAACATTGAATTGACGTTGAAATTAAATGTCATGGTTTGTTACATAATTTAATATTTCGCCAGATGTCATATACGCACCTCATGTTTGGCATGATTTTTTTTTTTACGAAAATTTGGCGAAAACCTCGTTTTCGAATACCAGTTACATATGTATTTTTGGTACTAATTAGTTATCCCGTCGACTAAAAATCTATCGCGAACTATAAGATTAAATGCCAATAATGGTTGATCGAAAATGTCACATTCATTTGACTTTTAGCAAGTTACACATGTTTACGTCATCAAGTGATTTTTATTTCGACGTTTTATTTTTATATTTATTAATGTTATACTAATTTATTTGTTCTTTCGTTATTTAAAATAAAAATTTTGCCAACCTGTACAATTTGGCAAGGGGTTTGGCGATTTATATAATTTGCGAAATTGGTTGACGGAATAACTACGCTGTACCGTATTTTTTAATTATTTTCTGTTATTTTCAAAAGGAAATAGCAAAAAAATAATTAATAACTATAAAATAAAATAATTTATATAAATTTAAAAAAATAAAAGTAAATAAACATTTATTATTAAATAAACGACAATAGCCATGTCAATCAAAATAATGCCATTTTTGCGCCAATTAACCCCCTCACTGACAAGCCCGTGTTAATACGTTCACTAAGCTCCAGGTTTCACTGCAATACAAGCAATATTTAAACTAATATAATTCTATTGATTTAATGTATTTTTAATACGTTGAACAATGATTAATACTTCCGAGGATTGCATTCATATTCGTTATTAAGTTTTTTTATAAAATGTTCAAAGAATCATATTTTTTTAGCATTTAAAACAAAATGAAGAGAAAATAACATTACAATTTTGCTCTTTTTCAAGACAGTTGGAGGGAAGTACCCCAGTGCGTGTATGACATCTGTGCATAATATTTTTTTTTTTTTTTTTTTTTTTTTTTTAAAGAAGTGAAAGCCATCAATTTAAATGTTTCATTTTTAAATGAAAGTTTTGTAATAAATAAAATGATAACGAAATACAACAAAAGCATTGTTCTTAGCATAGATTTAAAGGAGGCCAAACTGGTCGCCAATTTAATTTAAAATAGTAAACTTTTCTGAATTATGAAAAAAAAAATATCTGTTATGATTAAAATTTGAGTTGCCATCATTAGAAAAAAGTATTTAAAATTAGAAAAAAATTAATATTTCGAAAACTAATTGGAATTTAAAAATTCTAATACCAGTTTTGAGATCTGTGGATCAATACGGATTTTTGGTGTTACTTTCATCGCAAAGTATTACATATTTTAGGAGAAATCGCCGTGAAACATAATCAGTTGTTTAATCAGTCGATTCAAAGAATCGATACACATTTCAGCTGTTTCATATATTCGTTTCATAAATTCGTTTCATTAGGATTTTATATATACGAGTTGGAACCCGTCGAAATTCGACGAATTAATATATTTAGAATGGAACTGTTAGATCAAATTTATAATAAACCTACAAAAATAATTACAATAAAAAATTCATCTTAATTGGTTACCTAACTCTTAAAACAAATAATGTTTTTAACCTAAAATTACCAAAATATTATTTACAAAAACTTCAACTGCTTAAATTATTGAAAAATTAAACTGTATTAGAATATGTAATGAAGATGAGTAATTATGTTGAAGTTATCGATTGAGGCTCTTACGTTTGTTTTACGGCATGAAAAATCAGTAAAAAGGATTTCATTTTGTAACATCATAACCCCCCCCCCCCCCATAAAATCTAAACTGTACGTTATTTTCACATTCTCAAATTTTACATACGCACCACTCAAATTCACAATTTTAAAGTATTATTAACGCACAATACATTATTAATGAATGTAGTGCCAAACTTAAAGTCACGTTTGTCCGATACAACTTTTCATGCGAACATTCGCATAAAATTTAAGTTCTAATCTCAGTACCCGCGAAAATTTACCTTTAGTTGCCATAGTATTGGCCATTTAGTATTGGTCAAATATTTAGTTTTATCAAAGAAAATGATCGTTTTGTTTTAAATATGACATCATTTTTACTCACTGAATCATTTTGCCAAGCGCCTCAAACTCAGTATCAGCGAAATGTAAAAATATTGAAATATCTTCTTCAATCTTTTGATTTATGAAGAAGAATGAGTGTTTTTTTTTTATGGTTGACGTCATTTTCTGTTCAAAAATTAGGAAAAGTTACTTTTATTTGTAATATGAAAATGGCATCAATAAGGATATAATCAATAAAAATAAATAAACCATGACTATTTTCCCTTTACTTTTAATAGAAATGGAGTGCTTCAGTTGCCACAATTACAAAATTGGTGCTAAAAACTATAAAAAAAATTAATATCTCAAAAATAAATTGAGATAGAGCTTTCAAACAAAGTGCATTTAAAAGTACATTTTTTTCCCTATACGACGGTGTAAAAATTGAAACTGCGCGATGTTTAAGAATTTAAAAATTTGCAGTAGCGAAAATTGCAAAACCGAAATTTCATTTCAAATTTCAAAGTGTTGCCATTCGCAGAATGACGTATGCGTTACGCACAGATATGTTTGTCCTTTATAATATAGATAGGGTAGATATAAATAGTACAAAACATATTTCCATTTTAAGACTTAAAGCACACGCTTTTATTTTATGTAAAATGACGTCATTCGGATACGCTTAAAAATTCCCCATTTACGATCCACTCTTGAACAGCTACAGTAAAGTATGGATAGGACGACACTATAGCGAAATAATACACATATGCAGCAAAAAGATGCCGTCCTTAAAGAAACTCGACCAAAAAAAAAAAGGCTATCTAATGATTCATACGCATTCATTTGTTAGTAACATTAATATAGATACTTAAAATTAAATGTAGTTTATAATAGCTCCATATTTTAACAGAAATCATTCGCTTGTATTTTTTTTCAAAATAGCACGTATTTTAATTACTCTTTTTTCGGTTGTTATGAGAAAATGGCAACAAAAAGATATAATTACTATTTTACAACTATTTTTCTTTTACTTTCTACAGAAATGGGGTACGTCCGTTGCCAATATTAAGCAAAAAGCTCTAAAAACTACAAAAAAATAAAATTTTTAAAAAAATTGAGATGCAATTTTCAAACAAATTGCATTTAAAAGTACTTTTTTCCCCCTATACGACGGTACAAAAATTGAAAATGAGCGATGCTTAGAAGTTTTAAAAAATGCTGTAGAGTATTTAATCGTAATGATACACCTGCTTTTTTTCTACGGCTGGCTTATATAATGTAACGTTATTTTTTGGAGACGAGACAAAATAAGCTGGGTGAAAGAAATAGCTTACCGGGGGCTAAAAATCCCTCAAAAGGAACTTTTTGGATAGGTTAATGTTTCCTTCAGCTGTGTATACCGGACGTACTACACCTCACCAGTGATAAAAATGTGAGTAAGAGGCGCTCCCTCACGGCATTGGGGTGACATTTTATAGGATGCTATGGCATAAAGGTTAAGGAGCCTAAATATAAGATTTTGTGAGAATCGAATAAGATTAACCCTATTTTTGACGGAAATTAAAAATTCAAAACACACTCTATCATAGAGAAAAGAAATAAAAAATATGAAGTACACATGTAAATGAAAGCTTAAAATTTTTCAATACGACAAAATAGAATTATATTTTTCTGATAAATAGTAGATAAGGAAAGGCACTAAGCTAAAATGGTCGCCGGATGTCTCCCATTAAACATTTTTGGCTTTGGGACGAAACTTTATTATTTCCTTTTCCTTCTCATTCTGCTTCACCCTCACTCGTGAGTTATATAAATGTGGAATTAATATCTAACACCCTAAAAATTTTCTGATTGAGCTTTTGTGGATTTTCTAAGTAAATACAGCTGCGTCATTAGTTTTTCGCTAAATTAAGAAAAACTACAGTCTGATTTTTACAAAAATGTATACACTTATGTAAAATATTTTCCTACTCGTGCTTTCCAATTTTCAAATCTATATCTTAACTAGTTTTCTTAATTTTTGCCTCGTTACTAAACGTTTTCAATTATTTCCTTTCCTTTCGAAAATAGACGCATGCAGAAAGAGATATCCTTTTTAGTTATATTTTAATGTATATCATGTTTTTGTCTCATTCTTTCTTCGATTTTTGTATGAAAAGAAGTCTGTTGCCGCTCGCTTTTTGCTAAAAATAAGAAAAATTACCGTTCGATTTTTACAAAATATTATAATCAGATGTAAAATATTTTTCTATTTCAGCTCTGAAATTTTCAAATAGATATTTTAATTAGTTTTCTCAATTGTCGGTGATTAATTAAAATTCTTAATTTCTTTCATTTCCGCGGTGAAATCAGGTCCAGATGGGCGCGCGCTTTTGCCATTTTGTGAAAAGAAATACCCTTTTTATGAGTTTTTAACACGTTGACTGCCAACAACGAGTATACTCGTAGATTTAATATTCGTGGCTTTAATTTATTATTTACGTTCTCACCATTATCTTAGAATAAAAAAATTTGCCTGATTTATTGGCAGAAAGTTCGCTGTATTAGTAAAGCGAAATTTACCTTTCTGAATTTGTGGTGGCAAACGACTTTCAAGAAGAAATTTGAAAATTCTTACTTTATACCTTTGGCAGCGAACGTGTTAATTACTATCTCCGCTGATTATCAGAAATTAAAACTCTGAGCCTCAGACGCATCAGGATCTGCCTTGGACTACACTGACCCAAATTTTTAGAGTTGTACGTGAGGTAGATTTTCCTATACTTCGCCTACACACGCACACACACACAGACAGAGCTATCTTCTTTTTTTATTGGTATAGATTAATGAATATATTTAATTACCCTGCAAGCTGTATAAAATTATTTTGTATATCACATATAGACAAAATAAAATAATAATAGCGAATAATTTCAACGGAAACTTTTACTGGCGATTTTAATATTGTAAAAATTTGCTTATTGTTTATTAAAATTCACGTATACCGTAATTTGCAATATTGCCATTATCTTTTATCTTTACAAAATAAAATTTAATTACATAAGTAACTAAAACGAGGTAAGCAATATAAATATAAGTCACTTACTCCAGAAAAAAAAAATTAACATTTTATAATTTCAATTACTATGTTTTATGTTACCATTTAATTCAAAATCTATTCAACACAACACAACATAACACAATGTAATCCAACCAATTCCAGCACAATGCAAGTTAGTCAAATCCACTCAAAGCGAATTCATATTCTATTAGACATGTTCGAAGTATAACACAGGGTTCGTACGGGTGCTTGAATTTCCAGACTAAGAAATTCTTCGGAACCAGTATTTTCTTATGGCAGAAATCTCCTGAAGTTAGGCAAATTTCGTCTGTTTAAACTAGATTTATATTTCTATAAAAATTTTCTGATATTGGGCCTTGAAAATAACGGTACCCGTACGAACCCTGTAACATTAATATTTTTATGATAAATAAAACTATTCCTTTCTCTCAAATTTAATTGTGTTTTAATTGAACAAAAAGATTACAATTCTGTTTTCAGAACAAAAATAAATAAATAAATGAACTTAACTAAACAAAACAAAGACGAAGAAAGCTCTTCGGGGGAACAATACTAAATATAAAACAAAATCAAATGATGTTGTCTAAATAAGTCTCCAAGATATAATTCTTCTAATTGAAATATATATGAACTTGTTCGAATTTAATTTCGTTCAGTGCTATTAATTTAATTTCGTTCGTTTGAAAAATTTTCTTTATTTCACTGCCATTTCAAAACGGACAATGACAACTTCAGGAAAGAACAATATATATTACTCTGTTCTTTCTGTATCGACTGAAAAGAAAGAATCGAATTGTTTGAAAATGAAGGAAGGATTTTTTAAAGCATTAGCTATTTTTGTCCATATTGTTACAGGAGGGATGGCATCAGGGAGAACTTCAGAAAGATGAGTGACCCGAATTATCGTTTTTGTACAAGGAAAACCCTGAAATCATTTCACAGGCACCCTGTAATGTCGCACTAATACCGTATGCCTAAGCCGTGGAGCTATGAAAAGACAGGAGTAGACACAGCATTCTTCCAGCGTGGACAGCTTTGAAGCCGAAAAAGGAGTCCGCCATTTTCGACTTTGACTGATTGCAGCCTAATCAGCTGTTTCCAGTGCAAGATGCGGCTAAATATGGCGGACATGGGAGGTAGAAACGATATCAAGTAACATCGCGTTATTTATGACAGCTCCATCTATTGGATCTTCCTAGGCCCGAGCTCCACATTTTGCGGCTAGCATGTTAAGCACTAAGCTGAGTGGCCCCAATTCTCTGAAAAGAAATAAAGTGGTTGAATATAAAACAACATAGCTAACTAAATCCAGGTTTCAAGAAATTCAGTGTTAAGTTTTCTTTTAAAGAAAAACTACAACCTACCACTATTGTAATTGCTTCGCCTATAAAACAACTGATTTGTTGAGACTGGATCTTCAGTTGACATGTGTAACATTACATAAAATATTTAAAATAGTTTAATACAGGCGTTATTTTTAAATGATAAAGCGCTGTATAAAAGAAGAAAAGCGATATTTACGAGACTTGCCTATTTTGCTATAATGGGACTTGGAAGATAGATTAACAGAATTGAATGATTTTGTGAAAAAAAAAAAAATTCAACTATATAGGTGACGTGCTGTGAATAGAATTAATACTTCAGTTGCGTTGATTAGCATCTCTGCTGATGAAAAACAAATTAACAATTTTCTAATATATATAGTCCGGGGTGAATTATTATTTTTTAAGTGACACTTTTTTCGAAGATAATACAGAATAAATTAATAAATATGTATTTTGCTATTTATATACCAAATTATCAGACATTATTGCACATATTTTCTTCTCCAGGTAGTTACTCTACAGTATACATAAATGTATATCTTAAAGAATCAATTAACTTGTTTTCTAAAGTTTAAAAAACTTTATTATCTGAAAGGTATATTGGTCAGCCTTTATAAAAAATACATTAAAGTACCTTATATACAAAAATAATAGACATAACATTCAGAAATATGTCCACGCGACAGTATAAATCATAATACAAAAATGTTTTTCGCTCAGGTTGGAGCATCTTTCACACAGTCGGAGCGACAACGTTTATGCAGTATATTTTATATTGTGTGTGAACTGGTGGACCTTTTTTTAATGTTACGTCTGTTATTTTTGTATATAAGATGCTCTAAGATAGTTTTATGAAGCCTGACCGATATATCGTCCAGATAATAAAGTTATTTAAATTTTAAAAAGCAAGTTAGTTGACTTTTAAAGATATACTTTTATGTATACTGTAGAGCAACTGCCTCCAGAAGAAACTATGAGCAATAAATGTCTGATAAATTGGTATATGAATAGCAAAATTGTAAAACAGACATAGAAAACCAAAAATGTAGATCTCTACTTTTTTAAATAATAATTATGTACAAGGTTAGGCTATTTAATATCGAGAGTAATGATTCCACAGAAGAACTGCGGATACACCAAATTTGTACGACCAATAGTTGTGTATTGCAAAGCCTCCTGTATCAATTATCGCAGGGATGAGATTTCCGCGTTTTTGCACACTAGTATTTTGTTAGAGAAAATGATATTTCATTTAATCTCGATCACTGTTGCGATTTAAGAGAACAACCTTTTCTCTAAAAATATACCGGTGTGCAAAAACGCGGAAATCTCATCCCTAGATTATCGTCTCTAAGTTGGCTGTATTCCAATTAGTCTGGGTGTGATCTTCATTTGTTCTGCACCTTGTTTTAGTGTTTTGCCGGGAAAATGTTGAGTGTTTTAAAATAACAATGAATTAATGTGAAATTTCTTTATATACTTGGAAAATCCGCGACAGAAACTCATCATTTGTTAAGAGAAGTATACGGCAATGAATGTTTATCGCGTGCGTGGTTTTTTGAGTTGTTTAAGCTTTTCCAAGTTGGCCGAGAAGACGTTGACGAGGAAGTTCAACCGGGCCGCCCTTCCACCTCAACAACGGAGAAAATTTTCGATATTCATGGAATTGTGTACCTTTAGTAGGTTCCTGAAGATCAAACTATCAATCAACATTACTACCTTGAGGTCCTTTCCCATCTCCGAGAAATAACACGAAAAAAAAAACGACTCGCATTGGAGTAAAACATGTCATGGGTGCTTCACCAGAACTACGCACCGGCTCACACGACATTGTCTATCAAGAAGTTTCTACCCAAGTAAAACACCCCAGTTTTGAGCCATCCGCCTTATTCGCCTTACCTGGCACCATTTGACTTTTATCTGTTTCTCGACGTCAAATCTGCATTAAAAGTAAACAGATTTTAGCAGGCCGTGATTACCGAATAGGCACAAGTAGTACGTCCTTCCCTTAGAAAATTTTGAAGGGGCCCGAAATTGAGAGAACAGGATAACCCAAATTCAATTTATTGAGATGTAATTGTAATGTTAGATATATGTTTATTTTACATACTGAATTTGAATATTATTAAATTTGGATTGTATGCGCAACATAAAATAATAATAATTTAAACTGCGGCTAAAATTGAGAGAAGTATTTCAAAATAATGATATTTTATGTTATACATATATGCTGAATTCAACCTTTTAATAAAACTTAGATTTTTATGATTTTATGTTAATATTATGCAAAATCACTTTTGCATATTGTTCTTTATTGTATCCAATTTTTGTGCAGGAGGAACATAAAAGAGTTGTTTAATAAAATAGATATGAACTCAACTGCGCCACTGTGTGGAATATTTGTTGCATTGGCGAGTTTCCGTATATGTCAAATTTAAAAAACCTCTCGAATGAAAGGGGGTTCCGAAACGACATTGTGCTTCTCATAGCTTCAGAGGTTAATCGGGCCCTGGATTTCAGACCGTTGAAACTGTGAAAGAAAAAGCGGCACGCGTCATGAAAGAGCTCACAAAAGAAGCCTACCAGCACCGTTTCAAACAATGAAAAATTCGCACGAAGTGTTGTAGCTATAAAGGAAGGGTGTATATTGAAGGGGATAATAACTAAATAAGTATACATTTAAAATAAATATTTTACAGCATTAGTCTCGTTATTTAATAGCCACACGTGGTATTTTACAACAATAATTCACGTAAAAAAATGTTTTTCGCTTATAATAACCGTTTAAAAAGCAGTATTGCAATCCATTGACAGAAAAGTAATATTTCTGTGTCAATTTGATATTAATTCCATTATAATTTTTAAACTAATTTCAAGAAAAAGAGTTAATATATAGATTTATTATAAACTGGACAAATTTTAAGAGGCTGTAGAAAATACTATAAACTACAAAACTACAACAAACAATTTTTGTATATGAAATCAAAACCCCATTTCACTTTCCTAGTAAAACATACAGAGTCTCTCATTTCAATCTGAACACGGATTTTCGTTCTTAATTTTAACTATAATGAAATAGTTTATGGGCTTTATCAACTGAATAGCTTTGCTTTGCGTGAAATGTGAGGACAGCGTGGGAAGTGATGGAAAAGCTCTGTAATCATTGAGTGACACCGTATGTACAGTCAGCTACATTCTGAATTGTGTAACACCTTGCTTACTGTTGTTTATTATGACGCTTCAGAGAAAACAATAATAGTCTTTTTAAAATATCGCTAGAATATTTTAATTAATGTTAGACTTCTTAACGAAAATCCGTAATCGGCTTGGAGTGAAACAAGCCATATTTTGAACTCAAATATTGGATTGCTACCATGATTCTCTGTCCACACGTTGCTTGATGGTTATGCTCGACGATTTTTTTAACGTTTCTTCAATATTTTTTTAAACATACTGTAATTTATAAACAATCTCTATAATAATGGCGTAAGTCATGTGACTGTCATCACCAGTTCCGAGAGGACCACTTCGCTCTTTATATTCCTAGCGGCCATTTTGGTACTTTAATATTAGCCAGGCACAGGTGATAAGTCGCCAAATATTCTATCGCAATCATTTCATCTATATTATAATAAGTCATGTAACTGCCATAAACAATTACGGACCCTTCGCTTTTCATATGAAAGGTTTCCATTTTGATTAAAAAATCAAAATTATTTTTTCAAATAAAACTACATAAAATTTCGTTTTCGTTTAAAAAAGTAAGAAAGAAAGAAGTGAAAGCCATTAATTTTAAATGTTTCAGTTTTAAATGAAAGTTTTGTATTTTAAATAAAATGTGTTAAAGGATTATATTTTTTGAAGTAATGAAATTCAAAAAAAAAAAAAAAAAATGCGACGGGAACAAAGTTTGGCGATTTATCACCTGTGCCCGGTTAACATAAAAATGCAGAGTTCTTAATTTCTCTATCAGAAGCTTCCGAGTTGGCGAAAGATTGAGCAAGTAAGTTGAATCATGAATAAAAGTAACGATACATTGCTTAGCATACATTTAAAAGATACCAAACTACTCATCAAGGGCGACTAGTTGTAAATAGTACAGTTCGTATTGCTGTGCATTATTGCTCGGCTTTTACTGCAATTGTTCATGGATACATCGTATGTCTAAAATAGTTGAAATTCAAAACGTAGAAGGATTTCCCAGTATTTATAAGTTTTAAACGGAATTTTATAACATTTAGCTTCAGTATTTCATAAAATACGCCCTAATTTTAAAATTCAATTTTTCGTTAACAATATTAAACACAATGACATGAGAGCATTAAACGATATGCTTATCTAGCATTCCATGATTTTTATGTATAATAATTTAAAAAATAGTTTACATTTTTGTCAATAAATGACGCTGCACTGCCTCAAGCTGCAAAAAGGCTCAAAATTACAAAATATTATGCATTTCATTATTTAAATACACTACAAAGCCAACACCGACGAACCTTCATAAAGTTTAACACGATAATTTGAACATTTTTTTACAATTGGAAAAATCGTTTCTATTGACAAAAATTTTAACTATATTTAAAATTACTTTATACAAAATTCGTGAATTAGCTGATAAATATTTCACTTCTTTCCTCTTTGTGTTTATTATAATTAATGCATTATTCCATTTTATAATCACACAGTCCTTTATGAAATGCCCTGTGTCTTTCAATAGAGACAATATATTTGATTTAGTTTGTCATTAAAGTTGTCATAAATAATATCCATGTTGAACGAATGTTTTTTTCATGTACAATTCTTCTATTTTATTGAACATCAGTTTAAATTTTCCGTAATCCGTATAAATATTTTGAAATCGTAATGAATCATACTATACTTTACTAATAGATTGATTGTACTAATTCATCTAATTAGTGGAAGACAGAAAACTCTTAAATGACAAGTGATAAATGTTATTAGCAATTAATCTTATGTAATATAATTTTTTTCTCTTAATAGGAATTGAAAGATTTTAGATTTAGAAATCATTTGTTCCTTTTTAGGTGCGTTCGTGATTTTATAAATACGTAGCACCTATAGTCGTATGTCTGTTCGTCCGCATATAACAGAGCAAAAACTACCCAACCGAATGGTCAGAAATTTTAAATATATAATTGTTGTAAAATTTTTTGAGCCACTTCAAATTTTATGAAAATCGGAAGTATAGTTTAATTACAGGGACAGTCAAAATTTTTCCGTTGTATTACGGCCAATGGGAAAAAATTATTGCAAGTGTATTATAATGATGTTACAGCCTTACGAATGGTCTGAAATTTTAAATATATAAATGTTGCAAACTTTTGTCGAGTCATTTCAAATTTTATGAAAATCGGATGCATAGTTTAATGACAGGGACAGTCAAAAGTTTTCCATTACATGACGGCCAATGGGAAAAAATTATTCCAAGTGCATTTTTATGATGCTACAGACAATGCACTTATGAAGTGCAAAAACATATACATTCAGTACAATATGGGGTGCAAAATGTTTTTATAAAACTAGTTATAGTACGAACGCACCTCTTTTGCCACGTTTAACGAGCAATTTCCAACTTGTTTACTTTACTCTAAAAAAAATTACTGATGCATAATTCTAAGACAAAAATCGACGAAACGTTAATCTTTAATTTGTGATCGCAGCATTACACTGCTCAAAAATATTCAGTATATTCAAAAATAGACTGGTCATTAAACATTGAGATTGCTTTGAGGCATATAGCAAATGTAGCTTTCGCCGTGAATGATGATTATTATACACAGAAACAACAACAAGCCACAACAATTTTATTTCTTTTTTCCATTACATATTTATATAACTACAAATGGACACTCACAATTACATCCATGCCTGACCCCAGGATTCGAACCCGGTCCCTCGCCCTGGCAGCATCCATGCCACTGGGCGGCAAATAGACAGGTGATCGTTTTATTATTTATTTATTTATTTTACTGTAATTTCTGGCGTATAAGCCGCTTCTAAAATGAAGCTGTTTCTAACCAGAAATTTCATTTAGTAAATTAAGTGAAAAAAATGCTAAGCAAGGATAAGTTCCACTTTAGTAAAAGAAATTTCTGGTTGGAAACCGATTTATGTGATGTTGCTTATACACCGAAAATTACGGTCATTGAAATAGCAAGAAAATGATGTCAAGCATACACTATAGTCATGCAGAGAAACGCGAAGTCTAATGTTAAACCTATAGATTTTTTTTTTTTAATACTCGGGCACTTTTATTTTTTGCACCAGTTGGAACCGTTTCTGAAAGTAAGACTATCCTTACATAAAAAAACTGTAATCAAATTCGGAAAAGTAAAATCACACAACACTAGGTATCGACCTCAGGTATCCTAGGCAAAAAAAATAGTTTAAAAATATTACAATGCAAGTGAGAGATTTGAAAATGACTTTCCCATAGACTTAACATTATCGGTCTAGTTTCTTCGCTGACTAATGCAGGCTCTAACACTTTCAGGGAAAAGTAATTGCGTTTCTGTAATGTTGAACTCACACCGGAATTTTCGAAACATTTTGTTTCAAAAAAAGGAAAGGTAATTTTTTTAACCTTTTTTCCAGCAAAATTATAAAAGTGAAATTTATTTAAAAGTTTCTGATGCAAATCTTGATTATAATTGGGTGGGATATAATATATTCCACCGCCCCTCAAGGGGTTAAGTTTCATGTTGCTGAAGATTAACACTCTAATTCCTATGGTAGAATACGTTCTAGAAATTCCGAAATTCAGAGAATCTGAATTCATACCAGGAAATTGCAATAATAAATTTCGCTTTATTTAAATATGGAATGTTCGTTACAAAAATAAAGCAAACATTACTATTTTAAATTTCCGGTGTGAATTTGGAATATCTTAATTAAAAAATCTACTGAATTCAAAACTCTAGTGCAATGGCGCAAGCACTTCGGCATAATTGGCTGATTGCTACCACTAAATTTTTATAATATTCCTCACTTTATTTAATTACAGAGTTTCTGAAATTTAACAAGGCGAAGAATAGTAGTATTAACCATTTCGCGCGCAGCTTTGCATATATGCAAACAACAGTGTTTTGAATTTAATAGATTTTTTTAATCCTATACACCTAATTTACAGCAATAAATTAAAATAGCAATGTTTGCTTTAAATAATACAGACTTTCCGAATTTAAATAAAGCGAAATTAACCATTGAAACTTTCTGGTATAGAGTTGGATTTTCTGGATTACGTAATTTCTAGAACGTATTCTATCGCGGGAATTAAAGGGTTAAATGTTATGCTTTATAAAATAAATAATTATACAAAATAAAGTATTTGGAGACATACTTATTAAAATATTTACTAATTTGCAATATTTTAGCGTAAAACAGCCACACGACAGTAGTTATTACTTGTGTAGCAGATGTGCAACAGAAGAAAAGATTGACATATTATATGAAAAATGTACAGGGTGGCTTCTAAATACTGTTACAAACATTCAGTCATTTTATTTTACAAATATAAAATAGAAAATGATAACTACACTAATATGATGAACATCAGAGATGAAAGTTTAACGGGAAATAGTTTTACTCGAATTAACCGCCATCTTTATCGATTACCAAAGATAATCTCTTATGCCATTGTCCGACTGCGGCACGAACCATTTTAAGAGGTAATCGGTACCATTCACGCAATATGGAAGCTTTGAGAGAGTTCAAACTTCTTTGTTTGTTGTTATTTACTTTTGCCTCTATAATCCCAGACGTAATAATCTAAAGGATTTAGATCTGGTGAAGAAGGTGGCCAATCTTCTTACATGATAAAATTCAGACAGGTGACAGGGAGCCAAGCCTGTGTTGATTTATCTCGGTGCGAAGATGTGCAATCTTGCTGAAATATCCAATTCTTTTTGGGATACAACCTGTCAGCATGTGGCGATAAATGTGTAGCCAATATGTCCTGTTTCTAATATTAGCATTGATTTTTTATCCCTTTATCGATGAACTTCAAAGGGAATTTTCTATTGTTTAACCCTGCAGCCCAAACCCTAACAGAATTCTTGTTCTGAAAGCGTTTAACAGTTCGAAAGATTTCAGGTATATCCTCAAGAGTTGATGAATATACGACATCATTTTTAGCTTTATAACGCAGTTCAGTGCAAAATAGCTTCCCATCAGAAAATATTATTCTGTCAACACTTTTCCTACCATGCCGCTTCATCAATTTCTTCCTTCTTTGTAAACTTTTTATATTTTGTGCAGCAGTCAAACCTTGAATTTTTCTTTTGCGATTAGAGCAATAACCCAGATCTTCATTTATAATAACTTGCATAGTTCTGCAATTCACGTTCTCTTCTGCAGCTATTTTATTTGCAGAACATTGTGGATTTCTTCACACCTTTTCGCGAATTCTTTTGATGCGCTCTATTGTGCGAACTGAGCGTGGGCGACCAGACCTAGATCGATCTTTACATAGCTATTAGTATCCAATAATCGATTTATAGTTCTATATATAAATGTTCCATTAAAGCCAAGGCATTTTAATTGCTTAAAAATTTTACCTTACGAAAACCTGCGATCAAAGAGCTGTGTAATCATAATTCTTTTGGCTTCACTCTTTAAAATAATTTTAAATATTCGCTTTATAACAAAATACGTCTGCACTAATAGACGATTTGTAAACGCTAAAATAGAGAAATAAATTGTTTTCTCAAACGATTAAAATTAATTCGTATTTTTTGGAGTGTTACAGAATTTAGTAGCCACCCTGTATATCTGATTTTTTTCTTTATTTTTCCTGTGTAATAAACCTTTCAGAGAATCATGTATATTTTTTTCGAAACAAAATAAAAAAACGCGCATTTAAGGGTTAAAATTTGGTGGTGAAAATCAGCCATTAGTGACGTAGCTCTTGCATCTCTGCTGGTGATAGCATATATGCTACCATGGGCATAAGAGTGTCAATGTGTGACGTCAGAAATTATTTTAGCATACTTTTCTGTTTTAGTAGTAAATGTCAGCGACAGATAGCGCTGTGCTGTCTCAAACGGTATGTTGAAAGTAGTTCGGAGAAATGTTTTGCAGATGAATCAAACTTCGATCAGTTTCTGTCGTAACTCGAAAGAAAATAGATTGCGTTTTCAAATTGTAAGATTACTTTGAAACATTCGTTCAGTTTGATAAATTGCAGCGACATCTTGTATTAACCCTTTGCACTCTGTTGTCGCCGCTGCAGCAACATCATCGTTCTTTTCAAAATTTCTTTTTGCACGAGTAATAATAAAGGAAAATAAAATTTTCCTTGTTTAATCACAGCATTTTTGAAATTGTGTACTTGTAGGAAACTTCTTTCAAAAAAAGTGGTGCCAACCGAATAAAGTTTGTGTAAGAGACGCCGGAGTCCAAAGAGTTAAATAAACCTGGTATAAATTTCTGGTCTTGACACATTAATCGAGGGTTACCACGCTACAGGGAATTTCCTGACCAGAAAATCCCTCGGCACCAGTACTTCGTTACAGAGAATCGCTGTTTAAATAAGGCGAAATTTCGTGCGGTTAATGTAGATATATTTTTCTATAAAAAAATACTGATATATTGACTGGAAAATTTACTATACAACTTCTCGTATTCCTAATAACTTTAATACTTTCACAATTTTCTTGTTATACGGTTTTGAAAACAGTTAGTTCATTTTAAGACACCCTGAAGATATTACGGATATAATACAAATAATATAATGTCTATAAAAATCTGTAAAAATTTTACATTATTTGAAGCATGCAATTTAAGTAAAGTTTATGTTTAAGCAATAAGTGTAATTCTAGTCTGTTGTACAGACCGCTTCAAGAAAATATAATACACTCCAACTTAACCTTAATGTCTCTGTAATATTGAATTATCACCGGAATAATCGACAAATTTTATTTTTAAATAAGGAAAAGAAAATTTTCAACATCCCCCCCCTCACCCCCAAATTTAAAAATGTTAAATTTAGTTAAAAGTTTCTCGTGCGAACCTTTCTTAAATTAGGTGGGATATTGCCTCATAACCACTTGAGGGACAAGCAAAAATGTCTCTAAATATTGTATTCTCACCGGAATAATCGAAGAATTTTATTTTTAAATAAGGAAAAGCAATTTTTCAACGATTTCCCTCCAAAGTTAAAAATATAAAACTTAGGTAAAATTTTCTGGTGAGAATCTTGTTTAAATTAGGTGTGATATATTTTATCCCACCGCCCCTCAAGGGGTTAAGGAGTTAACCTGTCGCAAATGATCTATCTGGTCGATCGGAAAGTCGTACTGTGTTAGGAAAATCAATTCGTACCGGAAAATTCTGCCCTGTAATTTTTAGACATTAGATATCGGAATCAATGTCTAATAATTAGATGATGGAATTTTCCGGTATGAATTGCTTTTCCCAACACAACACGACTTTCAGATCGACCCAATAATAAAAATGTGACTGGTATTAACCCTCTAATTCCCATGGAAGACTACGTTCCAGAAAAGCCGTAATTAAGAGAATCTGAATTCATACCAGATAATTTGAATAATAAATTTCGCTTTATTTAAATATAGACTTTCCGGATGGATATATTAAATAAAGCAAACATTGCTATTTTAAATTTCTGGTATGAATTTGGAATATCCAAATTAAAATATCAACTGAATTCAAAACATTGGTGGTAGAATGCACACGGCTGCCACAGGTGACTATTTTTTAATTCTACCTCATACTACTTTCTCAAAACAAAACTTACTAACATTCTATTCAAGAACTTTTGCAAGAGAAATATACTACAAAATATGTTTGTTTTTTTAAGTGGTGCTAATAGAATAGAAAAATAGTCGCTTGTGGCAGCCTTGCATATACACTGTATGCTACCATGGTCATTAAGGGGTTAATATATTAGTAATAATTAAAAAAGCAGAAAACCAACGTTTAACAATGCACAAATAATATATAAAAAGCAGCAAACAGCTGTTTCGAATCTACAAGTGAGATTCTCCTTCAGTGCAAGATAGAGCAAGGCACAGCGTGCTAGGAAAAGCAGAGCTGGGCTAAGCTCTATCTTGCACTGAAGAAGAATCTCGCTAGTAGATTCGAAACAGCTGTTTGCTGCTTTTTATGTATTATTTGTGCATTTTTAAACGTTGGTTTTCTGCCTTTTAATATTCTTGCGCAAAGGCTTTATTTGCTATTTTTATTAACAATAATGTTTACTAAATAATGCTCTACTTAAATCTTGTTTAGAGATCGCCAACCTATAGAAATTGTAACAAACACAAATATCTTCGATACTAACACCTAATTTTGAGACATCATATTTGGATTCTTCGTTAAATATTACCTTCGGTTACCAAACGGAAAGTTATTTGTTGAAGTAGTTTAGAAATGATGTAGGTTTCAAGTTTGGGACTCCTAATGTTAAATTTATTTATAACCGTTGCAAAGCAGATTGCACTCTGGACAGTTTCTTAAGGAAAACTAAAAACTCCGTAATTAACAGTAATTTAGTATTCGCATATTTAACACTTTGCTTGTGGAATATATTTGACCCTTAAATACCTGGTGTTGCTTTTCGGCAACATACCCAATTTAGACTTTAAAATACTATTAGACTAATACTGAAGCTATAATGCCTAATGTTGCCAATAAAATACGTTCTGAAAATATTATTCAATCGATTTTCAACATGTAGATGGCAACACTTGTGCTGTTTAAGAATAAAGATAGATTTATTTTTTCAATTGTTGCTACTTGCTCTTTTTGTTTTGTTTGGAAGCTTGCAAAATACCCTATTTTGACCTGCAGTGAGCAAATAAAATTTATTTCTTATTATAGTTCCTAAAATTCTTGTGTGTTTAACATTATAGAATTTTATCAAGGAAAATTATTTTTTCAATTAAACACCAGAATTGCCAATTAGTAACAAACTGTCTTTTAGCCGTAAACTATACTTAAAACAAAATATGATTTTTTAAAGTATTTTTCCCATGATTTATTTAAAGAATGAAAGCCGAAAAACATTATTACAATGATTTTTGAAAGATCAGGCATTTAAGGATTAAGAAAAACGTGTCAAAAATGTAATTTTTCCCCCTCTGAATGGTTTAACCCTTTCAGGGGCATGGCACTTCTATTCGTAAAAGGACGAAATTAGTGAACGACACCGGAATTTACAAACAAATTTATTTTAAAATAAGGAAAAACTTTTGTTCACATACTTAATAAAAGGAAATTTTTCATTCCATTTTTCTGGTGCCAATGTGGCGTTTAGGAATTAAAATTAGGTGGTCCAAAAATGAACCACCGTCCTTGAAGGGGTTAAATGAAATTTGGAAAGAACTGCAAAACTACAAAAATCCGACAAATAGCTCGAAAGTGCCAAACTTTTCGTGGGAAAGTATCGCCATCTATTGGGAAAACGGTAAATTACATATTATGTATTAGACCAACTGAGTTCGGGGTTCACGGAATTGAAACACCGATTTTTCTCTTGCCCGAATTCAGGTCGGGCATTCCAAATTTGGCGCATTTGCGTTTTCCGAACTGATTTAGTGCGTCACAGGCAAGGGCTTAAAGCTTCTAGAAATCGATTTCTGTTAAAACATTCTTATGTTACAGTTAATATTTTTTACGAATATTAATTTCAAACTTATATTTTCGATATCAGGTCGATAGCTTTAAGTAAAATTTACTCATTAATTTTACCAAAGAATCCAAATATGATGTCAAAATTAGGTGTTAAAGGAAAATGGTGCTATCGTGAACAATTTTCAGAAATTTGAATAAAAAATGTGCAAAGTACCACTCTTCTATAATAATTTACTCTCGCAGCGTACCCTTCCAGAAGAATATCCTCATTTTCAATTCAGACCTGACTTCCATAGTCAAAAACATACATATGAAGTATGGTTCAATCTTATCGATAACTACGTACATTTTGCGAAAGAAAATGGAACAAAAATGAAAATAGAAATTACAAAACCTAAAAAAATATTTAACGCAAACCACTTTTAGTTTGAATTGATTATCTTACGCCAAGAGTAATGAAAAATTGGCAGCTATGGAAACCCTATTCCAAGTCAAGATACGTAGAATAAAACACACACGTGAAATACGTCTGTTTTACTTTTCAAGGCTCCACTGAATAGGAAAGATCAGTCTGTCTCATCTCAAATCGAATGGTTCACACTATGTCCCTTCTCCCCTAGTGTTTAAAATTTTAAGGTTTGTTGCATTTTTATTTGCAGACGACCCCCTAAGCAAAATGTATGCATAATGATCATTAGTAGACATTATTATTAATGGATTGTTAGCAATCACATTCTTATACGATGTTTTGTGACAAAGTTCGTAGGTGTTTGTCGTAAACAATATAACCAAACATACAGGAAGGCCAGGTACCAGTAGTCTCTAAAACCATCAGATTTATTTCTCTAGTGTTTAAAATAAGACTTATATAGGCAAATAAAGAAGTGACGTAAACGATTTTTGACACATCAGAAGTGTTAAGACGAAATAGCAATAAAAAAGTACCACTTTTTTTTTTTTTTTTTAAATAAAGCAAATTAAAATTAAATCATCAGTAGGAAATCCTCTTCCTTCAACTGAACGGCGTTTCCTTACAGTGCCTGCGTTTGTGAAAACTCCGTGATACAGAATCTTGTACAACACAATATCTCACCTCAAGTTACCCTACATAAAATATACATTCTACTTCAATAGGGTTTTACGTTTTAATATTAGATGATTAGATTTACTTAAAATACTCTTATAAAGATTTTACTGTATGTGCACTTTCTTTCATTGTCGTAATATTTGAGAGTATTTTACATCAATATTATACAACTACTATGACCTAAATATTAAATTCAAATGTACCATTAATTATAATGTGCCATGTATATTAAACTAATAATAAGCTGGAAGCAGCAGGAGTCGTTCGGTAGCTTCATCGCCCCGAGCCTTCTCTTCCCGCTTTTCTGTGTCTTTAATTTGTGCAATTTCCCTTTTAAATTTGTCCTTTTTCAATTTTTGAATTTTTCTTTTCAAAGCTGTATTTCGCTAGAGTGTCATGTAATCGGGACGTGGCCGGGGACCTAAGAACCATGCTTCCGCAAAAGTGGAAGAATCAAATCACCGAATAAGTGGAAGAATCAAGGGCTGCGGACGAAGAGAGGCCGCTCGCCGCGGCGGTAAAAACTTCATAACTCCATGTCGTTTTTCGACACGAACTGATCTACATTCACCTGTAATTACGGGTATGTACTTTCATTATTTTAAGGTACTTGTAAAATCATGGGTATAAAGACTTTTGGATCATACTGCATATAAACTACTAGCAAAAGCCGTATCTTTGCATGTGTAGTTTTTGAAATATTCCAAGTCGTATTTGTGTATGGATATGGAATTTATTAATCAATAAATATTGTGCAAAATTCTATAGAAATCGTAATTTAGAACGCTTTTAGCGCATTTCACAATTTTAAATTTCAATAGAACATTTACGTCTTAAAAGTAACAGTCATGACAAATTTCAAATTTCAATCCATAGCAATCGTATTTTAGAATATCCCTAGCTCCTCAATTAACCCTTTTAAATTTACATTTTTTAAAACCATTCTTAGCGAACATTTATATCTAAATTGTAACCACCTTGACAAATTTTAAGTTCTTAGCTCCTTTAATACCACAAAAAATCGCAATTTAAAACGTTTTCGCTCCTGCACAGTTTTAAATTTCGAATTTTTTAGAAACCGTTCTTAGAGAGTATTTACATTTTATAAGTAATTGCCATGCCAAATTTCAAATTTATAGATCATTTGTAAGGAACCAGTAACTTTGTTACAGAGGCTCTCTAGTGGTTTGAAGGTGAACATAGTGTATGACGTAACTCTAATATTGAGGCACTCTAATTGTCCGCGATGCATTTTTAATTAGGAGTTCACTGTTCCGCTAGTTAGCAGTAACCGCATGCAAATATATTTGTTCAGTCTGCCAGAGTATAAATAGGGGAGCGAAAATATGTTAAGCGGTCAGTCAGTAGTTGGTTAGTCAGTGCAGTTAGACATTGGAGAGAATGTGAGTTGGCGTAAATAGTTTTGGTGTGGAGAAACGGCCATGTACGGCTGGAGCTTAGCCTGGGAACAAGAGCAGATTTAGAATGAGATGAAATCTAGACGTGGATTTGAAATGAACCCCACTATCGCAGCTCAAGCACGCTCCGGAGAAATGAAGTCACGTGAGTTAACTTTTAAGCTTTATATTTAATTAAGATTGTTTTATTGCTATTATGGAGTGAGGGCGAAATTTATTAGATCTTGTCTGCCAACCCTTTGTCCGTTGTTGAATAAAATATCTATATTTAAAGCTTATAAGACTCCTCATTAACTTCCACCACTATAAGTACGCCACACCTTCTTGACTACAAAAATCGCAATTTTAGAAGATTTTCCGCTCTGCATATTATTGTCGGCAGTGGCACCGACATAAAATATATAGTATGTTGGAGCAGGGATTGTCCCGATCAATTTGTCACCATTACTTTTAAAATCGTTTACGTAGTTTCAGAGATTACCCCTTACAAACGAACAAACCAACAAATGTTACTTCTTTATAATGTTAGAATAGGTACAAGAAAGAAGTAATTCTCGGAACTTAAATTACTCAAAATTTTAAAAGCAAAGATTGATTTGAAATTGGCAGCTATATAAAAGAATCCAAAAACATTCTCAAAATTCTACGAAAGTAAACAGTGTTGCAATCAGGTCTAATGTAATTCTGTTTCATGAAGTCGGCAGAAATGTTTTTCGTTTTTATCGGATACCCTAGGGCTACAATTCGGATGCCTTTTAGAACTAGTGCCAAAAAATATCTATGAAAGGGAAAATTCGTTCAATTTAAAACGTCCTGTCTGCATTGAAAGGGAGAGAATATTGAATTGTTTTCTACAGAAAACAGAAGAAAGAAACAAAATGTATTTTATTTTCAGATTAAAGCATTCCTTTATTTCAAGAATAAGGAATGAAATATCATATATAGAATATATACAGACAGGACCTGATTACCGATTAAAAAAGGAAAGAGATATTTGCCTTATTTTTGACAAAAAATCAGCATGAATATGACGTGTAAATTAGTGAAAAATTCTATTTCAATTTACTGGTGAAAGTTTGTCCCCCAACCCCGCCGCGGTGATCTGGATCTTTATACAGGGTGTCCCAAAGTCTTTGAAAAAAAACAAAGAAATGAAGGTTCATACTATAGAAAAATATTTGATAATTTGAACACAGAACTTAATACAATGAAAAATACAGGGTATCTCAAATCCATCCGAAACTAAATTTCCGTTCACAATTTCTACAATTTTGAATGTACAGGGTGGGTTACAATTCCCTCCGGGGTTTGGAAGGCTTATAAAAAATATTACTAATACAGCAACAAAGTTGATTTTACTGAAGAAAAAAACATTACAAATTTTGTTTCACAAATGTATGTACAATGTATAAACAATATGTGAACCTTTGGTGATGCGACAGATATCAAGTCTAAAGTCAAATTCTTCCCACATTCGCTTCAACTTCGGATCTGTAATTCCGCACTTGCTTCACGGATTGACTTCCTCTGGCTTCGCACAAACGCATCTCCAACACGCGTAAACATTTACGCTGAAGGGCCTGGACGACCAGAACATGTCCATTACACTTGTCCTTCCCACAAGCAACCGCTTTCTCAAATTTACGAAACCACGCATGAATTCTTTTGTCCATTTGGTGGTTGTAATCCGTATTTTCTACGAAATTTTCTTTGAACTGTTACAACAAATTGACTTTTCGCAAATTCTAACACGCAGTAAGCTTTCTGTCAGCCTGTAAACACCATTATCTTACGTGCAAAATTTTCAAAAATGTGCTTTTCGGTTATTTGCAACTGCTATCAGAAGTAGTGGAGCCATCTACTAATTCATTTGTGAAACAAAACTTGTAATGTTTCTTTCTCCGGTAAAGTTAACTTTGTTGCTGCATTGGTAATATTTTTTTATAAGCCTTCCATACCCCGGATGGAATTGTGACACACCCTCTATTTTAACACCATTTTCAGCAGACTTATCCTTCATGTAGAATGTGACGTCATCTTTTAGACTCATTGTAAATGGCAACAACATTAAAACAATTTAACCTAGACCCTACATATTTTGAAAAATAGATGGCAGTATGTACAGTGTCATTGTTCAAATTACAGTGCAATTCTAGAACTAATAATCAAATGTTATCATTCATCGAATCTCCCCATCCCACCCCCCACCCCCCTATGCTATCGTTATCAGTGTCAAAATATACTTTTCATTTTTACAATTTTTTTCTTTGTTCTTCTTTGATATGTTTGAAATGATATACAGATATCAATATACATTTGTTATTCGCACACTTTTTAATAAAATATCACTATGATATAAAACTAAGAAAATCTTACTACTTAAATAATAGCTTTTGGTTACAGAATGCACTCAACAGTAATATTTTCTCCTTGTACTTGCCCTCTGCACGGGGGTAAGCAAAATTTCTTATAAAGAAAACATGTATGCATCATTCTTTTCCATTTTTTACTTCTAAACATATCAAGTATCATTGCTGGGCTCCCAAATGGTCCGCCAACTGAATACCAATATAATTTTAGAAAAATTTTCTTTTTAGATTTTTCTTACAAACCGCCCCGGAATCACCTTTGAAAGTTAATTCTAGTGCAAACCTACCATAAAATTTTCTGTTTAAATTTATTGGTATTCAGTTGGCGGACCATTTGGGAGCCCTGTTGTCAAAAATGTAAAGGGAGATAGAGGGGACCTAAATAAGCAAATTTCGTATAGGAATGTGGGTGCGGGAATGCAGCGTTGAGGGTGTAGAGGGCGTTGTTGAGTTAGGCGGATGAAAGCGCTGCACTAACTTGAATCGTCAGTCTCCGCTCGGATTTTGAATAACATACGTTGTTACACGGAGCTTGCCGACATGCATTTCATGTATGGGGCTGCACAAGGAAATAGAACGGCTACTCAAAGGATGTACATGGAACGATTCCAGGGTAGGAATCTGCTGAATATCCAAACATTTGCGCGTCTTCATCGGGAGTTGTGCGCGAGTGGATCATTTTATACTTCGAGGCGTGATACGGGCATTGAAACATATCGATGAATTCATGCAGTGGAAAAAGCAGTATTAGCAAAGTAGAGGATTGTCCTTCGACAAGTTCGAAAGCCGTTGCACGTGCGTTGGGTATGAGCCATTTTCTTGCGCAGCCCCATACACGAAATGGATATCAGCAAGCTCCGCTTTGGTGTAACGGTGCATGTTGCTCGAAATCTGTGCGGAAAATGACGATTCAAGTCAGCGAAGCGCTTTCATCCGCCTAACTCAACAGCGCCTTTTACTGCCTCAACGCTACATTTCCTCACCCATATTCCTATACGAAATCTGCTTATTTAGGTCTCCTCTACCTGTCTTTACATTTTTGATATATAGTTCTGAACAAGCCTGTGTATGGCAAATGGCAAACTTTGGGATATTCCATATTTTGGAATGAAGTGATTTTATGGTTTTAATAACTTTATATTTTCATCAAAATAATAAGACCGAAAAAAATGAAAAATAAATAACAGACTGTATTTATGTAAAGAAAAATTTACCAAAAGGAGAAAAACATGGCTGTAATGAAGACGACTTCATAACGATATAAAAATAAATCCCTCCTTGCCCTAGCAATATATTACGATATCAAGGGCCAGACCCTCCTCTCCCCTAAAGTGATAACGTTATATATGTACAGCTCCCTTATAGCTGACAACCCGGTGTTTGAATAATATCAAAATTCAGTTATTACACATGACTTTTGTCTGATTTATTTATTCTCCAATTCGTATCATAAATTGTCAGAGAAATAAAACATTTTTTTTCCTAGATGTTGCTTTTTCCAGTTAAGAAATACCAGGCAATGAAACAATGGAACAATGTTCGCTGGTGTTTGGATTCCCTAGTTGCTTGGCATCTTTGCATCCAGGCTAAAGATATATCGTGTAACAATGCAATGGGAGCCTTAGAAAAAAGAGCGTTTAAACGCGGCTATTAGCCACAAAAAAAAAGAAAGTAAAAGCTAAAAGATAGACAATTTTTAAAAGAAAAAATTGTTAGTATAACTAATGAGAAAAAAATGTTCCATATGATCCAAATAAATGTCCAGGACAGGCGAAAAAGCTACCAAAGGAATCCCAGTAAAAAAAAAAAAAAAGACTCAATTCAGAGACCACACATTAAATATATCATGAGAAATAAAAAGTTAAACAAATGCGAGCAGAATAGGAGAAACATATATATATACATATTTACAAGAGAGTTTAATATACTGCAAGGAAAAAATAAAAATAAAAATGTAAAAAAGCTAAAATGAGGAGAGTTCTAACTAAATATACAGAGAAACGCAAAAGCCGAGGGGAACAAACGACAGCAAGAGGACGGCGTCCACCCAGTCTAGTAAGTTGAAGGTGAATAAAACAAAAAGAAGGAAAAATATAAGAGGAATAACATGAGAAGAGCATACTATACAATTTAAGAGAGTTTTTTTTTAAATAAAATTATAAACAAACAACACGAACAGAAAAGAAAGCAAAAAGTTTAACAAGTGAAGAGCTTAATCTTCATTAAAGTCGATTTGACTTGCAAGTTTATCAAATTCAGTTAATATAACCATCAGTTTTTGCATCGGATTATCGAGTTTCTTAGATTGAGTTGAGATGTTCTTTATACATTTTAAGAATTTAGTGATTTGTAAAATTTGCTTAACTTCATTGAAGGTATTAAGAATATCTTTTATATCGCTGGTGTAATTTGTAGGGATTTTAGAATTTTCTATAGTAGGGGAGGATTGGGTGTTTGCGGTAATACTATCATTAATATGAGAGTTTAATATTTCTTTACTAGTTGAGGAATCAGAGTCTTTAGTATTTTTGGTGTAATTATAATTCTTAAATATATCCGCTAAGATTTGGGTTTCTTGGGAGAGATTGCTGACGCTATTACTTGTTTTACGGTTTTGTTTATTTTCTAGTCTAAATGGATTACCAGGAATTACCAGGCAAAGAAGAATTGTTTAATATTTAATAAAAACTAATGTTATTTTTCTTCTATAAACTTATTTTTTTAATACTCGTATAAAATTAAATGAATAAAATGAATTTTAACCCCTTAACGCTCGAATTAAATTTCGATTTAAAAATTCAAATTGCTTATTGGCGCTACTTTTTTGAAAAAGAAATATTCACCTTATTTAATGACATGACAAGTAAAACGATACTAAAATAAAGCCAATTACACTATTTTATAAAACTGGTGGGAATCGAACAATCTGAGTAAAAGACACAGCCCGTGAATATGACGGGAGCGAGAATTAAGGGGTCAAAGCAATGTACGTAAAGTGGTATTTATATATGTCATAAAATTGATAAATTTCTCTATAACTTTTATTCTATCGTTTCTGAAACCATTCAATTATTATATTTTCCCCTTAGTCTCTAAATCAATTTCTATATCTGCCTCAAATTAACACTTCAAATAGTTAGAAACCCATAAGAGATAAAAGTCACAGTAATGGCGGCCTTAGCCATTAAAAAGTATATCCTGTTTTCTAAATGGAGTTATGAATAAAGAGGAGGTAACCTATAGTGTACTGTCTACCAGTTGCTAGTGAAGTAACAGAGGAGGTTGTCACAAGATGGCGGTTGCTTTTTTTAAATCGAATCTACAACTTGAAAATACCACAGGAGCAAACTTCCCACCAGTATAATTGAATAGAAAATTTTGTCTTATTTAAGCGTCTTATTCAGGGAAGTATGCTCTCACAAGTATGGTGAAAACCTCTATTTGTTTTTACCTATTTGTTTCTATTTGTTTTCTATTTGTTATGTGTGTCAGTTTGACTGGTAAAACTGTTAGATATCACCAGGTTGTCACAATATGGCAGAAACGAAGGACCTGACTACCGCAATAGTAAACATCCACCAGTAAAAATTAAGATATTTTTCTGTATTTTTTATGACTGAAATTTTGAATTAATAAGGCGTTTAAATACGGAGAAATTTACTGGTGGAAATTTCCAGTGGAGGTAATCAGCCCGTACAAAAGCGGTTATAGTTGAAGCTTCACTATTTTATGGCTATGTCAGTTCCTCTTTATTAATAGTTCCATTGTTTTCTGTTGGGTGATTGCAAAAGTTTGTGCCCGATTTCCAATGCATCGAGTTTGAAAGTGTACCCACGTTTTTTTTAAAAAATAGCGAAATGCAGTCGAATTATCAACAGTGAGTCTCTCAGCAATAATCAGTGGAATTCACTAAATCACGGAAGACATCAATGCCAGAAGTCGCCGAAAGCGAATTTTATCGTTTAGATTGAAATCGCAATTTCGATATCGACAAAACCATTTTTTAACTGTCCTAAGAGCGGAAGCACGATCCAAATAAACGTCTTATATATTTTTTGTAGGACGTCCAACACTCACTCCTTTTTAAACTCATATAACATAACATGACACACTTTTCATTTTCCATTTTGAATATTAACCTTGCACACAAATTAATTTGAAAAACTTTTTTTAATGTTATACTCCCTCACTACACAGGTAGATAACTGTCGGTTAATAATATGGTTATAAAAAAATATCTGTTCAGTCAAAATTTTAAGTTTCTGTCATCTATGATATAGGACACAAAATTTTGCAATCACCCAATACCTATCTGAGTCCAGTTGGAGAATCTTAATTGTAGGCATGCGTTCTATATCTCGGCATTCTTCAAACGTACTTTTTAAAGAGCCATAATTTCGCATCAACCTCAAACACCGATTAAAATCTCAAGTAGCGTGCAACACATGGCCCATGTGTCAAACTTTTTAAAGGGGTCTCAGGACTCTTCAAATTGGAAAAAATGAAAATAGAAAGACCATTTTCAACATTTAATGTCTTCAAATGTATACGATTTAAAATCACAATTTTTATTGGGAAGAAAGATATAAGTATGTTCTTTCATTTCACGTATTTAAAAAATTGCAAGATGCAGAATTAGTATTTATAGGGGGCTCCAAACTGACAGACATTCGTCGAGCAGAAAATTGGTATAACAGCTTACGCGCAGGATTACAAAATAAATTTTGTAACTAGAATGAAATTTATCGTGCCTAATTATGCTTCATACTATAATAATTATCCTGAACCTGAATAAATTTGTATTTAAAGCGTTTTTATGTTTTTTATACTAAGTTGTATTTAGCTAATGCAAAATTTTGAAAATTTCAACAGTATAATTACCTAAGAAAAATTTTTTTTAATAATAGTAAGAAAATTTTAGGTTCAGTTTATACAGACTAACATGAATCATATGTTTTGAAATTTTCATAAAAAAAATTCAAAAGTTTTTGAGATATCCGGCGCGTTATACCCAAAAACGTCATTTTGAGAAAAATGGCTTTAAATTTCGGAAACTCCGCTTCAGCTATTGAGCGGATATAATTCTAAAAGCCACAACTTCTGTTCTAATGGAAATTTCATAGAAACAATTATATGAAAATGTTCAGAAAAGATAGGAGTTTAATATCTAAAAAAATTAAATTTTCAAAAATTTTGAAGCAGTAAGAGTCCTGGGGACCCTTAAGTCTAAAAGCGTAAAGACACTAAACATATACTTAAGTAGATCGCAATTATTCAAGATAAATTCTGGAACATCTGTGTAACATAAAATCCGTATGAGGATATAATAAACCACTCTCTTCAAGTGACCGGTTAAGATAGGAGTTTAACATCTAAAAAATTTAATCTTTTCAAAAATTTTGAAGCAGTAAGAGTACTGAGTCCCCTTAAGTCTAAAAGCGTAATGACACTAAACATATACTTAAGGCTCCGCTTCACTGAAACTCCCCGATCGCGAAATCCCATGTTAGCCTATGGGAAAATTTTCAAGTGCGATGACTCATTAACTAATATAATTATTAAAATACCATTTTCACCATCAGAAAGTAGACGTCAGATGCCGATGATGTGCGTTTTTAAAAATTGTCTATGTAAATTTTAAGTAGTTTTAAGAAGATCATAAAATTTAATCAAATGGAAATTTCAAAGTTTATAGGGATTTTTTATGTACTTAAAATTTACGGAGATAATTTTTAAAAACGTACATCATCGGCATCTGAAGTCTACTTTCTGATGGTGAACACGGTATTTTAACAATTCCATTAGTTAACGAGTAATCGCACTTGAAAGTTTTCCCATAGGCTAACATGGGATTTCGCGATCGGGGAGTTTCAGTGAGCGGAGCCTTAAGTAGATCCCAATTATCCAAGGTAAATTCTCGAACATCTGTCTAACATAAAATCCATATGACGATATAATAAAGCACTCTCTTCAAGTGACCGGTACATAGTAAACACGACTTGCAGTTAATCTTCTACTAACTGACCTTGTGAACAGACAGATCCGTGTGTCGCGACTGCTGTGAAATGATCCTGGAGTACCAGTTTTGATTACTGTGGTCTCCGCTCCAAGAAGTTACGAATAAATAATAATGTACCGTAAGCACTAAAAAAGGGTTTTTTTTAAGTACTACATCAGGGTTGGCGAACCTTTTTATAGTCGCGTGCAATTTTCTTCAAAAAATATTTTACATGACCTTGATGTGCCAACTAGAAAACAAATTAGTGGACTGAAAAATAATGAATCAAAACTACTTGAAAATTACTTATTAAGATTTTTACTAATATTGGTAACATACGTGTAAGTATTACACAGGGATGAGATTTCCGCGTTTTTCAACACCAGTATAATCTTAGATAAAATGTTGTTCTCTTAAATCGCGGAAATGTTCCGATGAAATGAAATATCAATTTCTCTAACAAAATACTGGTGTGGAAAAACGCGGAAATCTCATCCCTGGTATTACACTGAAATAATTATAGAAACACTTATATTTTAGAAATTAATTTTTAAAAAAAATTATGTGATTGTGTTGCATATTGGATGAAAAATAATTAATATCAGTTTAATGCTCAGTTAATTTTAACAGAATGAAAACTGAAATGGGTTGATCTGGTAACTGCTCCATATTTGATTTTTTATATTATTCATTTGAGAAAATAATGACTCACAGGTATAAATAGTAGGAAAAATTATTAAGATGAAAAAAAGGCAGTTTATATTTAAATAGTTCTCAAATCAGGGATGAGATTTCCGACTTTTTACATACCAGTATAATCTTAGAGAAAATGTTATTTCATTTAATCAGAACATATTTGCAATATAACAGAACAACATTTTCTCTAAGATTATACTGGTATCCAAAAAGTCGGAACTCTCATCCCTGACAAACTAATTTTCAAGTTGCCACAATTTATCATCGATATTTTTATTAATACATATAATAATCTTTCCTTTTTGGTAGTTTTCAAATTTTTTCTTTGTTTGATAAATTTTCGAACTGTATCGAATAAGATGAAAATTCTTAAATTTCCAATTAATCGAATTTAGAATTAAATCAGGTCGTCTAAATTCGTGTATTTTGTGTAAAATCACTATATCCTGATTTAGAGACATAATCAATGCCGTGCCAAAATTATTCTTTCGCGTGCCAAAAGTGGCACGCGTGCCATAGGTTCGCCAACCCTGTACTACATCATGGTTCGTACGCCTCCTTGAATTTTGCAGACCAGAAAATTTTATGCCACCAGTATTATCTTATAGAAAACCTCTTTTTATAAAAAGGACGCAATTTTGCGTGTGTAACCTAGATTTCTTTTTCTATACAAAATATACTGATTTGTTTTCCTGGAGAAATAACGGAATCCGTACAAACCATCTACATACACCAGTCACGAATCCAAGACATAATTTTGACATACATACTAAAATGAAAAAATACATATGTATTTTCTTCTGAAGTAAAGAAGTGATCCCCACTCAAAAGAAGTTAAGAAACGTATAATTCGAGATACCCCGTATTAAATTTGCAAGGAACTAAATCTTTAAGGAGCCTCAGTTACGCAAAAATACAAATTCTTAGTTCTATTTGAAGTATGCAGAGATTGATTTGAGAATAAATATCTAAAAATAAATCTTAAAATTTTGAGAAAATAAATATGTTACAATCAGTTCTAACGTAATTCTTTTTATGCATTCGGCGGAAACATTTTTTATCAAATACCCTTGGGTTACGATTTGGACGTTTTTGGAACTAGTGCCAGACAATATCCAAGGAATGGAGAAATTCCATTAATTTAATACTTCCTCCTCTGTATTGAAAAAGACAGAATATCGATGTTTGTTTTTGTTTTGTTTATTTATTTATTTATTTATTTAAAAAAGACAGAAAAAGAAAAACGTGAAAAAAAATTCATAAAGTTAATAGGTAGCTTCTTTTTGTATTATGGCTATTATTTGTGATTAAGAAATCTGCATATTTTAATGAAACGTAATCAAATATCAGATATAAAACGTATACAGATTGCCTGCGAAATTTTTCTACAGAAAAGTCAAATGTCAGTACTAGAGATGAAATCGGGCTGTTTTTTCGTTGCCCGATAATGAAAATATTCGGCAGAATATTGTTAATAACATTTAAAAAATTGTTTGAAGATTAATTTTCTCATTTAAAAACCCCTTTTTTCTCAAAAAGAAATATAAATCCTAAAACCTCCCTCATGACAATGTTTCGTGATTTCCATGTCCCTGAAAACCTGTTTAAAAAACCAGATTTGTTATTTCTACCCCACTACTGGCAGAAATCTGCAAAAGATACAATTTATATTCTTTTAAATATCATTATTGTGCAAGAGTTCTATTTTTCAGATATTCAGAAAAAGGACTTCAAACAGAGAGCGAGGATAGACAAGGGATATCCCACGCTTTCTTTAAGTTATCAATATTGACCGTGGCAAGACTTCATAATCAGATAAAATATATCTCTTTATATCCCATCAATAACAATTCCATTTTAAGAAACTTGCAACCTTCTTACTTTTTAAATACTAGCAAGTTTTTTTCCCTTTTTTAGGTGCGTTCGTAATTATATAAATACGTAGCACCTATAGTCGTCGTTCAGTCCGTCCGTCCGTCCGTCTGTCCGTCCGTCTGTCCGTCCGTCTGTCCGTCCGTCTGTCCGCATGTAACAGAGCAAAAACTACCCAATCGAATGGTCTGAAATTTCAAATATATGATTGTTGCAAAATTTTGTCGAGCCATTTCAAATTTTATGAAAATCGGATGTATAGTTTAATTACAGGGACAGTCAAAAGTTTTTCTTTACATTACGGCCAATGGGAAAAATTATTGAAAGTGCATTTTAATGATATTAGAGCCTTCCGAATGATCTGAAATTTTAAAGATATAACTGTTGCAAAATTTTGTCGAGCCATTTCAAATTTTAGGAAAATCGGATGTATAGTTTAATTACAGGGACAGTCAAAAGTTTTTCTTTACATTACGGCCAATGGGAAAAATTATTGCAAGTGCATTTTAATGATATTAGAGCCTTCCAAATGATCTGAAATTTTAAAGATATAACTGTTGCAAAATTTTGTCGAGCCATTTCAAATTTTAGGAAAATCGGATGCATAGTTTAATTACAGGGACAGTCAAAAGTTTTTCTTTACATTACGGCCAATGGGAAAAATTATTGCAAGTGCATTTTAATGATATTACAGCCTTCCGAATGGTCTGAAATTTTAAAGATATAATTGCTGCAAAGTTTTGTTGAGCTATTTCAAATTTTAGGAAAATCGGATGTATAGTTTAATTACAGGGACAGTCGAAAGTGTTCCGTTACATTACGGGGAATGGGAAAAATTATTGCAGGTGCATTTTAATGATATTACAGCCTTCCGAATGGTCTGAAATTTTAAAGATATAATTGTTGCAAAGTTTTGTTGAGCTATTTCAAATTTTAGGAAAATCGGATGTATAGTTTAATTACAGGGACAGTCAAAAGTGTTCCGTTACATTACGGGGAATGGGAAAAAATTATTGGAAGTGCATTTTAATGATGTATCAGACTATGCGCTTTATGAAGTGCAAAAAAGTTTACATTCAGTACAATATGGGGTGCAAAAAACAATTATAAAACTAGTTATAGTACGAACGCACCTCATTTGCCACGTTTGACGAGCAATTTCCAACTTGTTTCAATTTGTGAATAAATAAAATTTCACTTTGAGACGAACCGGAAGACTAGAATAAAAAACGAGGTCGAACTCGTCTCATCTCTAGTTCGTACACAGACTAGAAAAGAATGTTAACTAAAAGCCTTAAGCCTAATCCACTTATTCAATTAAAGATATGGGATATTTCCTCCCATGCAGAAACCAGATTTTCGTAAAAAATTAGTTTTAACGAAGTCATCTATACATCTTACTTTCTGTGAAATGTAATTCTACGAGTATCACGAGAATTACTGGAAAAAGTCCTTATGGATTTTACAGGATTGAGAGTAGTAATAAACATAATAATTTTTTGAAAGTTACTATTAGGTCATTAAGTATCAAAAACGTCCGTTTAAAAAAGGGACAGATTTAGAACGGGATAAACTTCCATCAGTAAAAAAGGAATAGAAATTTTTGCCTTATTCATGACAGTATCTTTTCACGAATACGTCTTTTATATAAGAGGAAAATTTCTATTGAAATTTACTGGTCGAAGACTTGCCCCGTTGTTACTCTGGCCCCTTTGTATTCGGGCGCTTCATACTTAATCACAGAATATGAACAGATACGAAGAAATGAGAGAATGGTGTTTAAATGTATACTAGTATCTTTAACACTAAACTTATTGCGACACCACGTCATTTGCAATATAATTTAAAAATTCTGAACTTACACCAGAATATTTTCAGGTGTAATTGTTTTTTGTACTATGTAGAGCAGTTAAGTGTTCCCGAACATTCCTAAGAAGTTAAGCTTTCTAAATAAAAGACCAATCAGACATGCTAACGCTGTTCATTTAACCAACATTCACATAGGTGAAAATTTCGACATGTTTAGCCGCCAGTTTTTTTAATGGTATTCTTCTAATTTAATCGCAGGCAAATCCGCTATTAAATAAGGCTAAGTTTTCTATTTAGAAAACGTGTTGGAAAATATTCGTAAAAATTTATAGTTATGCGCATACGTGTCTAAAGGTCCGCCTCGGTAGTTTAAGTGTTGATAATTATGAGAAAAATAAATGGAATTATATCAAAAGAAAAATTAAAACTACATTCGGATCTAGTGTCATGCAGTAGCTGTATTGGTTTTTCCTGATTTATTATGTTTTTAATGTTAGACTTTTTTTAAAAACCTTAAAAATTTGGAAATGTAGTAACACTTTTCGTGACGTAAGTTAAGTAAAATTTCAAATTAATAGTTTGATTAGAAGCAGACGCAACCGTAACTGTATAAAAAAAAATTCCAGAAAAATTTCCAAAACTCTAGGAAAGTAAACCATGTGGCTATCAGTTCTAACGTAATTTGTTCTCATGTTTTCTGCAGAAATGTTTTTCACAGGACACTTTCGATTTACAGTTCACCGTGTTTTGATATAGTCCCAGACAATATCTTTAAAATGCTGAATTTTTTTCCATTTAAGAATTTTCTCTCCGAATTGAAAGGGAAAGAATATCGAATTTTCTATGCACAAAATAGAAAGTAAAAAATAGAAAAATAACGTAGAATAAAAGAAATAAGTAACAAATGCAAAACAGAAAAGGTGTTGCTATCCAACGTACTATTTATTCACAAATTAAAAGATAACATATGAATAAAATAAATCTCTACGTTTCGGTTTAATCTTTAAAACCCTCATTAGGAGAAAAATTTTCTAAAATATAAATCGACAAAAGCACTTTGTGTGCTACACCTTAAAGTCTAATCCAAAAAAAAAAGATTTTTTGGATTAGACTTTAAGATGTAGCATATACAGTGTTTTTGTCGATTTATATTTTAGAAATTTTTTTCTCCTGATGAAGGTTTTAAAGATTAAACCGAAACGTAGAGATTTATTTTATTCATATGTTATCTTTTAATTTGTGAATAAATAGTACGTTGGATAGCAGCATCTATTTTGTTATGTATTAGATATTATAACCTAAAGTCCTTAATTATTAGAAATAAGTAACATTCATTTTATATTCCAGAATTTCTGTATTTGAAAAATATAGTATCAGATATCAAATACAATACATATACAGAGTATTCCTTAAATCTAACAACAAAAACAGAGAGGATAATACGCTGCAAGAACAATATTTGAAATTGAACTAGAGAAAATTACATTTATTCAGTTAATAAATGTAGTGTGCTGCAGTTGGTCTTGCGTAGTGTTGCCAGGTGTCCCACGTAAATCGGGGCTCCAAATGCTCTGCATACCACTAATTTCTTACAGTTTATTTCACCATCTTTAATTTCGGATAATTCTGCCATTAGATAAGGCGAAGAATAATACTTTGAAATAATTGTGGTCAGAGCATTTTGAGCCCCGAATTACGTGAGACACATGACAACACTAGTTTTGCGCCACGGATTTTAGGAAACGTTTCGGAGAAATTTTAATAATTTATAAATCACATTTGGGTGAAGCCAAAAATACTTGTACTTTTCATGTCTAAAACCTTAATATTTTTTTTTTTCTCATTTAATATACAAAGAAATTCCAAATTTTTTATGCCATCTTTTAGAAAAAACTATTCTTAACTGGTCTAAAGTTTGTTCTAGTCAATTTTATTGTATTTATTGCACAATTTATGCAATTTATCCATTCTTAGCCATGAAAATTAGCTGTCCAAATGACTAGAGATACAACTTTAAACAGACTACAATTCTAAATATTATGAACAACACAATATTTATCTGTTTGTATTTAAGTAACAGATATAATAGTTTAATAAATTTGTACTAATGAATTAAGAAATGTGTTTTGTAACTGCATAAGTTTAATTTAACATTTGTCCATGAAAATGAAACCTCTGTTGCTTTATTTACATTTAGCAGAATAAATAATAAAACTTTTGTCCAACAAAGTGCGCTACTAATCTGTACTGCTCAAAGAACTCTCTAGAATAGAAGTAAAGTGCCATTTTCACTTTGTCTGCCACATGTTTAGAGTATAGAGTAGTATTATGAAGTTCTAAGGTGAATGTGTTTTCTCTTTGTAACTTCTGTTTCGCCAATTTTAGGTTTAAATATTGTTTTAAAAATAAAATTTCTCTTTAAATCGCAAAACACTAAGTAAAATAGGTTTATACAAATAACATAGTTATTTTTTAGAATATTATTATTTAAGAAAAGAAAAATTGTTTTTGCTTAAATGTAACCTCTGTTACAACATTTTCAACAGATGTTATATACAAATAACAGAGGTTACATTTTATCCCGGAATATACATTTTTTATGGTACTTATTGTCATTCTTATTACTTATTTACATTTATTTTTGCAGTAGCATGTATTATTTATTTGTGGTATTTTCCAGATCTAAAAATGGCTCCTAAGAAAACAAGTTTTCAAGTTCTTGAATCTACTGCTGAATAAAATTAAATTAAAGAAATAACGCTAGATAAATAAATTAAAGGAACATACATATAAGTAGAATTTGTAACTGAAAAAATAAGAGAAAAATGAAGTATTACTACATAGCCGTTACACATAGATGATTAGAAGATGGTGAAGTGCAAGTTATGTTTTTTAAAGCTTGTGATGATGCATTATCTATTTTTTAAATTAGATGACAACGATATTGCATGCATACAGTTCGAACAGATCCAAAAATGTTTGCCCATGCCAACTGTAGTACAGAAAGGAAGCAGATTATTTTACAAGTTTCCCCACCCTGTTGACGCATTTGAAAAATAATTGCAGTGTTAAAAATTTGTGAAAATTTCTTTGGAAAATAAAATATGTCTGATTTAATCAGTGTGTCTTTGTTAGTTGCTAAAAAGTCAGTTTGTTTACATCTTGTAAATTTTTGTAACCTCTGTTACTGGATGTAACCTCTGTTACTTGAAGAATTTTCCTATTTCGTTTTAATAATTGTAAACTGATAATAAACCAAATGTATTTAAAACAAGGAATATGCTATGTACTTTAAATACAATTAAAAAAATATTTTCTTTAAAACTAAAATAAGTGGCTATTATGAACTTTAACATAGTTTTTTTTTTTTTTTTAAACGCGATAAAATTACACATGTAATGATAATTAAATTTTATTATTTATTATTCATCTTTCTAAAACTATTATTTTGAACTGGAGGACATTTTTGCTAAAGTAATATGTAAAAGTTATATTTTTTGGTGACATATTTGTATCATAAATTAAGTAAATACAGTCCAGTAACAGAGGTTACATTTTTCACGCTAGGTATGACTTTGCAAGGTTATATTTTAAGTTTAAATTTGATTTTTTTCTGTGCGGATGTTAATTTTGGGCACCTTAAATATATATTTAAACAATATTATTGTTATTTAGTAAAATCTAGATAATAAAAAATGACGAAAAAAAATCTTGAAAAGCACAAAGAAAATTGGTTTTACCCATTTCTCAAACCAGAATATCGTTTTTTAGAATGCTATTGGGTAGATCGTAAAGTCGTGTCGTGTTGGGAAAATCAATTCGTACCGGAAAATTCTATCATTTAATTATTAGACATTGATTCCGATATCTAATGTCCAATAATTACCGGGCAGAATTTTCCGGTACGAATTGATTTTCCCAATACTTTCCGATCGGCCCAGTATCATTTCTGCATGAAATATTTTCAGCTACGTATATGGTCGATTGGAAAGCCGTGTCGTGTTGGGAAAATCCATTCGAATCGGAAAATTCTGCCCGATAATTATTAGATACCGGAATCAACATCTAATAATTAAATGATAGAATTTTCCCGAAGAAATTGATTCTCCCAACACGACACGACAATCCGATCGACCCTATAGGTAAAATTATGCATGCAATAAGAGTAGCAGAATAATATTAATTTTAAAGCTAATATTGATGCTGTTAATTGATCATGATTGTATGTAAAATATGTTTGTTCGACATGAAAATGTTTGCTTCAAAATAGATAGCATACAAAAAACCCATAGTCCAGGTAGGGAAAACTAATTAATGTACTATACAAACTATCGGAAACGTTTCTGAAAATCAGCGGAAAAAGAAACTTTGTTTTTAAAGAGGTTCCTTTAAATTTTGAAAATGTATTATTTCATGATGTTCCTGAAAATAAAGAACGATTTTATTGCATACGGTATTGCAGGGCTCCCAAATGGTCCGCTTTTTGAATACCAATATTTTCTTTGAAAATTTTCCTTTTTAGATTATGCTTGCAAATTTGCAAAACTCGTCTTTGGAGGTTAATTCCAGCTCAAATGTTATAGAAACCTAACATAAAATTGTCGGTTAAACAATATTGGTATTCAGTTGGCGGATCATTCGGAAGACCTGAAAAAAAAATATAAAAAAGCATCCTTTCATTTTATTGTCACGCATTGCTTAATTTTTCGTGCGAGTTTCTTTGATTCGTATTCCTAAGCAATGGGTCATAGACAAAGGGCATAGCCGGATAAGCATTGGAAACATGCCTTTCAATCAAATTTCCTGATTTTTTTCCTAGATGTGGCTATGTATCTGACAATATGTTTCCTCTATTATCGCCCGATAAATATTGATAATTAATGAGATAGAAATGTTTTTTCGATTTTTTTAAAAACGGATTTGCTCAAAAACTGCCGCGCGGAATTTCATGCCATTTGCTGAGGATATATAGATACCAAAGATGCATAACTGGTATTTTTTGTATAATTTTCTGTTTATAAAAACTATGTGAAATAGCGAAATAAAATTAAAAAAAATAAAAATCATATCTTATGGTTATCCGAAAATTACCATTTTCTTGTAAAAAATTCTTCATATGTGCCTGTATATTCTATATAAATGCCGAAAGTTTGCGTTGGGTACTACATATAAATATTTACAAAAATCTATATTAAAATTATTGACATTCATTTTAAGTTGTTATTTGGGGCGGAGCTATCTAACTTCGAAATCCGAAGAATTTTTGGAACAAAGTCAGCAGGCAATATGTCAACTGATGTATTTTAGATTCCATTAAGCATATAAGCCATGAATTTTACAACTTCATGTTCATTTTGATATCGACAGTGTTGAGAATGTTGCTCATGTGTTCATTAAAATTTAAAATACAGCAATTCTGTAACTGTTTATTTCAAAAATTTTTATGGTGTGAAAGTTGAGTAACTCCGCCCCAAATAACGCCTTAAAATGAATTGCAATAATTTTAATCTACATTTTTTGTAAATATTTAAATTTAGTACCCAACACAAACGTTGGGAATTTATATAGAATATACGGGTACATATGGGGAATTTTTTACAAGAAAATTGTAATTTTCGGATAACCATGAGATATCATTTTTATTTTTTTTTATTTTATTTCCCTATTTCATACTGTTTTTATAAACAGAAAATTATACAAAAATTACCAGTTATGCATCTTTAGTATCTATATATCCTCACTTAATGGCACGAAATTCCGTGCAGCAGTTTTTGAGAAAATCCGTTTTTTAAAAAATCGAGAAAACATTTTTATCTCATTAAATATCAATATTTATTGGGTGATAATAGGGGAAATATATTGTCAGATATGTAGCCACATCTGGGAAAAAAATCAGGAAATTTGATTGAAAGGCATGTTTCCAATGCTTATCCGGCTATTCTCTATTACTCAAATCGCTGGGTGTGCCAATATTGCCAAATGTAAAGAAAAAGTTTTGTTGAATATCAGTCAATTTTGCTAGAATGTTATGACTTCAAGAAATAGCCCTTTTTAGAGAAAGTGACCAGGGTTACCGTTTTCGTACAAGAAAACTCTGAAAACCTTTCTGAGATATCCCGTTCATAGCAAGCTGTTATCAAACTCACAATCATCGTCATAAACTCATTATTTTGAGACCAGCATGCTAACCATTGTGTGGAATGGTCACTCCATATTGCCAAGAATTTGATAGCATGGAAAATCTTTTAAATTGGGAATAGTAGGAGGGCTGTTGAACATTTTTGAGTAGGTATTTGAGGCACCTTGAAAATTTGTGCAACACTTCTTTTGTAATGCCTGAATACAAAATCGAATGTCTGGCTGAATGATCGTGGCCCCAAAACTGTGCCAGACACGTGTTAAGTGCCATTTGGCACTTGACACGTGTCTGGCACAGTTTTTGTGCCGACTAAAGTGTCTGTCATTTTCAAAATATTTTTTTCTAAGCATAAATATTATTCTGCCTCAATCTCAGCGTGCCTCAAATACCTTTTTTGGGTAGTCAAAAAATGGCACTTGACACGTGTCTGGCACAGTTTTTGGGCCGACTAAAGTGTGTGTCGTTTTCAAAATATTTTTTTCTAAGTATAAATATTATTCTGTCTCAATCTCAGCGTGCCTCAAATACCTTTTTTTTTTGGGTAGTCAAAAAATGGCACTTGACACGTGTCTGGCACAGTTTTTGGGCCACGATCCTTCAGCCAGACATTCCATTTTGTATTCAGTCTTTACAAAAGAAGTGTTGCACAAATTTTCAGGGTGCCTCAAATACCTTCAGTAAAATGTTTAACAGCACTTGGACTAGAACAGATATTTCAAAATATTTTTTTTTAAATCTTATTACACTGTCGCATATAATAAAATAAATGTAACCTATTTAATTAGCAACAACTTATTTTTCAGAAATCATGTCATTAATAAAATTATAATGTTCTATAGTAAACTGAAAAAACAAAAAATTCTAAAATATTTTTAATAATATACAAGGAGGGTCAAAACTTCGTTATAACTTTAAAAATTTATTCAAAACGAATAATTGGTGATAAAAAAAATGTAGTTTACACTAATGGGATTTGAGAATGAACGGATTTTTTAATAAAAAGAAAAATACAGTAGTTTCAAAAACGATAAAAGGCATTGACATGCAACGTACGAAATATATTTATACTATTTAAACCACCAATAAAAGTCTGAATGTACACGAATTCGTCATTTTTTGTAGACATCATTTCTATTCTTGCCATATCAAGGCTTGTTGATGATGTTTTTTTACATCTTTGGCGAATTAACCCTTTCAAGGGCTAGACGTTCTAGCCATCTAATTTTAATTCCCAAACTGACCAATGGCACCAAGAATATTTTAATAAAATTTTGCTTTTTTAATGAAAGTGTCAAATAGCGGGTATTTATTTTTTAAGAAATTCATTTGAATTTTCTGATGGCAATCAATTATTTAATCACTTTACGAACAGAATTTTTCTGCCCCTGAAAGGGTTAAAAACCAAATCATTGAGAAATTTCCTCACGGTAACAGGACTCAAGACTTGTAAAGGGCCCATTTCAACTCAGGAGAAACGGAAGATTTTTAGGTACTGCCATGTTTTTTTGTTTTTTTTTTTCTGTTTATTGTAATTTATTACAAGCTCCGTTTTCACAAATCTGCTTCATATTTTCAGGGTTCGTACGCATCAAGGGGATTCAAGGGATTTTAGGTGTTTCAGAACCAGAAATTTTGTAAAATACTGGTAGCCATATCTGAAAATAGAAATTATTTTCATTAAATAAGGTAAATATTACTTTAGAAAAATTCTGGTGAAAAGTGCTTGAAAGGCCTTGAAGCGTACGAACCCTGATTGGTAAACGCCCTGAAAAGGTGACTTTTGGAAATGTAACTTTTGCTTATTATTAAAAAATATATGTAATCTCATCCTCTTCCTATTTGTGCAAAACGCATATTTTTATCGTCATTTGTTCTTTTTAATTAAATTTTAAAGTTGCAAAGAATTTTTGACATACTCGATATGGATAAACATAATTATTACAATATAAAAGAAAATTTTAAAGCTTATGAAAAATCATTAAAAAGTAACTTACTTTAAAGAACAAAAAATAAAAATATCAAGAAAGAAAAATCATGCGTACAGCATAGATTATGAAACATTTTCCAACGCATTCAGAATATTATTTAAAAAAAAACTGCACAGTTTACTAAAGTGAAAAATGATGTCGAAATGACTATTTTGGAAAACGCATAACGCATTTGAAAACTCGATTTTTGATATTACCATGAATAGTCCTTAGAATATACGATTTTGTTTTGTGCAGCCCTGTACATGACCTACAAGTATGTATGCATACTACATAGTATGCTAAAAGTTAGTTCAGTTAAACGCATAGTACAGTTGAAAATTACCCCTCAGCAATTTCCGCCGATAAACGGATCTTGTTGAGAAATTTTGTGCGGCCCTGTATAGGCTCTGTAGAATTCATAAACACCAAGTAATATATTAAAAATAGTTAAATTTACAAACGCATATCACAACTGAAAACGCGCTTCCGGCGATTATTGTACGTAAGCTTCAATAGTTCAATTATTGCTCATTTTCCCTATAGCTTAATTCTTTTGTGTGTCTCTGGAAATGAACGGTATGTTCTAAGCACACCGTATTCTATAATAAGAACCTTTTAGTACACCTCAGTGAGGTATATCAATTTTCAATATATTTAAAATACTGCATATTATTAAAATAAGCGGCAAACGATGTTCTTCATAGACCGTAATGTAATGTAATTCTTTTGAGTGGCCCTGTAAATAAACCGAAAATACCACACACTTCATTTACAATGCCGAACATACCATAGTAAACCCCTATAACATACATCAATATCATGGCAATCGGACTATATTTACGCGAGCTAGAGCACGGACATACGGACAGACAGACAAACTGAATCCAGAAACACTTTTCAACTATGTTGGAAAGTGTTAAAAATATGTAACAATGAGACAAAAAGTTGTCCTATATTCCGTAAACAAGAATGTAGTGCTGTTTGTGTGAAAAAAAGAGAAAAAGATTTCGCATAAAAACAGATTAGTCAGCATGGAAGAATTCGAAAGTGGAACCGTGTAGATCAAATTTTCTTTTGCAAAATTTAAATGTATTTATTCTACATTGCTTCAAACACTGAACCGTCTTCAGCTTTTGGAGCAAACACAAACAACAGACAGTAAATACATAAATAATCCAGAAGCATATAGCCCACTTTCTCAGTTTGAACATTCCGTATACATACATTGAAAAACGTAACAAAAATATTTCATAACGTATTCACTACAAAGAAAGCAGACAAAAAATAAGAAGGAAACAGTCCTAATCTCAATTTGTTATTTTCGTCAACAAAAGAGTGAAAATGTTTGAGTTTCGAATATAAAAACTGATTGTGCGTAACAAGAACATTTTTGAAATTCTAAATCTCCCAGAAAAGAATTTCAACGACTTTGTGTACCAGCAAAAGTAGGTTTACTTACTCCTGAATTTGAAAGTCGTAAGCAGTTTGTTTTAAAATATTTGTTTTAAGAATATAAGAAATCTTTATTCATTTACTTTAAATTTCAGGGAAAGCCATGCAATTTTAAGTTTTATTAACTAAAAAAATTAAGACTATCCTTTTCAAAACATCCATTTTTAGGTGCGTTCGTAATTATATAAATACATAGCAACTATAGTCGTCGTTCAGTCCGTCTGTATGTCTGTCCGTCCGTCCGTCTGTCTGTCCGCATATAACAGAGCAAAAACTACCCAACTGAATGGTCTGAAATTTTAAATATATTATTGCTGCAAAATTTTGTCCAGTCATTTCAAATTTCATTAAAATCGGATGTATAGTATAATTACAGGGACAGTCAAAAGTTTTCCGCTACATTACGGCCAATGGAAAAAAAATATTGCAAGTACGTTTTAATGATGTTACAGTCTCCCGAATGGTCTGAAATTTTAAATCTATAATTGTAGCAAAACTTTGCCAACTCATTTCAAATTTTATGAAAATCGGATGCATAGTTTAATTACAGGGACAGTCAAAAGTTTTCCGTTACATTAAGGCCAGTGCGAAAAAATGATTTCAAGTGCATTTTAATGATGTTACAGCCTTTCGAACAGAATGAAATGGATATGCACTTATGAAGTGCACTAAAATATGCATTCAGTACAATATGCGGTGCAAAAAAGTATTATAAAACTAGTTATAGTACGAATGCACCGCATTTTCCATGTTTGACGAGCAATTTCCAACTTGTTTTTAATAGCATCAAAGTATATCTTTGAAATGGGATACTATATTGTTTTAATGTTTAAATTTTTCATATCTTTAAATTCTCACTCTCAGAAATAAAAATTCTCACTTTGGACGATTGAGCAATCCTTCAGCTATATTTCGTCGTTTTTGACAATCATTTCGTATCAAAATCTCGTGACTTTCAATGAAACGTAAACTCTTTAATATTTGATGAAAGTTTTTCCTCAGTCACGGCCAGACTCAATGCTATTTATGGAAACAATTGCGGCAGCTGTTTGAATAGGGACGCGCTACTGTACCTCCTGAAATCCTGTGATTTTAGAAAGCAAATATTTGTTTGTTTATGTTATTCCTGTCACAATTTATTTAAAAATTGCACTATTCAGTGCTTTTCAGAAAATACTGAAATAGAGATATTTATTGTTTCTGCATTAGTTATTTTTTTAGCAGTTAAAATTTTTAAGAATGTTTATTATTATTATTATTTTGCTGTTGTTCATTATGTTTTAATCCGAAAAAAAATTCCTGTGTTTTACAAAATCGTTCAAAAAGAAAATTTGGTCAATAAAATTTCAAAATTCCAGGATCTCTTTTTCATTTAAGAAGTACATTCATATAACTATCAAATTAAAAATATGCATAATTGATACCTCTCCAACCCCTCTTCTGTAAACAGTAAAGAGTTAAAGTATTAACCACCTTCTCAAATGGATAAAATATCCCCCAATATGCATTTAAAGTTCGTTATTTCTGAGCAACAAATTAATCAGACCATATTTTAATCATTCATTGAGCAAAGAAAATTTATCTAATAAATTATATTAATCAAGTCATATTCTAATTATTCATAAACCATAGGAAAACCATAATAATAAATTAGTCTTATTAATTAAAACTTACAGAAATTATAACAGCATCGATAAAATTACAATCTACCTTATAAAAATATAATCAAACAGTAGAATCCACTACATACATCTAAAATCCCATCAATGCGAGTACGCAATAGCGAGATAACTAGAGTGACGGGATCCTACACCGGAGGTCGTGAGTTCGAACCACACCAAAGCAAAATTAAGTGATATTATTTTTCCCCTGTCAGTAAATACAGACGCTTATAAACTGTTCAATAGATGGCACCATCAGCCCTTTTATTGCGCTTTTCGACAACCACTTTTGACGAAATTTTTATCCTCAAACAAGCGAAGAAAGTAATTTTCTCAATTTGACGAAATATTCGCCCGGAGCATTTCCCAGGAAATAGTTTCTTCAAAAACGAAGAAAATTTCGTGAAATCTGAGTATGCATTTCTGAGAGTACTGAAATATAGAAGTATTCAGCCAGCCGAACATTCGATATTTGGACGTCTTATCTGCGTGTCGAATATTCAGTATTTGTAGACTATTCGGTGTAGCAAATCTTTAGTACAATCCTAGTTCTAACCACTGTACAAGTATGTCACCATGTTATGCGTGCATTTTACTTTTTTATATCTATTGAAACTAAGCTATGTATAAATGGCAACGCTCGCACTGGCTCTATTGGACTTAAGATAAACTGATCTCACATGCATTGTAATTTGTTTCTAAATATAATGAAACCTCACTTTACAAATACCTTTTAAGCATACCCTTGTTTTGGGGACAATTTTCTGATTAACCGTCCACTGACAAAACAATGTATGTCCCCTGACTAATACGGATACTCAGTCAATCGTGCAGTTTTTGCTGTTTCCGTATTGTCCGGTTTACCGAGGTTTCTCTGTACTTGATTATTTCAACAATAAATCAGAAATATTGGCACTGTGTTTCATTTGTGTGCATACTTCATTTGGGCACGTATTTCATTTGTTCACAAAATACTTAAAAATATCCAGCACTAATTTTCGGAAAAAAAAACTTCTAAATTTTTCTGAATAGAGTGGTAACGCATACTATTTGAAAGTACTATTTTTTCTGTTTGGTAAATTTCAATATAAATATTTAAAACTAATACGTTATACTGTTGATGAGTGCTTGCATTTTTTTTTTAACTGAATATTTTCAATCCCTCATACTCTTATATTTTCCATTGTGAAATCCCATATGAATCTCTCACACCAAATTAAAATTCTGCATGTGTATCAAAACATGGTGTACATGTTTTGAGCTTTTCTATGACTTCTAGTGGCGTATTTGGTACCGAGGTCGTATCTGCGCTACTAATTTTGTTGCAAAAAGTGAAAAATCTAAATAAGTAACACAGAGTATTTTCCGCTGTCATTACATTTAAAATATTTCCATGATAATTAATAGGGTATTATCAAAAAGCGTAATTGATATGAAAAGCAAAAAAAGAACAAATTTACTCAGTTACACGTATGGCCAATATATTCAATATTATTCTCATACTCATAAGTAACAAAAAGAGAGAGCCCCGCCATAACCTTCCGCATAACAGACGGGTACAATAGACCCGATAGGTACATTCAAAATATTTATTCAAACCAGAAATTTGATAAAAATAAATTAAATATATAGACTACACAGGTGTACAAGTTCAGTACCTGTTCAGTACCAGGTGAATAGTTCAGGTTTTATTTGATAATTTCTTTAGTATTTTAGCTTCTTTAAAATCAATCATAACTTCTTGCTCCTGATTTAATTTAGAAATAGCTGTTCGATACCGGTGAAGCATGATATATGCGATATGTTCTGTTAAACGCTCTTTAAATTTCTGTATTGTTACATTATCATCTGTTAAAAAGAACTCAGCCTCTGACATTATCATTTGTAAACCTGACGATTAGTATGATGTGTTCGAAAGTACTAGGTGTTTTTTAAATGTATCGTATTGTAAATAAAACAAAAACACCTTTAACTTACTGAATACTGTTTGTGTTTACAAATTTTTAAACTTGTTATTGTAAGTTGAATTTCAGGATTTCAAGAAATTGATATGTTATATCATTTTTAACTTAAGAAATTGATCGTTCTGAAGAGAGAAATGAATTTGACTTGCCCCGTCGAGGAGTATATATAGAACAGGATTTCTCAAAGTGGTTGGTTGAGGTAGTCTATTTGACCTACTGAGCCGGTTCCTTATTTGAGAAGGAAACTAGAAAATATACGACGACGCGACGCTTACGTTCTTGTATTTCATTTTTTTTTTTAAATACTGAAAATTGGTTACCGGAAAAACTAAAGAAATATATTAAATAAATATAAAAAAAAATATGTTACGTAGCGTTCTTATAAACACAAAGTATTTAATCAAGATACCTATCTGGCTTATGAACCGAATAGGGAAATCAAAATACAACATTAGTATTTCCATTCCATTATAGCCGATTGTTCAAATCAAAATACAATATTAGTATCTCCATTTCATGACATTAGACAGTTTCCGTCGATAGTCAAATTTACAGTTCAGTCAAAAATTAGACTGTCAGGGATATTAAACAGCCCTCTGAGCCTGTGTTGCTAGATTGGGGACTTTTTTGTCCCGAGATTGTTGATAGTCACCACTTTTTGGAAATAGAAATATTCGGGATACTTAAAAATAGATTAAAAATTCTGAAAAATAAGCGAATTATACTATTTAAAAAAAATGTTGACGGTGAAATAATCTGAAATAAAAAAGTCCCCAATCTGGCAACACTGCCTTTGACAACTATTGGGCTTTGCATTTTATTTTTAAGCCAAATAAAACATAAATATGTCATTGAAAAAAAAATAACGCAATATTTCCTGTTTCTAAAATTTTATAATTGTGACAGCCAAATTATATATAACAAATTGTTTATCCGGAGAAATTATATTAACACATTACACGTAAAAATCATTCGTGAGATGGCAATAGTAGCCACTGGCGACTGCCCTTTAATGCATTGTTTTTTACTTTGTTCTGAAAAGATTACACTTGAGTCTATTTTTGTTAGTTATCCACAAGAAAATAAGTTTAAAAAATTTATTTATGTTTCTTCTGGATAATGCCACTCTGTTCGATAATATCATAATGTCACTCCTTAGTTACATAACAAACATTTTCTCAAAAAATGATAATTTAAAATTATATATTTACTTTAACCCCTTTGGGACGAGCGACCGGTATTCGTGCCGCGTAAGGTGCTCAGAATCAGTGATTATTCTCACCAGTAAATGTTTATTGTAAACTCTGCCTTATTTAATCCAAGCATTTTCCCGATTCAATGAGGCAAAATTTTCTGTTTTAAAATACCTGTGACAAAAGATTAAAAATTCTGTAAAAGACGCTCGTCCAGAAGGGGTTAAACTGCTTACCCTGCACAATAAAAACTATTCAACGATATAATAATTTTTATAATGCTTTTAATAGTTCGTAGAATTAAAAACTTCTATCTTATAAAGATCTAGAAAAAACGCCAGTCGAGCACATTTGCAAGCAGTATCAATAAAAGATGTTATAACCTCCCCGTGATAACAAATCAGATGAGAACAGACTTCACGACCCGATGCATGTTATCACGCGTAAGTAACACATAATAGTTCATCACAATATCAATAGAACGCGCCAAATGGCAAATAAAGATCATGTAACTCCTAAGTTACACTATCCATTTAAGGGTTAATTCTATCTGCAAATTTCTCAAAACAAGAGTCTTTTACATACACTTTGACAAATTGTGTGAGAGAATATACAGTAGAACCTCTTTTATCCGAAACTATTTTAACCGAAATCCATTTTCAAAGCTTTTTTTTTTTTTTACTATCACATTTCTTGTGTAAAAATCTATTTTGTTTTGAAAGCTTTTTTTTTCTTTTCTTTTACTATCATATTTTTTGTGTGCAAGCGGTACTTTACGAACTATGAGTCCATATAAATATTTTCGATATCCTTTCTTAGAGTTCCTTTGAATTTTACTTGAACTCCCGTACGCTGCGGAGTGGAATGGAGGAAACGAACAAATTAGCAATTCTGAAGCTTTTGAATGTTTTGCAGAAGGTTTAGCATGGCTGGAGCAGCAGGAAGACTGTGATACTGGTGAACTAATAATATTAAAAAAACTCTGTGATAGAGCTTAAAAGCAAAGGCAGTCGAAACGGCGACAAACAAAATATTTTTTTCAAACCCTTGTAATATATGTAAAAGATACTTAATTTCAAAATTAGAATTCAGGTAATTTATTCTTGTTTCTATTTTGCTATTGCTTTATTGTTATTAAGCATTTGTTACAATAATAAGATATACTGCATATATTTCTCCCTAATTTTAAAATTGAAGCATTCTCGATTATCCGAAAAATTCGATTTTCTGAAAGAGGGTCGGTCCCAATTACTTCGGATAATCGAGGTTCTACTGTACGACAAAATTTATTTTTTAAAGTTAGTGATACGACTGAATAGAAAAATAGTCGTCAGTCCTATAATGAAATAGTCGACCTTATTTTTGTCATAAGTTATAGTAATTTTTTTTTTTTTTTGCCTTTTTACGCTCGTATGGAGCATTTCGTTTGTATTAGAAAAGAAATTTAAAATGATACATATTCCTTTCATATTTCGGAAATCAGGTACCTTTTTAAGTGTCAAAAAATTATTATATTTTTGTCTTAACCCTTTCGAGACGGCATCCCTTACACAGATTTTATTTGGGTGGCACCGCTTTTTTTAACCCCTTCGGGACGGGAGCCTTTTGCGAAATTTTTAATCCTTTATCACCGTTTTTTAAAAGCAGAAATTTGTGTCTTCTTGAATCGAGCAAATGCGCTGATTAAATAAGGCAAATTTTACAGTAAAATTTTACTGGTGAGGAAAAACAAGGATTTTGAGCGCTTCATTCGGCACGTATACGTGTCGCTCGTCCCCAAGGGGTTAAACAGTTCCCTTTACTTATAAATTACGAAACAATACTCTAATTAAAAAAGAAAAATATTACACTAATTTCTTAATGATGCCAAAAACAAATTCCGGATGCACCTTTTGACGATGCATATATGCATCACTGTGTAATTGTTTTATCAAAATAGTTTCGCGACCAGCGTCTTTTAAGAATTTTTATTCTTTTGTCGCCGGTTTTTCAAAACAAAAATTTTTGTATAAGTTAAATGGGAAAATGCTCCGATTAATAAAGGCAAAATTTACAATAAAAAAATAACTGGTGGGAATAATCAAGGAGGGTTAATTAGACGAAAAAATGCATCCCCGAGAAAATCTCGGGTTGCGCAGCGAAAGGGATCCCTTTCTTGGACAAGAAATTGTGTTTCTGTAATGTCGAATTCTCACCGAAATCTTCCAAAACTATTATTGCAGAAATAGAAAAAAGCAACTTTACATATTTTTACAACCAAACTTAGAAAGGTAGAATTTAATAATTTTTTCCTGGTGCAAATCTTCATTTATCGTAGGTGGGATATAATATATTCCGCCGCCCCCAAAAGTGGTTAAAGAAACCACAAAGCAAAACTTCGCTTTAGAAGGCAAGTTACGACCAAAACAGTATAAGCATTTTTAACACTTTCCAAACTTTTTTGTTGAAAAGTGTTTATGACTTCGGTTTGTCTGTCCGTCTGTCCGCGCACTAACGCTCGTAAATATACTCGGATTGTCCTGAAATTTTTGGATGTTATTTACGTTTACCATAGCACGTTCCCTATTTCAAATGAAGTTTGTAGCATGTTTAGTTCATTTATAGGGACAATCAAAAGCATTCTCTTACATTACGGCCAATGGAAAAATCTTTTCAAATAATTTTTAATCATGTTACACCCTTTCAAACACAATAAAATTGATATGCATTTATGAAGTGCACTAAAATATGCATTCTGTAGTATTTGCGGTGCAAAGAATAGTTATTATTCATTTACAGGACCACACAAAAGAATTCCGTTACAAAATCAGATAGGGGAGGGGAATTGTTTACGGCGTATTTTAATTATGTTAAAATATTTCATATAAAGTGAAATTGATATACGTCGCTGAGGTTTACTATAAGTTATTTCATGTATAATACGAAGTACATAGCATTTACAGTACAGGGACACACAAAACATTTCAGAAACTATATTGTATCCAAAGTACTGGATATTAGCGATGATAACCGGGAATGTTTTTTTTAACTATGATATGCGCTTTTAAGTCTCACTATAATTATGCATATGCATACTATATGGTATGTATAAATGCTATGAATTCCTAAGGGTAACTAAGTATGAGTGTAAATTGCTTAAAGGTGGTTTTTAAATGAGTTATGCATTTTTACGCAAAACTGCATTTAGTTTACTAAGAAATGTCTGTAGAATACGGATAAAATGGTATACAGGCCGTCTGATAATTTCTGGAAATGTTATTTCAGTAGTTTTATGGATGTGTTAGCTTGAATTAATTTTAGCTAAATAGTGGCGTGTAATAAAAGTACTAGGTAAAATACAGGTCTGTACAAAAGTCTTTAAGTATGTTTCGCTCCATTAGTATAAGTTGGTGAAAGACAAACTTCAACCTGTTATGTGTTTTCTTGGTAAACTAGATTTTCCTATTATATAGTATATATACCAACCTACAGATCAAATACAGGGCTATTCGAAAGAATTGGAATACATATTTGGCTATGGACGGTAACTGAAGAAATCAAGTTTTCAAAATGTTTACTTAGTTATCTTATTTATCTTATTTCCCTAATTAACGAAGTTTTGTTAAAATATCCAGGAAGTATTGGAAAGTGTTTCAAAATCTATGCTTAACGCATGGTATTTCTTTCTTGTTTATATGATCAAAGGATAATTTTATTTAATGCAAAATTTCGCAAAAAAGTGATTGTGGTTATTCCGCACATGATTTCTAAAAAAAGGCTGATAGAATTTACTAAAATTTTCACCGAAGGCATAAACCCCACAAAAATTTACATGATGATCATGTTCATCGAGTAACAAATTTAGAAAGCGTGTCTATTTTTATTTAAAGAAAATTCAAAATCTTGAGAAGATTATTTCCCCCCTTAAAAACAAATCAGTATATTTTTCCCAGTGTAAGTCATTTTAAACACATATTATATCTCTATTCAATAAAAAAAATGACTCACTGCGACTATTCAATCATGAAAAATCCTGTGCGCAAAGAATATAAGAAATTATTTTAATATGCCTGCTGTAGAATAATTTCATAAGTTGAATTCTTTGTTAAAAAGGCATTTAAATAAAATCATAATACAAAATGTAAATTTTCACCTTGATTCAACCTAAAATATATAATGTGAACTTTAAAAATCTTAGTAAACTCAAGGAAAGAATAAAAGAACTTAAAGCAGACATAAAATTTTGTCGTCCATCCACAGCTCTCTCTCGTTTAAATTTCAATCGAAATATCACAATAGATTTTGATTATGCAAAAATCATATTCCCAACATCCAATTATTACGCATCCACTATAAGAGAATCCATAGAAATCCTATGTAAAAACAATCAAGTATGTAACGACGCCCCATCTTACAATATCTCCAGTTTATGGTTCAATATCCTGGAAATAAATCATGGAATCTTGAGCAAAGTGACGTATTAAAATTTAAAGTGCGGCAGTTAAATATTTTCTTCTACCCATGAGAAGTGACGTATGTGAACAGAACGATGTTATAATATAAATGGAACTGTAATTAATAATAATATATATTTCCGCTAATTAAATTCAATCCAAGAAACTGCTATTGCTACTTCTGCTTTCAACTCTAGTAATTATTGGCTCTCTCATTAAAAAAAAAAAAAAAAGTGACGTATTTATATCAATAAACAACATTTAGTTATTAAAATATTCTCTGATGATGAGCTTGCTTAGCTTGAAAGTACTAAGAAGTTTTAAATAAAATGTATATTTCAAACGTGTAACATCTTTTTCATTAATTTAGTCGCCTTTTAAGTAAGACTGTGAATTTTTAAAGTTCACATTATATATTTTAACCCCTTGGGGACGAGCGACACGTATACGTGACGGAAATAGACCTAAGGATCCTCGTTTATCCTCACCAGTAAAATTTTATTGTAAAATTTGCCTTATTTAATCCGAGCATTTTCCCGATTTGACTAGGCGCAAACTTCTGTTTTTTAAAACCGGTAGCAAAGTAATAACTATTTCGTAAAAGGCTCCCGTCGCGAAGGGGTTAAAGGCATTTAACTTTAAATTAAATTAAAAATCGTTATATATAGCTAGACTCTTTTTCAGAAAATTAACTGTTAGAATATATATGTTTGAATGTGTTTTTAAAATTTCATAGCTGAAAGTTAATTATATGTGGAGTTACTTCAATTCATATTAGGGTCAATTTCATATGTTTTTGTTAGTTTAAAACGTACCGACTTCTTAATTTCTATCATCTTAACTTTAGAATGCCACAAATGTTTGATTATGTGTTACGTGTACCAGTTGTAAAGGTTGTTAATCTCTGATGTACATTAGAAGCTTCAGATAAAACTCACGTAAGAACATTCAGTGAAAAAAAATCAAGAAAAAACATTAACCATTTGTAACTAATGATAAAACATGCATTTTTTTCAAATACACTATATACCAATATAAAAAATGCGCTTTATTAGAAAATGTTCCAATATCACTGAATATGAATAAATCATACTGCAAAAAAGTTTAACTCTCTCACTCGCGATTTTTCTCCAGAAATTTTTATTTGAAATAGCATAATTAAAATACTATTCAGGATTTTGTTAAAAAAATATATTTATATCAGGTCAGGCTTTGATAGTTATTTCTCAGTTATCCCTTAAAATAAAATTTTAATGAAAACCGCCTATAAAGCGCTATGTTTAATTTTAAGTTTTATGTCTCAAGTGAGAATTTGTTGAACCAGAGTAAAATTGTCTTTTAATCTGCCCAGGCATTTACAATATACAAACACTCAGTTGTAAAGAAGTAGATTGCTCTGCCGAGAGACATTAATTTGACTTGCCCCTTCCGAGGAGTATAAAAGGCACGTGATTTTTCAAAGTAGTTAGGTGAAATAGTTTATCTGACACATGGAACTATTAATAAAGAGGAACGGACATATCCTTAACACTAGAACAGCCAAGGCGGTCATTTTGACCGTTTCGAAACTTTCATTGTGTACCAGTTTGTTTCTATTTAAAGTATAACTTTCAGTTTCCGTGACTTTTCCTATAATTTGAATAGCTATGATATGCCAGTGATAAATTTTGCAGTCAGCCAAAATTTGTGAAGTATTGCAGTAGTATACCTAGAACCGCCGAAACGGTCAAAATGACCGCTGTCAATTTTAATGCACATTTCATATAGTAGATGTCGCAACAGCCCATACTTCATGCAACCACATTTCAGCAAAGGTTTACATTACCACAGATAACTTCTTTACTTCACTGCTCCTTGCAGAAAAGCTGAAGTCACTAAAAACAAGCATTGTTGGCACAGTCAATTGCGGACGAAAAACAAAATTCCACAGGCCTTAAAATCTGAAAAAAAGTCTTTGTACAGTAGCCAAATTCTTGCCAAGGATGATATTACGTTGAGTTTATCAAAGGAAGAAAAATAAGTATGTTTTAATTCTAAGTTCCCCACATACATCAGTTACATTTGAAACTGGTGATAAACACTTACCAGAAACTGTAAAGTTCTACAATTCTACAAAATTTGGCATCGACGTGCTCGACCAAATGGCACGGAAGTATTCTACAAAAGCTAATTCTAGACGATGACATGTACAAGTGTTTTATAATTTTCACAATCTAGAAGGCATCAATTCTGAAAAACACAGTCAAAAAAGATGTTAAATACCAGTATTTTGTTAAAGAGAAATCCGCTTCCTTTAGTCCCGTTATATTATTCGTAGTATTTTCTAGAAGAAAATACTGGTAGACTCCTCTTTTTTGACTGTGTTTTTCCCGGACCACTGGCCACCCTGAATATCGTATTGCTCAGGAGATAAATAATTTTTTTTTGTTTTCAGTAAGTTTATTATTGTTTTTAGCAATTTCGATTTCTCATGAAAAATATTTTTTACTATAAAATATTCTTAAAATAAAAAAAATATAAGTTATTTATATATATATCAATATAATATGATTATAACTTAATAAAATATAAAAAAATATAATAAAAATTATGAAATATATATTATTATATGGGCATTGATGTTAATAATAGTAATAAACGATACTAAGAGTAAAAAATGGCATGTAAACAATATTTGAGCATGATAATCCACATCGGTCAAAATGACCGCTTTGGCGCTTATAGGTATACGTTTTTGTTGGCGGTTCTAGTGTTAACCCCTTAACGCTCGAATTAAATTACGGTTGGATAATTCAAATTGCTTATTGGCACCACTTTTATGAAAAAGAAATATTCACCTTATTTAATGACAGTAAAAACGACACTAAAATATAGCCAATTTCACTATTTTATAAAACTGGTAACAGTCAAACAATTTGAGTAAAAGACACAGCCCGAGAATATGACGGGAGCGAGAATTAAGGGGTTAAAATAGTGAAGTATCAACTGCAACCGTTTTCGCAAGAGTTCATTACCGCCGGCGGAAACTTCCGCCTGTAAATAATTTAAATAGAAATTTTCTCCTTATTTAAACGCATTCTTATTGCAGAATTTCTGTCATAAATAATGGCAGAAACATATACTCATTTTTACTGGTTGGAGTTTACTTTAGCAGTAGTCAGGCCCTGCGTTTCTGCCATATTGTGACAACCTAGATAACCTCTTGTGAGTGTCGGTGAAAAAGATTATAAAACCTGGTTAAACTGACACCAGTAAAATCAAATAGCATTTTTATCTTATTGGTGAGAAAATGTTTCCACGATATAAGGAGCTTAAATAAAACGAATATTTCTATTTAAATTTACTGGTGGTAAGTTTGTCCCGGTGGTAATCAGAAGCTGTTGATCCAATAAAAAACAAAAAACAGCCGCCATCTTGTGACAACCTCCTCAGTTACTTCACTCGTGACTAGTAGGCAGTACACTATATGTCTCCTCCTCTTTATTCATAACTCCATTATCTGACATAGCGAGCCGGTTCTTTATTTGAGAATGGAACTAAAAATTCTACTATGCGACTCTTTCTTTCTTTAATTTCGTTTCGAAAAATTATTTAAAATATAGTACCGGACAAAATATAAAAATACACAGAATTAAAAATAAAACTTATTTTAAACTATGGTCTCTGGAATGCGATAATTTCTAATCAAGATACCTATCTGGCCTATGAGCAGATTAAGGAAGTCGAAATACCGTATTAGTATCTCCAATTTCATGATATTTGACACTGTCAGGAATTTAAGAATAATCGATAAACAAATTTATTTTCCAGCTAAAAAGTAGAATGACAGGTTGCGCAGATGCGACATTAAACATTCCTAAGGCGGCTATTGGATTTCTTATTTTATTTTAACCCCTTAACCAACCTACAATGACGGGCATAGCCCGCGTACGATGACCGAGCCAAATGTAAATTCTTATTACCACTAAAATTTCACAGTACATACAATTCAAATTAATCGTCGAAATTCCATGATTAAAGAAGATGAAAATCTCTATTAAATTTTAATGGTAGCTGTGGATTTGCCAAACCGTGGAGCTGTTGATATTAAATCGTAGGTTAAGGGGTTAACCTTTTTCAAGGGCGGTGGTTCATTTTAGGACCACTTAATTTTAATTTCTAAATGCCATATTGGAAATATTTCAATGAAAATTTTCGTTTTATAAAGTGCATGACCTAATGTTTATTTTGAAATACATTTGTATGTAAATTCTGCTGTCATTGACTCATTTCAACATTTTACTAACAGAAGTACAGTACCTTGCCCCTGAAAGGGTTAAGGGGTTCCAGGACTCTTAAATTTGGAAAAAATGAAAAGAAAAAGACCATTTTCAACATTTAATATCTTAAACGTATATGATTTTCAAACACAATTTTTATTGTGACGAAATCTATAAGTAATGTTCTTTCATTTCATGTATTTAAAAAATTGCAAGATGCAGAATTAGCATTTATAGGGGGCTCCAAACTGTAATACATTTGACAAGTAGAAAACTGCTATAACAGCTTACGCGCAGGATTGCAAAATAAATTTTGCAACTAGAATAAAAATTTGGTGCCTACTTATACTTCAGATTGTAACAATTACCCTGAACAAATTAACCTAAATTTGTATTTAAAGCATTTTTATATTTTTAATACAAAGTTGTACTTAGCTAATAGAAAAATTTTGAAAATTTCAACAGTGTAATCCCCTAAAAAAATATTTTTTTGAAAAGTACAAAGGAAGTTTTAGGTATAGTTTATGCAGACTAACATGACACATATGTTTTGAAAATTTCATGGAAAAACATTCAGAAGTTTTTGAGATATCCTGCGCGTTATGCCCTTCAAAGTTTCGGAAACGCCGCTTCAGCTATGGAGCGGGTATAAATCTAAAAGCCATAACTTCTGTTCTAATGTGAATTTCAGGTAAGCAATGATATCGAAATGTTCGGAAAAAAGGGTGTTTAATATATAAAAAAAATTTAAATTTCAAAAAATTTGAAGCTTTAAGAGTCTTGAGACCTCTTAACAGTTTTTTTTTTTTTTTTTTTGACACAATAAGGTAAAAATAGTGACGTGACACCACTTTCTTTGCACTAAAATATTGTTCTCATATAATCGAAAAATGTCTGCCCAAGTCAGAAAGTGGAGATAACAGTCAAAATTAAGTGGTATCAAAAAGCTTTTACTAACTAAGCAAACAAACTCATTTTGCCACAGCCGCGTTTGGGTAAAACTGCTAAGGGATTAAGTAAAGAAGACAGATAATATGTCGTTGAAAAAAATACAATAATTCCAGTTTCTAAAATTTTTATAATTGCGGCAGCTAAATTATAAACAGTAAATTGTTTATCCGAAGAAATTACAGTAACACGTCGCACGAGGAAAACATTCAATTCATGAGCTGGCAATGGAGCCACCATGGAACTATTAATAAAAGGAACTGACATATTCTTAAAATAGTGAAGCTTCAACTGTAACCGCTTTCACAAGGGCCAATTATCTCCGGTGACAACTTCCACCAGTAAATTGATATAGAAATTTTCTCCGTATTTAAAAGCCTTATTAGTGCAAAATTACAGTAATAAATAATGGCAGAAACATATTTTCAATTTTACTGGTGTAAGTTTATTTTTGCGATAGTCATACCCTCCGTTTCCGCCATGTTGTGACAACCGGTGGAAAAAACTTACTTTTTACCAGTCCAACTGATACCAGTAATAACAAATAGAAGTTTTTACGATATTTGTGAAAAAATATCTTCATGAATAAGACGCTTAAACAAGGCAAAATTTTCTATTCAATTTTACTGGTGGGAGGCTTGCCCGGCCGGTATTGAGAAACTGTAGATTCGATTTAGAAAAAGCAGGTGCCATCTTGTAATAACCTCCTCAGTTACTTCACTCGCAACTGGTAGACTGTACACTATATGTCTCATCCTCTTTATTCACAACTCCATTGGACCCACTGGCGACTTTTTTTTATATTATTCTATCTCACACCCCTTTATCAAAACAGAAATTATTTACGTATGCTTTGACAACTAGTACAGGAAAAATATACTAAAAATTTACTTTTAAAAATAGCGTTGCGACCTAATATAAAAATAGATTTCACTCGCAGCCCTGCAGAAATAATACTATTGGATAGGTAGAAATAAAACAGCAAAAAAAAAAAAAAGAAAAAAAAGTTACTAAATAGGCACTTGGTAAATAATAAAATGAGAATGAAACACAATCCACACACATCTTACATTTTAAAAAGAACTGACAATTTTTAATAGAAACACGTTTCATTAATCATTCTTTCCATAACGTGTTGGTTAACTCACCGCTAAACATTTTTAGAATTTCGTTGTCACTAATTCCTCCAGTGTTCCAGTCGTAAAAAAATCAGAAGGTATGCGTTATAGGCAGAGGGTATACGCTAGAGTCATAAACATTCCTGGATACAGTATACGACTGTGCTTTACTTGAGAAACAGAGGGTATACGGAGCTTCTAAAAAAATCCAGAGGGTATACGGCGTATACCTCCGTATACCCTCCACTACACCCCTTAATCCCTCTTAAATTTCACGACGTAACAAATTTTTTAAATAACTTTCTTGACTATAATTTATTTTACTAGGGGGCTCGGCCCCCTACTAGCTACGCTCGCCAACCCCCGTCCAGACACCGCAGACTCTAAATGCACGTTAATTTGATCGGCTTTAAAAAGATTTCGAAAGATTGAATTATACTTTAAAAAACAGTGGCGATCTCCCTATAAACGGATTTCTATTCATTTCTCTTTGATTGGGGAATTTTAACGCCAAATCCGCTGCGGTACTACTTGATTATCCGGTCGACCAATTTTGCCAAATTATAGAAATCGCCAAACCACTCGCCAAATTATACAAATTGACATAATTTTTATTTTAAATAACGAAATAACTAATAAATTAGTACAACATTAATAAAAATACAAATAAACGTCGAAATAAAAATAACTTGATGACGTAGACACGTGTAACAACATTTCAAAATAAGCTAATATAAAAGGAATTAAGTAAAGAGAGTCTTTGTCTCCTGGTATTTTTTAACAAAGCGAAAAGAAAGTTCTTTTAAATGAGACATTTTAAATTAATCGTTTTAATCTGACGTAATTTTGACCAAGCTATTCTTTCTCTTTTAAATATTCACGTGAAAATACTTTTGTTAGAAATGAAATATTATTTGCGCTTTCCTAACAAAAATAGTTGAAAAGATCCTCTCAAAATATCATATAAATGTCTAGCGCAATTTCTAAATTTAAACTGTTTTGCAAAATGTTGTGTTCATTTTATGTAATAACTGTAATGTGACGTAAATATGACGTAATTTCTCCTATTTAAGACTTCTAACGCATGTTAATGAATTTATTATTTTACAATATCCTTTCTCTTTTAAAATTCACGTGTATACTTTTTTTGAAGTAATTTTCAATAAGTTCCTGCTTTTTATACGCAATTATTTAATTTTAATTTGAAAGTATCTTTTCTGTTTATAACAGTCACGTGTAAATAAATTTTTAATTTGAAGCAAACATTATTGTTTCCGTTGTTTATACAGTTGGCAACAGGTTAAATTAGTACAATATCTCTATTCTAAAAAAAAGTAACTACCGCTGTCACCGCCGCCGCCGCCAGTTTTGAATTTTTTGCGACCGGAGGTCTTTCTTCGTTAATATTAAGAAAAATATTGCATACAAAAGTATAAAAATCGGTATTATTATACAGAAATGTTTGATAAACACGCTGATGCAGACAGTTTTCAAATCGAAGAATTATTTTAAGAAATGTTTAATGCTAAAGTTGGACAAAATCGTTCCACTAAAAAAGTTTTATAGGAGCAAAAACTATACATCGGAATTTAATAATTTTTAGATCATTTTATACGTTTGAAGTTGTGCAGATTGTATTTCTTTTTTTAATTTGGCTAATTTTTTGAGGTTTTATTTCTATTTTAAATTCAAATTTTCAGCATTTCTAGAGATATTTTTTACAGATTTTAGAAAGTGATATTAATTTAAACTGTTGCTAACTGTATAAACAGCGGAAACAATAATGTTTGCTTCAAAAAAAAAAAATATTTATACGTGTAATAAATTAAAAATTTATTTACACGTGACTATTATAAACAGAAAAAAAACATTGGAATTAGAATTAAATAATTTTGTACAAAAAGCAGGAACTTATTAAAAATTACTTCATAAAACTATAATTACACGTGAATTTTAAGAGAGAAAGGAATTTGTAAAATAATAAATTTATTAACTTGCGTTAGAAGTCTTAAATAGGAGAAATTAAGCGATATTTACGTCACATTACAGTTATTACATAAAACGAACACAAAATAGTATTGCAAAACGGTTTAAATTTAGAAATTGCGCTAGACATTTATTTGATATTTTGAGCGGATACTTTTCAACTATTTTTATTAGGAAAGCGCAAATAATATTTCATTTCTAACACAAGTATTTTCACGTGAATATTAATAAGAGAAAGAATAGTTTGGTCAAAATTACGTCAGATTAAAAACGATTAATTTAAAATGTCTCATTTAAAAGAACTTTCTTTTCGCTTTGTTAAAAAATACGGGGAGACAAAGATTCTGTTTACTTAATTCCTTTTATATTAGCTTATTTTGAAATGTTGTTACACGTGTCTACGTCATCAAGTTATTTTTATTTCGACGTTTTATTTGTATTTTTATTAATGTTGTACTAATTTATTTGTTCTTTCGTTATTTAAAATAAACATTATGTCAATTTGTATAATTTGGCGAGTAGTTTGGCGATTTATATAATTTGGCGAAATTAGTCGACGGGATAATCAAGTAGTACCGCAGCGGATTTGGCGTTAAAATTTCCCCAATCAAAGAGAAATGAATAGAAATCCGTTTATAGGGAGATCGCCACTGTTTTTTAAATTATAATTCAATCTTTCGAAATCTTTTTAAAGCCGATCACATTAGCGTGCATTTAGAGTCTGCGGTGCCTGGACGGGGCCGAGCCCCCTAGTTTTCTAAAATAAGTAAAAAATATCTCTCGAAATGCTGAAATTTTGAATTTAAAATAGAAATGATACCTCGAAAAATTAGTCAAATTAAAAAAGTTAATGAATTCTGCACACCGGGAAATTATAACGTATAAAATGATCTAAAAATTATTAAATTCCGATGTATAGTTTTTGCTCCTGTAAAACTTTTTTAGTGGAACGATTTTGTCCAAATTTAGCATTAAATATCTCTTAAAATAATTCTTCGATTTGAAAACTGTCTGCATCAGCGTGTTTATCAAACATTTCTGTATAATACCACCGTTTTCATATTTTTGTATGCAATATTTTTCTTAATATTAACGAAGAAAGACCTCCGTTCACAAAAAATTCAAAACCGGCGGCGGCGGCGGTGACAGCGGTAGTTACTTTTTTTTAGAATAGAGAGACACGTTGAGGAATTTAAATTGTTTACGTGGTATGTTATCAAGTCATTTATATTATTATCTTCAATTGTTTTCAAAAATATTTTTTTTAAATATTCGTTTCACGACTTTAGTTCATGGAAGAAAATTGGATTGCATGCACAAAAAAGAAATATTCAATAAAGTTTTATTATAAACTTTAACTTTTTATAATTATTTTTCTAGGTTACAGGGAGTTTGAAAATCACAATATTATCAAAGAAGTGTTAAAAATTAAGAAAATGTACAGTACATTCAGTGTTAATTTTAACAAAACACAAGGAAGAGGCGAAGTTTCGCAACTAAGGCTGGTCAGACGGCACCTCTAGAATGAAAGCAATTGATTTCATATAATAAAACATAACGTTTAACCCTTTCAGGGCAAAGTACTTGTATTCGTAAAATGTTTAAATAATTCAATGACACCAGTATTAACAAGAGATTTTATTTGTAAATAAGTAAAAATAAATTTTCGCGTACCTAATAAAAATATGACATTTTCATCATAAAATTCCGTTGGCCAATGCGGCAATTTGGGATTAAAATTATGTGATGACGTGACGGCATCACCGCCCTTCAAGGTGTTAAAATAAGACATTGAACGGCAGAAAATAATTTGCTGTAGGTAAAAATGCAGCATTTTCCTGTTTTCGAGAAAGGAGGTTTTTCAGACCCTTTCCCAAGTAGCCCCTCATTTTAGAGGATTAAAAAAAACAAAAGGAAAATTTTAATTAAATGTTCTTGGTGCTGTAGGTCAGTTTTGGAATTAAAATTAGGTGTCCTTTTTTGAGAACACCGTCTGCTAAAGGGTTAAATAGTACTGATTCTTAAAGATTTCATTTCTCTGCATCGCAATGTGTACAATACATGGCGTTGTGCTCTCCAAAAAAAGACTTTTTTAAAAATGTTTATCATTTGTTAAATTACTAAAAAAAAAATGGTTAAAAATGCATTTTTTATAAAAAAAATAAGGAGTATTTCTATGTCAGGCGTTTATATGAAAACGACTGACTTTCCATAAGATGATACATTATACTAGTGATACCACAATGATTGACTTTATTATTCGAATGAATCATTCGGAAATGCCAAAAAGCAAAGCTTTCCTTTGTTTTTTAACACGTTCACGCCGGCACTGATATTTATGTTTTTCGCTGGAAATCATATTTCACTTCATCTGGCGGCGCGGAGCTGTTGCTTGTTCAGACACTGTATGTAATGACCCGCCCCTCTCATATTTATTAATTTGAACTCGAAAAGCATACTTGAATATGAATGTCTGAAAGTTCGTAAGGAGTAAGCAAATTACTTAGACACATGATTTTATTGAGTACATATGCACGAATTTAATGTAAAATGTCTGACAATCTAAAGAAATATGGACAACATGATGTAAATGCATTTCTGTAAGGTAGAAGCCACGCCCTTAGTCAATGATATCTTTTGAATGAAAACCAGAATCCTCGTTTCCTGTTGTGAATGTATTAAGTTTATAATAATGAATTGTTTTTGCTACTGAATTTTCGAATATTCATGTGTGACCCACCTGTAGTGCACGCCATCTATAGCATAGTCGAGTGTGACTCACCTGTAGTACACGTCTTCTATGGAACAATAGAGTGTGACCCACCGGTGATGCACGCCGACCGATGCGACAGTCAAGCGTGACCCACCGGTGATGCACGCCGCCTGATGGGACAGTCCAGTGTAACCCACCGGTGGTGCACGCCGGCGTGAATCTCTCTATTCTAAAAAAAAGTAACTACCGCTGTCACCGCCGCCGCTGCCGCCGGTTTTGATTTTTTTGTGACCGGAGGCCTTTCTTCGTTAATATTAAGAAAAATATTGCATACAAAAATATGAAATCGGTGGTATTATACAGAAATGTTTGATAAACACGCTGATGCAGACAGTTTTCAAATCGAAGAATTATTTTAAGAGTTATTTAATGCTAAAGTTGGACAAAATCGTTCCACTAAAAAAGTTTTATAGCAGCAAAAACTATACATGGCAGTGTAATCATTTTTAGATCATTTTATGCGTTAGAATTTGCCGGAGTGCAGATTGCATTAATTTTTTTATTTTGACTCATTTTTTCAGGTTTTATTTCTATTTTAAATTCAAATTTTCAGCATTTCTAGAGATATTTTTTACAGATTTCAGAAAATTGTACTAATTTAAACTGTTGCCAACTGTATAAAAAGCGCAAGCAATAATATTTGCTTCAAATTAAAAATTTATTTACACGTGACTATTATAAACAGGAAAAAACCTTTCAAATTAGAATTAAATAATTACGTATAAAAAGCAGGAACTTATTAAAAATTACGTCATAAAAAGTATACACGTGAATTTTAAAAGAGAATGTATATTGTAAAATAATAAATTCATTAACATGCGTTAGAAGCCTTAGGAGAAATTACGTCATATTTACGTCACATTATAGTTATTACATAAAATGAACACAAAATAATATTGCTAAAAAGTTTAAATTTAGAAATTGCGCTAGACATGTATTTGATATTTTGAGAATTAATTTAAAATGTCTCATTTAAAAGAACTTTCTTTTCGCTTTGTTAAAAAATACCAAAGAAACTCTTTACTTAATTCCTTTTATATTAGCTTATTTTGAAATGTTGTTACACGTGTATACGTCATCAAGTTATTTTTATTTCGACGTTTTATTTGTGTTTTTATTAATGTTGTACGAATTTATTTGTTCTTTCGTTATTTAAAATAAAAATTATATCAATTTGTATAATTTGGCGAGTGGTTTGGCGATTTATATAATTTGGCGAAATTGGTCGACAGGATAATCAAGTAGTACCGCAGCGGATTTGGCGTTAAAATTCCCCAATCAAAGATAAATGAATAGAAATTCGTTTATAGGGAGATCGCCACTGTTTTTTAAATTATAATTCAATCTTTCGAAATCTTTTTAAATCCGATCAGATTAGCGTGCATTTAGAGTCTGCGGTGTCTGGACGGGGGTTGGCGAGCTTAGCTCGTAGGTGGCCGAGCCCCCTAGTGTGTTAAAAATTTAGTTCATATCAAGAATTTTGTATCAAAAAGAAGTTTCTTATTTTAAATAGAATCAATTTAAGAACCTCATAAAAATATAAAAACTCTTTTCATTTTCAAAATTTTTGGAGATAGTCGATTAAGAAAATTGCGAAGGCTGGCAACTATGCATTTGATTCTTTTCTTTTTGCAAAATTTCTGGTTGTAATTGATTAAAAATATATACAAAGGTTGGAAATTATGTTTTTACGCATGCCCGAATGATTTATTCAATAGTAAAATCATTAATTCAGTCCATCACTACCTTATACTTCTGCATAGGTGCCAATCTCCCACTAATCATTCGTAATATGCGGGTTAATTTGACCCAGCTTTAACCCCTTCGGGACGGGAGCTTTTTTGCGAAATTTTTAATCTTATGTCACCGTTTTTTAAAAACAGAAATTTGTGTCTTCTTGAATCTAGAAAATGCGCTGATTAAATAAGGCAAATTTTACAGTAAAATTTTACTGGTGAGGTAAAACAAGGATTCTGAGCGCTTCATGCGGCACGTATACGTGTCGCTCGTCCCCAAGGGGTTAATACATTTCGAAATAGAATTTTTTTAAAAGAAATGTATATAAATAATTTCTATTTAGAACCCCGAAATTATATAAATAAAGATTCATCAAATAATTTTTCTGGTTTGAAAATTTGTTAACCTGTATTAATTTAATTCATATATTACGGAAGATTAGTGGGAGGTAGTCAGCTATGCTTCAGATTACACAAAGGTTAAGGTCAAGGCTTAGTTTCGCCCACTTTCGAATACATATGTGGAGGATGTTAATTATGTAATCCAATTTTTACGAAATTCTACACAGTTCTGGCTACATATTCGCCAAATGGGAGCTCAATCGGAAGTGCCTTTAGAAGCTAACGTGTTCCTTCGTCACACCACAAGGTGTGTTCAGTAAGTAATGCAAGTTTTGTAATAAAAAAATTATTCAAGGTATAGTTACAAACGTTTAGAAATATTCAAAATACACCCCTCAACCATCTACACATTTTGTCTAGATACTTGACGGAAACCTCGTTCAGAGCGGTCGTCACGGCGACTTGAATCCCCTCATTGCCGTCCAAACTGTGTCCTTTGAGTGTGGTCTTAATCCTAGGGGGCTCTGGTAGCGTTGTAGAGTTGTGCTTAGTCGGAAACTCCCGGATGTGCAAAGTAGTGTGGCTGTGGACAAGGTTATCCAGTTTGGCCTCCAATTTTAATCCGAAAATTCAAATTGATACCATAAATTTCGAAAGAAGAATTTTTACTTTATTTTATCTATAAATGATTCATTTTAAATAAAGGATAAAGTTCTATTTTTTATTTCTGGTATGAATCTAAATTTCTTAATACAAATGAAGTCCAAGCTGGCAACCCTGGCTGGGAGCATCGTCATGATGGAGCAACATGGTAGCAGCGATCTCCTTTCGCACAAGAAGGGCTCTTTTTCTCAAAATTTTCAGAATATCCACTTAGAAGGCAACGTTGGCGGTCTGTCTCAGAGGTGCAAATTCCTTCTGGACCATTAGTCCAGGCAATAGAGACCGTATAGGGACTCCACCTAGCAAAATTAATGGTAGTACTGGAAATTGGCTTTCTAGATGTTTTTTGGGTCGCTGAATCCGAATTTGTAACTTCCCACCAAAATTTCCGCTGGCAACCTCCCCAAATTTTGGTAAAAAGCCCCCCCCCCCAAAAAAAATGGTTTTTATTAAAAAAATCAATTTTTTATTGTTTTAGGGGGGAAGTGGCTAGAAATTCAGAAAGTAGACAAAATTTGCAACAAATTAGATATATGACATTATGACTTAGGATGAAGGGAAGAAGGTATCTGCCTCGGAACATGCGCCGCAGTGCTGCGTGGACTAACCCTCATAGCATGCATGGTCACAATGACGTCATTGTGACGTCACTGTAAGTCACTGTGGTCACGTCACATCTGTGACCAAAATGCCACCACTCAGTGATGTCATATTGTGACTGAAATGTGAACTTCTTAGGAAACTTTAAAAATTTACAAAAGCTCTTTAAAACATGTTATTTACTGTAAAACCGGCAATTAAAAAAAATTTTGTGACGTCACTGTCATGTCACTGCATGTAACATACGTCACGTCACATATGTGGCGAAAAATCCTCCATATTGTAAACTCACAGTGTGACAAAAATATGAATTTAGGAAAGCTTTAAAAATAAAGAGACATATTTTAAACAGGCCGTCTTAATGCATTTTGGAGCTTGGATCGGATTGATTTTGTAGTATACTTTATTATAATAAATAAATTCACTTTTATACTTTATATAATATTCTCCTTTTCTGTTAATGTTTAACTAGTTTAACTCACTATTTAAAAATAAATGTTGCTATTTGTTTCTGACTTTTTTTAACAAATTTAACATTTTCTGAATATATAATAAAATATACAAAATTTATCCAAAACGCATGACATATTTATTCATATTTTAATTTTTTTCCCCAGAAATTACTTTAAAAAATAGTTACTGTCCACGCTGATTTATTCTACAGGAAATTAATACAGAAAAAAAATAAAAGATTATAAAGAAAAAAAACTTTCTTTGCCCGATAATCTTTTTTTTTTTTTTTTTTTTTTTTTTTAGGAACATATTTGGTATTTATTACATGTGATACAAACTTTTTTTCTTTATTGTCCATTAAATTGGTTTTATATACACTAGAAATTTCAATAATGTTTTATTTTATATACTCTAATTATGACTAATACAATTTTTATAATTTACAAAAAAAAGACAGTCCATTTTTACTTGAATTGATTTCAAATTGATTGAAAGCTAAAATGAAATGCACACACACAAAAAAAATAAATAAAATAAAATAAATCAAACAGAACATTTTAATTAGCCACACTTTTATAAATGTATTACGCATTTAACTTGCAAATCTACAATAACAAATAAAACCATCTGCCCGCGAATTTTGTTTTCTGCAGACGATAACAAGAGGAAACAGTGTATTTATTCTTTTGAATAGTGGCAGCAGCTGGAAACAGTAGCTCTTTTATGAATGTGTGTAGTTGGCACTGGTTTTTTAAATTCTACAAAAGTTATACAGGAACGCGGTTAAGAAATATTTTACATAAAAATCAGTCCGAAAAAGTACAATGTGCAGTGACCGGTTAATCTCAGCTGGTCAATGTCATTGTGTCTAGTATTCGGATATAATTCGTCGACTTTCGACTTTAAGAACTTTCGCTTTTTGGATTACCATAATGTAATTATAGAAGACAATGTCAACAAGAAATGGGTAAGAAAAAATGATTTTTTCTGCTTTCTTTTATTATGATTTGAGTTAATTTCACATAAAAAACATGTTATAAAGTAATAGATGCCATTAATTTAACTTTTATCTATTCAATAAAATTTAATAAATTTAATGTTTATTTTGAATAGTTGAAAGAAAAAATAGTATGTCAACGATTTTAATCAGATGATTAAAACCATTAATTTAAATTGCAGTTTAATCGCATTTATTTTCCTTTTTAAAATTATCTGGTTAAAATCACATTTTCGTAAATTAAAAAATATTTATAATCAATAATTCACATAATTAATAAACATTTAAAGCTAATTAAATTACTGAATAAAAAACCTTTTATAGAATAAAAGTGTTTGCAAACTTAAATTTTTAATTTTGCGTTAAGTAATGTTCTGAAATATTTTGCATTGCACGTTTTTATATAATAAAAAATGGATATCTGCTCAGCGATACGGAATCTTCCACATCAAAATTTTATTTATCTTTTGAGCAGTTTCACATCGTTATTGCTAAAAGCAACTTCTTAAATTTTATAATATTAAAAAGGCTGGTGATGCCCACAAAAATATTTTTTTAAGGTACATTCGTATTCTTTACAAGTTTGTGTTAGAAAATTGACAGTATTATGAGAAGTATGGTAATTTTCTGTTTATTGCAAATATAAAAAAAAGATACCTTTTAGCCAATAATTTTTTATACTTAATTTTGGTTTTTTATATGCTTAAAATGATTTATTCTAACATCCTAGTAATTTCAACTTTAAATAGTGCTTAAATTAGTTCTTTGATTGAAATCAATATAAAATTTACTTGCATAACATTTTACGATATATATGACAAAATTTTAGTCATATGACATATATATGTGACATGTGTATAAGGCATATATGAAGCATATCACATAATAAAACACATGAATATTATACAGGATAGGTGTGAAAGTAATGGATACCCTTCCAGTAATTGACACCCTTGAATGTTTTTGGTTTCTAAAAAAATAACCAATAAAAATTTAGCTTTTATTATTTTTTTCATAACTAGGGGGCTCGGCCCCCTACGAGCGACGCTCGCCAACCCCCGTCCAGACACCGTAGACTCTAAATCCGTAGACTCGGCTTTAAAAAGATTTCGAAAGATTGAATTATCTCTCTATTCTAAAAAAAAGTAACTACCGCTGTCACCGCCGCCGCCGCCGCCGCCGCCGCCGGTTTTGATTTTTTTGTGACCGAAGGCCTTTCTTCGTTAATATTAACAAAAATAATGCATACAAAAATATAAAAATCGGTGGTTTTATACAGAAATGTTTGATAAACACACTGATGCAGACAGTTTTCAAATCGAAGAATTATTTTAAGAGTTATTTAATGCTAAAGTTGGACAAAATCGTTCCACTAAAAAAGTTTTATAGCAGCAAAAACTATACATGGCAGTGTAATCATTTTTAGATCATTTTATGCGTTAGAATTTGCCGGAGTGCAGATTGCATTAATTTTTTTATTTTGACTCATTTTTTCAGGTTTTATTTCTATTTTAAATTCAAATTTTCAGCATTTCTAGAGATATTTTTTACAGATTTCAGAAAATTGTACTCATTTAAACTGTTGCCAACTGTATAAAAAGCGCAAGCAATAATGTTTGCTTCAAATTAAAAATTTATTTACACGTGACTATTATAAACAGGAAAAAATCTTTCAAATTAGAATTAAATAATTACGTATAAAAAGCAGGAACTTATTAAAAATTACGTCATAAAAAGTATACACGTGAATTTTAAAAGAGAAAGGATATTGCAAAATAATAAATTCATTAACATGCGTTAGAAGACTTAGGAGAAATTACGTCATATTTATGTCACATTATAGTTATTACATAAAATGAACACAAAATAATATTGCAAAAAAGCTTAAATTTAGAAATTGCGCTAGACATTTATTTGATATTTTGAGAATTAATTTAAAATGTCTCATTTAAAAGAACTTTCTTTTCGCTTTGTTAAAAAATACCAGGATACAAAGACTCTCTTTACTTAATTCCTTTTATATTAGCTTATTTTGAAATGTTGCTACACGTGTATACGTCATCAAGTTATTTTTATTTCGACGTTTTATTTGTGTTTTTATTAATGTTGTACGAATTTATTTGTTCTTTCATTATTTAAAATAAAAATTATATCAATTTGTATAATTTGGCGAGTGGTTTGGCGATTTATATAATTTGGCGAAATTGGTAGACAGGATAATCAAGTAGTACCGCAGCGGATTTGGCGTTAAAATTCCCCAATCAAAGAGAAATGAATATAAATGAGAGAAGTGAAGAGAAATAATAAATTTATTAACACGCGTTAGAAGTTTTAAATAGAAGAAATTACGTCATATTTACGTCACATTACAGTTATTACATAAAATGAATACAAAATAATATTGCAAAAACGTTTAAATTCAGAAATTGCGCTAGACATTTATTTGATATTTTGAGCGGATACTTTTCAACTATTTTTGTTAGGAAAGCGCAAATAATATTTAATTTCTAACACAAGTAATTTCACGTGAATATTAAAAAGAGAAAGAATAGTTTGGTCAAATTACGTCAGATTAAAAACGATTAATTTAAAAAGTCTTTGAATCGCTTTTGGCCCGGAATTATAAGAAAAGCACTCTTACTCTGATTAAATTACTCATTCTCTTGTTTAAAAATACCGTTTATTGTATACAATCTCACCACACTCAATTCCGGACACAGCTCGGATCACAATAGACACAAAAATCTAAGCTAAAACTTATTAACAGCACATTCTCGAAGTAGAACTTCGAACCAAAACTAAAACCAAAAAGAATGTCCTTTTCACACAGCTTAGAAAATAACTACAAATTTAAAGGGCCGTGTCTTTTTCTCACAGCTTATATATTTCTAGTACAAACATTTTGATATATCTGCAATGTAGCGACATCTGTTGGTATAATTAAAATATATACTTTATCAAACATACCGCCCCTCTTGAAACCTCTGAGGGGGGTTTCAACTAAACCACTACAATTACAACCATTGCAAAGAATAGAAATTACAATATAACATAAATGAGTCACAGTTAGTTTAAATTTATACAGATATTTAACACAATTAATAAAGCAATATTACAATAATACACAATTTCTTAGTAAAAAATGAATTAATTTTCGAGAGGTAATACGGCAATTTTTGACACTGCTCTTTTGAATACTCCATTTGGGGTTTTTACACTTACGACTCTTACCTTATTGTCATTGCCACAAAATACCTCTACAATTTTTCCTAATAACCATTTACAAGCTGGAAGATCATCTTCCTTTATCACAACCATACCTCCAATTTTAAGGTTGTCTTTTGCTATCACCCACTTATTTCTCTGCTGTAATGTACTTAAATAACTATTTTTCCACTTTTTCCAGATGGTCTGAACCATTTTTGTGGTTTTCTGCCATAAGTTTAATCTGTTATTTTCAACATTACTCAAATTAGATTCAGCAATGGCATTAAGTGGGCGACCAATAAGAAAGTGTCCAGGGGTCAAGACCTCCAAGTCATCAATATCTGAACTCAAGGGAGTAAGTGGGCGAGAATTCAAAATGCCTTCAATTTGATTAATTATAGTTAACATTTCTTCATAGGTTAATTTAGAATTGCCCACTACACGTTTTAAGTGATACTTGAAGGACTTGACTCCTGACTCCCATAAACCTCCAAAATTAGGAGCTCTAGGGGGAATAAATTCCCATGCAATATTTTCAGACAACAAGTAATTAGCAAGTTTGTTGTCTGGTTTGTTTACCATATCTTGCAACTTTTTAAGCTCTAAATTAGTTTTTACAAAATTGCCAGCATTATCACTGAATATTTTTCGAGGTTTGCCTCGTCTGGCAAAAAACCTCTTTAAAGTGGCAATAAAGGCCTCCGATGTTAAATCACTAACTATTTCCAGATGTACTGCCTTAGTTACCATACAAATAAAAATACAAACATAAACTTTATGAAAAATACCTTTACGTTGACCTTTATATTTAATCAAAAATGGGCCACAGAAGTCAGTTCCTGTACAATTAAAAACAAAGTCTACATTCACTCTATCTTTAGGAAGCTCGCCCATAATTTGTTCTGATATTTTAGGTCTGGCCCTGAAGCATATAACACAGTTATGTACAATTTTTCTGCAGATAGCTCTACCGTTTAGAGGCCAAAATTCTCTACGAACACAATAAAGTAAATTTTGTGGTCCTATATGTAGATATTTTTTGTGATAACTTTCAATAATTAATTCTGTAAGTTTATGTTTAGAGGGCAGTACAATTGGATGTTTTTGAACATAACTTAACATGCTATTCTGGAGGCGACCTCCAACTCTGATTACATTATTTTTATCTACGAAAGGATTTAAAGAAATCAATCTACTATTTTTTGGTAATTCTTTACCCTTGGTTAACAATGTGAATTCAGAACTGAATTCTTTTTGTTGCACAGATCTTACCATATATTCCTCAGCTCTCTTCAGCTCAGCAGATGTTAACCTACCTGAACACCTTGCCTTTGGTTCCTTGAGATTCTGAATGAACCTGAAAACATAGCTAAGAATTCTAATTAGTTTAGCATAATTATTACTTAATTGCAGAAAATTGTCAATAAAAGGTGCACAGTCCGTAATTAATAATGAAGTTTCTGAAACAGTATTTTTAAGTTCACACGAATATAAGTCCTTATCACTTTGCTCCAGTTCAAAACTATTTGAAGAATGCTCAGTTCGTTGGGTTAGGAAATGTGGACCATGCCACCATAAGTTTTCCTGAAAAAGTTTGTCGGGATCCACACCTCGAGACACGAGATCAGCAGGATTGTCAGCAGATGCCACATGACCCCAATGGTTAATGTCAGAAAGATTTTGAATTGAAGATACGCGCGATGCCACAAAAGTTTTTAAATCACATGGTTGTTTTCGAAGCCAGCACAACACAATAGTACTGTCTGAATAATAGTAGATAGCTTCTTTAGGAACCTTTAAGATTTTGGAAACCTTTACCATCAATTTTGTTAACAAAACTGCAGCACACAGTTCTAAACGTGGGATGGTAATTGTTTTGATCGGTGAAACTCGACCTTTACTGCAGAGCAACTGAGAAGTTTGTTCACCTGAAGAATTTGAAGAAACAACATACGAAACTACACCGTATGCTTTTTCAGACGCATCTGCAAATCCACAAATTTTAAGTTTCACTGGATCGTTCGTAAAAATATATCGAATAACACTTACGTTGTTGATGGCCGTTAACGATTCTCGGAACTGCAACCAATCATCAAGTTCGGCTTTAGGTAGAGTATCATCCCAATCAATGTTTAGTCGCCACAGTCTTTGCAAGAAAATCTTTGCCCTCGTTAACACTGGACCTAGCAATCCTAATGGATCAAATATGCGAGCGATATTTGACAGAACACTTCTCTTAGTCACCTTAGTTTGATCACTGAACGCTACACTAAAAGTAAACGTATCGTCATGGGCTTTCCAACAAAGTCCTAAGGCTTTAGTTTCACTCATTTTCTCAAAAGTGTAGTTCTCGGATTTACACACTGGCTCCATTAATTCTGGATGATTACTGAACCATTTGTGTAACTTCATATCGCAAGTACTTAATAATTGAATAAGTTCAGTTTGCAGTCTCTTAGCCGATTCTAAATCAGCTGCACCAGTCAATACGTCATCCATGTAGAAATCCGACTGCACCACAGCTGAAGCATACGGAAATTGGGATTCACCGTCTATACCAAGCTGTTTAAGACATCGCATTGCTAAATAAGGGGCACTAGTCGTTCCATACGTAACCGTACACAGTCTGTAATGTTTCACCTCACCATTTACAGTATCTTTCCAAACTATGCGCTGTAAATCACGTTGACTCTTATCAATAAGTATCATGCGATACATCATTTTCACATCTGCCGTAAAGGCATAACGATGTGTACGAAATCTAAGTATTATGCTGAACAAGTCATCTTGAATGACACCTCCATTCAATTGTATAGAATTTAGAGATTCTCCGGAAGAAGTTACATGTGAGCCATTGAAGACAACTCTTAGTTTTGTGGAACTTTTATCTGGTCGATAGACACCATGGTAAGGAAGGTAATTTGCATGTATCGACTCATTTGGCTCCTCTACTTCCTCCATATGGCCTAATTCTCTATACTCCGACATAAAAGCACAATATAACTCTAAGAGATTTGGATTTTTAACTAGCCTATTCCAGAGTGAATTTAATCTATTTTCCGCTAATTGTTTTGATTCTCCCAATGAACTAGGATCCTTTTTCAAAGGCATTTGTACTATGAATTTGCCTGATATGTCTCTCTGATGTGTGTTTATAAAGTGGGTATCGCATGCCTTTTCTTCGGTATTTCTCAATGGTGCGGTATCCTCTACTTGTTCTATTTCCCAAAATTTTCTCATTTCGAGATTTAAATCTGTTTCATTAACTAACCCACAATGTACTTGCACATGACCGCTACAGTCATTAACACTTCCACTCACTATGCAACCAAACACCGTATTTTGCAGTATTAATTTAGAATTTGGTACATTCATACGACCCACCTTTATCAGTTCCAGAAATACTTCCGCTCCTAGCAAAAGATGAATTTTTCCTGGCCTATTAAATTCAGGATCAGCCAGAATAATTGACTCTGGAATTTCTAGCTCTGAAATATTGATATATTTTGAGGGCATAATTTGCGAAATCTTTTCTATGATAAGAAAATCTAACTCCCGACTATAATCTCCCGAATTATTACTAATCAAAGCTGTGGTTTTATTTTTTACTGTCACTGAGGATCCACTTAAGCACGATACTGAAACATTATTTTTTTCTTTGCGAATTCCTAATCTTTCAACTAACTGCAAGGTTAAAAAATTGCTCATTGATCCATTGTCCAATAAGGCACGCACCGGGATTTTATTTCCGAATTTATCTCTCATATAAACAACCGCAGTGGAAAGAAGAACTGTTTTAACATTACTAGATCTCACATTCGCAGTACCAGCGAAATTCTGAATTTGGTTATTTATCTCAAAGGGTATCGCGTCAGCATTTAATGTTTGTCTACCTTCATTTGCTGCCAGTGAGTTTGGCGCTTCTTTATCGCTGGAATTTTTTGTGTTTCCCATTGCAGCGGAATTTCTCTCACGCCTATCAAAACAAAGAAGTACATTGTGCCTTTTATGACACTTGGCACACGAAAATGTCGAATTACATTTTTTGACGCAGTGGTATTCTGAAAGACAATTGAAACACAAATTATGTTTTTTAACAAATTCTACTCTGTCCTGTACATTAAATTTTTGGAATTTTGGACATTTAAAAACACTGTGATTTTCCTGGCTACATACAACACATTTGCGCACATTTTTCTCATTTAACCCCGTAACCATGGAAGTCACCTTTGAAAAGCTATGCCTTGTATGGCTTTCGTTTTGAAAATTTCGTTTTGTATTTACTTGTTTGGACGCACTTAGTGTACGCGCGTGGTCTCTCAAAAATTCTAGCAACTGAGTTAAACTTGGTAAATTATCCCGCTTAAGATGTCTTTCCCACCACATTTTTGTATTTGCATCTAATTTTTGTGCTAAAATGTAAGCAAACATGGTAGTAGAAAACCCCTCAACTTTTTGTTTTAAAATCTCTAATGACCTAGTGCACTCATTTGTAATGTCTATTAAATTTAATAATGCTGTTGGGGACTCATTCTGAATAACAGGAATATTTATAAAACGTTTTAAATGAGCGTAAACTTGTTCTCTTGAATTTGAATACCTTTCCTCTAAAAGCGACCATGCAACTTCATAATTAGCATCCACAATTGAAATGGACTGAATGATTCTAAAAGCATCTCCCTTTAATGAAGATTTTAAATATTGCAATTTCATTGCCCCTGATAAATTTGAGTTATCATGTACAGTGGCCTTAAATATATCTTTAAAGGAAAGCCACTCATGCAAATTTCCCGTAAATATCGGAAGAGTCAGCTTAGGCAATTTTATATTATTTTCAGCCTTTGACGCATTTTCCAAATTAACATTCTGAAATTTTGTTTTTGAAAGCTTTTTGCTGAGCTCAAATTCTAAATTCTCTAATGACTCATTTATTTCCTCGTTTTCTTTGATAAAATCATCAATTTCATCTTCTTTACATGCTTTATAAATCGCGTCAAATAATTCAGAAAAGGTTTGAACCAGCTTATTGTGTTTCTCCTTTATGAGAAGTAGTTCACTTGGTTCTAGTTCAGAACCTGACAATCTATCCTTTAGTTTTGTCAAACTAGTTTTATTTGTTTTCTTTTTAGCTTTAAGCTCTTTCAACTCTTTCAAACTCATTTTGACAAAAAATATATAAATTAAATGGGTATACACTTACCCCTCTTGATCCTTTAAATAATTAATCCATGAGCGAAAAAAGAAAACACTAGCTCACAACACGCAGCTATGAATCACACTTAGCCGTTTACGCACTTAAACGATGACATGTTGATCTTTATCACTTTTATAACGATCGCAGTAAATATTTATATCACTCTCCTGGTTTTTCTCTGGCAATGAAGACGGACCATAATATGAATCGCTTTTGGCCCGGAATTATAAGAAAAGCACTCTTACTCTGATTAAATTACTCATTCTCTTGTTTAAAAATACCGTTTATTGTATACAATCTCACCACACTCAATTCCGGACACAGCTCGGATCACAATAGACACAAAAATCTAAGCTAAAACTTATTAACAGCACATTCTCGAAGTAGAACTTCGAACCAAAACTAAAACCAAAAAGAATGTCCTTTTCACACAGCTTAGAAAATAACTACAAATTTAAAGGGCCGTGTCTTTTTCTCACAGCTTATATATTTCTAGTACAAACATTTTGATATATCTGCAATGTAGCGACATCTGTTGGTATAATTAAAGTATATACTTTATCAAACAGTCTTATTTAAAAGAACTTTCTTTTCGCTTTGTTAAAAAATACCGGGAGACAAAGACTCTGTTTACTTAATTCCTTTTACATTAGCTTATTTTGAAATGTTGTTACACGTGTCTACGTCAAAGACAAAAAAAGGGATTGACATACAGTGTCTCACATAAGTGATGGGACACTTGTGCTTTACAAAAGGAAACTAATCAAATAAATTAAAAAAACATGTACACATTTTTTTGTGGGTGTGTTTCATACTTAAATTTAGTAAAGATTATTACATAACATACATTTTGTCAAAATATTAAAATATTAATTTAATAAAAATACAAATGTTTAGAACGGAGCAAAAAATAGCTCACATAAGTGATGGGACACCATTATATATGCAACAAAAATCGTCTGAAATAAGCAATAAAAATATTTTTGGGGGTTTTATTTTTACTTAAAAGCAATTGGCAATAATTTATAAAATCGTCTGCAGTATTTCTCTTCAGTTTGTTTTGGAATTTTTGTGTTTTTTAGCTCTGTGTAGCCATGAATGCTAAACGAAAAGAAACTTCGCCTGAAATTCGAAAATTAGTTATTAATTTGCATATTGAACGTGGAAAATCTATTAGAAAAACTGCTGAAACAGTTAACTTGAGTCGTTCAACAGTTTTCAATATCATTAAACGATATAAAAAGAATCATATGATTCAGGATAAAAGAAGACCTGGCCGACCATCAAAACTATCCAATGGAATAAAGCGAATTATCGTTCGAAATATTAAAAAAAATCCAAGAAATAGTGCTCCAAAAGTTGCTGCTGATTTACAAGCATTATATGGAATAATTGTTAATCCTGAGACTATTAGAAGGGTAATTCGATCTGCTGGATATCACGGTAGAGTAGCCAGGAAAAAATTCTTCGTAAGTGAAAAGAATAGAAAACTCAGACTAGCTTTCGCAAAATCCAACATAAATAAGAATTCTGATTACTGGAATAAAGTTATATTTGCTGATGAGAGTAAATTTAATATATTTGGTTCTGACGGTAGAATCTTGGTGTGGAGAAAACCCAGGGAAGAATTTCGCAAACAGAACTTGGTACCAACAGTAAAACATGGCGGAGGAGGAGTTGTGGTATGGGGGTGTATGTCGTCCGCTGGAGTTGGTAATCTTGTTTTTATTGACAGTATAATGGATCAGTACAAGTATATTGATATTTTAAAGCAAAATTTGAAATCTTCAGCACGAAAATTGAACCTTCATAACGATTTTAAATTCTACCAGGACAATGACCCCAAGCACACTGCTCTGAACGTTAGACTCTGACTGCTATATAACTGTCCTGAAATAATAAAAACACCACCACAATCTCCAGACTTAAATCCCATAGAGAATATTTGGCAAGAATTGGAATCAAGAATTCGCAAACACACCATTTCTTCAAAACAACAACTAAAATCGGTGCTTCAAGAAGAATGGGGTAAAATCACTCCAGAAATCACAAAAAAATTAGTCGAATCCATCCCAAAAAGATTAAATCATGTTTTAAAAGTAAAAGGAAATCCAACAAAATATTAAAACCTTTTAAAAAGTAAAATTTTTGGATAAATATTTGATGGAAAAGTAAGTGTCCCATCACTTATGTGAGCCATTTTTTGCTCCATTCTGAACAATTGTATTTTTACTAAATTAATATTTTAACATTTTGACAAAATGTATGTTATGTAATAATTGTTACTAACTTTAAATATGAAACACACCCAAAAAATTTTTGCACATGTTTGTTTATTTATTTTATTGCAGTTTCTTTTTATAAAGCACAAGTGTCCCATCACTTTTGTGAGACACTGTATGTATTTTTGGTATAACGGATTATCTTTAGATTTTTGGTCGACGGGATAACTAAGTAGTATACTACTTAGTTATCCCGTCGACCAAAAATCTATCATTCGCCAAACTATAAGATTAAATGCCAATAATGGTTGATCGTAAATGTCACATTAACTTGACTTTAAGCAAGTTACACGTGCCTACGTCATCAAGTTATTTTTATTTCGACGTTTTATTTGTATTTTTATTAATGTTGCACTAATTTATTTGTTGTTTCGTTATTTAAAATAAAAATTATGTCAGTTTGTATAATTGGCGAGTGCTTTGGCGATTTATATAATTTGGCGAAATTGGTCGACGGGTTCATCAAGTAGTACCGCAGCGGATTTGGCCTTAAAATTCCCCATTCAAAGAGAAATGAATAGAAATCCGCTTATAGGGAGATCGCCACTGTTTTTTAAATTATAATTCAATCTTCCGAAATCTTTTTAAAGCCGATCAAATTAGCGTACTTTTAGAGTCTGCGGTGTCTGAACGGGGGTTGACGAGCGTAGCTCGTAGGGGGCAGAGCCCCCTAGTAATTTAAAAAACAGTGGCGATCTCTCTATAAACGGATTTCTATTCCTTTCTCTCTGATTGGGGAATTTTAACGCCAAATCCGTTGCGGTACTACTTGATTATCCCCTCGACCAATTTCGCCAAATTATATAAATCGCCAAACCACTCGCCAAATTATACAAATTGACATAATTTTTATTTTAAATAACGAAAAAACAAATAAATTAGTACAACATTAATAAAAATACAAATAAAACGTCGAAATAAAAATAACTTGGTGACGTAGACACGTGTAACAACATTTCAAAATAATCTAATATAAAAGGAATTAAGTAAACAGAGTCTTTGTCTTCTGGTATTTTTTAACAAAGTGAAAAGAAAGTTCTTTTAAATGAGACATTTTAAATTAATCGTTTTTAATCTGACGTAATTTTGACCAAACTATTCTTTTTCTTTTTAATATTCACATGAAAATACTTGTGTTAGAAATTAAATATTATTTGCGCTTTCCTAACAAAAATAGTTGGAAAATATCCTCTTAAAATATCAAATAAATGTCTAGCGCAATTTCTAAATTTAAACCGTTTTGCAATATTATTTTGTGTTCATTTTATGTAATAACTATAATCTGACGTACTTCTAACGCATGTTAATAAATTTATTGTTTTACAAATTCCTTTCTCTCTTAAAATTCACGTGTTAATTATAGTTTTTATGACGTAATTTTTAATAAGTTCCTGCTTTTTGTACATAATTATTTAATTCTAATTCCAAATGTTTTCTTCTGTTTATAATAGTCACGTGTAAATAAATTTTTAATTTATTTACACGTATAAATATTTTTTTTTTTTTTTAAGCAAACATTATTGTTTCCGCTGTTTATACAGTTGGCAACAGTTTAAATTAATACCACTTTCTAAAATCTGTTAAAAATATCTCTAGAAATGCTGAAAATCTGAATTTAAAATAGAAATAAAACCTCAAAAAATTAGTCAAAATAAAAAAAATTAATGCATGCTGCACTCCGGCAAATTCTAACGCATAAAATGATCTAAAAATGATTAAATTTCTATGAACAGTTTTTACTCCTATAAAACTTTTTTAGTGGAACGATTTTGTCCAACTTTAGCATTAAATATCTCTTAAAATAATTCTTCGATCTGAAAACTGTCTGCATCAGCGTGTTTATCAAACATTTCTGTATAATACTACCGATTTTCATATTTTTGTATGCATTATTTTTCTTAATATTAACGAAGAAAGACCTCCGGTCACAAAAAATTCAAAACCGGCGGCGGTGACAGCGGTAGTTACTTTTTTTAGAATAGAGAGACTCCCTCTTGCATGTTTTATAAACTGGGTTATTGATGATATAATCTTAATCAAAGCAATCAGGAAGCAGAAAATAATGTTTCGAAGTTCTACTATTTTTCAACGAAAATCTTAATGAACCTGTTAAAAGCTTAATTCACTTAATAATTTTATATATTCTTTATTTTCTTACAAACCTTCTATGTTTTTGTTTTGGCAGTAATAGAAAACTTTGAAACGTTTAATTACTGAATGTACAGTATGGACATTCCTTGTGGACATTGCTAAAAATGCAATTTAAGTAATGTTCATAGTAGATAAAAATATTTTGACAAAACTGAAAACCTAAGTAATCAAATTTAATAATTTATATTGCACTTACCAGAATGTAATAACACAAATTTTATAAAACTTTGCTAAAAAATATTTTATAATCTGGTAATAAATAAAACAAATTAGGAATCAGAGAATATTGTTTAAGGACATAGGGGAAAGAAGTGCTCAATTTCTACCCATTAAAAAAAAAAAAGTTACAGAAGTTGTTAAAAATATACTTATTATTTCCTGTCTTAAACGTTTTTCATTCTTCTCTGACCAAATAAATAAATAAATAAATAAATAAAATAAAAATCCCATATTAGTAATTAAATTTATACTTATAGTAGTAAATGGAACTAGTAAATCTGCGGATCAGTGGCCTCAAACATCAGTTCTGAAATTTTATTTTGAAATTATATTATTTAATATTTAAAACATTCAACCTGCAGTATTATTTCATTCATATATGTAATATTAATTACTGCAAGTAATATATCAAGTAGTTTCGGGGTGTTTCACTGTTAAAAATATTGGTAAATATACGAATTTATGCACTAATATTCGATGTATGTATAATAATATTCCATGTATGTATAATAATATTCCATGTATGTATAATATTATATGTATGTATAATAGTATGTAAAATAATTAAAGTATTATTATATATGGTTGTGTAATAATAATAAGTACACATTCATATTCAGTGGGTGAATTGTGTGCGTTAGATTTATCCAGAATAGCTCAGTTGACAGTTGATAGAACATTGGCAGCTTACGCCATTGGACCCTAGTTCGAATCCTGACCTAGACACTTTTTCACTCAACTGGAAAAATTACAATAAAAGATAATTTTGCTTGAACATCAGCGTTATTGGTCAGAAATATTAGCAAGCTGTACAGTTTTACATATGTGCTGATACCTTTGGGTGTTAACGTGAGTAAAAGCTTTTAAAGAGAGTGCAAAAATACTTAATGGCAAAAAAGTTTGCAATAACCTTCTACAAAATGAGAGAAACAAAAACGTTTTTTTTTTTACTTTTCGCCTTGCCCACCACAGCAACAGAAAATAGTCACTGTGTGTATGTTATAAATACAATTAAAGCTGTGGTGTTTTTAGCATGTGTGTGTGAGGGGAATGCATAAATATTTTTCAAAGGCAACATTCATCAAATATTGAAAACAATACAATCTGTTACAGTTGTAAGGCAAGTGAGAGAAATTAAATTTTTAACTTTAATTTAGAAGAAAGTCTGTATATTGTATATGACTATTTATACATGTTATACAGTATTTATTCATAAATTGTGAGTATACGATTTTAGGATTCCAAACCAATTCTAACAGAAAGATCGCGTGCAGTAATAAAAATTTCAAACGATCCTGTTCTTTTAAATTGTTAGAAATCTTCAAAAGAAGTTAAATCGAAACAGAATCATCCAGTGTTAATGACAATTTCGTCACAAATGGCACATATATTTCTCAAATTGGTCACAATGCGACTTCAAAGCAATGTCGCTTTCGTCACAAGTTCGTCACAGAGTTATAGCCAAAATAGTCACAAAGGACACATTTTTCACAAATTTGTCACATCGTGACTTCACAAAGTGGTCACAATGGGACGTCACAAACGAGCTCTAAAACGGTCATAACGACTTCACATTGTAGTCACCATGACTTCACATCGACGTCACGTGACGTCACATCGACGGTCACAAAGTCACAGTGTGACTTCTCAGCGACGTCGCTGTGACGTCACCATGCCTTACGGGAAGTTGCGCAATTCCACTTAACCACTCACACGTTTACATTAGCCCTCCCATCTTTCCTCCGAACTATCTCTATAAGGTTTACTTTAAGTTTTTTTTTTTTTTTTTTTTTTTTTTTTTGTCGCTGAATCCGAATTTTTAACTTACCCGCAAAATTTCCTCCCCGAAACCCCCCCAAATAGTTGTTTTTAACTTAAATTTCTTATTGTTTTAGTGGAAAAGCATTACGAAATTCAGAAACTAGACAAAATTTGCAACAAATAGGATATATGACATTATGACGTAGGATAAACGGAGAGAGAGGGGGCTGCCTCGGAACATTCCCCGCGCTTTTCTCAAAAACCAAATTTTTTCAAAAAATCAATTTTTTGGGAGTTGCCGGGTGAAATTTTGGTGGGAAGTTACAAATTTGGATTCAGCGACCCAAAACACATAAAGTGAGTCGAAATCCAGAACTAGTATTAATTTTGCCAGATAAAATCCCCTATTGCCTGGACTTCATAATTTAATGCACGAGCGCCGCAGTGCATATTCAGAGGCAGCCCTCACCCTCCCCGTTCATCTTAATTCATAATGTCATATATCTTATTTGTTGCAAATTTTGTCTAGTTTCTGAATTTCGTAATGCTTTTCTCCTAAAACAATAAGAAATTTAAATTAAAAACAACTATTTTTTTTTTTTGGGGGGGGGGGGGGGGGGTCGGGGGAAAATTTTTGGGGGAAAGTTAAAAATTCGGATTCAGCGACCCAAAAATCTTAAAGTAAACTTTATAGAGAAAGTTCGGAGGGGAGATGGGAGGGCGAATGTAAACGTGTGGGTGGTTAAGTGGAATTGCGCAACTTAGTTTACGCAGCACCGCGCGCATTTTCAGAGGCAGATCCCCCCTTCCCCTTCATCCTAAGTCATAATGTCATATATCTAATTTGTTGCAAATTTTGTCTACTTTCTGAATTTCTAGATACTTTTTCTCTAAAACAATAAAAAAAATTTTAATAAAAACCTTTTTTTGGGGGGGTGGGGGCTTTTTACCAAAATTTGGGGAGGTTGCCAGCGGAAATTTTGGTGGGAAGTTACAAATTTGGATTCAGCGACTCAAAATACATCTAGAAATCTGATTTCCAGTACTACCATTAATTTTGCTAGGTAAAATTTCCTATTTCCAGGACTACACACCGTTTGCGTCGAAAAAGACTCCGTCGTAACACGGTCTTTGAGACAAAGTTCACAATATCAACCATGCTGACGAACCATTGGTCGGAGCAGACTGGGTGTGGGAGCGTAACTAATCCACGCCTCCCCTCCGCCTCTAGCCCTAGCGGTCAGAACGCGCTGCGATGTACACTCGCATCAAAATAAAGTCACTTGCATTACTTTGTGAACACACCCTGTATATGTTCAGAAAGCAAAATTGAATCGGATTGATAAAAGATATTTAAAATAACTGTAGGATGCTTTCAACATTTAAAAAATAATTTTACTTGAGCGTTATTTCATTCATTTTTTACATACCAGAAACAAAATAGTGCAGAACAAGTAAAATTCAAACGGGATTCAGTTTTTTAAAATCAGTCTTGCTTTTAATATTCAACTAGATCGATAGTTGAAGTAGATACATTTTAAAATGTGATAAAAAAGAATAAGTGGGTACAATTGAATAAAATATTACAGAAAGTAAAAGTATCAGAATCGATGCATGTTTGAAGAATGATTTATCATTATAAAATGAGATTACTTGAAATTTGATAAATCGAAAACTGAATTGTTTAATATTACTTTCATATAAATTTTATTCGTAAAAAAATATTTTCCTTCTATAATAAGTTTTAAACTCTTTTATAAGTTTTAAATACATTTGAAATCATTGTAAAAAATTTGCATTCTAGCACTGATTGTCATAAGTAGAGTGTACAAAAAACAATTCTTTGAAACTAAAGTGGAAATTAAATATTTGCTAAGTGCTGAGCTTAGCAAAATTATATATTCTCAATGAATTATTTTTAGTTGTATGCAATGTTATTAAACATGTTTTGAAAAGTTCTATGACTTTTTATTAGTTTTAAACTTTTCTTGTATTTATTCTTAAAGCTTTGAAAACTTTAAACAAAATTTAATACATCGATTATAAAAATAACGGAAAAGGTATATTTTTTATTAAGATTGATTAAATTTTGCATAATAGATATCTTGTCTTTACTACTGTTATTATCAAATATAAATAAAAAATTCATTGAATTTTTTCTATAATAAATACAGACATATTCAATTCATTTTTTATCAAAACTACACAAAAAAATACTTAAAGAAAAAATTCAGAGATGTTTTTGTAAAAACAAAATCTTATTCTGTTTGTTATATTATAAAAAAAAAGTAATTTTTAGAAAGCGTTATATTCATTTATTAAATTAAAACTTTATTTAAGTTTGAGCTTGAGGATTTCAAAATTTTTTTAAAAATAAAAAGAATATAAAATTTCAAACCTAAAATCCGGATTTAAAAGACTAAATACGGAAAAAGCTTTGTAACATTTTCCAACAAAGTTGAAAATTTTATATTTGTTCCGTTTGTCTGTCTGCCGTTTGTCCATGCTGTAACTCTCGTAAATATGCTCAGATTGCCATATATTTACGTATGTTTCTGATGTCATACTTACCAACTTTGAACTAAATTTTCGTAAAATGCGAGTTAAATTTACCCAGGTTCAACACGTTTCGAACCAGAAAGTTTTTAAAGAAATAAATTAAAATAAATTTCATACAGATATACGATACTAAATGTATAATGATACATCAAATAAATTTTCTAGTTAGAAATGTTTTTAACTGGATTAATTGAACTCGCCTTTTACGGGAGTTTAGCTGAATGTTGGCAAGTATGTTATGTGTATGATAGAATGTTCGTTCTTGTAAATGAAGGGTTACGGGTTTTTTAAATCAAAAAATTATACTACGAACCAGGAATCTTTCAAGTTACTACTGCATTTAATGCAAGAAACATTTAATAAAACAAATTTTCTGATTCATACAACATACTTTTTATTTTTTTTAAAAGCCGGATGTTGCCAAATATGTGTATAACATTTAAAGTTCGTTTACAGAGACACAAAAATGAATTCTGTCACATTATGACATATGGCGAAAATAATTTGATGCGTCTTTTAATGACGTAACACTATCGTTAAAAATTAAAATTGAAATTGATATTTATTTTTGGGTGCACTAAATCATGATTTCTGTAAAATATAGAGTACAAAGCAGTTATCGATCATTTATAGGGTCACACAAAAGAATTCCATTATGTAATGGTCTATAGGTTAAATAATTGCAGTAGTTTCACTGTTTAAAACAGAAGGAAATTGATATTCTATATTGCTGTAATATCCACAAAAATCGTTTTTTTAAACCTAAATTACGTTTTATTGAAAAAAAAAATTCGAGTACATTTCCGCCTATTGGCAGAAATTGCTGAAGTTGCTATACTGTATTATGAGTTTTCTAACTGAGTTAAATTTTAGAATACTATGTACTATATACAGGGTGTCCATAATTAAACGACCCTACTTTAAAATTGTCTACAGACAAAACTATTGGTCAGAAACATATGAAATTTTGTGACGGACATAATCAAAGAATGGGAACTCGTTTGAACGAAAAAAAATTTTTAGTTCAAAATTTCGCCACCAGAGTGTGTTTTTTAATGAATTACACATTTTTAAAAGTTTGTATGCTTTATTTTTCTCAGATTAAATAAGACAAATGTACAGACCGCCCTCTCAAAAAAATAAAGCGTAAAAACTTTTAAAAATTATTGGTGTTCGAAGTGAACGACCGTACATAATTGGAAAAAAAAATCTGCCAACGCAGCCGTCATTTTTTCCCTCAGATCTCAGGCCTAGTATTCAGTGGGCGGTGGTTAAATGTCTAATTTATTAAAAAACGCCCTCTGGTGGTGAAATTTTGAGCTAATTATTTTTCGCTCAAACAAATTCCCATTTCTTTATTATGTCCGTCACAAAGTTTCCCAACTTTCTGACCAATAGTTTCGTATGTAGACAAATTTAATGTGGAGTCGTTTAATTATGGACACCCTGTATATACATATATATTTAAATAAATACACTACAGTAATAATATTATGTCTATACTATATAGTAATAACACTATTAATATCTGTAGACCATACAGGGCTTCACAAAAGAATTCAACTATCGTTCTGAATGTGGACGGTAAATGCTGAGATTAGATTTTCAATTGTGTTATGCGTTTTGTAAATTGCTTGCTTATAGTTATCTTCTTTCAACTTAATGAACTGTGAACTTCCGTAACAGTATTCTGGAAGTATTGGAAAGTGTTTCATAATATATGCTTCAAGGCTGGATTTTTCTTTTTCTGTATTTACATTTATGTTTATTGACTTGTTTATTGAATAAGTACTTTTACCTTTATTTCCAGAAATGTTTAGAAAGGATCTTTCAACCGGGGTTGCTTGTTTGGCGTCCTGTTTTATTCAGAAATTTCGAAAAAATTTCTTTTTTCTTTGGGCAATCACGAAGATTTATTCTGTTGAGCGAGCTGAAACAGATTTATTCAGAAATTGAAACTTTCTGCCAGAAATTAGGTAAGAATTTTTTTTCTTTGGGTATCCACGAACTGTCAGTCCTTACATAAAGCAAAAATTACTATTTCAAATTTATGTTATGAATTCAGGATTTCAGAGTGAAAAAAGAGGATGAACTGGGAATCCTGCTTTCAACTACAATTTACCTAACACATACATGTATATTCCCCATTTTAGATACTGGTAAAAGCCGAAATACTTGCTTTTTTGTGGTTGTGGACCAGTTATAATGTAGCGAAGCACCCTTTCCAAGACTGGATCATCCGAGTGCATTCCGAAAATCTTCGGTGGGTGACAGGTGCCAGGTAACTGCCATTCAAAATTAGTAATCTATGTGAGCCCCTTTTGTTTTTATACTTCTCAGTTTAGCGTTAGTTTGGCCTCTAGTTACGCATGCTATGCCTTTCCGCGCCTCGTTGGATCACTGCTGCATTTACATTATTCCCTTTTTTTTTTTTTTTTTTTTTTTACCTACGTTAATTGTTGGAGTGACACCGTAGTGTAGGGCAACCAAATTTATTTGAATGCTCTGTGCGTATTTTACACTTTATTTTAAAGTTCATTGCCAGTCGAGTACACTCCTAGAAAATATTCATTGCTTTAATTAATTTTACTGTTATTTATGGTTGCTATCTCCTTATATTTTCAAATGGAAGTTTTCTGATTTTGTCATTGGATTCAGTCAGTGTGTTTATTTCATGTTAAGAATTTTACTTTAAAGTTTAGGTATTCACTTTGTCTAGGCGTTCAATTTTAATCGTTCTGAGTGTTAGTGTTTCATGAATTAGGCTGTTTCTTATGGCTGTTTCCCAGGTTCTTGCTGGGTTATGTTTGCATATGTTTCTTGTTGGAGGTAGATGAGGTGACGACCTCTTGTCTATTCTGATAGGAAACGTGGCCACTTACACTCTTTAAATTTATGCATTTTTGTAGTTTATCATTCACAGTTATTTAAATTTTAAAGTTTTCTCGTAATTCGAATTTTTTGTTCGGGTTTTAATTGACACAATGGTCTAATTTCACAGGGGCATTGTTTATGGCTTTCTGACTAATTTATTAATTTGTACAACTTCATTTCAATTTCTAGATTTCATTGTGGCATCCAACATAATATTTGAGCACCTTGCATTGTCATATTTTTGCTATATTACTGTTACAATTGGTTTTTTATTTAAATTCATGTGTACGTTTTGTTTTTGCATATGCTATGTGGCTTGTCCACTGACCGCTATAGGATGTGTTGATATAAATCGTACATTGTATTATTTCTTGTGCATTTGCATACTCCTGTTTTCCAATTTTATTGTTGTCATTCACTCAAGATGGCTTTTACCGGTTACACAAACACAATTATTCCATGAGAGGTTTTCAACGATTTTCAACGATTTACACACGCCATGCTTGAATATGTCTTGACGATTAATATTTTTGGAACTACTCGATTTTATGCTTTCTAAATTTTACAATTTTTATTGTCATTTTATTTTCTGTTATCCTTTAAATTAAGTTAACTTTTATTTTTGGACCATTTGTTCATTTAGATATGCAGCATTCTTTTTATTAAGTGGTAATTACACTTTAGATTTATTTGACAGTAAATTTTTGGATTCTATATCATGTTTGGCATTTCTTAATGAAAGATTCGGAAGTATTTTTTTTATACTTTCTCACATAGTTCATGGTAATTCTGACTTTCTTGTTGTCAGAGGATTTTGCACATCTTTTTGTACACACATACTGTTGAGTTTTTCATATTCGAATTTATTCTATACATGTGTCGGTTTGTGCATTTTTACATGGTGCCATATTGTTTCTAGCTTGCTTTGTTTACTCAATTTAATCCTTTTTGAATAAACTCTTGGGAGATAGGGTACAAGATTCATCTGAGGGTTGAGAAATTATAGTTGCATCATTCATTTTATGGATTTAGATACTTCAGTCGCAGTTTAAGAGTTTTTTTTTTTCGTCATTTCATGTCACACTTTGTTTACGCATTTTTGTCTCGGATACAATTTTAATTTCATGTCATGTAATTATTCTACACCCAGCAATACTATATTATTGTTTCGAATTATATGGGCTGGTGCTTGCATTTCATTTTTTTAAAGAGTGAGAATATAAAAAGTTGTAACAATTAAAAGTTTACCTTTTAACAATTTTTTTTTATTATTTTATTAGCTACTTTTGAATTTTTCACAGTTACACTGTTGTTTATTTTTTTTTTTTCACACAAACATGATTGTTCACTAGTGGCAGGCATATGTTCAAGGTAACATTACAAGTTTTACATATCGCCATGTATTCTTCACACCTTTTTTAAAGGAATTTAAATTTTTATACTTTGGTAATGTCATTTGGATACTTATGGCGCACAGAGGAACTCCATTTTTTTTTTTTACACAACTACAGAAAACAAGTTCAACGGTCAACGATTTTTTTATACACGTGCTTTCTGTACTGTCATAGTATCTAATGTATTTACTTCTTCGTTCAAAAGCATTAATTTGGAACTTATATTTGGAAACAAGGTTACATACCTTCTAGATTTAAAATTTCGTCAAGTCATTAAATTTCACATCAACTACTTTCACACATGGTTACAATTTGGTATAAAAGAAGAGAAAAAAGATAGTGTTTATACGTGTTTAGTTTTTCTTTCATCCATTTTCGCTTGTAGACACCAGCCACACTTTTTATTCAGTCATCTTGGTAGGATTTTTTTTTAAACATTATTGTTTATCGCCTGATATTACACATCATAGGCTTTTACATGCAAGTTTAATTGTTATATAGTTCATTTTCAGGTCAGGCATTACTGTGGCTATATTACATACTAGAGAATAAATTTTTAAGGTAATTTAGCACATTTTATAGTTTTAGATATTACTCGGATATCTTTGTGGCATTTATGCAATACATTCACTTGTTGCATTTTTCAAACAGGATGGCAGTTGGCAGTTCCCAAATATTTTTCCTTTATTATGATTTAACTTCTGCATTTTTGTATGTTAAAGTTCAAAGTTAAAGGGTCTGTTTAGACAATTTAATAAAGTTACAAATACATGTACAGATTGCACGGTGCCTTGGTACAGAATTTTTTTTATTTTTTTTAAATTTGAGTATATTATAACATTGCTTTATTTACATTTGCTTATTTGATTCTTATTATTATTGCATTATATAAATAGACTATGCTAGCAATTGAATGCCAGTGGCATAAACGATGATTTGCATACTGAGTTATGCTATTTTTAATATAGGCCTACTTTTAATTTTTATGTGCACTTGAACTTTTACCGTCTCAAGAAGACGAGTTTTTTTGCGGTTTCTAGACTAAAGAAAATAAGAAGCCAAATGTCATGTATATGACTAATTTTGATGGTACCTAGTTTATGCAAAAAAAGAAATTGCATCTTTTTAATGTACATGTACTCTTTTTTTATTTTTGGTTGTCTTCCGATTGCTTCAAAAGTTAATACTTTATGTTCTTATGTTTATCGTATGTGTGCGCATCTGTGTTGGACCAAGTTAAGCCTAGTTTTTTTTTTTTTTTTTTTTTTTTTACAACTTTGCGAAGGGGGAGATATATATGGTGAAGCCATATATTTGTGTTAATTTTTCATTTAAAAATTAATCTGTTTTCTACATTTATTTTCCTTTCTGCGGTTGACGCGAGCTTTCAGAGATAATTTCTCTTTATGATTTATGTCTAATTTAACGCAATCGTTAATAATTTAAGCACTATTCCTTCCCCGCAGATAAATTCTTTATTGATATTTTATTTGTTAAACGCCGTTTCTGTACAAATCTGTTTACATAATCTAAAGATCATATTGTTAATTTTAAGCTTGCTGGCGCCTCGTAAATGCATTATAATACACATAAATTTCATTTTCACTTCGGCCGGTAAGTAGATATTTGACATTAATTATCCTCACCGTTATACTCTATGCAAGCAATAATAGGTTCGCTTTATTATTTCACTTATTAATTTGTTGCCAAATGTGGTATCTGTCCTTGGCGTTTATCTAGTTCAAATTTTAATATATCTCCCAGTTTAACGGTTATTTTGTGATTGGCGTATTGGCTCAAGACAGATATATTCTTGGCGTATTAAATTACACAGATTGAAAGGGTCTTGCTCTCTGATCTTCGCACTGCAAACAGCTTAAGTTTTTTGCTGAGTTTTAGGGAGGCCACCACTGCTTAACATCTTATGCCCACTTCAGTAAAAATAAATACTTTTTCCATAGAAACTGTTCTTTGAATTATTGCCTGATGGATTTTCTAGGAAACGGATAATCATCTGGGTTTGCATTTAGGAACATCGTCTGTGTACTCCACTATTTTGTTTACTATCACGACCGGAGTATTAAATAAAAATACTCCACACATGTCAAACTTGCCAACTTCCGTAAAATGTGAGTTAATTGAAACCAGATTAAACAGGTGTCTAACTGGAAAATATTTTAGATGTATAATTAGCTATTTAATTTTATGTTTCTACGTGTTACTAGTCTGATATCATTTCTTTTAAAATAATTCCGGTCCGATAATTGTTTAACATAGTTTAAATTAACTCACATTTTACGGAAGTTAACCCCTTGGGGGCGAGCGACCGGTATTCGTGCGGCGTAAGATGCTCAGAATCGGGGATTATTCTCACCAGTAAATTTTTATTGTAAATTTTGCCTTATTTAATCCGAGAATTTTCCCGATTAAATTAGGCAAACATTTCCGTTTTAAAAACCGGTGATTAAATATTAAAAATTCTGTAACAGACGCTAACAGAAGGGGTTAAGTTGGAAATTGGCAAGTATAACATGCGTATTAGCTTGTTTATTCAATGAGTATTTTTTATCATTATTTTCAGAAATGTTCAGAAAGCATCTTTCAACCAGGGTTGCTTGTTTGGTCTCCTGTTTTATTCAGAAATTCTAAAAGATTTTTTTTCTTTAGGTAATTGCGAAGTGTTCGTCCTTACATAAAGCAAAATTACTATTTCTAATTTATGTTATGAATTCGTAATTTCAGAATAGAAAAAGAGGGCAAACTGGGCAACCCTGCTCTGAACAACATTTTACTTAATGCACACATGTGCATTAAATTCTTCTTTTATTCACAAAACATGGGATAATATCCTTTCTCGTTCAAGCTAATTAAACTTTTCGCTCAAAAAATGCGTATACAGTCGACTCTCTGTTTAACGTCGCTCTACTTAACGACGATCTCTATTTAAGGCTGATATTTTGCGGTCCCGGCTACTTTAAGTAAAAAAATCTCTATTTAAAGACGAAATTGTTTCCATTTAACAACGATTTTCACGTAGTTTTTTTTTTTCTCGATCCCTTTAAACATGTTAAACGAGGGAACTTTCTCTGATAGAAAAACAGGTTTTCTTTCAGTTCAGATGAGTACAGATAAAGTAGAAAGGTGTAATGAACTTTACCCATGTGACAAAGACGTTTTAACAACCGACTTCATAAAGTTAGATCAAATTTATGTAGACATCGCAAATGAAAATGCAACTTCAGACGCAGAAGATGGTGATGAAGCTGATGATACAGAAAGCGAGACACCACCTCCTTCTTACTCATATACGAATTCTGCCCTGGATATTCTTGGCCAGTACATTGTTTCATCAAATATGGAAGATGACTCATTCAATCTTCTTAAAAAGCTTGAAGCAAGGGTACTTAAAACTACACCACCATTGAAACAATCTACACTTTTTGATTTTTTTAAAATTTAATTTGTTTTATTAAATGTATTATAAATATTTTTATTGTACTGTAAGTAACATTGTTTAATTAAATGTGCTATAAGTATTTTTATTGTACTTTATTAACATTGTATACTGTAATGTTGTTCTTGTATGCAGTATAATTAATGCAATTTGTATTTGTGCAATAAAAATATGTAGTATATCTGTATCAATAAAAACAAAAGACAGAAAGAAAACATAAAATAAATTTAAATAAATAAATAAAACATTTATAAACACGCCAATATATTGAGAAATGTATTGAAAGTAATAAGACTGTAAACTGTGAAGAGAAATGATTTTCAAATATTATTTTTCCAGAAATTCTGTTTAAGGACGATCTCTATTTAAGGACGATTTTTCGAGGTTTCTTTAAAGTCGTTAAACAGAGAGCTAACTGTATATTTAATTCTGGTTTAATTAAGAATATACGAGAAAATATAACATTTTCTTTATGCTAAAAAAAAGTTTTTAACTTAATAAATACCTGTCTTTATTCTAACCTACCACTCCGATAAACGTTCCCAAGTTTCAAAAAACACACGGAAAAGTCCTTGAATAATATTATTGCGAAAAAAATATATAGCATTAGAATATTTTATTAAAAACTTAAAACAAATATATATTAAAAAAACATACGGAAATTATTCTATGAAATATTATTTTCTATTTTTTATGTTATAAGAATATCTTCTCCTATTTTACCATTGGATTAAACAAAAATAATTTGTTAATAAATGCGGATATGCAGCAAGCTGAAAAAACTGTTAATTTTTGTTACTTGTAAAACATTTAAAAAATTATATAAATATAACTTTTGGTTCCAAACTTTATTTAAATTTAAACAAGGAAGTTACTAAATTTCGAACAAATATTTGAAGAGCAAAATTACAATACTCGATAACAGAAAAAAATCCCATCTTCTGCCTTTTATTTAACTCTATTTTATGCATCAAATATTTATTTTTATTCCTGGTTTTGTTAAACATACTTAAAAAAGAATTTAAAAGAATTTTTTTTCAGTGAAGTGTGTTATGCTCACCATCTATTGTTCAGCGATGTAAAAGAATAAAGACTGATTATTGTTTTAACAAATAGTTTTCCTACATTTTTTTCTTCCAAATAGTTAATTTACAACAATAAGCTAAAAATGAAAAATTAAAGAAGGAGGGGGGGGGGGGGAAGAGATAAAAAGATTCCCTTCAAGACAAATTTTGGGAGCTAATATGCTGTAAAGATGGATTCGAAGCGCAAAAAAAAAAAGATATTTTTTAAAAAAAGAAACGAACAAAAAACAGAAAACAATTGCGAGTAGTAGAAATTTTTTATTGAAAGGCATATTCAGTAACCACAATTCAAAGTTTCACATCTAGCGTCCGTTGAAAGATGTCGAAAATCACCAATGACGTATACAGAGTGATTCAAAACTTATCGTTCAAATTTCGTGGAGAGGTAGGAAATACGTCAGGAAACCGATTTTACATAGGAAAGTATGTCCGCAAATGTACGCATGCGTATGTGGAGGGCGCTGTTTGTACCCAACTTTCCATTGTGTCCCAATCATTTTTTTTTTTTTTTTTTACTTTCCTAAAGCTAGTATTATTTCTTCTCTTATTTCCACTTCTCATTTAGACTTCCATGAAGTCTTTTACATCTTTAAAACTCCAAACATTTCGTGAATGACCTTTATTCAACGCAATCATTTTCTGACAAATGGAAATTTTTCGTTTAATTTTGTTCTTTCCGGCTTTTTTAACCTTTATTTAGATTACGTTTGCGGACATACTTTCCTATGCAACTAATTGTAATAGAAGAAAGCTACTGGTACCAAACGATTGGAAATAAAGGTTATATATAAAATTCGCTTAGGGGCCATATACAAATCAAAACCAGACCAAACTTTGCTGTTTTTTCAATGGCAACCCAATTTAGACAATATACTTTAAATCTTCGGTTCAAACAATGCCTAGAAACGAAATTTCAAATCATATCGATGATACGTTTTCGAATTATAAGCATTCAAAATTTAGAGCTTCTAATGTTAAATTTTTCATATTTATATAATAGCTCCTGAAATTATAATCCTAATGTGATAATTTTTGTGTGTGGCTATAATACTAAATAACCCAACCATAAATAGATTGAATTTGTAATTTTAGAAAATTTCTAATATGAATTTTGAAATTAATATTAAAAAAATAAGAATTGCAACCTATAATTTTTTTGATAAATTTATATTTATTATGTCCTGCTTAAAGCGAATTCTCAATTTCAAATTTTTCTTCCAAGTAGTTTTCGAATTATGACTAAAAAACATCAAAATGATGGTTTAACCCTTTCGAGGGCGGTGTCCTTAAAAAAGGACACCTAACTTAATTCCAAAACTGACAAACGGCACCAAGAATATTTAATTAAAATTTTCCTTTTATAATGTACGTGAAAAATAAGCACGTTCATATTTTCTTATCACTTCGTTTATAAATTCTGGTGCCAGTCCATTATTTCATAAGTTTATAAACTGAATTACTCCTCGTCGGAAAGGGATATGGGGGTCCAGGACACATAAATCTTCAAATTTTCTAAAAATATTTTATTGCAGTAAAACATTCTCTGCTTTCTTCTGCTTCAAATAACGCTTAAATCATGTTCATATCCTTATTAGATCAGAACATATTATTTTTTGTTTGTTTGTTTTGGTTTGGTTTCAAAATCTAGCTTTCAAACAATGGTTGTCATGCAAACGACTTCTTGTGAAAATGCGTTTTTCTTCATGATGGGTTTTTTCACAATTTCTCGTATTTAATTACCTATAACTCAAGAACCGTTAAAGATATATGATTCAAACTTGGAACATGTTTTTTTCAATTAGTTTACTTTCATTTTGATTCAGTAAATTTGAAAAAAAATATTTACTTTTGAAAATATGATTTTTTTTTTTTTTAAGTTACATTATTTTTTCTTTAATTTTTAATTTAAATATTTAATTTTTTTAATTAATATTTTTTAAATTCTGAATCTAAATTAAAACTTATACATTTCTGTTTACTTAAATTATAAAAAATTGAAATTCTACAAATAATATTTCGAGTTATAACGATTTTAATATACCCCACTCTTTTAATAAATTTTATATTAAAAAAATATAATTATGAGAAGTTTTATCATGTGATTTTGTTTACAAATGATATGGTTAACCATCACAAAAAATTCAAAGTTTTAACTCAATAAATAAAAATTATTTTAAAATGTGTCCCGGATCCCCTTAAGGGGCCTATGATATGGAGAAAAGGATAATTTGAAACACGTGAACAGTTTACTCATTTTATTGAAATATTTGGACTAGAAAAAATAGAAACACATTAAACGAGTGAAATGGCCCTATTGGCAAGAAATAATACATTAATAGAAGTGACATAGTCATTCTGTAGCATTTCAACACTCGAGTACCGAACTTCAATTTGGATACAGTCCCTAAAATAGGGTCATTTTAAAATAATTAATTTATCTTAAACTAATGGTAGAACTTTGTTTTAGAACTAGAACTTCAGAATGGTAGAACTTTGAACATGAAACTTTGTTTTTAGGCTAATTGAAGGGTATAGAATTTATTTATAGTGCCAAACGTGGGTATTGCTATTGAAAAAAAAAAGTTTGGGTTCGTTTTTATATGTAGATGGCTTCCTAAGCAAATTTCATATACATCATTTAAAAGTAGACTTCATTTCCAATCGTTTGGTACCTGCAACTTTCTTCTACAATAATTTGTTGCAGAGTTAGTAGGGGGTGTTTTCTTTTTTTTTCAACGACTGTCCAAAAAATCATTTTAATTATAAATTAAAATTGCTTAAATTTTCTTACGCTATGAAATAATTCATTTTAATTTGTAACTAAAAATAAGCTTACTTTATAACGAAAAATAAACACACAAAAATCATGAATCATCTTTACATTTTCTTTCGCAACTCCATGCAATTCTTAAAATCCCTTTCTTTTCTTTAATTTATAAGCAGTTCACACATTCAAAGCACATACTAGCGATTCAAAAAATAGACTAAAATCTTGAAAAAGGAAAAAGCAATATGCTTTAAGAACATAACTGAATAAACAGTTTCGGGTTGTGAAAAACTTTGGACCCTTTCTTGTAAGCTTTTTTTTCCTTTATAAGATGCAATTTCGAAGTCGGTATAGAGATTCCGAGTCCTAAGTCAACAAGAAAGAAGAAATCTTTTCAGTTTAATCTCGACACTTTATCGATTTCTTAAAAAATCAAAGAAGGAAAAAATAACATTTCTAAATCAAGATATTCTGAAGAGTAAAAGTTTACCTATTGAATATGAACAAGAATTTTGAGTAGGCTGTTGCTAGTTCACAAAACTAGGCAGGGAATTGAGGACTTAGTGAGAAAAGCATAATTTTAATTTTTTTAAGGAGAGAAATTAAACGAGATCGTTAACTATTAAGAATTTAATTCTATTATTTTATTTAACCGGTACTTGTTCATCCTTAGGGTAATATAAATGAAAAATAAAAGATTGTTTGAAATAAAACACTGGTGGTTATTAAGAAAAAATATTTAAAAATAGAGTGTGTCCACAAATTGAGGACTAAAATTGGAAAACGCTGGAGGTACCAAAAAATCGAAAAGCTTTTTTTTTTTATGAAAAAATGTCTTTAGTCCTGTCTTAACAAACTGGAGAAGGCTTAAGGGGACCGAGTAAGCTCCAGAGGTGCCAAGCTCGCACTAATCTTCCGTAATGCGGGGATTAATTTAACCCAGTTTAACGAAGTTTCGAACCAGAAAAATTATTTGATGAATCTTTATTTATTTAATTCCAGGTTCCTACGTGGAACATATTTAATTTCATCTCTGAAAAAAAATTCCGGTACGAAATGTATTAAACCAGGGTTAAATTAACCCACATATTACGGAGGATTAGTCGCAACTTGGCACCTATGAAGCTCTATCTCGGCCATGTTAAAATATACCAAATTTATGTACCTTTATCTCAGAAATGGTGAAAGATAGAGGTCTAGATTCTTTAGAGTAGTTTGAATAACATGCTTTACGTATTTTAACAGACCATTTTCGTTCTAAGTGAAACTGAAAATTAATTATTAATTATTTAATGAAAGACATTTTAAAATTAGCATTTTTGGTAAGATTTCACTGCCAAAAATAAATAATTCTCAACAAATCATTAAATCCTTGTGTTAAAGTATGCACTATAACGTAATATAAGTATTTAGAAAAATAGAATCTTAGAAATAGAATTTTAGAATAGAATCTTAGAACAGAATCTTAGAGATAGAATCAGAATTTTTAAGTTTAACCCCTTCAGGGGCACCGGTATATATTATATACCACCTACGATTAATGAAGTTTTACACCAGAAAAATTTTATTAGCTTTTACCTTTCAAACTTTGGTGGAAAAAAGCCGTAAAATTGCTTTTACTTATTTTTAAATAGAATTTTTCAAAGATTCCGGTGGGAATTCAGCATTTCACAAACGTAATTACTTGTCCCTCAAGGGGTTAATAGATATTGAAAAAAAGGAACATAAACCTGAAAAATCGAAGTTTTGAGAAAAATTCAATTAAAGCTGTGAATCAGTGTTGCCAGTGGGCTACTTTTTTTAAATTCTGATTTCTTGATTGGCACCACTTTTTTGAAATAGTAAAATTTGCCTTATTTAATAACATATTAATTAATGCGAAAACAATGTTAACTTTACCACTTCGGAAACGTGTTGCCAATCAAGAAATCTGAAATTTAAAAAAGTAGCCCACTGCTGTGGAGTTTGCTGTTGTGTTTACCACTGCTTAAACAGAATGCAAAAAATCCAACACTTTTTTTTAATATACAAACATGTGTAATACATAGTTGAAAAGATAAAACTTTAAACTATTTAATGATATAAAAAAGTAAAAATCGATTTTTTGTCGAATTTCGCTTACCCGGTCCCCTTAAAGTGGAAACACTAGTTGTAAAGGTTCAAGAAAGAGTCGAAAGATGTCGCTGATTGAATGTGCCACATGAAGTGAAGTGTAAAACGCTGAATGTGCCACACGAAGTGAAGTGGAAAACGCTGAAAGTGCCACTGATAAGACGCGCGGCGTCTGGCGGCCACTACACAACCTGCTCTTGTTGTTATTGTTTGCATCAAAGAGATATTTTTAAACAAGTTGAAAAATATTTTTAAAAAAGAAAATAAATGATTAGAAATAATAATATTACGTATTTAAACACTAAACGAAAGGAAGCTAGGTACCTACATTTTAAAGTGTTGACTAAGAGTCCAAAAGGAGTGAAATGGAAAACGTTGTAAGTACCAGAAGTGGAAGTTTTTCTTTTTTTCGCTCTCTTGAAAAATTTTCTCTTTTAGACTTTCGGCGTTTTCCATTTTTAGTCCTCAATTATTGTATGGGTTTCCTTATACCTTATATAGCTTTTGATATCAGAGCATGACGAAAATTATTAAAGTACAACTCAAAAATGTTTTTTTCAAATAACACAAATGTAAAATTGCCAGTGTTGAATTCAGACACTTTTCTCCGGGAGGGATTTCTGTGGCTCCGGGTGGGGGGGACATTATCCTTTAACTCATGTCACAGAAATCGTCACATAACTAGTGTGAATCGGTCTATGAGACCGCTCCATCGAAAGATGAATAAAAGCTGGGATTAAGTATAGGATGTTGTTTTTGTACTAAACTTTTTGTACAGGAGTGTTATAATTAAAATTCACCTATTCAAAAGTCTCTGGTGTTAGTACTAAAGTTCCAAAGAAAACAAAATTTCAGTAGTGTTTGTAAATAAACTGAAATTTGCAAGTTAAACTATGAAAATTGAAAAAAGCACCGGTCTGTGAGACCGGAAACATCAGTTAAAGGAAAAAGAGTTCCGGGGAGGAAATTGCACTTTTTGAAACAAAACAAAAAATCTCTAATCTTCCGGGGGGAGCCCCCCCCCCCCGGAATTTAGCACTGAAAATTACAATTGAAAACGTTATTTATGAAATAAAGAGTATATTCAAAATTGAAATTTTATGAAAAAGTTATTAATGAATTATGAGTACAGATTTAGAAGAATCAGAATACTCAGGATGTTTTCTCTTGTGCACTCGCCATTTTCAATTCCCCCGCCTGAGCTTTCCCCACTGCGACGCCGCCAGATAGGTATGCCGCCGCATTAAATTCACCGAAACTTTGTGTTATTAGGATACCTGGTACTTTTGTGCTAGCCGGGCGCAAATCTCGCAAATAGCAATATTTTCTCTAAGAAATAACAGTTTTTGTTTTGCGTGTGTAAATTAGAAACAATCCTTTGATAATTAAATTAAATGTTTTAGTTTATATTTTTTCCTTTTCCCATTTTTTTTTTTTTTTTTTACTTTAAAACCCTTTAAGCCGTTTTCCCGTATTTTTCCTTTTCTCTTAAACATAAATTTTGAAATTTATTCATTTACTGACTAATATAACTTTATTTTATAATTTTATTTCTCTGTTTCGGAATAATATTTATTTCCAGTCAAAATAAATCTTTATTTTAGTTAAAGTACTTTCCTTAGTGATTTAACTGAGTATTGCATTTCATTAATCTTCGCACATTGTTTATGATAGAAATTAAACATCTGTCAGTAGATAAACAAAGTAATAACAAGTTTAAATAAATTACTGGAAAGATTGAATGCTTATTTCATATAATCACTATGAAATATTTTTCATCTATAATCTATTGCCAGATTCACGTCGATCGTTAGTTTTTGAATTTTATATGTTGTAAGACTAATGGATTTTTAAGTGAACGGATTGTGTGGTTCGACGGAATATTTTCCCTTGGACCTACTGGCTCTGGCACACTAAAGATGTGAAAATTTTGTGTTCGCATTAGAGGGATCAATTACCCTTTTCCTCTGGCTACCGTAATAAACTATTGACCGTGGAAGACTGTGCCTTTTTTCTGTTAAATTCAGCATTTCGGGATTAGGTCTTTTGTGTTCTGCGAATGACGCTATGCAATATTACTAAATCAGGCCTTGAACATCTATCCAGATCTCTGCAAACTTTTACGAAGTAAAGAAATAAATACCCCTCTAGAAACTTCCTGACATGGTATATATTCCAATGCCTCAGATTTTGTTTTACAAATATAAATAATTTTCTATATGTTCTAAACATTTTAGGGCAATTTAATTCATAATTCACTGAAATGCAATTGGAAAACCCTGCGTTGTACAATTCTCACATTCTAGGTACATTCTAGCAATTTTTGAAGTTTGCTAAAATCTTCAAAACATGAAATTTAACATGCTTTAAGAAAATAACTGAATAAATAGTATCAGAATGTAAAAAAAAAAAATTGGACGGTTTTTCCTATACTTTTTTCCCTTTTTATAAGATGCAATAACGAAGTCGGTATTCGGATTCTGAATCTTAAATCAAAACGAAAGGAGAAATCTTTACAGATTAATCGCGGCACTTTATCGATTTCTAAAAAAAAATCAAAAAAGGAAAAATAACTTTTCGAAATGGAAATACTCTGAGGGTAAAAAATTCACATATTGGATATGAACAAGTATTTTCACTTGGCTGTTGCTAGTTGACAGAACTGTGGAAGAAATCATTTCTTTTAAAAAACAAACTCGTTATTTTCTTTTTTTTAAGCGAAAATTTAAAAATAGTCTTTAAATATTAAAATTGTGATTATAAACATTAATGATAGTGTAGTGATAAATAAATTCCAGATTATATTCTCTTTCATAAGCGCACATACATTTGAATGTTTTAGCTGTATTTTTCATAAATGTTTATAAATCCATAAAAGGTTGTAAACTTTTTTAAAAGTGCATATATCCGTTAACTGTTTAACCCTTTACCTACGGACGGTACTTATAAGTACCACTCACTTTAAACTTTCATCCCATAGTAAATACATTAATATTTTAATGATACTTTGCAAAAACACTCTTTTAACTCCACTTTATCCGTATAGATGACAGCAGTAGTTCTAGGTTTGTTATTTTAGCGAGGAAGTAGGCTATCTTTGACACAGACGATGTGTTTTGCGCCGACATTTTGTATAGATTGTCACGCTCGTCATTTTATTGCTGCAAACACAGTAAAGGATATAAGATAAGTGTTGGATTTTTTTATGTGTTCATTATGATCTTAGAATACAGTTCGACTAGCTATTTTAGATGAACGGTGCATGTATTTGATTTAACATTTGAATTACAAGTGGTACTTACAAGTACCGTCAGTACACTGGGTGTTGGAGAAAAACATCTTGTTTACTTTTCGTCTCTTTAGTTATAAATCGTTTTCATCTGCTTTAAAATGTAATTACTAAAATGTAGTGTAGTAATGATTTCCCTGGTATTTTTTTCTATTTCATTGTTATTTCTTATAGGAAATCGAAAAAGTTGTGGCACCCGCTCTTTTTTGCTATGCTAGAAATGGCATATGTCAATTCATATATTGCATTTGTGGAGATGCGAAAGAACATGTCCTGGGATATAGACGTCGCATAACTAAAGGACTGCTAACACGGTCGAAACCTTAAAAAAATAGGGGGGTTTTTTAACCCTTTCAGGGACAAAGCAATTTCAATGCTAAAGTGTTGAAATAAATGATTGGCACCGGAATTTGCCAAAAAAATTTATTTGTAAATAATAAAAAGGCTATATTTCACATGCTTATTAAATCGAAATTATTTTACCACAATTCTGGTGTCATTGTAAACACCTTGTGAGTTTTCTGTTACGATATTTTAGTCATAGCCTACTAACGGTACTTTAACCTCTTGAGGGGCAAGCAAAAATGTCTAAATATTGCATTCTCGCCGGAAAAATCGAAAAATCTTACTTAATAATTTCTTTTCCTTATTTAAAATAAGGAAAAGAAATTTTTCAACGTTTTTCCCCAAACTTAAAAATATAAAATTTAGTTAAATTTTCTGGTGACATATCTTATTTAAATTTGGTGGGATATATTTTATCTCACTGCCCCTCAAGGGGTTAAAGTACCACTTTGATTACCTCTAATTAATTAAATTTGTCATGGGTGTGTTTTTTTATGTTTATGCTTTAATTTTCATTGTAGTAACTGAAAAATAATATCAGTAGATCATAATGCAGTTGATAAGGGGTTAAATAAAAATAAAATTTTTTATTTAGTACGACATAAATATATACAAACGAGAATGAAAGAAAAATCCATTATAAGCTTTTTTTTCATTTATTAAAGCAGGTGCCTATTATATACGAGCAATCTGAAAAAAAAGCAGGCATTTTGTTTTTTAGAATTTAATGTCGCCCTCGTTAAGGGAAAAGAAACTTTTAATTACAGTTGGAACCCGTCTAATTTCGGCGAAAGAAAATGTTTAAGAAAGTACTGTTTCGTTATTTCATAATAAACCTACAATATTAGTTACAACAAAAAACGCATCTTATATTGGTTACAGTCATTCAGGGTAACTTTGATCCGCATTTTTTCTATTTTCAGATGCCCCACTCTTATTTTAAAAATATTGTTGCAACTAATGGCATAAAAGAGAAGAAATGATCCTAAATTATTTTTTGACTATCACAAATTAAGGAATAATAATGATATAAGCAATAAAAAATGTATTTTTATCCCTGTTCAAAGTTATCCAGCCATGTAGGGTAACTTTGCAACATATTATAAATATCATACTCCCTCCGTCCAAATTAGTTGTCACATTTGGATTGAAAATTTTGTCCCAAATTAGTTGTCACATTTCAAGTAGGTGGAATCATAAATAACTTCAGGTGCAGTTTAGTAGATTAACACCAGTAAAATTATATTGCAATGAAAATAACATGGTAACTGGGTGGTGGAAGTAACTTTCGCCTCACTCGATGATTCACCTCTAGACGGGACGTACAGATGTTGTCATCTAGGCAGTCCATAACAAACTCTCCATTGTTCCATTGAAATAATGTTAACTTGAATGAAAAATTATGGGGATAAGAGGTGACCAAAATTACAATTATGAATAATAATTTAGAAAGTGCCCACAAGAAGGAAATGAATAATGAAGAGTGTAACGCTATATTACAATTTTTATTGCAACATTGGCAAAATGATAAACTGAGCCATGGTTCTATCAGGCAAAGACGTCAAAAATAACAGATGATGGAGTTTACAATGTAAAGTCACAAAAAACTGGTAAATGCGGACGAAGAGAAAAAGATTTTTCTCAGCACTTGAGCAAAATCAAAGATATCCCAATAAAACGAAGACAATCACTTCGGAGTTTATCATCTGCTGTTAGCATTCCTAAATCAACATTACATAGGATTCTCAAGGAGGGAAAAGCTTTGAAGCGTATTTCATCCACTATTAAGCCAAGTCTAACAGAAAAAAATAAGCTGGACAGAATTCGATTTTGCTTACAGCATGTTCAAACTAATGGATGCTTTTCGGAAATGTTGGATCGTATTCATATCGATGAAAAGAGGTTTTATATTACGAAAACCAGTAATTCATTTTACATCACCTAGATGAAACTGAACCTTCGAGGCTTGCAAAAGCAAAAGGTTTATTACCAAAGTAGTATTTATGGCAGCGGTGACAAGACCAAGATGGAACTCGAATACAAACGAAATGTTTGATGGAAAGATTGGAATATGGCCTTTGGTTTATTCAGAAAATGCAAAAAGAAACTCGAAAAATCGTGCAAAAGGAACTGCTGTGACAAAAGTTGTAGAAATTGTTAACAAAGAAGAAATCCGAAAAATGATTATAGAAAAAGTTTTACCGGCTATACATGAAAAATTTCCAACTAGTGAAAAATCGAGTCCTATATACATACAACAGGACAATGCGAAACCTCATTTGGCGGTGGATGATCCCAGTATCACAGAAGAATGTTTAAAAGATGGATGGAATTTGCAATTACAATGTCAACCTCCGAATAGTCCGGATTTAAATGTACTTGATCTCGGGTTTTTTAACGCAATACAGTCATTGCAACATCAGATGACCACAAACAACATTGACAACTTAATTGATGCTGTTGAAACCGCTTTTCAAAATATGGAAGTGGAAAAGCTTGAAAATGTATTTTTAACTTTGCAAACATGTATGGAAAACATTATGCTGTCAGGTGGAGACAACTGTTACAAAATAACTCATCTCAAGAAAGAAAAACTTCGTCGTCAAAATCTTCTTCCGCGAAACCTGATATGTAAACCTGAAGCAATATTATGTGCAAAAAATTCCTTAAAAATCAGTTAAAATTCTATTATTTGGTATTAAAATAATCACAACTTGGCAATTTCATTCTCATTTTTTCCCCACAAATATAGCACTTATTTTGTGACAAATTTTTCAAAGCAAATTTACCGGGTTCGCATGCTCTTAAGCGACGTCCCATTTTGTAAGGATTCTAAAACGAATATACCAGACACATATGATAAGTCAGGCACACGTGGTACTAGACAAACATAGAAAGATAATTTTCTTCGTAATAAATTCACGATTCATTAACTAGAAGATAGTTTTATGCGAATCATTAAAAAAATGGGGCGTGGCTTAAGAGTGTGCGAACCCTGGATTTTTTAAAATTATTTTGTACTGATTTAACCCCTTAACGCTCGAATTAAATTACGGTTTAAAAATTCAAAATTGCTTATTGGCACCACTTTAATGAAAAAGAAATATTCACCTTAATTAATGACAGGTGAAACGATACTAAAATATAGCCAATTTCACTATTTTATAAAACTGGTGGGAATCAAACAAGCTGAGTGAAAGACACAGCCCGTGAATATGACGGGAGCGAGAATTAAGGGGTTAAGGTGGTGAGCAGGGTAAGTAAATGTTGATGACTGATAGCATGGCATCCAGAAATCTCTGAAAAATGTTCAAACAAATTCATAAAATCATCAATATCAATAATCGGTACAAAAGTATTCAAATGTGACAACTAACTTTGGACGGAGGGAGTACAAAATAAGACGTTATAAAAAATGTATTATCTATATCTATTCTATACTAATATTATAAAGAGGTAAAAATTGTTTATTTGTAGAAGGTAAGCTCTGGAACTACCGAACCGATTCGAAAAGTAATGGTATCAAAATGATGGTGTTCGTCCAACTTAGAACATAGGCTATATCTTATGTCCGTGCCACTGACCAAAAGGGGGTGCAGGAGCAAAAAACTTTCTAAAAATGCGATTTTTGTGTTACTGAAGGGCCTAGAAACATGAAATTTGGAATGGTAGTTACTTATAAGATACTAATGATCTCTAAGAACATTTCTTAAAAAAATCGAAATTTAAAAGGGGTGAAAATGCGCGAAAAGCGTTCTAAAAAACGTTCTAAATGGCTATTTTTACGCAATTTCAGGAAGTACCAAACTGATTTAAAAAATAATGGTGTCAAAATGATGGTTTCAACCCTTGCTCTAACATAGGCTACATTTCATGTCGGTGCCATTACACATAAAGGGGGTGCAGAAGCAAAAAAACGTTCGAAATTGCGATTTTTGTGTTATTGAAGGACCCAAATACATGGAATTTGGCATGGTAGTTACTTATTAGATATAAATGATCTAAGAACATTTCTTTAAAACTCGAAATTTAAAAGAGGTGAAAATGCGCAAAAAGCGTTCTAAAAAACGTTCTAAATGGCCTTTTTAAAGCAATCTCAAGAAGTACCAAACTGATTTAAAAAATAATGGTGTCAAAATGATGGTGACAACCCTTGCTCCAACATAGGCTACATTTTATGTCGGCACCTTACCCCCAAAGGGGGTGCAGGAGCAAAAAAACGTTCGAAAATGCAATTTTTTTGTTACTGAAGAGCGTAGAAAAATGAAATTTGGAATGGTAGTTACTTGTAAGATATAAATGATCTCTAAGAACATTTCTCAAAAAAATCGAAATTTAAAAGGGGTGAAAATGCGTGAAAAGAGTTCTAAAAAACGTTCTAAATGGCGATTTCTACGCAATCTCAGAAAATACCCAACTGATTTCAAAAGTAATGGTTGGAAATTGATGATGCTCCCTTACTCCAATATAGGATCTACTTCATGTCCGCGTCACTACCACCTTGCGGTTGCATTTTAAAAAACATTCTAATTTGTGATTTTTGTGATACTGAAGGGGCTAGCAACTTGAAATTTGGCATGGTAATTACTTATGAGATGTAAATGCTCTCTGATTCCTTAAAAATTTTTAATTTAAATGGTGTGGAAATAAACGAAAAGCGTTCTAAAAACGTTCTAAATAGCTATTTCTACGCAATCTCAGAAAATATAAACCGATTTCAGAAGTAATGGTTTGAAATTGATGGTGACAGTCCCTGCTCCAACATAGCCTATATTTTACGTTTTTGTCACTACCACCTGGGGGTTACAGGAGCAAAAAGTGTTCTAAATTCCGTTTTTTGTGTTAAAGAAGGGGTCTAACATTTTAAATTTGGAATCGTAATTACTTCAAAGATGCAAATGCTTACTAAGAATTGTCGAAAGAAAATTCAAATTAAAAAGGATAAGTGAGCGAAAAGCGTTCTATAAGCGTTCTAAATTACGATTTTTATGCAATCGCATGAAATACGAAACCGATTTCAAACATAATGGTTGTAAATTTATGGTGATAGAACCTGCTCAAACATAGGCTATATTTTATGTCGGTGCACAACCCCTAGAGGAATGCAGGAGCAAAAATCTTTCTAAATTGCGATTTCTGCGGTACTGAAGAGGCTAGAAACTTTAAATATAGCACGGTAGTTACTTATAAAATATAAATGTCCTCTACGAACAGTCAAAAATAAATTCGAAATTAAAAAGGGGTGAAGCGAAGAGAAGGAGCGAAAAGCATTCTAAAAGAGTCCTAAATTACGATTTCTATGGAATCTCAGGAAATAATAAACCAATTACAGAAGTTATTGGTTGCGAATCAAGAGTGATAGTCCCTGATCCTATACGGGTTATATTTTATGACGGTGTCACTACCACCTGGTTGGAAGGAACAACAAGAAAGCCTTTAAAAACATCTAAATTCCGTTTTCTATAGAATATTAGGAAATACCAACCGATTTCAAGGTTAATGTTGGCAAATTAATGGTGACAGTCTCTGTTTCGACATTTTTCGAGGCATTCTATTTCCACTCTGTTTCAGCATTTTGTGTTGGTGCCAACTAACAACAGAGAGGAGGTAGACTGTGAGACAAGAATCTTGGAATTTGACATGATGGTTAATTTTAAGATGTAAATGTGTTAAGATGGTTTCTAAAAAATACAAAACTTCAAATGAATACTGAAATGAGCATAAAAGTCTCAAAATACTTTCTAAATTATCATTTATTGCGAATTAGTTTTAGTTCTTCTTATTAATTAAAATCTCATTTCTGTCTATTGCACTTTTATAATGACGTTTAGTCAAACTGTGACTTAATTTGTAAGTGTTGAATTATTCCAAAAAGTGTTCTTCTAATAAAGAATAGGCATGCAAATATCACTTGGCATATTTCAACTATTACGCGAGCAAAGCCGCGGGGTTTGCTAGTACTATTATATTTAACAAAAAAGAAATGTTTATTGTTCATATAAAACATAAAAATGGAGTGAAAAACAGTTTTCAATAACTTAACCCAATAATATAGCCATAGTTACAGTAGTACATACTAGTACTAGTATTAATCAAACAAGAATAAAAAATTTCGAATGCAAAGTTGTCAGATTGGCATCTATTCTTATTCAGAAATTTAGTGACTGTACCAGAAATAAAGAATAGCATTTTATGTTTTATTTAATAAGAGATATTTAACGAACACAGAAAGTGAAAATTCTTCTTTTGAAATTTCCGGTATGAATTTAAAATGTCGGTTTGAAATTTGAGACCAAACTGGAATCCCTGGTCGAATGTATGGAATGTCAAATTTGAGTAGCTCAGACCCAAATAATGTCTATAAATGAATTTTATGTATTTTACACATATTTTTTATAATATTTACATGTTATATTCAATGCACACTTTCGGCATAAATATATAATATATGTGCACATATGGGGAATTTTTGAAAAGTAAATTGTATTTCCGTATAATCATGAGATGTGATTTTCATTTTTGTAATTTTTTTTTATCATTATTTCTCATAGTTTTTATGATCAGAAAATTATACAGTATTTATCAGTAAACAATAAACCTATGCCTAACTTTGAGCCGGCTGAAAGTTATACTAAAAATAAGGTAAAATGGTAGTGCTTTCTAATTTTACATTTTACTGACTATTAGTAAATACATAATCGCAAAGTATTAACACATTTATAACATTTAGATACTAATATGTCTGATAAATGCGTATATTGTTACTTACTATAAAAATTTAATTGGATTACAACAACTTCAAAACAGCATTCAAAATTAACTTGAAAACAGTGCTTCACAATAATATCTGGATGATGCAATTATTTGTGTATAATGTTGCCAATTTATGTTCTAAAATAAAGAGTAGAAAGCGCAGTTTATAACCTTGCCAACAGAGTGTAGCACTGGAGTTTATCCAGCCTTTTGAAGTCAAACATGTTAAAAATTAGGACGTGGAGCAAAGTTACACCCCATGGATCAAAGTTACCTGAATGACTAAAGTCAAACTGTGAAATATTATTTTAACCGAAATGTCACTGCTCTTCTATAAAGGTACTCTAATTTTTTGTAAAACATTGCGTTTTATCAGTGTGTGATTTTAACTGCGTTATTTTCAAAAGTAAGGCAGTGATCGGAGTAAAAAAACAGCCGGCATCTTGTGACAGTCTCCTGAGTTACATGACTCGCAACTGGTAGACTTTACACTATATGTCTCCTCCTCTTTATTTATAACTCCATTATGATTATAATAAACATGGCTATAAGCATTCAACTTTGCATAACATTCTAGAAAAAAATGCTGCATAAATGGAAGCCTGCCTATTTTCTATATTATTCTCCAATTTTAATGCAGCATATCTCAAACACGAAGATTGGGTATTAAATTGATTTTGAATTCTCATTTCATTATTTAAAATTGAATTCAAATTTATACATATATCAAAACATTGAGATAATGCTTTTATTTGCTCAAAGAAAAATATTAATTCCACCGAAATGCGCTTGTGAAACTGCTTCACGAAATATATATGCAGAAAAAAAATCGCTTATTTCCCCTATGGAACTAATAAATCTTGGAGACCAGGAACAAGTACCATGAAGGGAATTCAAAGTAATCCCTTTTTTCTTCATCGATTTACTGGCAAAAGAATCGAAATCAAATCTCTCAAATACCCCAACGTTCGCAGGAAAATAATAAAGGCATCAGATTGATATGGAAATTAAATGGAACTGGCTATTCAAGTTTCAGTTGACAATAAGGATTCTGAAGGTTCCTTTGGAATTTTTTCAAAATGAATTTTATTATTACGAAACCGTCTTACAATGTACAAAGTTTTTTTTTCTCTTTATTTTAGAAAGGACGTTAGAAGTGTTATAGAAAGTGTTTTCTAGCGTCTTTGAGCAAAAATTTGCTTATGTGTTTTTTTTTTTGTTTTTTTTAGTTTACAGTTTGTAATATTAAATTTTGCAAAAAGTTTCTTCTAAAAGCATATGTACGCAACTATTTTATGCGCTAGGATTTACATATAAAAATATCCCTTATGCTATGTTTTTAGGGTTTCGTTCATCTTACGAAACACTTATAGTCTCGCTTCTCTGTCTGCCCGCCATTTTAAAGGCTTATTTTATTTATATTTAGTTAGTTAGTTATTAATTAATTTATTTATTTTGCTCAGTGGTAATTTCTAAAACCTCTTTTTTCTCAGACAGAGAAAATTTGGAATTTCAATATTAACAAATCTGGAGGCTAGAATATATATGTTTGTTTGCTGCTCCCATCTACTAGTAATTTTTTATAAATAAATATGGGCATTTTTGGCCAAGTTACCATTATAAGCATTAATCAGGAATTGAAAGGATTTTTTTCTTTTTTCTTTTGAATTTTTATAAATGTTAACATCCTTTTTTGGCGCCCACTAGTGAGTGTTTGGAAGGTGAAAGAATTAATATCTATTTTTCCTGAATTATTTGAACATTTTAAATAAATTTTAAAGAAGTTTTTGCTTTTCAAAATTTTAGATTTTATTTATACTTATGCTAATTTTTTTAATTTGCTGAATTGAAAAATATTCGGATTTTTTATTTTATTTAAATAATTTTACTTGAATATTTTTTATTTAATTTAAAATTGTTTTTGAATTATTTTAAAATAAATGTAATGCTGCTGCCATTTCTGAATTAACGATTTTGATTTATTAATTTAAGGATAAAGTGTTTTAACACTAAAACTACCGTGAGGGGTCGTGTGACCCCTACGAAATTAATATATATTCGGTTTAAACCAGATAATTTTTTATAAAATAAGTTTAAAAGACAAAAGGGAAGAAAAATGTTAGGTAAATAACTTAAACAATTTTGAATAAAAATTCTGGTGACAAATATTTTTATAAAACTTGATTCAAATTCACGGTCTTTTTAGTGTTAAAAGAGCTTATTAACCCTTTCCGCTGCGGTGTCCTTAAAAAAAGACACATAATTTTAATTCCAAACTGACAAACGGCATCAGGAATATTTAACTAAAATTTTCCTATTATAATATACATGAAAATAAGAAAGTTCACATTTCTACTAATTCCTCCCTTAATTGCCCAGTGGCCGAGAGGTTCTGCTCTCGAAGCTGGTAGACGGGAGGTGCTGGGTTCGATCCCAATCGCGCCCGTCGGCCTAATCGTTCGGAGTTTTCGTGGTTTTCTTCGAACCTTGATTCTCCAAGCGTTAATATGGGTTAGGTTCCCTTAGAAAGACCTCCACGGCAGGCACTCCCCCCCCCCCTTAGGGCCCATATCCCACGTGCAGATAATTGGTCGACATAAATACAACCAACCAACCAACCTCCCTTAATTGCGTTTAATACCACGGCATACACGGACAAAGACAAGACAGAAATTCTTGCCAAGTCTTATGCGGAGCAGTTTTCCCCAAATCCTTACCTTGCTAGCCCTAACCATTATTTTGTAGTCAATGAAACTGTTAAAAATTTCTTAGCTACCCCTCCCACGGACCCACTCCCAGATATTCAACCAATAGTAATTTCTAATATCATCAAAAATCTTAAAAACAGAAAAGCCCCTGGATACGATAATATAACTAATTATGCTCTTAAAAAAAATCTTCCTTGCAACTGTATAACTTATCTTACTAAATTTACAAATGCTATCCATCAATATTATTACTTTCCTAAAGCTTGGAAGACATCTATTATTGCACCTATTCCTAAACCTCATTGTAATCTTCAAGACCCGACTAACTATCGTACCATCTCTCTTTCACCTTCTATTAGCAAAGTCGTTGAGCGAGTCATCAGGTCCCAGCTACATGACATTCTAGACGAACAGAACATTCTCATTCCTGAGCAATTTGGCTTCAGAGCTAAACATTCTACATCACATCAACTTCTTCGTATTGTAGGGTTCTTAAGTGAAAAGCTCAACACGAATAAACCAGCTGCGGCTGTCTTTCTTGATGTCGCTAAGGTCTTTGATAGGGTCTGGCATATTGGCCTTATATACAAACTAATTAAGCTTGGTATTAATGCTAGACTTATCTTTCTCATACATTCATACCTTAGCGACCGCACCTTTCGAGTCGGCCTTAACAATATACTTTCCACTCTATACCTTATTCTCTCTGGTATTTTACAGGGGTCGGTTCTCGGCCCTACATTATTTAACATATTCTTTAACGATATTCCAAGAACACTGAGGACTTATCTTGCCCTGTACGCGGACGACACGGAAATGTACGCCTCTGCACACCACCCATACACTTTATACAAAATTATCCAAAAACACATTGATAAATTCCTTAACTGGTGTACCCTTTGGCGTGTTAAGCTCAACGAGAAAAAAACAGCTGCTGTCTATTTTTCTAGAAAATTAACTTTTCCCAATCGTATTACCATTAACAATACTACTATTCCCTGGAATAACGACGCTAAGTATCTGGGAGTTACCCTTGATAGGAGATTAACCTGGAAAAGACACTTTATCAACATTCGAGGCAAAGTTGCTGGTTTCTCCCAAGCCCTCTCTCTATTCACAATAAACTTATCTTGTATAATGCTTGTATAAGATCTATTTTTACCTATGCTTGTCCTATCTGGGGATTCGCATGCAAAACTAGTATGGACTATCTGTACTGTGCTCATAACAGGAATCTTCATTATGTCCGTAATGGTCATCATTATCTTCGTAATATCACTATCCGCAGGGATCTTAAAACCACCTCCTTAAAACAGCGTATCCGTAAGCTTTCTAACACTTTTTAAAAGTCTGTATATAATCTTCCTAACCAAATTATAGCGGAACTACCCGATTACGAGGTGTCCGACCACACTAATAGAAAACGCCCTAAATACTCGCTTTTGCTTAACGATGAAGACTGAGTTTCCCTCATCTTCTGCTTTACTTAACCTTTCTGTTTGTTCTGACTGTTTATAGTATTAAAAAAATAATAACTCCTTATCTGCTATATTTTTTAGCATTTTTATTAATTATACTAATGTATGGTCTCTGGTCTAATTATACTAATGTATGGTATGACCCCCCCCCCCCCCCCGGTAGCTTTTTCGCCTTTTCCTTCTTTTTTGGAACTAATGGATTTTTTTTCTTTTTCTTTCTTCTTTTTCCTTTTTAAATCATGTTATACTAGTACTTATGTACTTTTTATTTTATGTTAATCTTTTCTTATTCTTATAAGTAATTTTTAATTTTGTGGCTACCAGCCACGTCTAAACGTTATTTTTTTAAGACTCCCTAATGCCCTTGCAACCAAAGCGATATAAGTAAGCGTCCTATCTTAAATGGGAGAAATAACCGCAAGATTAAAAGCGAGGTCACATCAATCAAGGTCATGCGCCAAGTAGCGGATGGAGTGTGAACTACAGGTAGATACCTAACTGTTTTCTTACTCACACCACTAAAATTATAATGTTCTTTTCAGCTTTATTAATAACTGCAGTGCTTTTGGTAAGGCGAAGAAAACTTCGTAGTGTGAAGTGCATCTGGCTGCCCCTCTCGTTATATTTGCAATACGCCGTTATTTTTGCAATAAATGTGGCAAACAAAATTCGTTTCCATGAGTGACTGAAGATTTAGAAAATACACGCCACTCTAAAAGCCCGCGTACGTGAATTATCACTCCGTCCACTAGGTGGCGCAACTGTGTTAATTTACGCCTGATTCCAGCATTAAGTTTGTTCGCTTACTTATAACGCTTTGCTTGCAACACAATCAGCTTTCCACTGGCACAATCGGCTTTCCAGTTGCTACGCAACTAGGTAGTCCACTGAGATATTTACATTGTTGTTACAGCAAGTTCATATTTTCTAATAAATTCTTTTATAAATTGCGGTGTCAGTCCATTATTTCATTAGTTTACAAACAGAATTACCCCGCGTCGGTAAGGGTTAAACGAAACCCAGTGTGTACAGAGATCACACTTACAAACTTGTTTTCCTTTACGATCATTGTCCAGATATCGCAAAATACACTTCTTTTGCATTTATGCATTATTCTCTTCCGTATCCTTAAGGGGAAGGTTGTACTTCGCTGGCCTAATATTCACATGATTTTTTAGTTTTTAGGTAGATTTCGTAAGAAATACTGCCTATTGCAGTCGTTACCATTGTGCGACTTTTGAAAAATTCCTTCATAACTTTTCATTATCGGACCCCAGGAACCTAAAACCACCCCCACCTAAAAAGTTTATATATATATGTATGTATGTATATATGTAATAAATTTTGTCCGCACGGTAAGTCACAATTATTCACAGATCGTCTTCGAATTCGCCAAACACATTGAGATGGCTAATATCGCGGCAGGGATGGCAAATGATAAAAATCAGCCCAAGGCAGTAGAAATGGGTGAGGGTTAAAAATTTTGAATACCGCCTTAACATAATTCTGATAAAACCAGCTCTTACAGAAATATGGCAAGAAAATTTAAAAAAAAAAAAAAAAAAGATCGTTATAGCAGTTGCCAACAATTAAAAAAAACAATAAAATTCTTACCACATTAATTACTTTTCTATTACAAGATTTCAACGTGAAAAAAACAAATCAATATATAAAGTACGATATCGTATATCCATGCATATAAGGGGATTTAACGTAGGAGGGACCCTGTTCTTGTCTCCAAACACCGCCATGTTTGTCGCCAAATTTGGCGACCAAAATTAGTCACCAAAATTGACAGCAACTTTTCGATATTTCTAATATTTCGCCAAATTCCCATTGATGTCTATTGTAAACCAGTAGGGTTTACTTGCTTTGAGAAAATCAACATATTGAGATATTTTAATGCAACAAAAATTAGCTTTTACCGAAAAATGAAATTAAAATCTCCTCAAAAGCGACCAGATAAAATCGTGAAAGTGAGTTTATTTCTAGTCTTCATTTAGTTTTTGTTGGTGAAATTAGTACCTAACTTCGAAATCTACCTGCGCCTGTAGTTCGAGCCTCAGGGATTTTCTTTTTCCATTACAAAGAAAAGCGATATCATCTTCGAACTTTTGCATTATATTTATTGACATTTCCCTTATAAAGGAAGCTCGAGTATTATGGAATGGTCGGACAATGTGGAATACATGAACATCTGGCACATACAGTGTTGCAGGCAAGCGCAAATCTACCAAACGACTTCCTATTACGTACCCAATGAGGCACTGAGCTTAGAGTCCAGCGACATCGAAAGCCCCTTCATCGCGAAATTGAAAATGTTTTAGAGTATATATCGATAGTAAAAAGTCGTACGAAAAAAATGAGCTAGGCATGATTAGGTTTGACAAGCCGAAAATAGGTTTAATTAAATTAATTATTATTAAAAAGCTATTGTGCTTTGCTGTCATCGCGGGCATTGATCACTCTTCGAGAATTTTACAGAAAATTTTGTGGTCATCCTTAAAAACTTCGTATGACAAAATCATACCTATTTTAAGGAAGCGGGCTGTGGTAAAATTTCACATTTATTTTGCTTTGAATTTTTACTGGTGGCTGCATTATTTAGCGTCTGGACGCTGGCCAAGTATCGGCTTTCCTCGAAAACGGTAAATCATTTCAGCTTTTTAATAATAATTAATTTAACTTATTTTCGGCCTCTCAAACCTAGTCATACGTAGCTAATTTTGTTCGTATGACTTTTTACTATCGATTTACATAAATATTTTTCGATTCCGCGGTGACAGGGCTTCCGATGTCACCAGTTCCCGGACTACCTGTTCTGTTTGGATGTCTGTTGTTGGAACGACGCGTGAAATAAAATCTTATTTGCAATTTTTGCAATTTTTTGCTCATTGTCAGTTATGTTAACCAAATTCAGTATAAAGCTGAACAGTTACATTTAATGCTGTGTCATGTTGGTCAGTTTTCCTCTATGCTAAATTGTTGACAAGTGAAGAGGCTAGGTTTTTCAAGATGTTGTGTCGAGTAATATGGAATATCATTTAGACCACTATTTCAAGACGTGTCTAAAAATTAAAACATTTTTTCAAAAAATCTGAAGATTTATATATGATGTACTTATTAAATAATTTTGGTTATTCTTTTAAATCGTGGTTTTTCATTATAATATTCCTTATAACTATATTACATATAATCTGACATCATGTTGCCCTTACCCGAAAAGTGTAACTTTTTCTACCCCTTGAGGGGCTGTGGAATTTATTATATTTCACCTATGTTTAATCAAGATTTCAACCAGAAACATTTAAATAAATTTTACTTTTCTAACTTTAATGGAAAAAAGTTGGAAAAAATGCTTTTCCTTATTTTGAAGTAATTTTTTTCTAAAATTGCAGTGTAAATTCGACGTTACAGAGACATTACAGAGAGGGTTACAGAGGGTTACAGAAACGTTGCAGAGACAGACAGAGACGCTACAGAGACAGACAACGTTACAGAGACAGAATAACTTGTCCCTAAAACGGCCAAATGCTAAATATTCATATATATATATTTCCCACTTTAACAGCATTAAAAATGTGTTAAGAAAGAGTGAAAGTTTATTCTTTACTAACTTTTAGCGCGTCTAATTTCTTTTTTATGTTGGCCTAAAAATAAATATGTAAATGGTATTCCATAATTCATAATACTCTAATTTCCTTTATATTTAAATTTTTGTGTATAAAAAAATAAATAATATGCCTTCCGCAGCATAGAGTTTATGCAAGTGCACGAAGTGAACTTCAAATCGGGCTATCGTCGCAAGTATCTAGAAGAAATTTGGTGCTAAAATTACGAAAAGGTATTAAATTATCTGGAACTGATACCAACATTTAGTTTTAAAAGTTGATTTTTGACAAATGGAGGTAATATGAAGACAAAAAGTCATTTTTGTTTTAATCTTTCGTTTACGTTTGTGAGCTCAAAAAAATAATGAATCAATGAACATTATAATTTTCGGCGGGATAAGCTCAGTAAAATCTATAAACTTTTTAAAAAAGAAATGACGGAAATTGGTTTAGTAGTTCTTGATAAAAATGGTCTCTCAGTTTGAAAAAGATTGTTTGAAGAAAAAAAAGTTTAATCCTTTCAGAAGAAAACTTCTGATTCTAAAATGTTAAAATGATTGAATGACACAAAGAATTTACACGAAAGTTTATATGAAATTAAGTAAAGCGTTTCTTCGAGTATATAATACTAGCAAACCCCACGGCTTTGCTCGCGTAATATTTGAATATGCCAAGTTGTATTTATATGTCTAATTTTTATTAAAAGAAATTATACTTTTAGGAATAATTCAAAAATTACTATTTAAAACACAGTTTGACAAAACTTCATTATTACACTGACTTAGGCAGAAATAAGACATAAATTAATAAAAAGAAATAAAACTAAATAAATGATAATTTAGAAGATATTTTGAAACTTTTATGCTCAATTAATACGCTCATTTCAGTATTCATTTGAAGTTTCGAATTTTTTAGAAACCATTTTCGTACATCTTAAAATTAACCATCATGTCAAATTCCAAGTCCTACCAACTCTCTCAATAAAAAGAGCTATGTTGAAATAGGAACTGTCACCATTAATTTGCCAACATTAACTTTTAAATCGATTTGTTATTTCCTAATATTCCACAGAAATGTAATTTAGAAAGCTTTTAAAGGCTTTTCTTAGAACGTTTGTTGTTCCTGTGAACCTCAAGTGGTAGAATCATCCGCATAAAATATAGCCTGTGTAGGATCAGAGACTGTTACCATTGATTCGCAACTATTACTTTTATAATCGGTTTATATTCCCTGAAATTGCATAGAAATCGTAATTTATGACTTCTTTAGAACGCTTTTCGCACCTTCCCTTTGCTTCACCCCTTTTAGTTCGAATTTATTTTCGACAGTCCTTCGAGGGTATTTATATTTTATAAGTAACTACCATGCCATATTTAAAGATTCTAGCCTTTTCAGTATCACATACATCGCAATTTAGAAAGTTTTTTGCTCCTGCAACCCTCTGGTGGTAGTGGCACAGACATGAAATATAGCTTATGTTTGAGCAGGTTCTATCACCAACAGTTTGTTACAATTATTTATTAAATCGGTTTGGTATTTGATAAGATTGCATAAAAATTGTTATTTAGAACGCTTTTCGCTCACTTCATCCTTATAAATTTGGAATTTTTTTTCGACTGTTCTTAGAAAGTAGTTGCATCTTGTAAGTAAATACCATGCCATATTTCAAAATGTTAGACCTCTCAGTTGTGCAAAAACTCAAATTAGAACATGTTTTGCTCTTTCAACCCTCAGATGGTAGTGACAGCAACATAAAATATAGCCTATGTTGAGCAGGGACTATCACCATCAATTTATAACCATTACTTTTAAAATAGGTTTGGTATTTCCTGAGATTGAGTAGAAATCACAATTTAGAAAGATTTTAGAACGCTTTTCGCGCATTTTCACCCCTTTTAAATTTCCATTTTTTTTTTCGAAATAGTTCTTAAAGATAATTTATATTTAATAAATATGTACCTTGTCTAATTTCAAGTTGTTAGCCGCTACCGATCACAAAAAGCGAAATTTAGAATGTTTTTTGCTCCCGCAACATCCAGGTGATAGTGAAACCGACATGAAATAGCGTCTATTTTAGAACAGAGCTGTCAGCATCAATTTCCTACCATTACTTTTGAAATCGGTGTGATTCTTCCTGAGATTGCTCACAAATCGGCATTTAGAACGTTTTTAGAACGCTTTTCTAGCATTTTCACCCCTTTTAAATTTCAAATTTTTAAAGAAATGTTCATAGAGATCATTTATATCTAATAATTATATACCATGCAAAATTCTTGAATCTAGGTCCTTCCATAATTCAAATATCGCATTTTTAGGACGTTTTTTGCTGCTGCATCTCCTCTGGGGTAGTGGAAACATAAATGAAATATAGCCTATTTTGGAGCAAATGCTGTCACCATCATTTTTACACCATTATATTTGAAATAGGTTCGGTACTTCCTGAGATTGCATCGAAATCGCAATTTAGAAAATTTTAAAACGCTTTTCGCGCATTTTCACCCTCTTTTAAATTTCGATTTTTTTAGGAAATGCTTTTAGAGATCATTGATATCTTAGAAAAACTACCATTCCAAATTTCATGATTCTAGGACCTTCAGTAACACATAAATCGCAATTTTAGAACATTTTCAGCTCCTGCACCTCCTTTGGGATAGTGATACCGACATAAAATATAGCCGTTGGAGCAAAGGTTGTCACCATTATTTTGACACCATTATATTTTAAATCATTTTGGTATTTCCTGAGATTGTGTAGAAACCACCATTTAGAACGTTTTTAGAACGCTTTTTGTGCATTTTCACCCCTTTTAAATTTCGATTTTTTTAAGAACTGTTTTTAGAAATCCTTTATATCTAATAAGTAACAAATATTTAAAATTTCATATTTCTGGGCTCTTCAGTAACGCATAAATCGCATTTTTAGAACGTTTTTTGCTCCTGCACCCCCCTTTTGCGCCTCCTGGGGCATCCCCCTTTGCGCATTTTCACCCCATTTAAATTTCGAATTGTTTATGAACTGTTCTTAGAAATCCTTTATATCTATAAGTAAGTAATATTTCAAATTTTATATTTCTAGGCCTTTCAGTAATGCATAAATCGGATTTTTAGAACGTTTTTTGCTCCTGCACCCCATTTGGGTTAGTGGCACCGACATAATACATACCTATGTTAGAGCAAGGGCTGTCATCATCAGTTTGACACCATTATTTTTTAAATCGGTTTGGTATTTCCTGATATTCTGTGGAAACCACAATTTAGAACGTTTTTTAAAACGCTTTTTGTGCATTTTCACTCCTTTTAAATTCCGAATTTTTTAGAGAATGTTCTTAGACATCATTTATATCTTATAAGTAACTAATATTCCAAATCGTATATTTCTAGGCACTTCAGTAACACAAAAATCGCCTTTTTAGAACATTTTTTGCTTCGGCACCCCCTTTGTGGTAGTGGCACCGACATAAAATATAGACTATGTTCTAAGTTGGACTAACACCATCATTTTGATATCATTACTTTTGAAATCAGTTCGGTAGCTCCAGAGATTACCGCTAACAAACACACGAACAATTTTTATTTCTAGTTTCTAGGTGATTTGGTCGAGAGCCCGGGGCCACTTGCCCCACATCCCCGTCGCATAAGACTGGAAGAAGATAACTGGTGAGTTATGCATAAACGTGATGTTAGCATGCCAAGCTTTAATAGATGGAATCAGGAGGACGGTAAAGCAGCAAATACCCCACCAAAAAAAAGACCCAGAACACTGACCATATATTTTTACATAATTAAATTTAGAAAATTTTTCCTAAGAAAAAACTGAAAGAAAATTAACGGGATTGATGCTGCCCCCGGTAGCGCAGATCACGGCCCTGAAAAGGGCCCTTTGCTAGCCGTTAGGTTCGCATCAATGGAGAACTAAGTACGAAATGCCCCTCAGCTGAGGCTGAGAGGGGTATAAATACTATCAGAGCGAAAGAGGCGGATTATAATGTTAGTATGGATAAAGCAAAATTTAGTTTTCAAATACTGGGGCCAATGTGGCATTTGAAAATTAAAATTAAGTAGTATACATTATAAACCGGTGCCCTTCAAGGAATTAATGTTCAAGAAAACCGTTTTCTGGCAGCTGCTGCATTACATTGAAGGAGCAAAATATATTTTAAAAAGTTGGAATATCACGAAACTGTTTTAGGGCCACAATCTAAACACTTAACCCCTTGGGGACGAGTGGCACGTATACGTGCCGCATGAAGCCCTCAGAATCCTTCTTTTTCCTCACCAGTAAAATTTTACTGTAAAATATGCCTTATTTAATCAGCGCATTTTCTCGATTCAAGAAGACACAAATTTCTGTTTTTAAAAAACGGTGACAAAATATTAAAAAATTCGTAAAAGGGTCCCGTCCCGAAGGGGTTAAAGGATGCAAAAAAAGAAAAAGAAAAAAGAAAAAACAGAAAATTTTGACCCAAAGAAATAGATACCCTTAATACGGAAAACGGAAGAAAACATTTTGATATATGGTGACACTTGGTTTTAAACGTGCTATTCACTATCTTCAAGATTTCACAGCTGTTTTTAATATGATTTAGGGTGCTTAGATTTTATTCAGTATTCGTACATGCTAAAGAGATGAAATATTAATGAAAAGGAAAAAAATTGCCTTAAACTATTTCTTAAAAATTTAAGATATTACCAATAACAAAAATGTAAAAATGGAATTTAGTAGCTGTTACCTATATGATCTATACATAGTAATTTCTGAAGACTCGAATATTTGATTCTTAAATGAATAGATAAAATGCTTATCAGGAACAAGCGGATACAAAAGACTGAAATTATTTTTTTTTTCATTATTTCGCATCGAAATCAAATATTATACAAATACAAAACATTTATTACTCAAAAAATAAATCCTCCGAAATGCACTTCAGAAACTGCCTCGAAAAAGAATATATAGGAAAGGAAAATCTTTCATTTATCCAATGCAAAGAAATATAAGAAAAAGTTCCAGCGTTGGTTTCTCTATCGCAAAAAACCGTTTACATGATGGCGCACATCACCTCGCGGACGGAATACATATTTTTTATATAATTCTGCTCATGGAAAAGGGTGAGTTGTGATTTAATTTTTTTTAATGATTACCCCCACACTCCACCGAAACACCACAGACACCACTCCCTTTCCCATAGCTGCAGAAATCCCTAAGGGTTCTATAAGACCCTTCAGGATCCTGAAGATGATCACAGATAAGATACGAAACGTCGATTCTATTATTATTTTAATGTTTGATATCATATAGATGTATTTTTTGTGTACTATTCAGCAAGTTTTGTATGGTTTACGTACAAAATTTTTAAAATTAATTTTATGGTCAAATAGTCCAATTAGCATTTACTTATGTATTAGTTGGAGTGTGTGGAAGACTAAGACATGGGTTGTTTTCCTATTACAAAAAGGTTCTTTAATGAATTTTTTTCTCCTGCTCAGGAGCCGAATCACTGATTATCTTTAGGTCAACGGAAAAATACCAAGCTTAATATAGGCAAATGTCGAGATCTTCAACGATTTGACTTCATATAGCGAACTAAAATTGTATTTAATGACCGAATTGCTTCAGAATTTTGTTGTATTTGACACAAGAATTCAAATTATTATCTGTGGAAATCAAAATTACTTTTGATCTTTTTCTCAACGACATGATCTTTTTCTATGGAGCAGAAATGTATACCTACGCAACCACTAAAGCGGAATGCAGAACCAGAAAATCTCCTGCAATTATCATCTACTGAACTGGATATAAAAACTGTATAAAGCAATCGAATTACAGATTTCACATTAGTTTCACCATTTAGAAGTTTATACGTTGTTATTCGACATTAAAGATTTCACATTAGTTTCACCATTCAGAAGTTTATATGTTGTTATTGGACATAACAGATTTCCATTAGTTTTACGAATCAGAAGTTTATACCTTGTTATTTTCGACAGTAGAAGTTTCACATTTTTTTCATCATTCGTTTATGCATTGTTACGCATACTAACAAAGTAATACCGATTGTAAATCAAAAGTGATTTAATTTATTATACGGACAATCTTTGGTATCTTATTGGTAGCACTTGATAATAAAATGAGTATTATGCTAAAAGTTTTAAAATGTATTTTCATTGTAGGAATAATGCACAATTGTTTAGATTACCTTCTACTCCCTCTTTTTCTGCTAACTAGCAATGCATCTAAAGGCCATTAGCTTTAAAATTACAGGGCAGGGTAGGCTTAAGGGGCATAGATACATATTCTAAAAAGGGCTCCGCGTGTCAGAAAGGTTGAAACAACTGGTCTAGATAACGTGGAACACATTTCTTATGCATTAAAAAATTACGCATGATACACTTTCGGCCGCCTTTAATATGAAAAATTATTGGAATCATTTTCGATATGTAATGTTACTTGGTTCAAAACATGATTTGATTTTCCTAAGTTTTACAACTACTTTAACCCTTTACATCCTGACGGTACTTATAAGTACTATTTAAAAAAATTCAATGTCTTTCGTCGTTTAATAAAAGTAGATTGAATTTTTCATACAAAATACTTTGCTACATCACATTCAGTAAGCACAGCGAAACAGCTGAAGTTAAATATTTTTAGTGTGATTATTTTCTCAACCATTTACTTAAAAGTAGTTTTTATCCTATTAAAAAATGTTATACGAAAAATTTGCAATTACAAAACACTTTTCTGTTTACAGATAGTATCACAATACATTTATTTACACTGTTCTCATAAGAATTGTGAGATTTCTATAATAGTATTTTTCGTTAATTAATCTAATTTTTCTTATAAATATTTTGCAAAAAGAGCGAGATTTCCATAACAATATTTTTCGTTAATTAATCTAATTTTTCTTATAAATATTTTGCAAAAAGAGCTCTGACTACCGATTTATTAAATCAGTTGTAATTAAAAAAATAATCTATAAATCAAATTATTATTATAGGGTGACCGCGCCAGTAGTTGATACTTCTCCAGTAGATGATCAAATTTTTGAAATATTGCGCCATTTCAGGCGGAAATGAGTTTTACATGTAGCACTATACATAATATTTTTGTTTGAATATGTGAGCACCTGTTGTTACATTGTTGTTAGCTGCTTGCTGTAAGAGAAGCCATTTTATGATTTTTTTTTTTTTATTAGAAAATGTAAAAATTTAGTTTTTGATTAGTTGGAGACAGTTACGGTAAGTTAAAATAATCCACTTCCATCTTGCTTATTTCAAATAATAGTTATATATGAATTATTGTTAGTCACAGATTAAGCATGATATTTCAAAGATTACTTTTTGAATTTTCGACTGATTTCTTCGATTGATCAACTACTTGGAAAATGGCAATTAAAGAAACTACTTACTTATAATTTTGTACCTATTTAATTTCAGCAGAATTCCTTTTTGCCCATTATAGGACGTTCATTAAGGATTGTAGCAATCGTGTTAGTTTACTTCTAAAACTTAAAAGGAAGGAAATATAATAAAAACCCCGTAGCACCGACCTTATTTGATCAACTACCGGCTCGGTCACCCTAGATGTTGTTCTGGATATCTTAGACATTAACATAAAAAATTATTCATGTGAAGCAATTTTTGTATTCAAAATTCAGGATATAAACCGTCAAAAAAATGTAAATCTCGCCTTATTCCCTCTATTGTTATTATGGCACTATAAAAGATTAAATATTATTACATGGATGAAAAGTTAATAATACGAAAAAGATTGGATTGGACCGTTGCCTCTTGAAAAATTAATAAACCGGAGCCGGCAGCACAGACAATTACCTCATCCAGTTCACGGATGAAATTCTAGAAATAGTAAAATCTTGATTCGCATATTAAAACGCAATCGGCCTGCCAAGTCATATCTTGGTGGAAAACACCTGAAAAACCGATTTTAGCGGCTGACTCGTAGGTTTACCATTCTGTTTTCCTGCACCCAAAGCTACGAAAACATGGAGGACTGGGAGCAGGAAAACACAATGGTAAACCTACGAGTCAACCACTAAAATCGGGTTTTCAGGTGTTTTCCACCAAGATATGACTTGGCAGGCCGATTGCGTTTTAATATGCGAATCAAGATTTTACTACTTCTAGAATTTCATCCGTGAACTGGATGAGGCAATTGTCTGTTCTGCCTGCTCCCGGTATATAAGATATTGCCAAAAATAACAAAAGAGTAAAAATAGCATTGAAGAAGCGTCGCACATACGGTTGATATAAAAGAGCTATGAATAGGAGAAGACAGATAGTGTAATGTCTACGGGTTGCGAATGAAGTAACTGAGGATGTAGTCACAAGATGGCGACTGAAGATTGTTTATACCGGATCAGGGCCTGATTAACGCCGGGCCAAATTTCCAACAGTTAAAACGAATGGGAATTTTTGTTTATTTATGACAGAAATTATGCATCTATTGTAGAGAGAATTCTATAATATTAAGGCATTTAAATAAGGCGAAAATTTCTATTCAGATTTACTGGTGAAAATTTACCTCACTAGTAACGCAATATACTGTCAATAACAAGAGAATTATTTATGCAGACAAAATATGGCAGAACCGCAGGACCTGACTGCCAGTAGTGCAAACTTCCACCACTCAAAAGGAACATACGAGGATGAATCAAAAAGTAATGCCGCCATTGCTCTAAATTTTCTTTCTTTCACAATTACTGGACTACTATTTATGTTTGATATTATAGAGATAACCTTAATCTAGTCATTTAGTTATATCCTTTTGAAGTTGACTGATTAGAACAAGTTGGAAATTGCACCTCAAACGTGTCAAATGATGTGCGTTCGTACTGTAACTAGTTTTATAAAAACTTTTTGCAACGCATATTGTACTGAATATATATTTTAATGCATTTCATGAGTGCATATCCATTTCATTCTGTTCGGAAGGCTGTAACATCATTAAAATGCACTTGTGAAATAAACTTTTTCCATTCGCCATAATGCAACGGGAAACTTTTGACTGTCTCTGTAATTAAACTATACATCCGATTTTCATAAAATTTGAAACGACCCGACAAAAATTTGCAACAATTATATAGTTAAAATTTCAGATCATTCGTTTGGATAGTTTTTGTTTTGTTATATGCGGACGGACGGACAGTCGGACCGAACGACGACTAGGTGCTGCGTATTTATATAATGACGAACGCGCATAAAAATGGATCTGAAGCTAAAAAAATAAGAGTCGTCATTGAATTTATGGCAAAAGAAGTTTATGCACCTCAGGAAATCTCTAATCGCTTGAAGAATGCTTATGGGGACACTGTAATGGACATCAGCGCGGCGTTAGGTGAAGAAGTTTGGAAACAGAGAAACGGAAAGAGCAGATAAACCCAGAAGCGGCCGGATGGCAACATCAGTCACAGATGCAAATCGAGAACTTGTTGGTGAACTGATTCGAGGAGACAGATGCTTTCTCCCCTTGGGGACGAGCAACCGGTATACGTGCCGCGTAAGGTGCTCAGAGTCAGTGATTATTTTCACCAGTAAATTTTTATTGTAAATTTTGCCTTATTTTTGTTTCCGAAAATTACATTTGGCGATCGTTCTATAATGTATCGATCTAAGATCTTGTCTAAATAATCATAATTTACTCTATAGTATTAGCATATTAAAATCACTTCAAAATAGGCATATTTGGAGACTTTTAAACCTACATGGTAATAATTCATCATGTGTCCACTGCCAATCGACTCAATAGCAAACGTGATTTGCTCTGTAAAATATTTTTTGGTATAGACTTTTAACAATTTAAGAGGTTCATTTTTTTGACACGGCAAATTAAAAATAGGAATCATACACTACTTTTACCGTACTAAAATATTTGACTTATATAATCGAAATATATCTGCCATTAAATAAAGCTAATATTGAAGTTTAAAATTAGTAGTGTCGAAAAGCTTTTAATAATGAAACAAGCGGACTCTTCTTGCACGTACGGTATACGGGCAAACATGTTAACACTAGAACCGCCATAGCGGCCATTTTGACCGGTAAAAAATGAAAATATTCCGATTCGAACCAGAATTTTTTTTCTAAAATAAATTAAATATGTACACGGAGAAATAAGTTAAATAGTTTTAAATAAAAATTCTGGTGTAAAATAGTTTTATAATACTTGAGTAAAATTTCCGGCAGTTCTAATGTTAATCCTTTCAGGGGCAAGCAATTGTGTTTCTGTAATGTTGAATTTACACCGGAATTATCGAAAAGATTCAGTTCAAAATAAGAAAAATCAATTTTTACCACCAAAGTTTAAAAAATAAAATTTAATTAAAAGTTTCTGGTGTGAATTATGATTAAAATCAGATGGGATATAATATATCCCACCGCCCCTCAAGGGGTTAACCCCTTGGGAAACAAGCGATCGGTATTCGTGCCGCGTAAGGTGCTCAGAATAAGTGGTTATTCTCACCAGTAAAATTTTATTGTAAATTTTGCCTTATTTAATCCAAGCATTTTCCCGATTCAATTAGGCAAAAATTTCTGTTTTGAAAAACCGGTGAAAAAATATTAAAAATTCTGTAAAAGACGCTCGTCCCGAAGGGGCTAAAAATCATAATGTTGCTGATACATTGAATATCTCAAGAAATAACTGCGAAACCCTGAAAAAAAATCAAAAATCTGTTAAAAGCAAAACCCTGAATTTTTCCAAAATGGTTTTGAAGCGTGTGTGCATGACGAATGACGCAATCGGCGTGTTCGAATCGGCGTGTGTGAATGACGCAAATGTGTGCAAATGCAGGGTGAATATGTTGAACGGTAATTTTGTGTAAAGGACTGTTCGTGTTCAGGCTATGACCTATAATAATTTTTGCTTTTAAATGTTCATTGATAAAGTTTTTAAGTCACCCGCGTATATTTTTGCCTTAATTATGACAGAAATTTTGCATGAATAAAGCGTTTAAATAAGGAGGCTATTTCTATTCGAATCTAGTGGCGAAAGTTTGCCCCGTCGCGTCGGTAATCAGTCCCAGTGTAACCGGTTACAATTGATGCTTCATCATTTTTAGAATATGTAAATTTCTCTTTATTCCTAGTTCCATGGTTGATACGTAGTCATTTCTGAAGCCGCGAAAATCCGATTTCTAAAATAATACACCTGATACATATCGAAGGACGGAGATATAAAGAATTAAATGAAATTTAATTTTCAACTTTAATTTCTTACTTTGATATCATAATCGTATTCATGTATGCACAACAAAAACATCAAAGTAATGTTTTTATTTATTCCAAAAATAATTCCCTCAAAATGCACTTTAGAAGCTGACTCCTGGAAATATATCTAGAAAATAAAAATCGCTTATTTCTCCAATGGAACTAATAAATCTTTGAGACCAGGAACAAGTGCCGTGAAGGGAATTCTAAGTAATCCCCATTTCCTTCATCGATTGACCAGCGAAAGAATCGAAATCAAATACTCTAACGTTCGGAGAAAAATAATGAAAGCATCATATTGATATGGAAATTAAATGGAACTGGGTATTCAAGTTTCAGCTGGCAATAAGAATTGTGAAGAGGTCTCTTTGGAAAAATCATAATGAAAATAAAAAAATTTCTTTCTATTTTATTTTTGGAAATGTCTTTTAGAAGTTATAAAAAAGTGTTTTGTTGCATTTTTTGAATAAATGTTCTTTTCAATTTTGGTTTCCGTGTATTAAATTTTGAGAAAAGTTTCTTTTGCATTCATATGCCCACAGTTTGTGAAACGATTTGTAACTTTAAACGGCTGTAACTCGGGCTCTATTTTAGATATAGACAAAATTTAAGCAGATTTCGATAGATAAAAGATTCAATTTTAATATTATTGCAAAAATGAAAAATCAATATTTTGATCGAAAATTACGTCTTAACCCCTTAATTCTCGCTCTCGTCATATTCACGGGCAGTGTCTTTTACTCAGATTGTTTGATTCCCAGCAGTTTTATAAAATAGTGTATTTGGCTTTATTTTAGTATCGTTTTACCTGTCATTAAATAAGGCGAATATTTATTTTTCAAAAAAGTGGTGCCAATGAGCAATTTGAATTTTTAAACCGTAATTTAATTCGAGCGTTAAAGAGTTAAAGGTGTTCGGATACCTTAATAAACTGTGAAGTTTTGTTACAGTATTCTGAATATGTTGGAAAGTTAGAAAAACATACTCATAGAATTAAGAGTCACCGTAAAATACAAATAAATAACTAAAAATTATATAAATGTTCTAAAAACACATACATCATTTTATAAAAAAAATTACTGAAGGTGTTTAAAAGATATACTTGAGCATGTGATGAGCAAGTGTTTGCTCGAAAGCGCTCGGTTTATATGAAAATACAGTTTTGTATGTAGAGTATTTCTTTTAAACACCTTCAGTAAAGTTTTTACAAAATGATATCTGTATTTTTAGAACATTTATATAGTTTTACTTACTTATTTGTGTTGTAAAGTGTTACATAATCTATGCCGGATGCATGATTTCTCGTTCTTTTTTTAAACAGTGTGGACTGTCTGTTTATACATATTATCTTCCTGATTCATTTAAAGATTGACACTAATAATAAGCCAAAATCATTTTAAAATATACAGTATGCTGGAAAGTCAAAAACATTACTTTTACCGAAATCTTAATTACTGTTTTATTTAAGCGCAAATTTTGTTTAACTAAAATTGTTAAACATGGATACTTAAAAATATTACTCAAATAAACTTTCTCTAAAATTGCTAAATGAATGCTGATGTGAATAAAAATTTGTTTATTTCAAAATGTATTTACTCATTTAAAAATTCTACCATTTCAATTTTATTTCAAAGAATAGTGAAAAGTTGTTCACACTTCTTTAGAATTTTCAGAGCTCTCGCTTTAGAAATTTCAAGATTTGGAAAAAAGAACAATTTGTTATGTTTGTGAAGCATTAGGAGATTTAATTTCACTTTCAGATTTTTGTAAGCGTTTTAAGCATATTGAGCTCACAATTAACGGTTTTTTGGTAAAGCTAACATTTTTAGCTTGGCTGAAAATTCCAAAAGCAATGTAATTTAAGTTATTCATTTTAATGCAAAATTAAGGTGTAAATAATTTATAATTAAGAATATCCTTTGTTAATCAGCAAATTTCATTTTTATTGTTTAAATGCCTTGCAATGTTTAATTGTCAGGATGTGAATTGTTCTTCCAGGCGAATTTTATTGTATTTTTCGCCTTTATAATAACAGAAATATATAACAAATTCTACGATAAACTGCAGTGATTAGAAATTCTGTGATTTAAACATTAAATAGAAATTTTCAAATGTAAAATAATGTTGCTACACTCTTTGGAAATTCCAAGAAATGTTTGCATCTCGAATTTTTATGCAATTAATAGTCTTAATATCATACCGCGGTTTACTCAAGGAAGAATTGAAATGACAATTACAATTGTCACTGCACCGCCCCCTGAATACTAGGCCTGGCACTGACACAAGAATGGCGGTTGCCAAAGGCGGATTTTTTTCAGCAGGTCTACGGTCCCTTGAATTTTGGTACCAATAATTTTTTTAAGTTTTTTCTGCTTTAATTTTCTAAGATTAAACAAGACAATGGAATTTTATACTCCCTCTGTCCCAAATTAGTTGGTACATTTGATTACTTTTGTACTGATTATTGATGCTGATGATTTTATGATTTTGTTTGAACATTTTTCTGTGATTTCAGCGTACTATGTTATCAATCAACAACATTTACTTACCAAGAATTCCCTCCGTCTCTCCTTAAATAAGTACCAAATTAGTTTTAAAAATCGAGGGTTCGCACGCTCTTAAGCCACGCTCCATTTTGTAAGGATTCTTCCACCAGTAATCGCATAAAACTACCTTCTAGCTAATGAATCATTAATTCTTTAGGAAGAAATTGATTTTTATGGTACACTGGTGTTAAAGTCCTTACAAAATGGTGTCTATCTACTATACTGCATCGGAAGTTATTTATGACTCCACCCACTTGAAATGTAGCAACTAATTTGGGACAAAATTTTCGACCTAAATGTCGTAACTAATTTGGGACGGAGGGAGTATAAAATACAGGTGTCTAAATTTAGGGGATAGTACATACGTTAAAAAAAAAATCTGCCTTTGGTAGCCACTATTTTTCTGTCAGCGCTCAGGCCTAGTATCCAGAAGGCGGTGGTCACTGCTTTTATTACAATGTATTCTAATGAGTGACTTTTGAATTATTTGACATTAGACTATTTTTTTATTCATACTTTACCATTATAAACAGTCTGTTTCAATAGAATGTAACCGCATTTTTAAAAATGGTAGAAATACTCAAAATAAGTATTTTTGTAGAAAAGTAATGTGTTTAAACAGTAGATGGCGCCATCTAGATTATTTAAAACACTTTTCATGCCGCGCGAACTGTACCATTGTTTCTTTGGCCTTGCCAACAAAATACTATAAAATACGGGTTGGCCTTTATTAATGAAGGACTGTTTGCAAGTTTATTGCAATGTGTGTAAAAAACTGAGGTAAAAAAAGTAGCGGACAACCTTCCCGCATTCTAAGGTACAGTCCTGAAATACTAATGAGAACCTCATGCTATACAGTAGACTCTCGAATGTCCGACGCTCGATTAAACGACACATTCAGTTAACTGATTCAACATATATCTATGCTAATAAAAGAAAGTTTCGCCCTATTTGTCTGTGTATGTGTCTTTTCGATAGCTAGCAAAATCTAGCATACCCAGAAGTATGAAAATTTCGGTGAAGATAGTCCAAGGTCACGATGCACCTGAGCCTCAGAATTTTTATGTATTGATAATTAGCTGAGTTAAAAACTCTTCGAAACCGTATTCTTTTTTCTGAAATTCGGCAGGAACACCTGCGCATGCTCAGTTCGGGATTTTCCGAAGCTCACAAGCAGAGAAAACGCAAAGTGCGAGATCGGCTTTTTTTCTTTGTTGTATTTGTTAACGTCCTACGGCAGTGTTTTCCAACCTTTTATTGACCATGCCCACCCAAGCATTTGTAAAATAACGACCGCCCCCCCCCCCACACACACACTCTGTAACATATATATCTTATTATTTAAAAGGTGAATTCTATTCACATGAAGTAAGATTAACAGAGCCTTAAGAACAACTATTCATTTCACTTTTTTTAACTTATATTAAAGACGTTAATTTTATTGTATTTTTAACATAATTCTATAAATGTAATCAGTCTGTACATTTTTTTCTTTATGCTAGAGTAGAGTTTCTATTTTATCTTTTCAAATTACCTCCGTGTTAAACAAATGTCTTTTATCTTCAGCATTTTCACCTTCACAAAACGCTTGAAGAGACTCTCACATTGAGCATTAAAACTGACAACATTGATGCATTTTATAATTCATTTTATTTAATTATTAAGAGTTGATGTAAAAGCTTTGGACAATAAATTTTCTTTCAATGGAAAATACAATACACAAGAAGCATTTCAAGATTCTCATCTTTGTCAATTTTTAATTGCCATTGCTCCACATTTAAACTGTTCTCTTCCATTTCCCAATTATTGTTAATTTTATGACATGTATGATCTAATTATAAAATTTTAAATGTATATGTCATATATTTATTTATTGTGTATTGCCTGCACTAAAGTCATGGCTATTTACTATTTCTACATCCCCTTTTCTAATACTGTTTAAAATTTATAATTTTATAAATTAGTTGTACCTCGATAATATTATTTCAAATATTTTTTTTAAATATGTTTAAGACGGTTAGATTTACATATAGCTTTAAATGATTTATGTTGTAAAAGTTCCTCAATGGGTCATATAGAAGAATAGAAGAGAGGAATAGAAATAAAAGGTTCATTCAATAAATAATTGAAAAAATTTCGAAAATTAGAAAATACACAATAACCAGAAAAGTTATAGAAGTTTTTAATTATAAAATAAACATAAAGCGGTGGTAGGTTTGGGCATACTTATTTAAATTCTTTACTTCTGGTTTCATTTCTTTCTTTAGACTTTCATTCGGAACTTTTTTTTTACTTCAACAGAAAATTTTCTTTTTGAATTTTGCATGTCTTATTTTTGTTTTTAGTCTAAAGCATCTGTTTTCCAAATGCACTGATAGAAAATGAGAAAATTTCAAATTTGAAATTGCCCCCCTAAAATGTCAAATTGCCCCCCGGGGGGACGCACGCCCACGTTGGGAATCACTCTCCTACGGGCAAACCGTACAAAATATAGAAAAATGAATGAAGTATTCTTAAATTTTGTACATTTATATTTTAAACGCCGTAATTTGTTCGAAAAAATATTAACATTAACTCTTTCAAAAAGAAAAATAAATACGAAACATCGAATTCATATCTTTTTTCAAAGTTTACGAACCTCACATCTGCCGAAATAAAACAAATATGGAAAAGCCAATTGTACCAAATCAAAGACCGGACCTTGCTCTTTCGAAAGCCGTCTACAGTTTTAAAAAATATTTATATTAACTCATTATTATCCTTATGCCGTTTCGTGACATTCACAATTTCTGCAATATTTAAAAATCCATATCAGCCGTTCTGATCAAGATACAAAAAACTAAAATTACCAGATAATATTTACGTTCATTCCCATTTCTAAATCTGCATTCAGTTTTGAAAAATAAGAATATTAATGCTTTGAAAAAGAGTCGTTTGCTAAACTCACATTTGCAAGATTCAATTTTCTGCGATTTTTAAAATTGTGTGTCTGTTTCGTAAATGAAAATATACAAACAAGCCAAAGATACCTAATAATATCTACATTCAATTACATTTATGTCGAAGCCTTTGTTTTGGAAATATATTAATATTAATTCTTTCAAAACGTTCATATCCGTAAGTCACCTTCACGATTTTTACGATTTCTGCAATCTTTAAAAAAAAAAAAAGAATAATTTTCTAATCAAGCTGCAAAAAACTAAAAATATTGGCCGATATCTACGTTTATTCTCATTTGGAGATCTGCAGTCTGTTTTGAAAAATATGATTAGTAACCCTTTGAAAAAAAAAGTCTTTTTCTAAAGTCACGCGAATTTCGTTTTATATAAAAACGGCTTCGACTTCAGAAAACAAAATACGAACACACCAAACATACGAAGTCATATCAACGTTCATTTTTCTTTACAACATCGCCTTCGGTTTTAACCCTAGAACTACCGGAAATTTTACTCAAGTTTTATAAAAACATTCTACACCAGAATTTTTACATAAGACTATTTAATTTGTTTATTTAACTTATTATTGTCTGATTTATACATTTAGTTTGTTTTGAAGAAATTTCTGGTTTGAATAAATATTTTGAATGTACATGTCGGGTCCAATGGACCCGTCTGGTAGACGGAAGGTTAAATAACATCAAAACTATTGGGTCGTTCAGAAAGTCATGTCCGTTTGGGAAAATTAATTTGTACCGGAAAATTCTATCTTTTAATTGTTATGAAAAATTAAGTGATAATTAACAACAACTAAATGATAATTATCGATAATTAAATGAATTATTAGATATTGATTCCGATATCTAATGCCTAATAATTACCAGGCAGAATTTTCCGGTACAAATTGATTTTCCCAAACGGACACGACTTTCCGAACGACCCAATAACTCTTTCAAAAGCTTTCATTACCGTAAGTGACTTTCGCGAATTCCGCATCTTTTGCAATGCTTAGCGTTCTCCGCCGGAATTTTTGATCAAAATACGAAAAACAAATCGCCTACGCTTATCGAGCGTAAATTCAGCTTTTAAAAGAAGTCTTCAGTTTCAATAAAATACGTTATTAACCTTTTGAAAATAGCTCATTTTTCGAAAGTCACTTTTGCCGAATTCCGTTCTTTTTTTAAAATTCTTCTCATAGGATTTGCATTAAGCACATTTTAATTAAAAAATAACTTTAAATTTATACAATCGTTCTGAAATTTTAATACTACTACTAACTACAGTACTTACAGTACTTACTACTACTACTATTAACTACAGTAGAGTCCCGCTATTCCGAAAATCCGTCTATTCCGAACAGAGTTTAAAAAAAATACCGATTTTTTACCTTAAAAACAAGAAAATTTAAAAGGATGTTCGTGAAAAAACGTACACTTATTGTTAAACAAAGAATTTAAATAGAGGCATACATAGAGCCTAAGCCTGATGAAAACGCGTGAAGCCAAATTGGAATGAAAGCTGGTTACTTAGAGTACATGTCGGTTCCATTTATACAACTCTATAGAATCATTTTTAATCACTGCTAAACACAAAAATAACTAAATCACACACATTTAAGAAGTAAAGTCAGCTATTTTTTATCTTACGAAGAGCACAGAATCGACTTGAGGATGCAATGTTCCGCCATCGGCGCATAAACATAACATCATTTCGTGTTGATGAAGCGTGTTGTTCGACGTATCCTAAGGCGAGGTGAGGAGCATTTGCCACGTCTGTGTGTGATATGAGTTCAATTTGAGCGTTCACCTCTTCCTCGTTTTCTTCCGAGTCAGTCTCATCTGATGAGTACTGCACCATTGGTAAGATGTCTTCGTCTCCGTACTTCTGGTGGACATTGTCGTGAAAAGCAGTCCACTCCTCAACACAGATTTCTTGTGCGTCTTCACAGTGAGGGATTTTTTTAATAGTAGAAGAAGGTGACAGTCTTTCACTGGTGTAAATGTTGTTTCAACAAATTCCAATGTAGGCCATAGATATTTCCATGACTTTTGTATTGCGCCTTGAGTGGTGTTATCCAATGCTTCTGCCACCCAGTAAATCACATCTTTTATTGTAATTGTCTTAAGTTTTTGCAGGATTTTGTGTGTTCATTTTTGTCCTCTTCAAGTAAGGTGCGAAGCATCATTTTTCTGTATTTTTGTTTAATGACCAGCAACACACACTGGTTCATAGGCTGAAGAATATAAGTAACATTTGGTGGCAGAAAAACTGCTTTGATGTCTTCACAAAAAAGTTCCGTTTCTTCTGGGTGGGGCGGAGCATTGTCTATAATGAGTAAAGCACGATTATGCAATCCATTTTCTCTATCGAACGCAGTCACTTTAAGAACAAGTTGGTGCTCGAACCATCTCTTAAACAAGTCGCGTTCCATCCAAGCTTTTTTTAAATTCTTATACTGCAAAGAAAGTGAGTTGATGTTAATGTTTTTGAACCCTCGCACAGTGGATCAAAGTATAGGCGATAACGAACATAGAATTATCACGATAGTATAAGCCTACATATACGATGTTTTTTGTTATATTTAGCTTTAAATGAGTAAAATAAATGATACTAAAAGTATCTGCATGGTTTTTATGAACAATTTCGCGCTTTATCTCGCAAACACGAAGTTTAGAGAGATGATGAATAACAAAAATAAACTACGAAAACAAAGCATACAGTTTTTACTTATATCCAAATGACATTTGTGGAATATTTAAAGCATTTGTTTAATTTTTAATTGGCAACATATACATAACTATTTAAAATCGTTCTACAAAACTGCAACATTCTACTGCATACTGCAACATTTTAGAACTTATTTCAGTGCATATTTGTTATTATTGGGTTTGAGTTTTTTTTTTTATTATTATCTTGTAGTAATATTAATTTTAGCATATTTCTTTTTTATTTGAAACAAGATTATTTCATTTTGTCTTATTTCTTATAATGTTTTGAAATATGATAACAAACAGAGATTTGTTTTTGTTTCTGAAAAATTTAAATAATGATTTTAGTTATGAAAAATCAATGCTTAGTTTTGTAAGTGAAAAGTGTGGGCTAATTGCCTCAGACATTGAAGGAAAGTTAAAGGAGCGTTTACGTATGTTTTGTGCAAGTGCAAGTGCAGAAGATAACTGGCTGAAATCTGAACGAAAATTAGATCGTTTTAATAATAAAATCTATTCTTAACTTCAGTGTTCCTTTAAAGTTGGTAATGAGCTTAAATCATTTGCAGTTGAAAATTTGCAGAAGTCAACATCATGAAAATCTTTTTCAGACGTAACCGAAACTCATGAAAGAAGACTAATTCAAAGTTTCAGAGAGGATACTTCTGGAGAAGCTAAATTAAGAAGAATCAAAGAGTAAATTTCAACGCGAATTCAAAAAAGAATTATCTTTGCTAATAGATGTTGTTAAACGGGCAAGTGGTTTGACACACGATGGAAACTCTACAAGGACATTTTTGCTGAGTTTAAAAAGACAGCTGAGATCACTGGATTGGATAAAGAACTTGTTAAACGTTTTACCATTATAATGGTGATCGCCTGTGACAAAGTAGTTAATGCCAAAAAATTTGGCCATTTCGCATTGGGAACAGCTAAACAATGTGCTTCAAAGTACAGTTGGTATTATATGCCAGGTTCTGTACATAATTACTAACTCATGAAAAGGTCATGATTACAAATTTTGCTGTTCCAATTGGATAATTATCGGAAGAAGTTAGCGAAGCTCGAAATAAAGAGTTTCGAAGGTATCGGGAGTCTCATAAGAGAAAAATAAGTCGAAGAGCATCTAACGATGACTTATTACTGCATTTGCTAACGGTTTGATATCCAGTATTAGACACAAAATAAAAAACTTTCAAAGAAACAGAAAATTTCTAGAAGCATTGGGTCTTTTATTTTAAAATATAACACTTTATCCCTGACATAGCACCGCATCCATTTATTAGAATACATTTAACCCTCTGAGAGTCTTTGCGCTTTTCATGTAAACGTTTATATAACCCGAGATAGAGTATATTTCATTTAATTTCGAAGTTTAATGTTAAATTATTAGTTTTTTACATCATTTCATACTAGAAATTTCTTATAGTATAATCTTCTTTGAAAAATATTTTTGTGTACATGTACCAATTTAACATGTTTTCTGGAAACGGAAAATTGCGTAATAGTCGCTTCAAGTCCATTTATTTCGAAAACGCGCAGGTTTGCGCAAAAAATCCACTATACCACATTAAAATATAGGCTTTCAGGAATGCCAGCATGTGTTTGAAATTTAAAACAACTTTAAACAATTTAAGTTACGTAATTTTGAAGATTGTGAATCCGTTAATTCTATATGTGTTGTTCATAATGTAGAAGGAGACATAAAATTCAATCAAAATGTAGTCAGTTGTGGTTTAAAATTTGTTTCAAGAAATTAATAATGATATTTTAGATGAATTATTAGTAGAGGTTAATTTGGTTTTATTTTTGAGCACAGCAAAAAGTCACTAAAATTCGCAGAAAAATTCCTCTGCTGAAAGGTGTATATTCCGAGCTATACAAATACGATATAATTTTGTATAATTTAAAAAAAAAAACATATATTCGTATTTTGTAGATATTCTTTTAAAATATTTCATCGCAAAAAATTAGTTTTTTAATGATTATTTTTTGGCTCTATGTTCACATTTTCTTAAGGATTGATCCACTGTGCCTCATGGTTTCGCCGATTTGCCTATTACCATCAGCGGAAGTTTGTTGCCGAGGCGTTGCTTCAGGCTAAAGAATTTGATCTTGTGTTCTTTTAACGAACCATCCCTTAAACAAGTCGCGTTCCATACAAGCTTTTTTTTATTCTTATAATACACAGGAAGTGAGTTGATGTGAATGTTTTTGAACCCTCGTGATTTCGCCGATTTGCCTATTACCATCAGCGGAAGTTTGTTTGTTGCTGAGGCGTTGCTGAATTCTCACCGAAATCTTTGAAAAATTCTATTTCAAAATAAGTAAAAGCAATTTTACGGCTTTTTTTTCCACCAAAGTTAGAAAAGTAAAATTTAACCCCTTGGGGACGAGCGACACGTATACGTGCCGCATGAAGCGCTCAGAATCCTTGTTTTTCCTCACCAGTAAAATTTTACTGTAAAATTTGCCTTATTTAATCAGCGCATTTTGTCGATTCAAGAAAACACAAATTTCTGTATTTTAAAAACGGTGACAAAAGATTAAAAATTTCGTAAAAGGCTCCCGTCCTGAAGGGGTTAATAAAATTTTTCTGGTGTGAAATTTCATTGATCATAGGTGGTATATAATGTATACCGGCGCCCCTCAAGGGGTTAATCAATGTCCAGATAACATAGAAAACATTTATTTTATATTAAAAAGTTCAGTATGACGCTCTATCATGAGCCTTTAATATGAAAACATTTACGATACATGATTTTACTTAGTTTTAAACATGTAATCCATATTTATAAAACGCTAAGCGTTTTATTTCGACAATTCGTGAGGAAAACTATTGGATCGTTCGGAAAGTCGTGTCCGTTTGGGAAAATCAATTCGTACCGGAAAATTCTATCATTTAATTATTAGACCTTGATTCCGATATCTGATGTCTAATAATTATAGGGCAGAATTTTCCGGTACGAATTGATTTTCCCAAACGGACACGACTTTCCGATTGTTATCGTGCATTCTTCTTCCTGCAAACTTTTATTAATTAGCGGGAACGAATTAAACGAATTAAAATTTTACTTCTGAGCATACACAAAGTATACGTACGAATCTGTCCTTTGGCAAGATGCAATGCACATGCGCATAGCTCGGTTGCACTATCAGAGGTGGAGAGATGTCTTACTTATTTACTGAATATGATGTAGAAAAGAACAGTTTTATAGAGAACTGTTTTAGAAAATTTAGAACATTAGGGGTACAAAGCCGCCAAGCGAACCGAAGCTAAAAAACTCATCATCGAGATCCGGCTCCGATAATCAATCAATCAATATGATATGGACGCAGGATATACTACCTATTTGTATGATACGTTATGGGTCCAAGAAATTTTATTTCTTGCAGTGGTGAATATGGTGGGAATGTCGAATTGATTTGTATCATACAGTTGTTTACGGATTGTTTGTTTGGAGTTAACATCGAAAATAGTTCTGTGTTTCACTAGAGGAAGAAACTTGTAAACTAAAATTTAAGAAACACTGTTTCATGATCTCTTCCTCTTAAACTTTAAAGGAGCTTATTTTACTGATATTGTTACAGTATTTTTTTTTCGTTAAATTTTAACAGGCTCTTCTAGTTTTATTTTAAGATTTTCATATGAAGTTCTCAAGCATGATTTAAAAAAAAATACTCCTTGTTCAATCTTTTTAGTATGTATCATAATGTACCGGTCTTTAAATCACTATATAATATTAACAAGAATAACAAGTTGGAAATTGCTCGACAAACGTGGCAAATGAGGTACGTTCGTACTATAACTAGTTTTATAAATATTTTTGGCACCACATATTGTACTGAATGTATATTTTAGTGCACTTCATAAGTGCATATCAATTTCATTCTGTTCGAAAGGCTGTAACATCATTAAAATGCACTTGCAATAATTTTTTTCCCATTGGCCGTAATGTAACGGAAAACTTTTGACTGTCCCTGTAATTAAACTATACATCCGATTTTCATAAAATTTGAAATGACTCGACGAAATATTACAGCAATTATATATTTAAAATTTCAGACCATTCGGTTCGGTAGTTTTTGCTCTGTTATATGCGGACAGACGGACACACGGACGGACAGACGGGCTGAACGACAACTATAGGTGCTACGTATTTATATAATTACGAACGCACCTAAAAATGTTACATTGGACTACTGCTTTTTTACACTTGATTACTACCCGCAAAAAACTTACGTTATTGTTGTCGTTTTATCTGTGATATCATATGACGTAATTTCCATAATTAGTAATGCATGCGGTGATAATTCAAAGAAAGGTATAAGATAACTAGAAATGCATCTTCTTTGTCTTTAACACGTTGACTGCCACGCTACGAGTATACTCGTAGTGTTAATATTCGTGGCTTAATTTATTACTTTCTCACCATTATTTTAAAATTAAAAAAATTGCCTTATTTATTGGCAGAAATTTCGCTGTATTAGTAAAGCGAAATTTACCTTTCAGAATTTGTGGTGGAAAACGACTTTTAACCCCTTGGGTACGAGCGACACGTATACGTGCCGCATGAAGCGCTCAGAATCCTTGTTTTTCCTCACCAGAAAAATTTTATTGTAAAATTTGCCTTATTTATTCAGCGCATTTTCTCGATTCAAGAAGACACAAATTTCTGTTTTTAAAAAACGGTGACAAAAGATTAAAAATTTCGTAAAAGGCTCCCTTCCCGAAGGGGTTCAGAAGAAATTTGAAAATTCTTACTTTTTGCGGCAGTGAACGTGTTAAAACTAGAAGGACAGTGAGGGGTCATTTTGACTCCTACCGAATGAATATATTCCTGTTCGAAGCAGAAATAACAAAATAAGTTTAAAAGACACACAGAAGAAAAAAAAAAAGTTAAATAAAAAAGTTCTAAATAAAAAATCTCGTGTAAATATTTTTGTACAACTTGAATAAAATTTCCTGCCTTTTTAGTGTTAATTTCAAAATCTAAAAAACAAATTGTAGCAAATTGTCGTCTCCAAAGACGCCTTTGCAGTCAGAATAAAAAATCACTGTATTACAGTGATATATACAGATACATGAAAAATAATCGAGTGAAAATTAAGATGTTGATTAAAACAAAAATATATAAATGGAATTTAAGAAATGCTACATATATGGTCGATATATATTAAGACTCGAAAATTCTATTACGAAAATAATCCTTCTATAACCTGAACAATCAATAAACCTGATGTGTATCGGGTACATAGAGACATATAAAGAATCAAATAAAAGCTCAATTTTGATTTCATGCTTTAAATCGCAATCAAATTCATTCACACACACAAAAAAAAATTATTTTGCTTTTATTAACCATTTGGAAAAATGGTTATTGTTCGCGTCAGGAGGGGAAATCAAAAGCATATCTGAAGGTTTTTATTGGTTTAATCCGCATTTTATTCGTTTTCTGATTGGTCTATACAGTAATCTGTATTTCCCTTTACTTTCAACAGAGATGTATACCTTCTGTTGCCACTATGACAAAAAAGTAATAAAACTACAAAAAAAATTAATAACTCAGAAACAAATTGAGATACAGCTTTCAAACAAATTGCATTTAAAAGTACGTTTTTTTCTCGATACGACGGTGTAAAAAGTAATATTGTGGGATGTTTAGAAGTTTAAGAATGAAATTTCATTTAAAATGTGTCGTCAGATTTCTTGGAAATCTGCCGATAGAAAAGCTTTTTCCCGAACAGCCAATGAAAGTCATATAATATAATACATAAGTTTCAGGTGGATAATACGTATGAGTCGCAGGCGATTTTTGTCGCTTGGAATTTTTACGTGTAATAACACTATTAATGTTTAATTCATGGCGTACGTAATGTATGATCAACTCCGTGCGATTTTTTATGTCTTAAATTTTAGTCTTCGAAAAAATCATTTTCCAAATGGTCGTTGTAATTTGATAAATTGCTTTTTTTTTTTTTTTTTTTTTTTTTTTTTTTTTTTTTTTAACGGAAAAAATAAATAACTCATCCGAAACGCACTTTAGAAGATGCCTCGAAAAAACATATATAGAAAAGGAAATTACATTTTCTCAATGAAACTAATCAACCTTAGAGACCAGGATCAAGTTCTGTGAAGGACATTCTAACGAGTAATTCTTCATATTAAATTTCCACTTCATAATTTCAAATTTAATTCAAATTTACACATATACAAAAAGATTAAGGTATTGTATTTATTTACTGAAAAAAAAATTAATAATTCTTTTTAAAATAAGTTAGAAACTGCTTCGAAGGACCATACGTGGGAACGAAAATTCGCATATTTCCTCAACGGAACTAATAAATCTTAGAGACCGGGAACAAGTGATGTGAAGGGCATACTCATGAGTAATTCCCAATTTTGAATTTATATTTCATTATTTGAAACTGAATTCAAATTTATACTTCTACAAAAACATTAAGATAATGTCTTTGTTTACTCAAAAAATATAATAATTCCTTCGAAATGCACTTTAGAAACTGCCTCTAAGAAATATAAATGGAAAATAAAAATCGCTTATTCCCCCAATGGAACTAATAAATCTTAGAGATCAGGAACAAGTATTACCATAAAGGGAATTCAAAATAATCTCTTTTTTCTTCATCGATTGGCCAGTGAAGGAATCGAAATCAAATCTGAAATACTCCAATGTTCCGAGAAAAATATTAAAAGTATATCGGATTGATATGGAAATTAAATGAAACTAAAATAAAGATCTAATTATAAAAATAATCGAAGAAACAAATGTAATTAGCAGAAAAACCGTTTTTAAAAATGTTTTTTTTTTAAATTGTATTATCTGAAGGTAAAATCTGAATGCGTGAAAATAGGAGGAGCCTGTTTGAATATGACTATATAAAATCTATTTTTTTTCCCAAATGTACAGGGTATTTCAAATTAAAGTATCCCTGTTTCGGACGCTCTAGTGAGAGAAGCAGTGGATGTAACGTCTTCATATTTGGAGGATATACATATCAAACCATGGGAAACTGATTGGTGCAAAAAAATTTTTAGTTCAAACAAAGGCCGCTAGGGGAAAATGAGGCGCTGCGATCGGCTTAAGGTAAGGAAAATGTAGCGAAACAAATAAGCAAAGAATACAAGGTGTCGTCTAATTAACATTTTTTTTTTAAATTCTCACCACTAAATTTTTAGTATTCTTCGCCAAATAAGAATACTAACAAAATTAATCGGGCATATACTAGTAAAATTTAAACGAATAATACTAATAAAATTTATTGGTGGTAATCGGCTTATTGGCACCTAGATGACACCTTTGGTCATATTACATTTTCCATTTTCCCCTAGCGGCCTTTGTTTTAACTGTTTTTTTTTATTGCACAAATTCCATGGTCTGATACGTATATCCTCCAAATATGAAGTCGTTACATCCACTGCTTCTCTTGCTAGAGCGTTCCAAACAGGGATACTTTAATTTGAACCACCCTGTACTTCATAACATCCCCAGCCCCCGTTTTTATTCTTTTTTAAACTGGATGATCTGATATAAGGTGTTCTTGAAATTTTATTTCAGTGTTGAAGTTGTATTTCAAATATAATTCATTACCCGACTGCCAAGAAGGATTATGTTTCATGCGTATCTGGGTATGTGGATTTCTTTATACCCTCGAAACATCCCAACGGCTGGATGGATTTTAATGAATGAGGTCTCTATCAATTCGTCTTAACCGTCCGATGGTTACAGGCTAGATTTTGTTTTGTTTTTTTAATTCAAAATGGCAGCCGTAAAATACAAAATTGCGGTAGAGACGAAAAAAAATTGTACGCACACTATTGAGTGGCATATCATTGGATAGATCTTTCAAAATGAAGACGATGTTTCAGTGACTGTTTTACAGTCAAAAACTCCCTTTAAATATTACACAAACTAGAAGTTGTGTAGGTAGGATCTCTAGCTTTACTGCAACTCTAACCTTCGTAGCCATCTATAGGCTTCATCAGAACAGTGTTTATAGATAGGAACTAACAATTAAACACAACTTAAAAGTCATCAATACAAGTAAATAAAAAAATAGGTAAGTAATATAAAAAATAGTTTCACATTAATGAGAAATAATTAATTAGTCGGGTTTTTTGATTTTTTAAAATTCAATTTTTACTTGTTTCTTCATCGATTGGCCAGTGAAGGAATCGAAATCAAATCTGAAATACCCCAATGCTCGGCGGAAAATATTAAAAGTATGTCGGATTGATATGGCAATTAAATGAAACTTCCAAGTTCCATTTGTCAAGAAGAAGTCTAAATGCGTTCTCTGGAAATTTTTCAAAATTATTATGAATACTTTTTACAAAGTTTTATTATTTATTTTTAATTTTAGAAATGTCTTTGAAAGTGTTAGAGAAAGTGTTTTCTTGCGTCTTTGAGTAAAAGTTCGCCTCGATTTTCTTTTCTTTTCTTTTTTTTTTTTTTTTTTTTTTTTTTTTTTGTTGTTGTTGCAGTAGTTTGTATATTAAATGTTGCGAAAAGTTTCTTTTGAATGCGCATATGCACGTTGTTATTTTATATGGTAGTATTTACATAAAAATTTATCCCTTAGGCTAGGGGTGCACAACCTGTGGCCCGCGGGCCACCAACTGTACCAGTATTTTTATCCAGAAAAATTTTCCTAGTTGACTGACAGAAACTTTGCCATTAAATAATTTGGATGTTACTTTTAAATTTTTTGTGGTGGCAAATAATTTTCCGGCAAAAAGGTTGTGTAGCACTACCTTAGGCTATATTTTCTCCCTTTTCAACTGACTATTGAAGTTTCATTTGGCAATAAGAATTCTAAAGTTGTTCCTTTGGAAATTTTTCGGAAATACTTTTATTATTATATCTGACATACTAAAAGAAAAATGTCTTCTTTTCGCTTTTAACACTTTCCAGCAATGTTGAAAAGTGTTTATCCATTCGGTTTATCTGGTCGTCTGTCCACGCTCTAACTCCCGTAAATATACTCGCATTTTCAAACAATTGATAAAGATTATTAAATGTCACCAAAGCATGTTTGGTATTATATATGAAGTATGTAAGATTAATAGTTCAATTACAGGGGCACTCAAAAGATCCATTATATTATGGTATATGGGGAAAAATCGTTTCCAGAGTATTTTAATGAGATTACGCTATTTCAAATATATTAAAACTTATATAAATCACGGAATTTCACTACGATCTCGTTAGAACAGGGCCTTCATAGCATTTTGCATTCATTTACAGGGATACACAAAATTAATCCGTTACAATACTGTCTTTAATTTCTGGAGTGTACATTTTAAAATTCGGTATGCTCTTTTAAATTTAATTAATTTTTGCATGTTACCCACTATATATATAAATTCTATACCTCATATACAAGGTTGCACAAAAGTATTCACGTACCATTCTCCTTATTAGAGGAAATTGCTGAAGGAAAATTTTCAACTGAAGTATATGTATCTCTTAAGTGAACTCAATTTTGGCATGCATGTAGTTAATTGATTCAAATCTATATATTATATACAGGTCTGCTGAAAAAATTCGAATAATTTTCCTATATTAGATGGGAACAGCTGAAATTGAGTTTTGAAATGTGTTATGCGTTTCCATAGGGTTGAATTAGACGTAATATTTTAATTTTTTAAACTGTGCAATTTTGTTACATTATTCTGAATGTGGGAATGTGGTAGAAAGTGTTTCATAATCTATGCTTGACGCATGATTTTTTTTTCTTTTTTGTTTAAATTGAACAAACGACTATTGAGAAGTCCTGTAGGAAGTGTATTTGTTGGTTTTTCATTTTAAATATACCTCTCTCACGAAAGTTAGTTTAGTTTTTGACAAAAACTATCCTTATGCATAAAGAAGCACATAATTATTGATTATAATAAATAGTTATATATATTTTTATAAAATACGTATTTAAACTAAAATTACGCATTTAAACAGTCTCTCTCTCTAGCTCGTTCTCTCTCTTTGCACTTAGACCTTTATCCATACAGACATAGCAGGGATCCGACAATTTTAATTTTAATGAAAAAAAGGCATAGGCTCATTTCATTTCCACCTCAAAGTTCCCATTAAACCTTTTTACAACCAAGATTGCCAATTGTGGAAAGACGCAATGACTTTTTGACAGGAATATAATTTTATTTCATTATAAGTGACTGAAAAATGCACAGGACAGAAGCCAAATCTGGGATCTTTGGTTAAACGCAGCAACTCTCTACAAACTGAGCCATCTGACCGCCGCGGCGAGCGGCCTCTCTTCGTCCGCAGTTCTTTACTCTTCCTCTTATTCCGACTCTTTTGCGGAAGCAAGTTTCGTAGGTCCCCAGCCACGTCCCGAGTAAAAGACTCTCTAGCGAAAGCGAGATTGAAAAAAAAATCAAAAATTAAAACCGGACAAATTTAAAAGGGAAATTACACAAATTAAAGCTACCAAAGATTTGAAACTACCGAACGACTCCTAGCTACGTCAAGCTCGTTATCAGCTTATTATCAACTCTTGCCGATATAATTTATTTAATTCTTGTCGATGACATTTAGTCTGCAATATCACGCAGCTAAACAGACAGGTGCCAAAGGTCTCAGATTCGACACTTGGTCTATTCATTTCTTCCTGGGCTGGAATTAAATGAAATTCTCTAGTATGATTTCATCAATTTATGATTCATATGAAATTTTTGAAAATCTGAATCTGCGATGTTCCCATTTTTCTTTACATCTTTTTCACGAGAAGGATTTAATATTTTTTTTAGGAATGGCTACACTTTGCTTCTCGGTAGCAATTTTCTTAAAAGGGTTTTCCTTATTAAATTGAGCTTATTTGCTTTATATCAGCTTCATAAGCAGCCATTTTTCACTTTGGTTTCCACGTAAAAAGAAATTTTGCTGTTAAAATGAGCATTATTGGATTATCTCAAGCACTAAAAAAATTGGTATATACAACCAAAGACTATACATTTATTATGACATTACTCTTTTTTGACTAGTTAGTTATTATTAAGATTTAGTTAAATCCACTAACCAGTTTGATTCACATAAAATTATTGAATTTCTAGGTGATTTGTCATACAATCTACAAAATATGAAAATATCCTTTTAGAGAATGCGGAAGAGGGAATATTTATGAGATGAAGAACAGATAATAAAATTGCAAAAGTTTGTATTTCTGCATGGAATTTTTATACCGAAAATGTAGTCAAAATTACTCACCAGAAAAAATAATTAAATAAAATGATTATTAAAATATAAATTTTGTTTTAAGCATATCAAATCTCTTACTTGCATTTATAATCCTGATACCTAATCGTCCATTTCGGATGGTTAGACAGAGAGATCCGAATAAGAAACTTTAATGTTCCATTGTGAACAACAAACAGCATCATGCTTTAAATATGGTCAAAACTGGGCTAACTTTGCAGTAGAAGGCGCGATAAATATTTATTTAAATTCTCTTTTGAAGAGCATATATCTTTTATGTATATCTAAATCATGGATGTATAAAGAATTAAATTGAATCTGCACTGCTATTTCATTATTTGAAATCGAATTAAAATTTACAAATATAGAACAAAACATTAAGATAATATTTTCATTTACTCAAGAATAAAAATTCCAGCCAAAATTCCTTGAAAAGATGCATATGGAAAAGTAAAAACGGTTATTTCACGAATGGAACTAATAATTGTTAGAGATCAGGAACAGGTTCCATTAAAGGAAGTCTAAGTAATAATCTCCCTCTCCTCAATCGACAGACCGGCTGAAGAATCGAAATCAAATCTCTCAAATACTCCTGAATTAAATAACTAGATAAAATGTGATAGAACACATGACAATGGCTAATTGATTTACTACGTTAAAATTTATTAAAATTACACTAAAATTACACAAATCAACGGTTTCAACCCTCAACTGGGGCCATGATAAGGATTTAAAATAAAAAATTATCAGGATTTTAAATGGTTTTCGACTTCATTATGTCCGAAAATTCAAATCATGATCATTGACCAATCAGCCTCAAGTTAATTGAAGAAACAATCAAACGGTTAGCAAGCGCCATCTATTATTATAAAATGTTACTTCAATAAAATTCCAGAAATGTCATACGGCATAAAATCATTACACGCTTCTCCCTCCCCCAGTAAGATTTCAATTGATTCTCTTATTAAACTTCTTTCCACTGTATTACATAGTACAAGAATCTTTGCATTTTCAAAATCAAACATGGAGGCAATATTATTTATATAAAATCTAAATAGAGCTGCAGACTATTTATGATATTTAATGTCACTGTGATGTTCTTTAAGAGGTTCTGTGAATTTTCTCTTTGTCATACCTATAAAATTTCATGGAGCCGTTGTTCAGATGGATATGAATCTCGTATATTCCTGCAAGATATTCGGCGTGTGTTGGTTCTAAATGAGGCGCAAGTCTGTTTATTAAATTTGTAGAGAGAATTGCAACTAAATGAATATCAAATTTAATTAACCCATTAACCGCCGAGTTTATAACATAGGGATCTTCAACTTTTTTGCAGAAAAACGTTTGCCACCATAAATTTTGAAAGACAATCCTCATATTATTTAATGATCAAAATTTCTCTTATTAAATAAAGTAAATTTTTCTATTGAAAAATAGTGGTAGCATGATTGTTTGTTTAAACATGCGCATTTATTTTTACCGTTGCCTGAACGCAACACCAGCGGTTAAAGGGTTAAATACTTCTTAAGCCTCTCTTTAAAGAGACCAAATCTAAATTTCGCCCACCACTATTTTCTTGCGAAAATTTCTCTTTTAGATGTATGGTGCAAATGTTGTAAAAAACAGAGCTGCGAAGTCAGAGTCGGAGTCAAGCCCATTTTTGAGCAAAACATTCGGAATCGCTAAAAAACAAGTCGACTCCAGCTTGTTTTTGTTTGACAGTTTGAAGTGAAATTAAACCAGTTATGTGTAATTTTAAATCTATAAAAGGAATTATTATTGCTATTTTTGGACTATACCAGACTACCCAAGTTGAAGATGCCTCGTTAAATTAAAGATGCGGTTTACACAGTAGATGAAAAACGCTTTTAATTGAACACTCTAGTTGATATTTTACATTTAGTATATGAGTACTTTACCTCAGATTTTTTGCGTTCGCGGAAACCGAGATAAAGAGGTAGTCGACAAGGGCCCAAGGCCCGCAAATTGAAGGCAATTTTTTAAACGGACCGGGTGAGCAAAAATAAGACTTTTTGTTAATGGCCCGAACCGGAGTGGTAAAAAAATAAGCAGGCTGTCCGACCCAATATAACAAATTTGAAAGAATCAAACTACGCCCATAAAGTAGAAACAATTTCGAAAGGAAATGACTGGACTGGTGTGAGATAAGGTACAAATGTGCTGCATTAGGTGATGCTAGTTTCACAACATCAATACAGAAACATCATATGTCCAACTCAGGGGTCGGCTTCGGACCGTTAGATTTTGTCAGAGCCCAAGTCTAATTTTTTCAGCATACTCGAGCGGAGCCATAACTGGACTTAATTATTCCAGGACGTACCGGACGTATTTTTTTCTAAAAATATTAACAATTATAAAGAATTTCAGTTAACGGAATCTTTTATAAAATTAATAAAGTGGAAAATATATTTTTTTCCTTTTTTCTTTCGATGCCCATAAGAACATAATTAACGCCGAAATAGTGAAAATTTCGCTTTATTTTCCCTCATCCCCTCATAATTTTAACCAACAGGCAATACTAGTATATTAGACAGCCCGGAGTCGGAGTCGTTAAAATTTCCGGAGTCGGAGTCGGACATTTTGCACACAGCCTCCGCAACCCTGGTAAAAACCCGTTTCGTGATAAGCTTTTTCTTGCAATTATAATAATATACCAGGAAAATGATTTACAAAAAATTAATGGTACAAAACAGAGATAGCTATGAGGCTTGTATTCCACAAGAGTATAAATACTGAACCCCGACGAAAAGGGTTTGTTCCAGAACTGTCCCTACATATGCCCGAGCTACGCCAATCTATTTACCTGCTTAATCAAGTTCATTTTTACATGTTGCTTTCGTGTCCTCTTAAAAAATTAAAATTTTCGAAGCATGCTCATTTGTAGTTGCGTTAAATGATATGTTGTAATGTAAATGTTATTTTGTAGAATGATATTATTCGTCATTGATTCAGATGATAAAGAAAATCATAAAAAAATGAAGATGGGGCTTTATGAGTAATTTCAGTTATATGTCTTTAGAATATTCTTAAAGGAATTTATTAGGGTACAGCGCCCGTTATCCAAAGTATAAAAAGCTGTAATTTCAGTGTAATGAATAATTGCTATAAAAAGTTATTATAAATATTAATAAAATTTTAAATATATATATCTATATTTGTAATATTCTAAAAAAACTAATCTGATAATTTTCTAAAAATTAATCATAGATTTAAAATGCTGTTTAAACATTTTATTGTATATCATAAAGCGTGCACGTTTTGTACCAATGCGCAGTTTTAAAAATAACAAATGGAAAGGAATATCAATTTTAGTAGTTAAATAATAATAATAATAATAATAATAATAATAATAATAATAATAATAATAATAATAATAATAGTAATAATAATAATAATAATAATAATAACAATAAGGATAAAGATAAAGATAAAACTTCTTTTAAATACCAAATTAGTTATCTACAAGATATTTATCAGATTTATCGCATACAATTTCGATCTTGAAACCAATTATTAACAATATAGTTTTAGGTATTCAAATAGTCTCAAATATAAAATCATTTTCTACCTTTCCTTGTTTTACTTCATCCCTTGTATTATAAACGTCAAATAGTCTCTCCTTTGTAACATAAAGCAGCAATCAAATTGCGACATTTTTACCTGTTTTCAGAACTCTGACGCAGCTATTGCCACAAAATAGTCTGCAAGAATTTCAATATTGAGTCCCTTAGGACAGTTACAAACGTCGGCTGTCTGAGAGACGAACGTAATTTGGTCCAGACCTTTCTTCTAACTATCTCCGAGCAACGCTAGAAACTATTTACTGGGGTAATCGGGTTTATTTCAACATGTCTCCCAGGTGTGCACTTCTTAAAAAACTTTATTTTCCCAAGCACAATCTTTAACTATTTTATATCCAAGTTTTCATTGTCATTTCTTTAAAAAGATAATAAAGAAAATCATTAAAATTTGAAAGTAGAATAATTTCCGATTTATGTCTCTCTAAAATATTGTTGTAGGAAATTTTTTAGGGATAAGCTTATATTTATACAAAGTTTTAAAGACAGTGTAATGAACAATTGCTAAGAAAGTTTATTACAGCAGTGGTGGAAAATTGGCGCAGAGGCGGAGCCTATTGACACCACTAAGTTTTGGTAGTATTTTTCGGCTTATCTAATAACAGAATTTCCGAGTTTTTATTAAGGCGAAGTACACAATAAAAAATTAGTGGTGCCAATAGGCTCCTCCTCTGCGCCAATTTTCCACCACTGTTACAGTGAGGGAAAAAAAAAAAAAAAAAAGTTGTAATTACAGAAAAGGAGTTGTCATACGGGGCGACAGTAAAAAGTCATTTATTTTACGCCCATGATCAGTATTTATTAACCCTTTCACGGTCAAAATATTTCTATTGCTAGAATATTAAAATAATAGGTGCCACCAGAATTTTACAAAGAGCTTGGTTTGAAAATTAATAAGTGTTTTCCTTCACATGCATTATAAAAGCAAATTTTTTTCCCGAAAGTTCTGGTACAACTTTGGAATGAATTTCGAGATTTAAAATTAAGTGGGAAGTATACTTCCCAGCGCCTTTGAAAGGGTTGAGTGAATAATTGGGGCAAGATAACAGAATATGGACAAGATAACAGAACAATGGAGTTATGAATAAAGAGGACGGACATATCGTGTACAGTCTACCAGTTGCGAGTGAAGTAACTGAGAAGGTTGTAAACAAGATGGCAGCAGATTAATCGGAGCAACAGTTTCCGAAGCAAACTTGCACCAGTAAATTTTGAAAAGAAAATTTCACTTTATTTTAGTGGCGTATACATTCAAAAATCGTCTGACAAATATGGTAACAACAATTTCCATTCGTTTTTAATCACTAACAGAAGGTTATTTCGGGTGTCACAATATGGCGAAAACGCAGGGCCTGACTACCGCTAAAGTAAACTGCCACCATTAAACATAAATGGCTGTTCCGGCCATATGTTATGACTGAATGTCTGCTTTAATAAAGCGTCTAAATAAGGAGAAAATTTGTATTAAAATTTACTCGTTGAAGTTTTCGCAGGCGCTGATGAGGCAATGCAGGATATGTCAATTATTCATAGTTCTATGAACACAGCAAGAGGATCTTTCGAATGGTTGGAATCAGTGTTGCCAGTGGTCTACTTTTTTAAAATTCAGATTTCTTGATTGGAACCACATTTCTGAAATGGTAAAATTCCCCATGTTTTCGCCTTAATTTATCTGTCATGAAATACTGCGAATTTTACTATTTCAAAAAAGTGGTGCCAATCAAGAAATCTGAATTAAAAAAAAGTAGCCCACTGGCAACACTGGTTGGAATGTTCTTTTAACAGGGTATGTTAAGATAACAGAAAGTGCCTAATAAATACAGACTAGCCAAATTGGCGACCAGTTAGGTCTCCCTTAAAATTTATGTTTGGGAAAGCATGCTAAGTATTGTATCATGTTACTTTTATTCATAATTTAATTTACTTGGACTCCCTTAAATATAATTAATATAATCCCTTAAGCTAATATTAGATTTTGTTGCATTAAAATATCTCAATTTGTTGATTTTCTGGAAGCAAGTAAACCCTATTCATTCACAATGGAAATCTATGGAAATTTGGCAAAATATTAGAGATATCGCTAAGTTGGCGTAAGTTTTGGCGATTCATTTTGGTCGACAAATTTGCGGTATATTGTCAAGTTGGCGACAAACTGGCGGCATTTTGCGACAGAAGAGTTTGCCCCCTATGGTAACGTCCCTTATAGGTATGGAGATGCCTTAAATCCTATTCAATAACTAATGAGATGTGTTTCATTCGAGCATTGCCATTAAACAGTTAACAAGTGATCGCGATTTCTTTGCCACGTACGATAACGTAATATATATACAGATTATTTCCGTAAAAATAACAATATTTTACGGGCATTCTAGTTGATAGTTTTTTTTTTTTTCTGTAATATCAAGAGATTTTATTTACAATATGCTTCACATGTATTAACTAAAATTAAAAAAAAAAACACTTATAACATTCTTAAATCAATAATCTTAAATAATTAATAAATGAATTTTCCAAATCTTAACTGAGTTTTCTATTACTATCATAAAATTATAAAGTATAACTAGTCGGATGTGGCAATCCCAAAACTTTCTTCTATCTCATACATGTTAATATTTCCTGAAAAATGAAGCATATCGGTGTCACCGGTTAGGTGCAATTTATGTCAAGTTGCAGCTGAATCTGAAGTTTGATGAAAATCCGTGCGTTAATTTTTGAGGTAAACTATTGCGGAACTCGTAAAAAAATCTACACAGCAGCGCCACATGTTGGTCGATTTACTCTAAAAACTAATCAGGACATATTTATATCAGGTACTAACTGAATCTGAAGTTTAATGAAAATTCATTCGTTAGTCCTTGAGATACAGTTATTGCGGAAATCGTGATAAATGCAGCCTAGCAGCGCCACCTGCTGGGCGATTTGCAATAAAAACTAAACAGCACTAATTTATATCAGGAACTAACTGAATCTGAAGTTTTATAAAAATCCGAGCATTAGTTCTTGAGATATAGCTGTTTCGGAAATCATGAAAAATGCAGCATAGCAGCGCCATCTGCAGGGCGATTTACACGAAAAAGTAAACAGCACCAGTTCATATCAGGGACTAACTGAATATAAAATTTTGTTAAATTCCGTTCATTAGTTCTTGAGATAGAACTATTGCGAAAATCATGAATAATGTATTAATTCCCATAGCAGCGCCACCTGTTGGGCGATTTACACTAAAAGTAATCAGCGCCAAATTATATCAAGTACTAACGTAATCTGAAGTTTTTTAGAAATCCGTGCGTTAGTTCTTGAGATATAGCTACTTCGGAAATCATGAAATATGCTGCATAGCATTTCACATGCTGCATAGTTAAACTATAGTATACTAAAAATGCATAGTATACTAAAAATGCATAGTATACTAAAAATGCATAGTATACTAAAAATGCATAGTATACTAAAAATGCATAGTATACTAAATACAGGATAGTATACTAAAAATGCTGCATAGTTAACAATCACATGTTGGTCGATTTACGACAAAAAGTAATCAGCACTAGTTTATATCAGGGTCTAACTAAATCTAAAGTTTTGTTAAATTCCGCTCATTAGTTCTTGAGATAGAGCGCCCAAAAAAATTTTGTCCTACACACACAGACAGGCAGACAGACTCACAGACAGACATTTTGTAAAAACGTGTTTTACGGGTTCTCTGACCCCTAAAACGTGTAAATCTGTCGAAAACAGAAATTCTAAAATTTTCATGAATCCAATACTTTATTCTTGTAAAGATAGAAGAAAGTAAAAATATATAAATGGTTTTGTAAATAATTCTATTTATATATTCTTACTGCATATAATTGCAAGGGAAAGTTTTATGCCGATGCGCATTTAAAAAAACACAAACATAAAGGAATAAATAATAAAAAAAATAATAATACGCTGAAAAATATGTTTCTTAACCTTCTAATGCCCTTGGTAACATTTATGCTACCAAGAGTGTTTCTAATTTAATGGATTTTGTAATCCAGATACTCCAAATTCACACCAGAAATTTAATACAGCAATATTTTCTGTATTTAATAACAGACATTCTGCCATTAAATAAAGCGAAATATAATATTAAATTTTTCTGGCAAGAATTTAGATTTTCTTAAGGGGACCAGGTAAGCGAAATTCAACCAAAAAATCGATTTTTACTTTTTTATATCATTAAATAGTTTAAACTTTTATATTTTCAACAATGTATTACACATGCTTGTATATTAAAAAAAGTGTTGGATTTTTTTTCATTCTTTCTAAGAGCACTTCACAGCAGCAGGCTACTTTTTTTTTTAATTCAGATTTCTTGATTAGCACCACTTTTCCAAAGTTCACATTGTTTTCGCCATAATTAATATGTTATTAAATAAGGCAAACTTTACTATTTCAAAAAAGTGGTGCCAATCAAGAAATCAGAATTTAAAAAAAGTAGTCCACTGGCAACACTGGATATAAAAGTGTATTAATATTTTTTTTCAACCCGGAATATAGATTATTCAGATGCAATCAATTCTCAAGTAAACATTTTTATGTTCAACAAACGTGCTTTACAGAAAAACTTGATTACATAAATGGCATTAACATTAACAGAAAAATTTATATTCTTTTGTTACTCTTGCATGTTTAAACTCAATTACGCAGCTGAAAGCATTTCATTTAGAATGGATAGCATACTAAAACAGGTATTCCAGTTTGAGAAAACTTATTAATACACTATCATGTTAAAAAGCAGAAAAACCAACGTTTAAAATGCACAAATAATATCTGAAAAGCAGCAACTGAGCCTTGCTTTTTCTAGCACGCTGTTCCTTTTCCCCTATCTTGCACTGAAGAAGAATCTCGCTAGTAGATTCGAAACAGCTGTTTGCTGGTTTTCAGATATTATTTGTGCATTTTAAACGTTTGTTTTCTTGCTTTTTAATATTGTTGCACAAAGGCTTTATTTGCTATTTTTACACTATCATGTGTTTCCGAAAATGAGAAGCAGCAAAAGAAACTTTGTTTTTATAAATGCTTCTTTAACCCATTGGGGACGAGCGACACGTATACGTGCCGCATGAAGCGCTCAGAATCCTTGTTTTTCCTCACCAGTAAAATTTTACTGTAAAATTTGCCTTATTTAATCAGCGCATTTTCTAGATTCAAGAAGACACAAATTTCTGTTTCTGAAAAATGGTGAAAAAAGATTTAAAATTTCTTAAAAGGCCTTGTTCCGAAGGGGTTAAGGGGGTCCGGGACAGAAAAATCTTCAAATTTTATTGCATTAAAGATTCCTCTGTTTCTTTCTGCTTAAAATGACATTTAAATCATGTTTCTATCTTAATTGGAAAAGGAAATATTACTTTTTTAGTTTTGGTTTGTTTCCAAAATCTAGCTTTCAAACAATGGTTGTCACGGGAAAAATGCGTTTTTCTTCAAAATGGATTTTTTCACCATTTCTCGTATTTAAATTGTTATAAGTCAAGAACCGTTAAAGATAAACATTTAAAACTTGGAACATGTCTTTTAGAATAGTTTTACTTTAATTTTGATTTAATAAATTTAAAAAAAATATTCACTTTTGAAAATATGATTTTTTTTTTAAAGTTAAGTCATTATTTTTTAAATTTTTACTTTAAATATTTTTAATTTTTATTTAAATTAATATATTTAAAAATGCTGAAACAAAATTAAAACTTATATATTTCTGTTTATTTGAATAAAAAGGAAATTGAAATTTTACAAATAACTAGGGGGCTCTGTCCCCTGCAAGCTACGTTCGCCAACCCCCGTTCAGACACCGCAGAATCTTAAAAACACGCTAATCTGATCGGTTTAAAAAATGTTATAGAAGATTGAATTATACTGAAAAAAGCTGTGCAGATCTACCTGTAAATGGGTTTCCATTCAATTTCCTTTGATATCAAAAATTTAAGGCCGAATCAGTTGCTGTTAAGACATCCAATGGTTGTTTTCGTGTTTGATTAAAGAGAATCGGTTAAACGTTTGAAAAGTAGCTAAAAATAAAAGGAATTAAGTGTACAGAGTCTTTGTCTCCCGGTATTTTAAAACAATTTCTATAACAATAGCTTAAGTCATGTGACTATCATCTAGAGTTCCGGGCGAACCACTTCGCTTATTATATTCCTGGTGCCATTTTGGTATTTAATATTAGCCAGGTACAGGTGATAAGTCGCCAAATATTATTCTATAGCCATCATTTCATCTATATCATAATAGTCCAAGTCATGTAACTGCCATAAATAAATACGCTCTGATCCCTTCGCTAAAATATGAAAGTTTGACCCAGATATCATATACGGCCCCATATTGGCGCGACTTTTTTCCGACGCTAATTTGGGGAAAAGATCAACAGCATAAACAACAACATCGGGCTTATCAAATCAAGCAAAATAACGATACTATGGCGCCAGTTAAGTACCCATTGCGTATATGACATTGGCGTCAGAAAATAAAAAGCGCCAATATGGGACCGTGGCATCTGTGCCGAAAGTTTTCCATTTTGATTAAAAAAATCAATTTTTTTATCGAATAATACTACGTAAACCCATTGTCGCAAAGAATTCTTTGTACTGTTATGCTAGCCGGGTGCAAATCTCGCCAATAACTATTTTTCAACTCGCCAGTTAGCATTTTTTTTTTCGAGTGGTCAATTAAAACATTGCTTTGAAGTTGAAATTAAATGTCATCGTTTGTTACATCATTTAATATTTGGCCAGGTGCCATATACGCACCCGGTTTGGCGTGATTTTTTTTTACGAAAATTTGGCGAAATCTTCGTTTTCGAATACCAATGACATATGTATTTTTGGTACTACTTAGTTATCCGGTCGAACAAAAATCTATCACCAAACTATAAGATTAAATGCCAATAATAGTTGATAAGTGTCACATTCACTTGACTTTAAGTAAGTTACACGTCTTTACGTCATCAAATGATTTTTTATTTCGACGTTTTATTTGTATATTTATTAATGTTATACTATTTTCTTTGTTCCTTCGTTATTTAAAATAAAAGTTATGTCAATTTGTATAATTTGGCGAGTGGTTTGGCGATTTATATAATTTGGCGAAATGGGTCGATGGAATAACTAAGTAGTACCGTATTTTTTAATTATGTTCTATTATTTTTCATTTTTAAAGGAAAATAACCAAAAAAATAATTAACTATAGAACAAAACAATTTATGTAATTTAAAAAAAGAAAATAAAGTAAATAAACTCTTATTATTAAATAAACAACAATAGCCGGGTTACCATGTCAACCAAAATAATACCATTTTGGCGCCAATTAGGTACCCCGGTGCGTATATGACATCTGTGCCTAATATTTTTCTTTTCATTTCGTTTAAAATAAAATAAAGAAGTGAAAGCCATTTATTTTAAATGTTTCTGTTTGTATTAAATAAAATGATAATGAAATACAAATTGAATTATGAATTAAAGTAACATGATACATTTCTTAACATACATTTAAGGGAGGCCAAACTTCTCGCCAAAATAGTTAAAAATAGTAACCTTTTCTAAAATCTGAAAAAAAAATATCTGTTTGATTAAAATTTGAGTTGCCATCATTAGAAAAATGTATATAAAATTAGAAAAAAATTAATATTTCGAAAACTAATTCGAATTTAAAAATTCTAATACCAGTTCTGAAATCTGCGGATCAATATTGATTTTTGGTATTAATTTCATCGCAAAGTATTCAACATTTTAGGAGAAATCGCTGTGAAACATAATCAGTTGTTTAATCGGTCGATTCAAAGAATGGTTACATTTCAGCCGTTTCATATATTCGTTTCATTAGTATTTTATATATAAAGGGTAGATATTTCGAGTTATACCCACTTTTTTAATAAATTTTAATTTTAAAAGTTTTTTTTTTTTTTTTTTTTTTTTTTTTTTTTAAGATTATGACAAGTTTTATCATGTGATTTTATCTACAGATGATATGGTTAACCAGCACAAAAAAAATTCAAAATTTTAACTCAATAAATAAAAATTATTTTAAAATGTGTCCCGGACCCCCTTAAATCAATACTAATAAAGAAAGTTTCGCTATGTATGTCTGTCTGTTTGTGTGTCTGCGATGGCTAGCGAAATCTACGGCACGTACGAGGCTGAAAATTTTTGTGAAGATAGTCCAAGGCCGCAAAGACTCAGAGTTTTAATTTCTGATAATTATAATATTAATTAAAAAACATCAAGCGACTCAATTGCTTCAAAATCAGAGTATATTTACGCAAGTTAGGGCATAGATAGATAGGTGCACAGACAAACCGAATTCGTAAACACTCTTCAACTGTGTTAGAAATTGGTAACAAAGACATATTTTACCTGTTTACAACACTCTGACACAATTATTATCACAAAATATTCTGCAAGAGTTTAAATATTGAGCCCTAAAGAGCAGTTAGAAACGGCGGCTACCTGAGAGACAAAAATAATTTGTACCAGATCTAAATATCCCCGAGCAATGCTAGAATCTACTTACTGAGTTTATCGAGTTTAATTCTATATCTTTCCCTCATGTGCACTTCTAAAATATTGAATTTTCAAAAACATTTCCATTTGCGGCTGCGTTAACTAATATTATTTTCCTGTTTTCCTCACCGCTGTTTTTAAAAGATGATAAAGAAAATCACTTAAATGCAGAGATGGCGCTTTATGAATAACTTTAGTTTTATGTCTTTAGAATATTGTCAGGATAATTTTTAAGACATAACTTCTAAAGTATAACAGGGCATAAGATGCTTCAAACTATAAAATTATGCATAATAAATGTAATTCATATGTATACTTTTAAAATAAAATTTCATTCTTAAAAAACTGACATTTTAGTTTTCAAGAATTAATCGCAGATGCATGTGCATTGTATTTATATGTATATTATTTTATCTGTACAAGTTTGTAAGATGCAGATTTTTAAAATCGTAGATTGAAATTAATATAATTTTGGAGATTTAAATAATAATTATTATTATGATGATGATGATGATCAAATGGAGTTATGAATAAAGTGGAGGAGATATTGGGAAATAAAAGAAAAGAAGTATCGTCTACCAGTTGCGAATGAAGTAACTGAGGAGGTTCAGGGTCGGACTGGGTCAGTGTAAAGGGCGCAGACCTTGGATTTTCAGAGGGCGCAAAAATTTTAACGAACTCAAGTCAATTTTACTTGTTTGTGTTGTATCTGGCTTGACAAGGATTAACACACTCGCATAGCACCAAGTAAATGATAATGGCTTAAATTATATCTTTAACTCTAGATAAAAGACTTCGTTATATTCTCCGTGATTGTTTAAAGTTCCATCAATCCTACACAATACTACGCAATTTTTTAAAACACATCACATAACATCTAAAAGCTCCAGCAAGTTGAACACAGTAGTAGATTACTGATATCAAGACTAGAGCTTTCTTAATTTCTTCTATCGACAGACACCTTGCAGAAAAAAAAAATGATCGCCCCTACCAATTTTCCTGAAAATCACTGTATAAAAAAGACATAGGATTCCAATTGATTATGAATAATATTTACTATTAAATGATTTTCATAAATTTTGCGTTGGAGGCTGTCTACATATTAAAAAATACACGAACGTTCATTTTTCAAATGTTCCTTTTTCAACATCCACTTTTGACACCCTGTTTGAGTTCCTTGCTAGCCAGGAAAGCGATATAGCTTATATGCTTTTCTTAAATCTTAATACTGTTATAAAACAAATTGTGTCAGGGATTTATCCTTAAATTTCGGAAAATAAATTGAAGATCTTACAAGAAAAAGTACCAAAAACTCTCAATTAGTCCCCAGTAAAATTTTACAGGAGTAATAATTTTATTAAAAACTTACTTTACGTTAAACAAAATTCTACAAAATATTTCTGATAAGTTTCTACGATTTTGTTTGGTTCCTTTGATAACGGAATACGGTCCCCTTAAATTATGGAAAGGAAAAATTCTCTATATCTCGAAAACTAATTATTCAAATGAGCTGTACGCACAATGCTTTTAACTTGTGGTTTGTTCATAATATACATATATATATTTAATATGACTTTGTTAATTTTCTAATTAAGAAAAGTTTTTGAATTGAAAAAAAGTCTGGAATAAGTTTGAGTGTATTCACTATATTACTAATGAATTAATAAAATATCAATCAGATAGTTTTTATGAAGTTAATAATTAAGTTTCTGAAATGGATTTATCTTTAACAACCTCAAATTCAAACCCTATCAAGATTTAAGATAATGTATATAAACTATGCCTTTTTCCGGGCTGTCTCGATCCAAGAAAATCAAATAAGGTGTCAAAAATGGGTGTTATTGCTTGAAAATTAAAAGTTGGTACAATCCTTAATAAGTATACGACTTCAGAAACATAATTTATACATAATAATAACTAGTAGATATTATTTTCAGTCGATTGGTACCTACATATATTTTTACGATTATTTTTAGCAGAATTTGTAAGTTGTAAACCACATTTTTACCCACTCTCACCATTGATGCACTAAGGATCCTTAGAAAAGCTAACGCGATTTTTTGCACCAAGCGCCAAATAGAGTTGCTGCGGTGTTGCTAAGGGCTTCAACCTATTTTCTTAATATATTTCTTTAAAGTAATATGAATTAGCTATCAAGCCATTTTAAAATGTCATAAATTCAATTTCTGTTAAAATCTGAGAGAAATTACTTTTTATTATCTACCGTTTTATTAATATTAATATTATTAACCAAGTAACATTTTTAAATGTGGTATCTGCAGATGTATCCTTCAACACACACAAGAAACATTGAGTATGCAAACTTCGTTTAAAAAATATTTATGTTTAGAACAAAAATATACTTTCCGTTTGGAAATAGAAATTTTGAAAACTAAATCTCAGGCTTCTTTTGTTCTTTTATAAAAGTACCACGTGTTATAGGGCATTGGAATGCTGAAATATAAGGCTATTTGAATGTGAAAATAATACTTACTTGTGGAAATAATTGGTATTTTTTATTCTTAAAAAATTACTGTTATGCGTCCATAAAGAGCTGAATTGATATCACGTTGTGAAAAGGTTTCAACAGAAAAAGTGCACCCTAAAAAATTTCTTTGTTAGTCTAAAATCGCTAAAGCAATTTAGTAATTTTACTATTCTCAGCACCCTGTTCCCATGATTTGCAAAACTTTTATCATTGTTACAGATCAAGGGTTTCCCCAGGGATTGTATTCATACAGGATACATAGCCAGTATTTTATAACCGACTTCAAAAAATGGAGGAGGTTCTAATTTCGACGCATATATATATATATATATATATTATGTATTTTCACTGATTACTCCTAAACTATGCGCGAGATTACTATCCGAAAATGATGGCAGATTTTGTGAATGAGAAACCGTTGTCCGCGAGATCCCACAGCTTGCAGGATTGCAATCCAAAAGTATCATCAACTTTGTATTCCCCGAAAAGAAAGATCATGTTTTCCAATCAAAAACAAAATCCATACAAAACGTTTTTTGCCTTCTGATAGTATCTCTTTTTTATCTGTCAAGTTGCTTTCAAAAAGCACGATTATATGTGCATTCAGGGGTGGCTATAAGGAAAGGGGGCGCAGAGTACTCAAAGAAAAGGACTGAAAATTTGCAAAATACTGGTTAAAATCTAAAAGATATCATTTAAAGAAGCGATTAAAAAAAATTCGTCCAGGGCGCAATGGCTACTAAAGCACTCGTTGGGTGCATATTTTCTGTTTCAATCGCATGCAAAGATGTCCGTTTTGGTTTCCGTCCTGAAATTGCTACGATATATCTTTATTTGTGATAATAAAGAAATACCTCTCTTGTGCTATCAATTATTTGACAATTATCCCTAAACGAATTCTCGAAATTTAGTACACTAATCAGAATGTATGTGTACAACAAGTGAAAATATATTGGAGCGGCTTAGGCACTTAGGGGCGCGACGTTTTCCCTGGGCGAGGGCGCACCGGCCCTCGGGCCGATGGGCCGGCGGGCCAGTCCGAGCCTGAGGAGGTTGTCACAAGATCGCGGAGGATGTTTTACATCGATCAACAGTTCCTCATTACCGACGGAACAAACTTCCACCAGTAAATTTTGAATAGAAAATTTTGCCTTATTTTAGCGACCTCTTTCATAAAAAATGTCTCTCACAAATATTGTTAACATTTCTATTTGTTTTTACTGGTGGCAATTTGCCCAGGTCTTATTTTTTTCACTGGCAGTAACAGGAGGTTGTCTGTACAATATGGCGGAAATGCAGGGCCTGAATACCGCCAATCTCTCACCAGTGAAATTGAAAATCTGTTTTTACTATTACTTCTTATTAAAATTGCGCATTAATAATGAGCTTAAATAAGCAGAAATTTTATATTTAAATTTACTGGTAGAAGATTGGGCCAGCGGTAATCGAAATCCAGCGGCCCTGCGAAAGCAGTTACAGTTGAAGCTTCATTAGTTTAAAAATATGTCATTTCCTCTTTATTAGTAGCTCCATGGATGATCATAACGATCATGATTCTTGAAATGCAACAGTTAAGTTATTCAAAAGATGTTTTTCTGATTTATCTCTCGAAGGTTTTCTCATTACATTGTATATTAACAACAGTACAGTTTGAGAAATTCAAATATTTCCACCTATAAAAATCTTTTTCAGCTTTTCTTACTTCTACTTCACCATTTACAGAAACCTCTGGTAATCATTTCTACGCAGTGTAATCATAGCTCTTCTGAAATCACAGCTAAGTGATCTAAAAAATTAATACTATTATTTTTAGCGCATATGTATATATTTTGTTTTGCTGTGAATTGAAAATTTTATTAACCACATATAAACTAATAAATTTATACATCAGCGATATAAAAACCTTTCTGCATTTCCTACTTTTATTTCACCACTCATGTAAACACCAGTTAGTCCTTTCATAGAAACACACAGCAGTAATAAAACAAACAAAAACATCGTTACCTGTTCATAAAACTCCGACGCAACTATTTTCACAAAATATTCTGCGAAGTTTAAATATTGAGCCCTGAAGACCAGTTAGAATCTGTAGCTGCCAGGGGCACTAAATGAATTTTTAACAGACCTTTGCCCTACATATTCCCGAGCAACGCTAAAATCTAGTTACTGGATTAATCGAGTTTAGTTCTGTAACATTCCCTTCACAAAAATTTAATTTTCGAAAACATCTGCATTTGCAGCTGCGTTAACTAATATTATTTTCAAGTTTTCATCATCGCTATTAAAAGATGATAAAGGAAATTACATTAATGCAGAGATGGAGCTTTATAGATAATTTTCGTTTTATGCCTTTAGAATATCGTTGAGATAAATTTGTTAAAACTTAGCTACGATACTCTAAGAAGCATAAGACGCTGCAAGCTATAAAAGTATATATATAATATGTAATTAATACACATATATATATATATATTTAATAAAATTACATTCTAAAAAACTGAAATTTGAGTTTTCAAGAATTAATCGCAGATGCATGTACATTGGATTTATATATTGTTTTACTGTAAAAATTCACGTTTGTAAGATGCAGATTTTAAAATCGTAGATTCAAAGGAATATAAACTCCGGTGATTTAAACAATAAACAATAATAATTATAATTATAATCATAATAATGGTGATGATGATGAGGATAATCATGATTCTTAAAATGTAGCAGTTCAGTTATTCCAAAGATGTTTTTCCGATTTATTTCAAGAAAGCTTTATCAGTAAATCGTTTATTAACCCTCTCGCTGCGTAAGTAATTCTTCGCGATGAGCGTCTTTTACAGAATTTTTAATCGTTTATCACCGGTTCTTTAACCCCTTCGCGACGGGAGCCTTTTACGAAATGTTTATTACTTTGCTACCGGTTTTAAAAAACAGAAGTTTGTGCCTAGTCAAATCGGGAAAATGCTGGGATTAAATAAGGCAAATTCTACAGTAAAATTTTACTGGTGAGGATAAACGAGGATCCTTAGGCCTATTTCCGGCACGTATACGTGTCGCTCGTCCCCAAGGGGTTAAAGCAGAAATTTTTGACTATCGTAACCGTGGACAATGTCCTGATTAAATTAAACAAAGTTTTCGCTAAAAAATAACTGGTGGGAACAACCAAATAGTATTAATTTGATGGGAAAATGCATGCCCCAGCATAGCTTGGGCTGCGCAGCGAAAGGATTAACGACCGTACAATTTGAAAAATTCAAATATTCCCACCTATAAAAATCTTTTTCAGCATGTCTTACTTCTACTGCACAGTTTACATAAACGGCATGTACTTATTTATATTTAGTGTAATCATAACTCTTCTGAATTCACAGTTAAGTGATGTAAAAAATGAATATATATTTTTTTGCGCATATATATTTTTTTATTGTGAATTAAAACTTTCATTAACCACATATAACCTGTTAAATTCATGTACCAGACCTATAAAAACCTTCCTGCTTTCCTATTTTTATATAAGCGTCAGAAAGTTTTTTCTTTGAAACACAGAGCAATAATAAGAACCAAGACATTTTTACCTGTTCATAAAACTGACACAACTATTTTCACAAAAGTTTCTGCAAGAGTTTAAATATTGAGCCCTGAAGAGCAGTTAGAAACGGCGGCTGCCAGAGAGACGAAAAGAATTTGTTCCAAACCTTTGCCCTAAATATCCCGAGTAACGCTACAATCTATTTACTGGTTTAATCGAGTTTATTTCTACGTCTTTCCCTCGTGTGCAATTCTCAAATATTGAATTTTCGAAAACATCTGCATTTGTGGCTGCGTTAACTAATAGTATTTTCATGTTTTCATCACCGCTGCTTTTAACCCTTTGAGGGGCAAGTAATTGCGTTTCTGTAATGTCGAATTCACACCGGAATCTGCAAGAAGATTTATTCCAATATAAGGAAAGCAATTTTAGGCCTTTATTTCCCACCAAAGTTAAAATGTAAAATTTAATAAAATTTTTCTGGTACACATCTTCATTAATCGTAAGCGGGATCAAATCTATCCCATCGCCCCTCAAGGGGTTAAAAGAAGATAGAAAATAGCAACGAAACTCTAAGAAGGCATATAGTCCAGGCAATAGGGAATTTTGCCTAGCAAAATTAATGGTAGTACAGGAAATCGGCTTTCTAGATGTTTTTTGGGTCGCTGAATCCGAATTTGTAACTTCCCACCAAAATTTCCCTCGGCAACCCCCCAAATTTTGGTAAAAAGCCCCCTAAAAAAGGTTTTTATTAAAAATTTCCATTTTCTTATTATTTTAGAGAAAAGGTATATAGAAATTCAGAAAGTAGACAAAATTTCCAACAAATTAGATATATGACATTATGACTTAGGATGAAGGGGAAGGGGGGATCTGCCTCGGAACATGCGCGCGGTGCTGCGTAAACTAAGTTGCGCAATTCCACTTAACCACTCACACGTTTACATTCGCCCTCCCATCTCCCCTCCGAACTTTCTCTATAAGGTTTACTTTAAGATTTTTGGGTCGCTGAATCCGAATTCTTTACTTTCCCCCAAAAATTCCCCCCCCCGAAACCCCCCCAAATAGTTCTTTTTAACTTAAATTTCTTATTGTTTTAGGGGAAAAGCATTACGAAATTCAGAAACTAGACAAAATTTGCAACAAATAGGATATATGACATTATGAATTAGGATGAACGGGGAGGGTTAGGGCTGCCTCGGAACATGCACTGCGGCGCTACGTGCATTAAATGATGAAGTCCAGGCAATAGGGGATTTTATCTGACAAAATTAATGGTAGTACTGGAAATCGGCTTTCTAGATGTTTTTGGGGTCGCTGAATCCGAATTTGTAACTTCCCACCAAAATGTCACCCGACAACCCCCAAAAAATTTGTTTTTTTGAAAAAATTTGGTTTTTGAGAAAAGCGCGCGAGGAATGTTCCGAGACAGTCCCCCCTCTCCCCGTTTATCCTACGTCATAATGTCATATGTCCTATTTGTTGCAAATTTTGTCTAGTTTCTGAATTTCGTAATGCTTTTCCCCTAAAACAATAAGAAATTTAAGTTAAAAACAACTATTTGGGGGGGGGGGGGTTCGTGGGGGGATATTTTGGAGGCAGGTTAAAAATTCGGATTCAGCGACCCAAAAAACTTACAGTAAACCTTATAGAGAAAGTTCGGAGGGAAGATGGGAGGGCTAATGTAAACGTGTGAGTGGTTAAGTGGAATTGCGCAACTTAGTCCACGCAGCACTGCCGCGCATGTTCCGAGGCAGATTCCCCTTCCCCTTCATCCTAAGTCATAATGTCATATATCTAATTTGTTGCAAATTTTGTTTATTTTCTGAATTTCTAGCTACTTTTCTCCTAAAACAATAAAAAAATGTAATTTTTTAATTAAAACCTTTTTGGGGGGACTTTTTACCAAAATTGGGGGGGAGGTTGCCGGGGGAAATTTTGGTGGGAAGTTATAAATCCGGATTCAGCGACCCAAGAAACATCTAGAAAGCCGATTTCAAATACTACCATTAATTTTGCTAGGTAGAGTCCCTATACGGTCTCTATTGCCTGGACTAATAAGAAGCTTCACACTTTAAAAGTATATAACGTATGTAATTAATATATATATATATATATATACTTTTAAAATAAAATTCTATTCTTAAAAAACTGACATTTGAATTTTTAAGAATCAATCGCAGATCCATGTGCATTGTAATTACTATATACATATTTTAAAGTGTATATTTACGTTTGTAGGATACAGATTTTAAAAATCGTAGATTGAAAGGAATACAAACTCCTGTGATTTAAATAATAATAATAATAATAATAATAATAATGATAATAATAATGATGATGATGATCATTATTTTTAAAATGTAGCAGTTCAGTTATTCAAAAGATGTTTTTCTGATTTATCTCTTGAAAGTTTCATCATTACATCTAGAAATTCGAATATTCCCACCTACAAAAAATCTTTTCTGCTTTTCTTACTACTTTTCTTACTCACCATTTACATAAACATCAGATAGTCATTTCTATGCAGTATAATCGTAACTCTTCTGAAATTACGGTTTAATGATCTAAAAAATTAAGATAATTTTCAGCGAATATATATTTTTTTGCTGCGAATTAAAACTTTTATTAACCACATATAACATGATAAATTCATGTATCAGACCTATAAAAACCTTCCTGCATTTCCCACTTTTATTTTACCACTCATATAGATGTCAGATTGCCTCTTCTTTGAAACATAAAGCAATAATCAAAACAAAGACATTTTTACCGGCTCATAAAATACTCTCGCAACGATTATTACAAAATACTATACGACAGTTTAAATATTGAGTTCTGTTTGTAGAGCAGTTAGAAACAGTGTCTACCTGATAGGCAAAAATAATTTGTACGAGATCTAAATATCCCCGAGCAACAACTAGAATCTATTTACTGTGTTAATCCAGTTTATTTCTACGTCTTTCCCTGGAGTGCACTTCTCAAAAATTGAATTTTCGGAAACGTCTCTATTCGCGGCTGCGTTAACTAATATTATTTTCATGTTTTCATCACAGCTGCTTTTAAAAGATGATAAAAGAAATTACTTAAATGTAGAGATGGAGCTTTATGAATAATTTTTGTTTTATGTCTTTAGAATATTGTTAGGATAAATTTGTTAATACATAGCTACGAGAGTCTAAGAAAGCATAAGAGGCTTCAAACTATAAAAGTATATATGACATATGTAATTAATACATATACACTTTTAAAATAAAATTCTATTTTTAAAAAACTGACATTTGAATTTTCAAGAATTAATCGTACATGCAAGTACATTGTATTTATATATTTTTTTACTGTATATATTCACGTTTGTAAGATGCAGATTTTAAAAATCGAAGACTGAAGGAAATATAAACTCCGATGTTTTAAATAAAAATTAAAATAATAATAATAATAATTATTATTATTATTATCATAATGATGATCATGATGATCATTTTTCTAAAATGTAGCAGTTCAATTATTCAAAAGATGTCTTTCTAATCTATCTCTTGAAAGTTTCGTTACATCATTTATTCATTAGAGATTAAGAATCATTCATTAAGAATCATTACATCGTTTATTAACCACCGTACAGTTTGAGAAATTCAAATACCCAACAATAAAAACCTTTTTAGCTTTTCTTACTTCTACTTCACCATTTACATAAACGTCAGATAGTCATTTCTACATTGTATAATCATAACTCTTCTAAAAACACAGTTAAGTGATCTAAAAAATTAATATCATTTTTAGCGCATATATATATATATATATATATATATAAATCTGTAGGATGGTTATATGTAAAATGCTAATTTATTGATGACTTGAATAACTAGACGTTGGAATAACAACACATGAACTTTGATACAATTCTACAAAGACAATTTTACACCACTTTCTTGATAGCTTCTTCAAATACAGTACATTTCTCACTTAAAACATGTTTTACATTTTCTTTCGAAAAATCCGCTTAGGCCTAACAGTGCCTTCCTTGGCATTTCATAAGTCGATGTTTCATGAATAATATAATTTAATAGACTGACTCTTTTCTAATTTTGAATATCTCCAAAGCTTGATCTCGTGATCGTGAATTTTCATAACTCATGCTTTGAAATCATGGATAATAAAAATACCAGAGCGTCAGTTAATTTGATGATCATGCACGTCATAAAGAAAAAGAACGATGTTTAACTTCAAATTCTACACATATATATATATATATATATATATATATATATATATATATATATATATATATATATATTGCTGTGAATTGAAACTTTTATTAACCACATATAACCTGATAAATTCATATATCAGAGATATAAAAACCTTCCTGCTTTTATACTTTTATTTCGCCACTCATATAAAAGTCAGATAATTCCTTCTTTGAAATACAAAGCAATAATAAAACAAAGACATTTTTACTTGTTCATGAAACGTTGACGGAACTATTTTCACAAAAGATTCTGCAAGAGTTTAAATATTGAACCCTGAAGAGCAGTTAGAAACGGCGGCTGCCAGAGAGACGAAAAGAATTTGTACCAGACCTTTGCCCTAAATATCCCCGAGCAACACTAGAATCTATTTACTGGTTTAATCGAGTTTATTTCTACGTCTTTCCTTCATGAGCACTTCTCAAAAATCGAATTTTTGGAAACATATCCATTTGCGGGTGCGTTAACTAATATTATTTTCATGTTTTCATCACTGCTGCTTTTAAAAGAAGATAAAGGAATTAAATTCAGAGATGGATATTTATGAATTAATTTCGTTTTATGTCTTAAAACTATTGTTGGGATAAATTAGTTGAAAAATAGCAGCGAAACTCTAAGAAGGCATAAGAAGCTTCAAACGATAAAAAGTATAACATATGTAATTAATATATATATACATTTTTAAAATAAAATTCTATTCTTAAAAAACTGCCATTTGAGTATTCAAGAATTAATCACAGATGCATGTACATCGTGTTTATATATATTTTTTTTTAAGTATATATTCACGTTTGTAAGATACTGATTTTAAAAATCGTAGATTGAAAGGAATGTAAACTCCGGTGATTTAAATAATAATAATAATAATAATAATAATAATAATAATAATGATCATGATCATGATGATCGATGATCATGATTTTTAAAATGTAGCAGTTCAGTTATTCAAAAGATGTTTTTCTGATTTATCTCTTGAGAGTTTCATCATTACATCGAGAAATTCGAATATTCCCACCTATAAAAATCTTTTCTGCTTTTCTTACTTCTATTTCTCCATTTACATAAACATCAGACAGTCATTTCTATGTAATGTAATCGTAACTCTTCTGAAATTACAATTTAGTGATCTAAAAAATTAATATAATTTTTAGTGCATATATATTTTTTGCTGCGAGTTAAAACTTTTATTAACCACACATAACCTGATAAATTCATGTATAAGACCTGTAAAAACCTTCCTGTCCTTCATATCTTTATTTCACCACTTATATAGATGTCAGAAAGTCTCTTCTTTGAAACACAAAGCAATAATCAAAACAAAGACATTTTTACCTGCTCATAAAATTCTCACGAAATTATTATTAAAAAATACTCTGCAAGAGTTTAAATATTGAGCCCTGTTTTTAGAGCAGTTAAAATCAGCGACTACCTGAGAGACAAAAAAAAAAAAAAAAAAAAAAAAAACAGTGGCACTCCAGGAGTGCCAATAGAAGTGAAAACTTCAACAATTACGTGTGTGTTTTTTTAATCGTCAGGAAATGTTTTATTGTGCAGGAAATACTTTTAAATGTAGTGTTTTTCATTCACTATTATAAACTATTACTAAGCAACAGTAGCCGGGTTACCTTGTAAAATAAAGTAACGCCATTTTGGTGTCAATTAGGTACCCAAGTGCATATCTGGCATCTGTGCCCCGTATTTTATCTTCCGTAATCGAAATTCCCGCCAATACTGTTGGTCATTGACCAGACCATCAACACGATAAAATACAGCGCTATCGGTTTTTAGTTACACGAAATAGGTAGGTCACAAATACGGTATAATTCATTTTTACTGACGAAAAACAAAATAATAATTTGTTTTACCAAATGTTGTTTTGGTGAATTTAAATATTTCTGCAAGTATGTTAACATTTCTTGATAAATAATTGCGCTTATGCTTTTGCTATATTTAAAACCACTACCATATTATTAGAAATATCGCTATAGTTTTATTCTATGACATACACCATAACGCAAAAATAACACGAATTTTAAAAACAAGAGAGTTTTTCTGCTAAACTTACCCGATATTTGATCGAATAGTTCACTTTTGCCGCCAACTATTGACATAAATAACAACTGTTGAATAAAGATAATTTTATTTTGCCAGAGCAAGGTAGTTTTATTTTAGCAAGAGTCACGAGACTTGGCTAATTTTTACATGAGATGTTTTTGATGAGATTTCCTTTTTCTAACTCTTGTACGTGTATTTCGGGAACCAATAGCGCACAGGCAAGCATGCGGCGCGCTTGCCTGTAAATTACTGTTATTGATTAAGCAATCAATAACAATTAATTGCCCGCCCTCCTCATACCGAACTATGCACAATACATGTACATACTTATATACAGAGGTGTCGGTTACAATAACAGTATCACGAGTTCAATGGTTTTTTCCATCTCAAAAAATGCCAAACGCGCCCAAAGAAGCTTTCACTTCAATAATGAAAGTATCAAGTATTTGTCTTTAACAATAAATACAACAGCGTACTGCAACGAAAATGTAAATTTTGTGTGTGTTCCTGTGTGAACGCCGGGAGAAAAAGTGAGTTTTAGCTTCGTTCTTCTTTTGCGGCTTGATCTGAAGAGGGAAAAGTTCCTGTCATTCACCGCTTGGCGCGCTAGTGTCTATGTGCCAAAATGCTAGCATGTCGGTTACGTAACAGTGTCTCCAAATCAGTGGTTTTTCTCCATCTCAAAAAAAGCTCAACGCGCCTAAAGAAGTTTTCACTTCAATAATTTGTACCATACCTAAATATCCCAGAGCAACAACAATCTATTTACTGTGTTAATCGAGTTTATTTCTATGTCTTTCCCTCGTGTGCACTTTTCAAAAATTGAATTTTCGGAAACATCTCCATTTGCGGCTGCGTTAACTAATATTATTTTAATGTTTTCATCCCAGCTGCTTTTAAAAGATGATAAAGGAAATCACTTAAATACAGAGATAGCGCTGTATGAATAATTTCGTTTTATTTCTTTAAAATATTGTTAGGATAAATTTGTTAAGTCACAGCTACGAAAATCTAACAAGGTATAAGAGGCTTCAAACTATAAAAGTATAAATAACATATGTAATTAATATACATACTTTTAAAATAAAATTCTATTATTAAAAAACTGATATTGGAGTTTTCAAGAATTAATCGTAGATACATGTACATATTATTCATTATATATATTTTACTTCATATATTCACGCTTGTAAGATGCTGATTTTAAAAATTGTAGATTAAAAGTAATATAAACTCTGGCTGTTTAAATAATAATAATATTAGTAATAATAATAATAATAATAATAATAATAATAATAATAATAATAGTGATGATGCTGATCATGTTGATCATGATCCTAAATATCCCCGAGCAATGCTAGAATCTGTTGAAGTTACCCTTTTCCTGACGAGAGTCAATGACGCATAAGATACTCAGAATCCTTACATTTTTACTTTTTTCTATCTTTACAAGAAGAAAGTATTGGATTCATGAAAATTTTCGAATTCCGGTTTTCGACGGATTTATACGTTTTAGGGGTCAGAGATTCCAAAAAACATGTTTTTACAAAATGTCTGTCTGTGACTCTGTGAGTCTGTCTGTCTGTCTGTCTGTCTGTCTGTGTGTATGTGACACAAATTTTGTGGGCGCTCTATCTCAAGAACTAATGCACGGAATTTCATATCTTTAGAATCCTCATGAGATGCATAGATTGTCATTTAATTTTGGCAGTGTGATAGCGAATTTTGAAGTATTAACATGTATGAGATAGAAGAAAGTTTTGGGATTGGTACATCCGCCTAGTTTTATTGTAAATTTTGTTTTAATTTATCAGAGCATCCCTGAGATTAAATTAGGTAAATATTTCTGTTTTTAAAAACCGGTGATAAAAAATGAACCCTTTATGTACTGAATTATGAAATCATGAAAATTTCACCTTCTAAAGCACTTTTTGTGAATTGTTTAAACTACATTAGAATATTTACATAATAATTTAATAAATTTTAGAAGAATTTTAAAAGGAATGAAGAATTAATTAAATTTGAATTTATAGGGATTTTGTGCAATATTTATAACCCCACTCAAATCTTTTATTTTGAATATTTTTCTTAGTATTTTATAAAATTAAAAAATTTACAAATATAATGTTCTTACAATAGAAATATAGAAATATTTCCGAAATGAAAAATACTCCCCCCCCCCCCCCCTCGCCAACGCCAAGAAAGCTGATAAGGTGCGAAGGCAGAAGAAGTCATCCTTTAAAAAAATTCTTGTTTTGTGTAATCAATAATGCTTTTGGAACAACATAAAGTAATGTATTTATAACTCATTCTAAACTGTGTTATAACTAATCGATGCATTAAATGAATTTTATAACAAGCCATTTTAATGGTACTAAGTACCGTCAGTAGATAAAAGGTTAAAAATTCTGCAATTAACGCTTGTCGCGATGAGGTTAATCAAGTTTATTTCTTCATTTTTCTTTAGTCCGTATTATAAAATATAAAACTCTTCTAAAATCTGAGTTAAGTCGTATAAAACATATTTTTCAGATACAGGCTTTAAAATTGATATAATATATTAAACATTTTTTAAATTACCATATAGTTGGAAGAATTCAAATATTCCCAAGTATGAGACATTTTTCTACCTCTCATACTTTTATTTCAGCACTTATTTAAACATCTGATAGTCACTTAATTAAAACATAAAATAATAATCAAAACGTCATTTTTAACTGTTCACAAAACTCTTGACCCAAACTATCGCCACAAAATGTTCTGAGAAAGTTTAAATATTGACGCAAAAGTTTAAATGTTCTGCAAACGTTTAAATGCTACCCTGCAGGGCAGTTAGAAACGGCGGCTGTCTGGGAGACAGAAGGAATTTGTTCCAGACGTTTGCCCTAAATGTCTCCGAGCAACACTAGAATCCATATATTAAGTTAATCGAATTTATTATTACATGTTTCTCTCTCGTGCACTTCTAAAAATTAAATTTTTCTAAAGCATCCGTACTTGTTGTTGCATTAAATGAAATTATTGTGTAATTTTCACCATTGCTGCTTTAAAACGATGATAAAGAAAGCCAATAGATTCTAAAAGTTGTGCTTTATGAATGATTATCGTTTTATATTTTTAGAATATTGTTGGGAGAAATTTAATACGATATCTTCAATTATCTAAAGCAACAGTTCTGAAACTAAAGCTAACGACTATAGTATGGCAAGGGTTGAGTACACGACCCGAATCCGAAAATTCTGCTTAAAGTCAATCCGAACTCGAGAAAAAAATTCGTTAGCCCGAAACCCTACACACATCAACCTGATACTGACCCGATCCCTAAATATTCTAATTCGAATTCCAAGTGGAAGAAAATGAATTTATATTTTATTACAGTTATAGAAAAGTTGTCTACATCTCTAATTACACACATATAAAAAATGCTTTATTTCAGACTTGAAACACAATTAATACAATAAATCCAACAGGAGAGAAAAATTAGCCAGGGCTAGGAACTGAACCTGGGACTACAGAATACAGTGCTGTTTCTTTAACCACTAAGCTACTCCGCGATATACTAGCTCGGAAATTTCTCACTTTTAACTGAATCGGCGAACGTCACCGGTCAGCAAACAGATAGCATTGGATGTCGGGATAACGGTGAATAAATAACTATATCATCTATACGCATTATATATATTTAAGCACACACGTAAATTAACGTCTGAATTCATTTAAGTTACATATATGTAAAGAACGCGTTTCAGACCTTAAACACCAATAACCGCAACACGAGTGAAGAATTAACCGGGGTCAGGAAATGAAGTCATATAAACACTTTATATATATTTAAGCATACACATAAATAAACGTCTTAATTCATTAAAGTTACACTTATATAAAGAACGCGATATTTCAGACTTTAAACACTATTAATACAATAAATCAAATACGAGTGAAAAATTACCAGTTGCCGAGCTAGAGTATCATTCAGGATAGATTAGTGGTTAAAGCAACAGCACGCTGTAGTTCCAGGTTCGATTCCTGACCCCAAACGAAATTTTCACTCGTGTTGGGTTTATTGTATTAATTGTGTTTAAAGTCTAAAATAAAGGGTTATTTATATATGTATTACTTTAATGAATTCAGACGTTAATTTATGTGCATGTTTAAATATGCATCTCTAATATCAATTTTATATTTTATGAATAAAAATGGACATATATAAACTCATAATTATTCAAAGTTTTTTATTTGAAAAATATTCAGCACTTTCTTTGAAAAAAATCGGATCAACCCAAACCCGACCGGAAGAGTCAAAATCTAACCCGAAATATTTAAAGTCAGCCCAACCAATTCAACCCAAAACCGCGCTTCGGGTCGAGGTTTTGTAACATCCGGTTACCCGATCCCATGCAGTGCTCTAGTTGCAACAGACTGGTGGGTCGCGGAACAATCGGTCAGGTAACAAAATTTTATAAGTAAATTTATGTACTGCAATATTATTTTTTTTTACTATATTTTACAACTTTAACCTCTTGCGCACTGTGCATAGCATAGGTCATGCTATTTTGGGCATTTCCACATGATATCTGGCTGACATTTTAATTAGACATTCTGAATTCTCCGCAGAAATTTTTTATTCTTATTTTTTGCTTTACATCAGGGACGGCGAACCTATGGCACGTGTGCCAAATTTGGCACGCGATAGAATATTTTCGGCACGGCGGTGAAATCGTAAAACGAAATAGAATTAAGTTAAACAAAACACGCAAACTTTTACGATCTGGGCTTTTCTTTCTTTTCTTTTTTTTTTATATTAGGAAGCAACTAATTGAATTTATAAATTATTTCATTGTCGGCTCAATAAGTTATCAAATTTAGAGAAGGTTTGTAGCATATCAAAAAGAAAAATATCACGCATTATAAGCAAAATTCCTAGTCATGAAACAAAAGCGACTTGGTATAAAATATATAATCTTCACAATTGTTCGCTCTATTTATTCCTGAGGGTCATTATTTTAGGAAATTATACGAAAATCTTAAATACTAGAAACCCAAACCACTTGTTAGATAACCCGAATTCAGCTAGCATCCTATTAAAAGTGAGTAGGTTGAACACCGTATTAATATTTGGCATAACCGACATCACATTCAGCCTTTTATTACTTTAAAATATATGTTAGCCTAGATATTAGATGTATATTGCTCCATATTTTTAAATCCCAATGAAGAAAAATGTAGAAATTTTGATTTACTAAATTAATTTTTGGTGCTTGGCACGTCATGGTCATGTAAAATATTTTTTGAAAGAAAATGGGCACGGGGATGTAAAAAGGTTCGCCGACCCTACTTTACATGATGGTTGATTATCCATAAATAAATTAAAAGAAAATTACCAGTTAAATTTTTGTGGTTTGAATTCAAAATTCCAAAAAGAAAACATGTCTATCAGATGCGGCAACACTCGTGGCTAGTAACATACATTCGCTAACAGTGCCTAAGCGCAAGCGGTTACAGTAACATACCGTGAACAGACGTGGATAATTATTGGAGTTATGATTAACCCTTTAATGCACAGCTTTGCATATATGCAAAGAACACTGTTTTGAATTTAATACATTTTTTTTTTATTCGCATATATCTAATTCACACCAGAAAATTAAAATTTCCGTATTTAAATAAAACGAAATTAACCATTGAAACTTTCTGGTGTAAGGCCAGATTCTCTGAAATACGTAATTTTTAGAACGTATTCTATCATGGGAATTAAAGGGTTAAAGGTTAAGTTTTATAAAATAAATAATTATATAAAATAGGGTATATGGAGACATACTTATTAAAGTATTTACTAATTTTCATTATTTTTGAGTAAAACAGCCACACGACAGTACTTTTTACTTATATTGCAGATGTGCAACAGAAGAAAAGATTGCGTATTATATGAAAAATGTATCTATGATTTTTTTTCATTATTTTTCCAGTGTAATAAACCTTTCAGAGAATCATATATATTTTTCCGAGACAAAATAAAAAATCGCACATTTAAGGGTTAAAGAGATGGAGACATTTAGTATATTGTCTACGAGTTGCGAGTGCAGTAACTAGGGAGGTTGTCATAAGCCGGCGGCTGATTTTTTACATCTGATCAACAGAGTCTCATTATCGCCGGAGCAAACTTTCACCACTAAATTTTCAATAAAAATGTTGTCTTATTTTAACAGCTCTTTCATGAAACATTTTCTCATAACTTTTCTATTTGTTTTTACTGGTTTTAGTTTGCCCAGGTATTATAATTTTTTTTTTTCACTGACACTGCGAGCTAGTTGTCTAGGTTGTCACAATATGGGGGAAACGCAAGGCCTGACTGCCGCCGAAGTTAACTTATACCAGTAAATATGAACATCTGTTTTTGCATTTGTTTATGACTGAAATATTGCATTAATAAGGAGTTTAAATAAGGAGAAAGTTTTCATTTAAATTTACTGGTGGAAGTTTGAACTGCGGGTAATCAACCTCAGCGAAAACGGTTACAATTGAAGCTTCACCATTTTAAGGATATGTTAGTTCCTTTCTATTATTAGTTCCATGAGATAAATATATCTGTGAAAAGACAATGTTTTATGTAATTCTGTGTAGGAAGTTGCTTCTGGTGTTGCCAGGTGTCCCGCGTAAATCAGGCCTCCAAATGCTCTGGTTACCAGTATTTTAAAGTAATGTTCTTCGCCTTATATAATTCAAGAATTATCTGCTATTAAAAATGGCGAAATAAACTGGAAGAAATTAGTGGGAACCAGAGCATTTGGTGCCCTGATTTACGCGAGACACCTGGTAACACTAGTTGCGACACAGACTCTGTTCTAGGTCCAATGCAGTGTCATAAATCGGATATGTTTTTAAACTTTTATCTAACACATTCATCAATAAACGTATTTTTTGATTTTGTAAAAGGATATGATGAATCCATTTTACATTAACCCTTTCAGGGGTAAGGTACTTGTATTCGTAAAATGTTGAAATAATTGATGGACACTAGTATTTACAAGAAAATTTACATGTAAACAAGTAAATGTATATTTTCGCGTACTTGATAAAAGTGAAATTTTCATTAAAAAAATTCAGGTGCCAATGTGGCAATTAGTGATTAAAATTATGTGATGCCATAGCGGCATCACCACCCTTCAAGGGATTAATATTACTTATTACTGTTCGTGTGAGTTCTTTGTGCCACAGTTCATCTTTTTTTTTAATCCTTTGAGGGGGAAGCAATTGCATTTGTGTAATGCTGAATTCCCACCGGAAATATTGAAATTTTTAATTTCAATATAAGGAAAAGCAATTTTCAACTCTTTTCGCCCCAAAATTATAAAAGTAAAACTTAATTAAAATTTTCTGGTGCAAATATTAATTAAACTTAGGTGGGATATAATGTGTCCCACCGCCCCTCAAGGGGTTAAGGATAGATAATGGCCGAAAAAGTACTTAATTTTTGTAGCTAAGTAAAACTACAACCACTTTATCGTAAATGTATTTAACCAGAACAACAACTATTTGTTTTAGAAAGTAGCGACTACAAACAACTTTTCAAAAGTAGTCGCTATTTTGCTACTTTCATACTTCGTCGGAGTATTCAATCTACACTTAAAATTGAGGACATGGATTAAGTTTAATGCAATGGCCCCTTGTTATGTCGCGTTTGTCGGGATGCAATCAAATAAATAATATAAAAGACAGGTGAATACAAATTTCAGAAAGATAACATAGAAGAAAATGCTTTGTGCTAATCTCTCAAACTCTTTAGCCGGTAGTACCACAAAAAAACCACCTAATTTTAATTTCAACACTGACAAACGGCACCAAGAATATTTAATTAAAATTTTCCTTTTATAAAGTACGGGAAAATAAGCAAGTTTTCATTATCTAATAAATTCGTTTATAAATTCTGGTATCAGTCCATCATTTCATCATTTTACAAACAGACTTACTCCGCGCCGGAAATGGTTAAACATATATTACTCCTTATATGCCGAGACCAAAGCAATTAGCCTTAATTTTCTGTCATAATGTCAAAAAAATAATAAATCTGTAAATAAAGCAATCACAAAACAAGAAACGCAGCATTAAAACATGAAGTTTTAATAATGAGTAATTAAACTAATTTTTCCTGCAACAAAAATAACTTCTTCTGATTTTGGTTTTGGCACTTAAATTTTCCGCCAGGTATCAATGGAAATATCCATGACGTCATACGATGTATTGCTAAACACTGCAGCTGAGTCGCTGACATACGCAACGCATATTGTTGCGCATAATGCATTTTTCAAAAACGAAGCAAGTTACTATCATATGACTGGAATAATGACACACTTCTTTTCCGAAGTAGCGTTAAATGTAGCGTCTCTATTCGCTACAAACTATTGATTTTTTTGTATCGCGCTATATGCTATATTGCATTTCTCAAAAAGTAGCGCACTTCCCTACAAACAGCCGGAGAAAAAAGCGATTACTGCAGTTTCGTTACTTGCAGCCCGCTACTTCCGGCTACTGGGATAGATTATACAAAAAGCTCTATATACCTACATATTAGACGAGTCCACAAATAATATGAAACTTTTACATGGGTCGCGTAACAATAAAGTTTGGGAACCGCTAATCTACTTTATGAAAAGTTGTAAATTTAGTGTAACGAATGATTGCTAAAAACGGTTGCTACAAATTTGGATAAAAATTGTAAACTTAATCAATCTATCATATTCGTTGATATTGACACCTGATTTTTCCAAAAGATAATCGTTATTTTTACTGTATATAGTCCCAGCTGCAAGTTTAATGCTGCTGCGTGATTTAAAATCGGAGAAAGAGAGAAATATTAACCATGGTTCTCAAATAATAATAATAATAATAAATCTTCTGGAGTCGCAGTTAAGTGATCTTCAATATATTTTTCTGGATTGGTGCTTAAAATTTTTATCATACATTTAACATACCAACCAACAAACGGTCATTTAACCGGTACTAAATCAAAATATTTCGATTCGAACTAGAAAATTTTTCATAAAATAAATGAATTATAAATCACTCAAATATAAGTTGAATAATTGAATTAAGTAGTTTCAAATAAAGCATTTTTTGTAAAACTTGAGTAAAATCTCCAGTATGTGTATTATTAAGGATTTATTAACCATAGATTGTTTAATAAATCCAAATTTTCCATTTTTTTTAGTTTTTCAATTTACTTACATTTACTGATTCGGACAGTTTCTTTTTTACAACATAAATAAATATTCAAAAGAAAACATTTTTAACGTTTAGAAAAACTCTGATGCATGTGTTTTCGCAAGAATTTAAATATTGACTCCCGCAGGCCAGTTAGAAACAGCGACTGTCTGAGAGACGAACAGAATTTGTTCCAGACCTTTACCCTAAATATCCCCGAGCAACGCTAAATCTATTTACTGAGTTAATCGAGTTTATTTCGACATGTTTCCCTAGCGTCTACCTCTCAAAAATTGAATTTTCCCTCACTTGTGGTTGCGTTACTTAATATTATTTCGCAATTTTCATCTATAAAAAAGATGATATAGAAAATCATTAAAATGTGAAAATGGGGCGTTATGAATAATTTTCGCTTTATGTCTTTAGAATATATTGTTAGAATATGCTTATTTAGATAAGGAGTTTTTGTCAGAATACGTGTAATTAATTATTGATAAATAAATGTAATACGTTATATATGCAAGGTGAAAAGTTTTTCGTGGTTAACCCTTTGAGCTCTAGAGGGTGAATTTCTCCAAAATTCCTAAATGTCACATTGGCACCGGTATTTTGAAACAAAAAATTCCGTTTAAAATATACACGAAAAAATGCACTAAGCTCTTTTCAAATAAATTTTGTCGAATATTATGGTCCCATTGTGACATTTGGGAATTAAAATTAAGTGAGAAGAAATTCAACCACCAGAGCACAAAAGGTTAACAACGGTGGAAGCTTTTTCTTAAGCACAAATTTTGTGTTAAAGTAAAGGGTGTTTATTTTAGACGTATACAACTTTAAAACGAAAAAAACACATAAAAACAATGTTAATGGTTTTACTAAATAAATAATTTTATGCCGAATATTAATGTTTGAAAACGATTTTGGGCCTATCGGCGTCGCGGCTTGCTCGAATGAAATCTGGATATCCAATTTGACAATAACTTTATCAGTCATCTGGGGTCGTAGCAATAACCTCTGCGAATGTTGATTTCCAAATGGTCCAAATGGTCTGTGGTTAATCGGCGTAGGCCAGCGATTTCACATACCCCCAAGAAAGTAATCCATTGGTGTGAGATCATATGACAGTACAGAATAGTTCACAGGTACATTACGCGAAATTAGGCGCTCACCGAATCTCTCTCGCATTAACCCTTTATCTATTAACTGTACTTATAAGTAATGGGCCGTTCGGAAAGTCGTGTACGTTTGGGAAAATCAATTCGTACCGGAAAATTCTATAATTTAATTATTAGACATTGATTCCAATATCTAATGCCCAATAATTACCGGGCAGAATTTTCCAGTACGAATTGATTTTCCCAAACGGACACGGCATTCCGAACGACCCAATATCATTAAAATAACTTGTTATAAAATTCATTTAACACATCGATTAGTAGTAATACAGTTTAGAATGAGTTATAGATGCATTACGTTATCTTGTCCCAAAAGCATTATGGGTTACACGCAAAAAAATATTTTTAAAAGGTTCATTTCCTAATTCTACAAAATACTAAGAAAAATATTTAAAATAAAAGATTTGAGTGGGGTTATAAATATTGTACAAAATCCCTATAAATTCATATTTAATTAATCCTTCTAAATCCTTCAATCCTTCTAAAAAATTTTAAATGATTATTTAAATCTTCTAATGTAGTTTCCAAAATTCACGAAAAATGCTTTAGAAGATAAAATTTTCATGAATTCATAATTCAGTACATAAAGGGTTAAACTGATGGCGTTTTGCACAATTTGCAAGCTTTGTTCTGGCGAAAGTCTATTTATGGTGAAATGGCGAAACCTACTGAGAACAGATCATCTGTCAGCTGTCAAACTAACTTAGGCTAGAAACAGTGTTGCCAATTCCAAAAAAAAAAAAAAATAACACTTTATTTTTCTGAAAATAAAATGTAATAAAAGGTCAAATTCCATTAACCAGATTGAATTTAAGCATTTAATAACACTAACACTAGTTCTTCTTTTACATTTTCCCTTTCTGCTGATACTGATATATTAGCAAATCGTTCATTTCAAATCCTAAGTACCTTATTGCTATATTTATCAAAAAATAATATGAACCTAACTGTACCTGATAGATCTTCTGAGATTTTAATTTCAAAGCACTTTCAATGCTAAAATATGAAAATAAATGATTGGCATCGGAATTTAAGAACAAATTTAATTTTAAATATAAAAAAATGCTATATTTCACATACTTTTTAAATAGAAAAATGTTTATGAAAAGTCTGGCGCCAATGTGGCGCTTGGGAATTAAAATTAAGTGGTTTCATAAACATACCAGCGCCCTTGAAAGAGTTAAAAAAGAAAAGAAATTATAATTAGAAGTCATACTATCAATAAATAATATTTCTTTTTACTCTATTTCACTTGAAAAATAAAGAAAAGGCATTAACATTTATCAGAGTTAATGTTTACTTGATTTAGTACAATATAATTTTAAAATTTATTTTGAACTAATCACAGTAAAATTATAAAAATTAAAAATGTATTATCTTTACTGATGTTTTGAATGTGTATATCATTGCATTAGATTTTCTTATTTTACTGTTTATATAAATGGATTCAGAACATTCCCTTATACAGTGAATTCTCGATAAGTCGAAGTCTGATAAGTCGAATATTCGTTTAAGTCGAAGTTTACACGAAGTCCCGACCCCTTTATTACAAATCAATGTTAAACTTTCTCGTTTTGTCGAAGTCTACATCTTTTAAGTCGATTTTTTTTTTCAGAAAGACAAATAACAGTAATTGGACTAATTTCTTAATTTTTCAGCCACAGCTCAAAAATGCTGACATTTTCTGTTAGATAAAACTTTTTTGAACTCCTTCGCGGCCTTTGAAGGATGCTATTTTTACTTCCCACCTTGGACAGTGAGAAGAGTCTGCGAGTTTGCAATTTCGGTGGTAATTGTTCCCCATCCCTCATTCATTTCTCCTGTACGTATTCCCTTTTCTCAACTCTCAGGTGGCTTAGTGTATTCTAATTTGCCAAATTTCTCACGCTTTTATGGAAGGATTTTTTTTTTTTTTTAATCTTTCGATTCCATTATTAAGATTTCATTCGGGTTCTTTGTTTTAATGTTGAGTCTTGTCATTTTAGTGTTTATTGTTTTCACATCGTGATACATTTTTTGTCGGGTTTTTTAAAATGTCGAAGCGGAAATTAGAAATTCTTACCTTAGAACAAAAAGTAAATTTGATAAAAGATATTGAAAACAGTCCTAATTTAATGAAAAAGATCTATCCCTGAAATATGGTATCCCTCGCAACACTCTATCTACCATACTCAAAGATAAAGAACTCATTTTCAAAAGACGTAAGTCAAGTGTTAAATCCCAAAGACCCAAAGTGCAAAAGGATGAAAACGTGTGCCTTCCAAGATATCGGAACAGACCTCGTAAAGTGGTTTACATCTTGCAGTACACAGAAGAGTGTAATTCCTTTAAGTGGTATGATGTTACAAGAGAATGCTTTGGATTTCACAAAATTATTGAATGTGGAAGGATTCCCTGTAAGCACGGGATGACTGGGAAAATTTAAAGCTAGACACAACATTGTGTTTCGGACATTAGACACTGAAGCAAAAGATGTTTCTGATACGCTATGTGATGAATGTAAGACAGTTTCATTACCCAAACTTCTTGCAGGCTATACTGCGGACGACGTTTACAATATGGATGAAATGGTAGATTTTTACAAATGTTTTCCTAAAAAGACAATGATGTTTAAGCGGTAATCATGTTCCGGTGGAAAGTTAAGTAAAGAACGTTTAAATGTGCTTGTCGGAGCAAATGCTTCTGGAACAGAAAAATTACCTTTACTGGTCATAGCTAATTACAAAAATTCCTCACTGTTTCAAACATAAAAAGTCACTTCCGGTAGAGTAAAGATCCAATAACAAAGTTTGGATGATACTGATATTGTTCGAGGAGTACATCAGAAATTTAGATGTAGTGTTTCATGCAAAAAAGCGTAAAATGTTGATCTTCGTTGATCCGTGTACAGCTTACGATCAACTTTTGAACTTGAAATCTATCAAGTTAGAATTTCTCCCTTCTAACACAACTTTTAAACTACAACCAGCACACCAGGGAATAATTAAATGTTTAAAACATTCCTACAGAAAAGGGTGGAAGGCAATCGAAGATGACGAAAATGGAATAAATCAAAAGTGTGATGGGTTAGAAGCAATTAGACTGATTTCAAGTCCCTAGAACAACGACGTGAAACAAATCACTATCAAAAATTGCTTCAGTAGATGTGGCTTCTTTGCAAGCAATGCGCACTCATGTGTTGTGAATGAAAAGCTTCACGATCAAGTTATTTTTGTAGATGACGATAATGAGTTTTTGAATATTGACGAAAACGTCGCAGTTTGCGGAGAAATTAGTGCTTCAGATATAGTTGAAAGAATGAAAAAGGTGGAGAACGATTCTGAGTTTGAGGATGATGAGGAAGTAAATTGCGTTTCACCTCCAAACAATCAAGAAGCACATGCGGCAATGACGACACCACAGCAATATCTCGAAAGTAGAGACGGTGTGGACGATTCTCTTTTCCTTTGTTTACATACTTTCTGACATGTGAAAGACAAAAAAGTTCCTTCAGACTGTCATAATTAACAACTTTTTTCGGAAAACTTGAGTTTGTAAGTACCTAGTATTAAATTATGTACCTCTTTAGCGCTCATTTTGCAGACTCCGTTATAACAGCATAATTGCAATTCCTATGTATATGATTGAATTATTTTTCATATATTTTCTGTATGTATTTAAGGATTTTTGATAAGTCGAACTTACGATAACTCGAATATTTTTGCCGGTCCCTTCGAATTCGACTTATCGAGAATTCACTTTATATTAAAATTATGATAGAATGACTGTGAGGGAATGACGAAATGCTTTTGAAAACCATATTATACTATAATAATTAGTCTGAGGCATATTTTCAGTTACTAAATATCTTTTGAAACACATTTCTAATAATATAACATCATTTAAAAAAATTTCATTAGTTTTTATTAAATTTATAATAGATGAGGGAATGACGGGTAATAAAAATACTTGCTTTGATCTGGTACTTCAAAGCCATGTGCTAGCTATTCAGGAATGTTTTTGAGCCAACAAAAAGATGGCGGCTTCACTTTACTCATGTACAAACTGTCCTAGACCTATTTAATGCATGTGCTGCTTTCTACTAAGTAAATAGGGGCAAATTTATAGTTATGAGAGGGAATGATGACAAATACTAGGGACATCATTAAAAAGTGTCCTAATTATTTTATTATATAAAATATAAATATAATTAAATGACTAAATATTTATTTAAGTATTTTTAAAGGATTGAGAAAAAAATAATTATAAACATACGTGCTGCAATGGCAGAGAAAGCATTTTCTTTCCTACATATGTGACATACATGTGTAAAAAATACATTTAATGTATCAAATTTCAATTTCAATAAGCAAATAGTTACAGTTTATATGTATAACTGATTAATATTGATAGTTTAAATCACTTTTTCTTTTTGTTTATTTCAAAAATATGTCTCCAAGACCCTTGGGACATAAAATTGCCACTTTTCAGAGAATGACTCATTTATTACTTTTCAGATACTTACAGGGTGACCACTCTTAATGGTGTCCAATGGCTAACTCCTAAACCGTTAGTCATATACATATAAATTCAATTAAAAAAATGTTTTAGATGAGGTAAATAAGTATTTTAAAAACCATTTGGGTCAATAAAAACATTTCTAAAAAAAAAAAGAAATTTAAATTTTTATACTGTATCTCTGTTCTATAAGTGATATTTAGTAAACATTTTCTGCTATACTAATAAGTAAGACAAAAAAAGTCCCATTCTTCTAACACGATAAATGACCGAGTTATGAAACTTTGAATTGCATGACTTATACCAGTTTTCTGCATCTGAACGCAGATGATTTGGGTCATGCTTCGAGGGATCGTATGCAAAGTGCTTAACCCCTTGGGGACAAGAAAAAAGAGCGGTAAAATTGCATTTTCTTATTTTCAAATAAAATTTTTCGAAAATTCTGGTGTGACTTAAACTGTGCAGAAATAAAATTACTTGTCCCTGAAATGGTTATGGTTAATGTTAGCATATGTAAGTTTTATTAAGTTCTTTCTTCACTAAAGTCTGATTGAAGAGCATGTAGGGATCGCGTAGGAACACGTTCCAGCCAGGCAGAGATGCCTAACCAAATGGTTTAACCCCTTGGGGATGAGCGACCGCTATTAGTGCCGTGTAAGGCGCTCAGAATCCGAGATTATTCTCACCAGTAAATTGTTATTGTAAATTTTGCCTTATTTAATCAGAGTATTTTCCCGATTCAATTAAGCAAAAATTTCTGTTTTGTAAAACCTGTGATAAAAGATAAAAAATTCTGTAAAAGACGCTCGTCCCTAAGAGGTTAAGGTATTAGAAAAATGTATTTCATTTCGCGTGTATCTGCACTTGAACTGAAAGTAATCACATCGTGCAAGTATTGAGATAGTGTTAATTTTTATTAATTACATATCAGATTGATTAAAATAATTGCATTTTAACATACGTTTTATTTTGTATGAAAATGAGGCTGTTTCTTTCATGATTATTCTTAACTGAAATTGTGCTATCTTTTCACTTCTATTTTTAGTACAAATTGTGTATTTTGCTTTAATATGTCAGAAGAAAAATCGATTTCAAATTTATATTGTAATGTTAATTTTACTCTCAACTATTTTTTTTATATCTGATGATTATTTATAATTCTAGTAAATTTGTGAATGACCCCTATTTCACAGCAAAAAAAGATGCTTCAACTTTAAACAGTTATTACTCGGTCAGTTTTAATCGTAGAAGAATTGGACATTTTTGACTTACTTCTTAGTGTAATAGAATATTTTTACTAAATATAACGTATGGGAACGGGGGACCTTATAAAAATATAAGATTGGTAATTTTTTAAGAAATGTTTTTATTGACCCAAATCACTTTTTAAATGCTTTTTTACCTTATTTAACCCTTCAATGCGCGATTTTTTATTTTGTTCCGAAAAAATTATATATGATACTCTATAAGGTTTATAACACAGGAAAAATAATGAAAAAAATCAGACATATATTTTTCACATAATACGTCAATCTTTTCTTCTCTTGCACATCTGCAATACAATTAAAAACTACCTTCGTGTGGCTGTTTTACGCTAAAATAATACAAATTGTAAATATTTTAATAAGTATGCCTCCAAATACCTTATTTTATATAATTATTTATTTTATAAAACTTAACCTTTAACCCTTTAATTTCCATGATAGAATACGTTCTAGATATTACGTAATTCAGGGAATCTGACTTTACACCAGAAAGTTTCAATGATTAATTTCGCTTTATTTAAATACGGAATTGCTGTTTTTTTTTTTTTTTTAATTAAACCAAATATTGCTATTTTAACTTTCTGGTGTGAATTAGGCATATGTGAATAAAAAAAATCTTTTAAATTCAAAACAGTGTTGTTTGCATATATGCAATGCTGCGCACTAAAGGGTTAAAACATTTTTGTAATTGGAACTATGACTAACTATGACTACCGGTATAGGAATTAGCCATTGGACACTGTTGAGAGTGGACACCCTGTAAAGTGACAAAATAAAAGTTTACAATGTGGTTACTTCTAAAATAATTTACATTTTTGGTATGTGTAGTGAATATTTAATTACATGTTTCCTTTTTCAAATTTGTAGTCGAATTTTAAATGGCTTCTTAAAAGTAACTATTTACCGAATTAGTAGATAAACTGTTTTCTGTCACATTAACGTGTTGCTGTTTCTCTGCTTCTTTCTGTTGCTTTTTTCTCTGCTTATTTTTACCATAACTCGCAAAAAAGGCATTTCCAACGTTACATACCTATGCGATTCCGAGTCGTCTTTGCATCCCTAACACTTCCTGGAAGTATGTTGGTCTGGTAGTAAAACACCCAGGAGTAATGTCATTGAAATGCCGGAGATGTGTCCGAAGCGCCCTCTATCAAAAAAATGAGGACACCACAGCTGTACATCATTTTGAATAACATAATTACCAAGGGAATGACCTACACGCAAACCGCAACAAAATCGATTAGTTTGTTCAATGTTTATAAGCGTTTAAAATGCCCCACCCCCTCTATTCACAGTTCAATTTTCGCTAGTTACGCAATCCCAATGTTTTCGATTTTGGGCTTAAAATTTAAGTTAAAGTTTAAACTTTAGAATAATTTTAACCCCATACAAGAAATAACGGTAAAAAGTAGTTGTTCGTTACTCTAAAGTCTAAAGAGCCCTCTATCGACAATTTTTGAACCTTTAAAAATTTTTTCAGAAAATCGTCATATAAAGAATGATTTTATCGAAAACCGCAAACGAATCGACCCTTTTTCCCGTTTTTTTATCATCGTTTGAAGTTTTGAACTTGAAACTTTAATGGCCCTACAGAAGAGATTTGCGCCCCATGGTTTCCTATTTAATAATGTTTGTCTTCATGTCTACTATCACCCCTCAAAGTTTGTCAGTCTGGTAGTGAAACACCCTGTATATACAGAGTGTCGCAAAACCACTCCTCGGTTCTTATTCTTAAAATATTGATCATAGACATACATTATAAATCACAAAGTTTCGAGTCTTGATATATCACTTCAGATGATATATTTTTACATCAAAAATTTTTAATATCAAAAGTTTAAATATATCCTGCATATCTGTAGGGAACTGCATTCTGATCGCACAAAAATTAAAGGAGAATAAGAAAAAATCGAAATCAAACGTTCTCTCAAAAATTACCCCCTCGATAAACATTTCAATCGTTGCAAATTTCAAATTTTAGCTAATTTTTTTTTATGGCAGCTATATTTTGTTATTTTATGTTTCCATTATTTTGTGGTTTCATTTTTACTGTGAGAATAGGCAGAAAGGAGAAAACGGCTACTTTTCTAAAAATGTTACTTTTCTTTTAAAGCGCTTTTTTCAGATCTTTTATATTGTTGTCTGATTTATTACATTAATAAAAATGTATATTTTATTGTTGACCAGCATAAAAAAACGTTGAAATTACATATTAACATAATTTTGTTTCTTTTGACCCAAAGATATTTAAAATGTTATCTTAGGAATGTTTTTTTTTTTTTTTTTTTAGCCTTTCAAAAGCTGTTTGAAATCATTGAGATTTCGCATTCTCCCTTTTTCATATTTTTGTTAACTTAATTTCTTTGAGTATCACAATTCTTTATTGCACATCTAGAAAGATATTTATGTAATCTACCAAATAACCCACATGCATAGCTGCCAACTTGTACGGATTTTTCCTACCACTAAAATTGAATAGTAAATTTTAGCTAATTGAATCACTGAAACTCAAGAAATTTTAGCGTTTAAATAAGTCTAACATTTCGATTAAATTTTATTGGTATGAAAAATCCGTACAAGTTGGCAGCTATGCACATGCAAAAAAAAGTAACGTTGAAAATGAACACGTATTACACAGAAATACTTGATTTTGTTTGACTTTCATAAAGCTAAATTTACCAAAATTCTGCAAAATAATTAACTGATTAACACGTTCACACCGGCGCCGATATTCATGTTTTTCGCTGTGAGACGATGCTCGAATTCATGTTTTGCTTCATCTGGCGGTGCGGTACTATCGCTTATTCAGGCACTGTATGTAATGACCCGCCTCTCTCATATTTATTGAATTGAACTCGAATATAACAATCAGAGTTGATTGTGAATGTCTGAAAGTTCGTAAGGAATAAACAAATTACTTAGAGACATGATTTATTGACTACATATGTACGAATTTAATATAAAATGTCGTACAATCTAAAGAAATATGGACAACATGATATAAATGCATTTCTGTAAGGTAGAAGCTACGCCCTTAGTCAATGGTATTTTTTGAACGAAAACGAGAATTTTCCCTTCCCGTAGCGAATGTATTAATTTTATAATTATGAATTGTTTTTACTACTGAATTTTCGAATATTCAAGTGTGACCCACGTGTAATGCATGCCGTCTATAGCATAGTCGAATGTGACCCATCTGTAGTACACGCCTTCTGTGGAACATTCGAGTGTGGCCCACCGGTGATGCACACCACCTGATGGGACAGTCAAGCGTGACCCACCGGTTATGCACACCGACGTGAATGTGTGTAACATTCAGAAGTAAGTGATACCAGTTTCAAAAGTAATGCGGTTTTCTCTGGTGTAGACCTTTACCATATCCTTTCACATTGTCACATAATGCAACTCTCAAAAAGTTAGGAATGCAATCTCAATGAAAACAAAAGCAAAGCTTGGAAAAAATTACATCATTTTGTAATAATTGTACTATCTTTCTTCAATTTTATCACGGAAAGTGTACATTTATGACGTCAGATTTTAATGACAAAAGAATTCCGCTTACATGTGATTAGGTTCCCAGTTAGCAAAATTTACTCTTTTTGCAGGATCACCATTAGGCGAACTTTGCGCTAGAACAATAGAGTGCTTATCTATCTGACGAAATACCTGTTAGTTCCTCATTAATGTTTAAAATACGAGTAAATTAAAATTATCAAAAAAACATTTTTCATGAACATTCTTTTATTTGTGCATTTTAAATACTGTTTTGTTAATTTAAAAAATATATGAAGTTTGTTTATAGTTGGATATGTGTTGTTATTGCTTCCAGTGTGCTTTCCAAACTTGATTTTGAAGGATGATTCATTCGTTATCATGCACTTTTGCACCAGTGAAGAAATCCAATTTGTAACATAGCTTTATATCAGTGCAATAAATGTGGGTTTAAAAAAAAAAATTAGAGTACACGTCATAATTTAAAGTAGATTAACCCCTTGCGCTCTGGCGCTGTTAGCGAATGTATGTCACTAGCAACCAGTGTTGCCGCCTCTGATTTTTTTTTTTTTTCTTTTTGACATTTTGAATTCGCACCACAAAAATTTAATTGCTAATTTTTTTTTTACTTTATTTATGGTACTGAACAGGTACTGAACAGGTAATCAGCATTGAGGGGTTTCCTAGCTGTTATCAGCTTAACACCCAGACTAGGAAAATAGAATGTCTTATGTTTTAATGAGCCATTGGGATAAAGTTAAACTGTAGCAATGCTACTATAAGAAAATAGAAGTTTACAAGAGAAAAATAAGAAAATTAAGGAAAAAAGGAATAAAAATAGATTTAAATTTAAGTAAAAACTTAAGAAGAAAGTAAGTTAACAGTAAGTCTTAAGAAAATTTACATGAGTCTTAAAGTAATTAAAGTCTAATTGTAGTTCTTTATTTATCGGGTTGCAATTATTTTATAAATCAAAAATAAGTGTTAAAACTTTCTGGTGATAATTCGAATATCCAATTAAAAAATCAGCCAGATATCAAGACGTACGCTGCGAACGTCAGAGAGCGCAAGATGTTCATAATTGAAAGCACTTATAAATCATTAGCATTTTTTAAGCAAAATTAAAGATGAAAGATACAAATTTAATAATAGTATATAGTAATATAAATAGTATGAAAATAATGTGCAACAAGCGAATAATAATAATTCAGAAATTCAGATTGTATCATAAAATGTTTCAAACCTATATACATTTATCTTTTCACTTTAAGTAATTTCATGCTCACTTAACCATTATAATAAATAAATGATTCACTTATGCATAAGCCTTTAGCTATCCGTAAAGTAATTTAATTTCTTAAAATTTCATAATCTTTCTTCTTTGGCCAAGTAATATCATAAGATCAAACAATCCACATTTTTTTTATTTATTTCATTTCGAAACAAAAAATATCGTTTTCTTTGATTAAAGAAGATTAATTCTGTTTTACCAAGCGAAACTCACAATTTAAACACGTGGAAATATAATTACTTATCCCATTTTTAATCCCGAATAACACTTGAGTCATAATTTATCAAACATGTTTCCAAGGCTTTTTTAAGAGGTAATATATTAAGTACTTAGAGCCCGGAGTCTTTTGTTCACTTATCAAAACTTTAGAACCATAAAAATTAGTTCGACAGCGTAATCTGCAGCCCTTAAGCTAAATCTGTTATAGTAATGGGACCTCTTCTGATATCTGAGTTCCAATTAAGAGCTCTTAAAAAGTTATTGTATAAAATTTTGTCTGAGGATGGGAGTATTTTTTCTGTAACTCCGCCTTTAGGTGCAAGTTGAGACAAATTTTTACTTTGAGAACTTTTCTGAATGTCAAACTGCTAAGTGTTCGTAGCAGTATAAAAATTGCAATGTGTTATTGTGTAATTTTTAAAAATATTCCGAACACTTATGTGCAGAGTCTGACGTTTAATTAAAGTATAATTAAGTCTGACTTTTAATATTTTTATTTTATGTGCAGACGCAATGTTAGTTAACAAGTTACTTTAATAATTTATATTCATGTTTAAAGAAAAACAATCAGAAATTGACATGCTTTTCATTTAACAATTTAAAATAAACAATAATTATGTAAATTGCATTTTATAGTATATTTAACATCATTTTATTAAAAGATAAGCAAAAGAGTACATCAAACCTGCGTTAACCCTCTCGTGCATAAATTATTTTCCATTATTCACAAAAAATCTTTTTTTGTGATAAACAAGAAACCATTATAAAATAATTTTATTATTGTACTGCATGCTAGGTATTATCTGTCCAAAAATCAAATCTCCATAAATGAATGCTCAAAATTTTTTTTGCTTAACACCTTGGGGACGAGCGACACGTATACGTGCCGGAAATAGGCCTAAGGATCCTCGTTTATCCTCACCAGTAAAATTTTACTGTAAAATTTGCCTTATTTAATCCGAGCATTTTCCCGATTTGAATAGGCACAAACTTGTGTTTTTTAAAACCGGTAGCAAAGTAATAAACATTTCGTAAAAGGCTCCCGTCGCGAAGAGGTTAATAATGCAATAATTATACGACCTCATATGAGGTCCGTATGCATGAGAGGGTTAATCCTATGACTACGTTGTTGGGACATATCGCTCACCCGCTAGAAAAGTAGCACAATTCGCAGAAATTCATTTTGCGTTTTATTCGACTAATAGGTCTGTCATAGGTGCGTCTTGCTGCAGCAAATGTTTTACAAGTGTAGTTTTCCGGAAAATCTCTTTATTACGCTATTTGTCCATTCGTGAACACAGAAGGAAGGGGGGGGCAAATTGTATGGGGAGGTAAAATTACCCAACCATTCAAACCTCATCCTCTTCATTCTTAAGGGTTTTACACTTTTATGCACGTTTTTATTCCTGCATGCAGAACTAAGTGCTATAATTTCAGGTTACAATAAAAACATGCGAATCTTCTTTTGCCTGTCCTATGAAATTTACTTTTGTCGATATGTGTCGCTTTTCTTGAGGGTGAGCGATATACGCAGTGTTGCCAGATTGGGGACTTTTTCAATTCAGATTATTTGACTCTCACCACTTTTTAAAAATAGTATATTTCACCTTATTTTTCTGAATTTTTTTATCTATTTAAACGTAGGCCGAATATTTCTATTGCAAAAAAGCGGTGAATCAATCAATCTAAATTTAAAAAGCCCCCAATCTGGCATCACTGGATATACGTGCCAATGGACTATTTTTTTTTTCTATTCATAGCACTTTTTTAAAAATAATCTGTGTCATACGTTTATACAATGTTCATAGACCTCAGGGGGCGAATACCAGAATTTTCGTAAATTAATATTTGCGTTATTTAATCTAGTCAAAACATTGTATTAAAAACTAGTGTCGAGAAGGAAATTTTCACCTTGTTATTGATAAACTTTACGACATACTTATAGCTACTTAAAAGGTGACACAAACATATAAAAATATTATTTAATGTAACTCTGACAGCTTTTGAACACACACGCGTTAATTTCAGAAATGGACTGAACTTGCGAATGCGTATTATTTTGTTTTTCTTTTTAAATTTATTTTCTATTAAGGAGACCGGGTAAGCTCTATCTCGGCCATGTTAAAAAACACCAACTTTATGTACCTTTTTCTCAGAAATGGTGAAAGATAGAGGTCTAGCATTTTTAGAGTAGTTTGAATAACATGCTTTACGTATTTTAACAGACAATTTTCTTTCCAAGTGAAACTCAAATTTAATGATTAATTATTTATTGAAAGACATCATTAAATTAGCATTTTTGGTAAGATTTCACTGCCTAAAATAAATAATTCTCAACAAATCATTAAATCCCTGTGTTAAAGTATGCACTATAGCATATTACAAGTATTTAGAAACATCTGAGTTCTTAAGTTTAATATATATTGAAAAAAAGGAACACAAACCTGAAAAATCGAAGTTTTGAGAAAAAAGTCAATTAAATCTGTGAAGCAGTGTTGCCAGTAGACTACTTTTTTAAAATTCTGATTTCTTGATTGGCACCACTTTTTTGAAATAGTAAAATTCCCAATTTTAATAACATATTAATTATAACATATTATTATAATTTATAATATTATTATTAACATATTAGCCTGTTGGGCGATTTTCACCAAATTGTAATCAGCACTTAACTATATCCTGGACTAACTAAATCTGAAGTTTTATGAAAATCCGTGCAGTAGTTCCTGAGATATAGTTATTGCAGAATTCGTGAAAAATACCACATAACAGCACCGCCTGTTGGGCGACTTTCACCAAAAACTAATCAGGTCCAGTTTATATCAAGGTCTAACTGACTCTAAAGTTTTGCGAAATTCCGTACATTAATTCTTGAGATAAAGCGCTCACAAAATTTTTGTCACATACAGACTCACAGAGTGACAGAATGCGTGACAGAGTGACAGACAGACTCACAGACAGACATTTTCTAAAAACCATCAAATCGTATTCAGGACATTATAAAACATATAAATCTGTCGAAAACCGTAAGTCGAAAATTTTTACGAATCCAATACTTTCTTCTTGTAAAGATAGCCATTGTCAATTGCTCCATTTTATTTTGAATTTACAGATTAACACGTTCACGCCGGCGCCTATATTAATGCTTTTCGCTGAGAGGCGGCGCTCGAATTCACGTTTTGTTTCATCTGAGTGCGTGGTACTTTCGCTTATTCGGACACTGTACGTAATGACACGCCCCTCTCATATTTATAAAATTGAACTCGATTATAACAAGCAGAATTGATTGTGAATGTCTGAAAGTTCGTAAGGAGTAAGCATATTACTGAGAGACATGATTTTATTGACTACATATGTACGAATTTAACATAAAATGTCTTAAAATCTAAAGAAATATGGACAACATGATATAAAAGCATTTTCTGTAAGGTAGAAGCTACGCCCTTAGTCAATGATATCTTTTGAATGAAAACAAGAATTCTCGTTTCCTGTCACGAATGTATAATGTTTATAATATTGAATTGTTTTCAGAACTGAATTTTCGAATATTCAAGTGTGACCCACCTGTAGTGCACACCGTCTGTGGCATAGTCGAGTGTGACCCACCTGCAGTGCACGCCTTCTATTTAACAGTGGAGTGTGACCCACCAGTGATGCACGCCGGCCGATGCGGCAGTCAAGCGTGACCCACCGGTGATGCACGCCGCCCGATGGGGCAGTCATGCGTGATCCACCGGTGATGCATGCCGGCGTGAACGTGTTAGAGCATATTGTGTAATTTTAACCCTTTCAGGGCAAAGCACTTCAATGCGTAAAATTCTGAAATCATTGAATGACACCGGAATTGAAAAACAAATTTATTTGAAAATAAGTAAAAGCTTTTATTCGATTACTTGATATGATAAAAGGAAATTTTTCATTCCAAAATTCTGGTGCCAATGTGACATTTAGGAATTAAAATTAAGTAGCCCAAAAATAATCGGGTTTTCCATTGTAGTCGCTAGAGGATTAAACTTTTTTCAAAAAACTACTGCGCCGAATTAAACTAAAGAGAATTTCCTGCATTTTTCCTATACGATGTTTTTTTCTAAGATCAATACTAGTGGCAATACCAGAAAAAAGAATTTTAGCGATATATTCAAATTCCATCATCGGAGGACGAAAAACACAATACAATTACAATGCATCCATTTCAGTCATCAATTTGAAGCTTTTTAGTTAATTGTAGTTGCATTTCGAATATGTTAACATTTGCTTACCAAGTTTTAAGCCTTTTATATATTTATTAACAAAATAAATTGAAATCGGGTAATTAAGAAAAATATAAAACACAAACACTCCGAACAGGTGAGAGCACCAATATTTATTTTCCTACTAATCTGATTATAACTATTACATGATTATAACTGTACAATTATAACTATTATAAGTTTAATATAATAACATAATTGGAAGATTACAAACAGGAAAAAAAGAGAAATGTGGAGTTTTTCTCCCATTAATGTCGTTTTGATAGCTTTGAAAGGCCTGGTTGATGTTCTTCGAAAGGAGGCTCATCGCTATCTTGATTGCTCGGGTTGGGTCTTCACTTGTCTTAAAATAATCCTACAGAATTGACATCTCAACCTCTATTTCCAAGTCATTTTCGGCGATGAAGGAGCTGAGATTGTCACAATGGCCATCGCAGTTCAAACGAAGTGAACAAACAAACAAACCTGCATTCCTATAGCCACACTTTCCGCTGCAGTTTGTTTTGCATTTTCAAGATTATTTTTTCAGAAAAGCTTCTGGTGCGTGAGTTTGACAGTTGTTATTGGTGTGGTGCTTCTCTCGGTTTTATTCCAGCCCTATTAATTAGCTTTTTTGCAGTTACCTAGCCATAGCTGTACTGGTAGTAAACTCTTTGACATGTGTATCGAGTTTGTTGCACAATGTTTATTTCTAAGGTAAATAGTTTTGGCAATACGAGTAAAAAGGATTTTAGTGATATATTCAAATACCATAATCGGATGTCGAGAAGCCCCTCACCTTTCTCCTCCTTCCACTCTCCATAAGGGCTTTTTTGCCTCCTGTTGAAATTAAAAGCTTATCTCTCAGTTTGTTTCTAGACGTCTCGACGGTCGGTTATGCATTTTCTTTAATGTATGTGCAGTGTGCATTTAATAAAAAAATATGTGTTTTAAAACAATTTAGTGAGACGTGAAGTGATATTCAGGATGGCAGAGAAGCGTTTTATCTGTGACACGGAGTTGGGCGGAACTAAAGTAACAGAAATGAAATCAAATGCTGTGGAGTCTTTCAGATTAGCAAGTAAAAAACGAAAAGATGGGAAAAGGAATTATTTATTGAACAAGGAGTCTCTAAGGATCCATAAAAATGGCCGTAAACAGTACACAAACGAAAAACATATTGCTGTAACTTGAAGATGATTTCTGAAGACGTAGAAAACCAACTGTTCAACAGTACAACAGTTTTCGTTTCAAAGTCGTTACTTTTGTTTGAATAAAAATCCCACCATACTTTAAAGCAAAAGAAATTCATAAAGTAACAACAAAATGAAATATATTCAACATTGATAGTCCTTTTAAAGGCTAAACTACTTTCTGAAAATCATGATCTTGGGCTTGCCATAATCTACGGACTAGATCATGTGACTGTTATTGCTGATAGGCAGTATTCTTTGAAATGTATGAAAAAGCCCTATCAGCTCTCAAATCCCACAGAGACGCAGAAAAGTCCATTTACATCTGACATAGACACAGCTATGCAAATCAGTTATTTTATCTGGAGGAAAATGAAGAACAATACCAATTTTCTATAGAATAATTAACAGACCAGATTAAAGCAGGTGAATACTGTCCTTCAGTCAAAACAGTTAAATCGCGCCCTCTAAACAATTGTGAAGAAGATATTGTTATATCAACCACTGCAAACAAGGTACCTGTTAAATAATACAATAAACCCAACTGGAGTGAAAAATTAGCCAGAGGCAGGAATCGAACCCGGGACCACAGTATATAAGACTGCTGCTCTCTCTTGTATACTGTGGTCCCGGGTTCGATTCCTAGCTCTGGCTAATTTTTCACTCCAGTTGGGTTTATTGTATTTATTGTATGTATGTCTGTAAAATATTTATATATACCTTTAACTGTTGAATGCAGACGTTATTTATGTGTGTATGTGTGTTTTAATATATATTGTAGTATGTGTGTTTTATTATACGGCACCTGTTCTTTGCTTCAAGAACACATGTCATAAGATTTTGAGTGATGTTTGATATCAACAACAATGGTCATCTCCCCAGGAAGAGGGACGGCGTATTATTCAGATTACGGCGAGGATAGTGGCTGAATGTATTCGATCTCAGGTTTACAAATCTACTCAATATCCTCCTCCAGACGAGTTTTGAAAGAGAATGAGTCTGTCATTACAGAAACCATGAAGATTTTCATAGAAACACTATTTTTAACCCTAGAACTACCGGAAATTTTACTCAAGTTTTATAAAAACATTCTACACCAGAATTTTTACTTAAAACTATTTAATTTGTTTATTTAACTTATTATTGTCTGATTTATACATTTAGTTTGTTTTGAAGAAATATCTGGTTTGAATAAATATTTTGAATGTACATGTCGGGTCCAATGGACCCGTCTGGTAGACGGAAGGTTAAGTAAAAGAAAAGGAAACCTTAAAAATTCTAGAACAGGAGTACTACACTAGCTCACAGCATTATTACTACAGTAAGACTAAGAAGACTTCTTTTAAGACCGCTGCAAATATAGTGTCGCGTCCTCCAACAGAAGATGCAACTTGATACACATGTTTAAGAGTTTACCAACAGTACGACTATGGCTAGGTAACTGTAAAAATTCTAATTAATGGGGCTGGAATAAAACCAAGAGAAGCACCACACCAACAACAACTGTCAAACTCACGCACCAAAAGCTGTTCTGCGAAATAAATCCTGAAAATGCAAAACAAGCTGCAGTGGAAAGTGTGACTATAGGGATGCAGGTTTGTTTTGTTCGCTCACTTCGTTTGAACTGCGATGGGCATTGTGACAATCTCAGCTCCTTCATCGCCGAAAATGACTTGGAAATAGAGGTTGATAAATCTATTCTCTAGGATATTTTAAGCCAAGTGAAGGCCCAACCTGAGCAATCAAGTTAACGATGAGCCTCCTTTCGAAGAACATCAACCAGGCCTTTTAAAGCTACGAAAATAACATTAATAAGAGAACAACTCTGCATTTCTCTTTTTTTCCTGTTTATAATCTTCCACTTATGTTATTATATTAAAGTTATAGTAGCTATAATTGTACAGTTATAATCATGTAATAGTTATAATCAGATTAGTAGGAAAATAAAAATTGGTACTCTCACCTGTTCGGAGTGTTTGTGTTTTATATTTTTCTTAATTACCCGATTTCAATTTATTTTGTTAATAAATATATAAAAGGCTTAAAACTTGGTAAGCAAATGTTAACATATTCGAAATGCAACTACAATTAACTAAAAAAAGAAGAAAAAAACTTCTCCAAAACTTTCCAAGCAAAATCCTAAATTGACTGGACTATAATGCTATTCAGTTAATTAAGTTTTCAGCGCTCTTTTTAAAACTATAAATAGCGTAACGTACCTAGCTGGACACAAGGTAAGGCAAATACAAGTAGCACATCTTGTCGTTAAGAACATAAAGCAGTTTCAAATAGAGTTTGACAATTCAACAAATAAATTTAAATGGTAGAAATATATATATATATATATATCTAAATACATCTATACATATACATATGTTTGTCTGTACATAGCAAAAAAAAAAAAAAAAAAAAAAAAAAAAAAAAAAAAAAACGAAAGTTTAACTATAAATGGAGACATCGCCATATTTTGAAACAACTATTCTCGTTATACTAAAAGCGACGCCTATTTTGTCTTTTTACAAATTTCTGTCCCCCAATCAAATTTACTAACCGTATCGTGCTACTCTATTATAAAGAAGTTTCATTCGTAGACTGCTTTAGTTTATCAAACTAGCTTGTTCACTTTGTATTAATGAAAGATGAATAATTATTATTTGACATACGTTCTTTTTTTTTTTGTGTACAGAGCGGGAAGGGGGGGAGTTTGCACCAAATAGGGTTTCGAAAAACGAAAGAAAATAACTTACTTGTTATAAAGCACGATATCGGGTAACCATATTTGTTCAGCAGGTACATATAAATGTTCAACGCCACCATACTCTTCTGGATCCCATCTCAGCTTGTGATCAAACCATTCCTGCAAAATAAAGAAATTTGTTTTAATTTGTTTCAAAAAGAAAAGCTAAAATTCTAATCTAATTAGCACTGAAATTACCGTTCTTGAAATATCAATCCACAATCGCCTTCTTTTAAATTGCGATATTTAAACATATTTTTAAAAGATGTGCATGCTTCAATGTTTCATTTTAAAGTTTGTGGTGAATTTAGAAAATAGAACTATGAATAAAAAGGAATTGACATTTCCTCAAAACGGTGAGATTCAACTATAACCGGTTTCGCAGTGGCTCATTACCAAAGCAATATAAGTAAGCGTACAAACTTAATACTGGAATCGGGCGTAAATTAACACAGTTGCGCCATCTTGTGGACGGGGTGATAATCCATGTGAGATGAAATCTCACAGTGTTTAAATCATGTTATTTTTTTAATTTCTTTTGGCCTTATACATCGATATTCCTTAAACTTAAATCCATATTTATTTTTGCGCAAGCGATTTTGTTTAAGTTCGTACTTCGGCAAATTCGCCGCTTCACCGCACATCGGCAAGTTCGCTGACGTTCGGCTGCGCCTGGCATAGGGTGCTTCTCCTTTGAAATCTGTGAGTATTGTGATGACGTCATCGGAGCGACTGTCTCCCGGCGTAAACTTTGAATGGATGTCGATCTTTTCGGAGGTGTGTCTATTCACTGAGCGTACAGCAAATAAAAACAAAACTTTTTAAATGCTTTCTTTCGGATTTGTTTATTAAGACATTACTTAATATTTTAAATTCTCTAATAGATTTAAATCTTTTCTTTCTCTAACTTTTGAAGTCCCCGTATTCTTACTATAAATTAAAATTTCGTTAATTTTAAATCAGAATCTGTTTTGTTGGAGAGCTGTCATGACTTAGTTTTGGTTTTAAAAAGATCACGGGCTCCGGCTCCGGTCTGTCTGCTGATGGATGTGGAATCCGGTAAAGAGTTTTTCGAAAACGATGTCTACGATTTTAACAACTCCTGTTAAATTATTTCTTGATACCGTGGAAAAGATTTTAATTACGTTTCTCATCAATACTAAATTTGATTTATGCTGCACTTTAATTTTTAAAAGAAATATCTATCTTCAAGTGGAGTAGATGCTTTTATTGGCAAGAATTAATTTATGAACGGTGACCAACGGGAAGCCTTTTCTTCTCTTCTAAAAAGATGGAATAAATATTTAATTTATATCGTTATCAAGTCTCCTCTTCATTTATTTTACAGACGACAAGATCCAAGTAAGAAGTTTCATTTATTTCTATTTTTTTTACAATTGCTGACTTCAAAGAACGGAGGGTTTTATTGCGATACTACACAACGCATGTTAACTAAAAAGGACTTTAAATTTAATTTACCTTTCATATTACGGCTCAATTTATTAGTAATACCACACCACATACGCGGACTCTTAGTGTGACGTCATACATGACAGGATATCTACCATCTGCGCGTATTTTCTAAATCTTTAGTCACTCATGGAACTGAATTTTGTTTACCACATTTATTGCAAAATAAGATGCACTTGACGCAACGAAGCTTTCTTCGTCCTGTCAAGAGATATTTCAGCTATTAATCAAGCTGAAAAAATCTTTACAATTTTAGTGGTGTGAAGTAAGAAAACAGTTAGGCATCTTCCTGTAGTTTAACCCCGTCCGCTACGTGGTGTGCGACCTTGATTAATGTGACCCGTCTTTAATCTTGCGGTTACCTCTCCCATTTAAGATAGGACGCTTACTTATATTGCTTTGCTTAGTACCCCCCCCCCCCCGCGTCGGGGAAAACTTCCACCAGTAAACTTAAATAGGAATTTTCTCCTTAATCTTTTAATGCAGAATTTCAATCATAATTATAGTCAAAAACAGATATTTATTTTCAGTAGTGGAAGTTTACTTCAGCGGTAGTTAGGCTACAGTGTCTAGAAGTATATTAGTATAGAAATCAACAGGAGAAACCGTATCCAAAAAATCAACATTTCCTCATTTCAAATTTTGTGAAAAACAGAACTAAAAAGATTTATGTTGTAATACTCGATACATTAGGAATGAACGAAAATTATTTTAAATTCATTACATTCATTCAGGAATGTATTTTAAATTCATTTCGCACCACATATTTCTAGATGCTCTAACTAACGCTGAGTGTTTACACTTTCAATCAATACATTTTATGACAGCGCCGTCTACGAAAATGTAATATTTTGGGTACAATCTAAAGCAATACAGGTATACGCGATTTTTACTTCTAGACACTGTAATCAGGCCCTGCTTTCCGCCATATTGTGACAATTAAAACAAACTCCTTTCAGTGTCAGTCAAAGAGATTATAACAACCGGGCCAACATCCACCAGCAAAAACGAATAGATATTTTTACCATATTTGTGAGAGAAACTTTGCATAAATAAGCTGCTAAAATTATGCGAAATTTTCTATTCAAAATTCACTGGTGGAAGTTTGTTTCGGCGGTAATCAGAAACTGTTAATCCGATGTAAAAAATCAGCCGCCATCTTGTAATAACCTCTCCAGTTACTTCACTCGTAACAGGTAGACTCTACACTATATGTCTCTTCCTCACTATTCATAACTGCAGTCTTCAGAACGACTTCCAAACAAAGACTTTCTGACGCATTAACCCTTTGAGTTCTCACACGAATTGAATATTTCCAACTGAGCGAAAAAATGCCCAGGCCGGGAATCGAACCCAGATCCTTTGGCTTACAAGGCCAATGCTTTTACATTTAAGCTAACTGGGCCGACAACCAGCCAGCATATTTCGCTCAGATAACCTTATTGGTAGGAACATCTGGTCTGTCATGTAGACAGCTCAACAGAATAAACCGCAGGTTAAGGACCTCCATATTAACGATGGATACGTAGATGAACTATTATTTTAACACAGTCAAACTGACTGGTAAAGTTATCACACGAATTGAATATTTCCAACTGAGCGAAAAAATGCCCAGGCCGGGAATCGAACCCAGATCCTTTGGCTTACAAGGCCAATGCTTTTACATTTAAGCTAACTGGGCCGACAACCAGCCAGCATATTTCGCTCAGATAACCTTATTGGTAGGAACATCTGAGGTTATCTGAGCGAAATATGCTGGCTGGTTGTCGGCCCAGTTAGCTTAAATGTAAAAGCATTGGCCTTGTAAGCCAAAGGATCTGGGTTCGATTCCCGGCCTGGGCATTTTTTCGCTCAGTTGGAAATATTCAATTCGTGTGATAACTTTACCAGTCAGTTTGACTGTGTTAAAATAATAGTTCCTTTGAGTTCTGGTATGTGAATTGCTTAAAAATACCCAAATGTCACATTCGCACCAGTATTTTGCAAACAAAAAATCCCGTTTATTATATACACAAAAAATGCATTAATTTATTTTCAAATTAAGTTTGCCGTCTATACCGATGACATTGTGACATTTGGATATTAAAACAGCAGAGCTCAAAAGGTTTTAATAAACTAAATTTCATCGCATGAAATTTGCACCTTATAACTCATATATGAAGAAATCGCTTCGCGAAGAAATCGTTCGTTCGAGTACGTTTTCCTAAAGACGTAATGAATATTTCCATAAATGCACTCAAACTTGTGTTTTAATGGAAAAAAGGATAATAATATTCAAGAGTTGTCGGGATATAGGAAAGTGAGGCGGATATAAGTCTTCCAGGGGTAAAACAATTGAGTAAATCTTGTTATTTTGTGGTTTTAACTTATTGTGAGTAAAACAGAAACGTTTCCTGTTGTTTTTGGATAAATCGCTTTTTTGGTCAAAATATTCCGTACAGGACATTAACCCTCCCCCCCCCAAAAAAAAATAAAATAAAATAAAATCCGCACTAAAAGGGTTAATAGGAGGATGATCTACAGGAGTTGATAAATGTTGACGCCAAACACTAACAACCTAACCGATAGGGAAATATCACGAAACTAAAAATTCAGAGGAACTGACATAGTCACAATATGTGAAACTTCAGCTGTAACCGGTTCCGAAGAGTCTGATTACTGCCGGGGCAAACTTCCACCAATAAATAATGTGACAACTTAAACAATCTTCCTGTAAATGTTGATTACAGTCGGTCAAACATCCACCAGTAAATTTTAATAGAGGTTTTTTATTTGCATTATTTAAATTCATGCAGAATTTCTGTCATAAATAAGTGAAAATTTTCGATTACTTTTTACTGGTGGAACATTCTCCCGACGTTAATCCTGCCCTGATCATACGTAAAAGAACAAGAGCCACCATTTTATGTAAACATCTTCAGTTACTTCATTCTCAACCGGTAGATACTACACTATACGTCTCCACTTTATTCACAGCTCCATTGGAAATATCGAACTCAGCTCATAAGAGAGCATAGAGAGTGAAGGAAATGGTAAATCTTGAAAGTATGACAGTTGATAATCTAACATCATGAACGTATGGAACTAGGAATAAAGAGGAATTGACAAATCCTCAAATTGGTGACCCTTCAACTGTAACCGATTTTGTAGTTGCTCAATACCTTCGGAGAAAACTTCCACCAGTAAATTTGAATGGATATTTTCTTCTTTTTTAAAGCCCTGATTAATGCAGAATTTCACTCATAATTATGGCCAAAATCAGATATTTATTTTTACTGGTGGAAGTTTACTTCGACAGTGGTGAGGCCCGGCGTTTCCGCCATATCTAAACAACCTCATGTCAGCATAAGTAAAAGACATTATGATACCCAGTCCATCTTCCACAAGTAAAAACGAATAGAAATTTTTACAACATTTGTGAAAATTTTCGCATGAATAAGACGCTAAAAAAAGACTAAATTTTCCATTTAAAATTTACTGATGGAAGTTTGCTTCGGCGGTCTTGCGATACATCCCATGTAAAAAATCGGCCGCCATCTTGTGAGAATATCTTTAGTAACTCTGCGCTATATGCACTATATGTCTCAGGGTTCGTACGCATAAGGAATTCGAAAACAAAATTAGGCATTTTAGTACGAGGATTTTTTTTTTAAAGTATTATTTGCCTTATTTAATGCAAAACATTCCCAGCTTCAGATATATCCACCACTGCATTACGAAATTTCTGGTACTAAAATGTCTAATTTTTTTTTAATTTCCTATGCGTACGAACCCTGATGTCTTTTCCTCTGTATTCATAACTCCGTTCATGAACACAGCCGCAAAAAGACAAGAGGAAAAACTTTTATCACTAAACAGTAAACAAGTATGGGTGGCCAGTCTATATAAGGGGTGGCTCAAAAGGTCACGTGCAAACAGCACGTGTGGGTGTGTCAGGTCGTGAGGAGCAAAAATTACATAGAAACTGGGGTCGGAAACCAGATCATGCATCGTGACCATGTCGCAAAGAAAAAATAACAAACTGTGTAAAAAACACCTTTATTTTACAAAAAACTTAATCGAAGCACAAAATGCAAATGAAAAATGTTACAACTCATAACAAGTGCTCCAAATGTGCCCCATTAGCCGCGATGCATGCATGCTTCACATCGGCGCCGCATGGAATCACGAACACGTTCCAACTGGCCAGGAGTCTCCCGGACACATGCCTCCACTTCAGCGGTGTCTCGTACAGCAGATATCCCCAGAGGTAGAAATCTAGGGGGTTTTGGTCCGCGGATGCCACAGCACAGGGCCAATCGGAACAGGTTCGCGATTCCATGAGACGCCGATGTGAAGCATGTATCACGGCAATTGGGGCACATTTTGAGCACCTGTTATGAGCTGTAAAATTTTTCATTTGTATTTTGTACTTCGATTAAGTTTTTTGTAAAATAAAGGGTTTTTTACACCGTTTGTTATCTTTTCTTTGCGTCACGGTCACGATGCATTTGCACCCTCAAGGTCGCGTTTCCGACCCCCCCACCCCCGGTTTGTATGTAATTCTTGCTCCTCATGACCTGAAACAACCACACGTGCCGTTTGGACATGACCTTTTGAACCACCCTGTATGTAATTAAACCCTTTGCGACTCTGTTTGCATATACGCGACGTTAAGGGTACTTAGAATCCATGATTTTCTTATTACTAATTCCGAAGAGAAAATTCGCTTTATTTATAATCACAGAATTCCTGCAATCGAATTAAAGAAAATTTCCATTTAAAAATTATTGCTGTTTAAATTTTAACAGTTTATAAAGGACGTTAAGGTCCTAAGGGAAAACTGTTAAATGAAAAGCCCAAGTTGATTAAATAAAAAATACTCAGCAGAAGCTATTAAACAACCAATATATATATATTCAATAGTTTCTGATTTTTATGCTAAAAAATAAAAGCATTTTCAAATACAGTCGAACCTCTATTTAACGAAGTCGCTAAATCCCGGAAAAAAGTTCGTTATATGGAAAATTCCTTAAATAGAGATTCACATTTTAAAATACTTTAAACTAGATTTTAAATTCAAAAACGCTAAATATCTTTACTAAAAGTAATTAATCACAATTTTTTAAATAAATTATATCGATTTGTTTTATTCATTTTACCCACCAATATCCATCATCAATTCATTTTTCCTATGTGTTTAAATCTTTGAAATCTGCAAGGAAAACAAAACATTGCCCGGAAATACACTGTATTTTCTGTTTAAAGTAAATAGTTATACATTAAAATTAACGAATTTTAATGACATTATTGTATTTATTATTATTATTATAAAAATTAATTTTTACCATACATTAACATATGCGTCCTTAAATTTAATTTCTGAAATACTCTGTTAATTTTGCCTGAGTTTTTTATTTAAAAAAGTGCTTTCTCTCATAATACGTCTCGCATCTTTGCAATGCACCAAAAACCCCTTCATGCGTATTTTCTTCTATCTATAATCCGCGTCGGATTGTTTCAAATGATTTTAGAATTTCATCATACGAAGTTTTGTTAATTACTGCATAATGATCGTTTCCATCATCACCATATTCGTCTTCATCGCAATTCATTGCTGTATTGTTTTTTTTTTTTTCACACTGTTGAAAATATCCAATTCGGATAGTGTTTCCGAGGTCTCAGTTTCAGAATTAAGTGAAATACACTCATCAATCAGCACATCATGGTTAATTTCTTCTTTTTTTCTCATCTGTATCCACATTTTTTTAAGTTACTCTAAGGGATTATCGTCTTCGTCCTCCATACTTCCCGAATTCTCACTGCTGACAAAGAAGGCGCCTTGTAAAACCAGTACAAGGCCATTGAAAATCATAAAATGTGTTTAAAGAAAGAGTAAGTTTGAAATGTCCAGAAATATTTTGAGAAATGAGGAGAAAAAAAAATTTAGACCACAAGAAAAAGTTCGTTAAATAGAGAATGCACTTCGCTATTTGGAGATTATTTTACGAAGAAATTCGCAAAATGTTCTTGGTTCCAAGAAAAAGTTCGCAAAATAGAGAAATTCGCAAAATAGAGGTTCGTTAAATAGAGGTCCGACTGTATATTTTATAACTAGAATTTTAAAAATATGGGGAGAAATTAAAAAATGAATTTATATTAACTATATTTCCTTCCTTCAATTTTATTCTTCAATAAAGTTTTATCAACAATTTACAATGCTGTCTAAAATTTTATAGCTTTGAAAATATTTTCATGTACATTTTATCATCATTTAAAATTAAGAAAAACTTTCAAGTATATTAACTTTTAGTCATATTACAAAAGTGACAAATATCGCAAAATTTAAAAAATATGTTTCAGATAGACATACTTCCTTTTCACAATTTTATTCTTCAATAAATTTTTATCGACATTTTTCAGCAGTGTCTAAACATTTTACAGCACTGAAAATCTTTTCAAGCGATGCCAAACTTTTATTCCTAAATATATTGAAAATGGCACCCTTCCTGGTTTAGGATGTTGCTGAGAAAGCACATATTTACGCTTCAATGAAAAAATTACTGAATTTACTTTTATTTCTTTGGCAACTGCGATGTATATTTTACCATTAATCAGCTTTAGTATCTATAATGGTGGAAAAACATTTGCATACGCTTCAATAAAGATTGGAAAAATAACTATATTTACGACATTTAGAAGAAGAAAATGAAAATTCCCATAGATTAAAAAAAGGGAAAAATGCATAAGAAATTTCGTTAATTCAAATTGCAACAGCTTGTTATAGAATTTGTATAGAACATAGCATTGTTTCGAGGTTAGCGTTAATAATTTGTTACAGATTGTTTTAGATGTAGAACGTTTAGTATACGATGAAATTCAGTTATTGTTTTGTTATGTGTAGTCTATTTATAATATTGCTTAGAAAGAATGTAAAGTTTTAATTTCATAAAATTTAGATGATTATAAAGAATGTTTTTAAGAGAATTTCTCATTGATTTTATGTAATGCAAAAGTCGTACAACTTCAGTTAAACAGAAATCGATGTTTTAGAAAATCAAGCAGATGTTTTTTTTTTTTTTTTTTTTTTTTTTTTATTATTATGTTTCTGTAATTTAGCTACTGCAATGTCATTAAAAATTATTTTACGAAAATCATTATTTTTCAAAATACAGTAGAACCTTTTATCCCAAGTAATTGGGACCGACCATCTTTCGCAAAAACGAAATTTTCGGATGATCGAGAATGCTTCAATTTTAAGATCAAGGACAAATATATGAGCTATTTCCTATCATGGTAGCAAGTGCTTAATAAAAAGTAAGCAATACCACAGTAGAAACAAGGATAAATTACCTGAATTTTAGTTTAGAAATTAAGTGCCTTTAACCATAGTTGCCAACCTCCCAATTTTTTCCATACCAATATTTTTATGTAAAAATACTTGCTTTAAGCAATCGCGCAATTTACGCAATTAAAGAAAGTGTACATTTTTGTAAGATTTTAGTGGTATCCAAAAAATCGGGAGGTTGGCAAGTATGCTTTAACATATGTCACAAGATCAGGGCTGCCACAGGCGACTATTTTTATATTCTGTTGACAACACTATTTTCAAAAAATGCATTTTGTAATATATTTCTCTTTCAAATGATGTCAAAGCATATGTTTTGTTGTGAAAAAGCGGTGCGAAGTAGAATTAAAGAATAGTCGCCTGTGGCAGCCCTGCAAGTGTTTGAAAGAAAGTTTTGTTTGTCGCAGTTTCGATTGCCTTTGCTTTGCAGCTCAATCATGAAGTTTTTTTAATACTATCCGTTCATCAGCATCACGGTCTTTCTGCTGCTCCAGCCATGCCAAACCCTTTCAAAACATTCAAAACTTTGAGAATTGCTAATTTGTTCGTTCCCTTCGCCCACATCGTTGTTCTCTTCTTCGCTTTGATCAGCACATGTTCCTCGTATACAGGCAATGATTTCTTCATCGCTCAATATATGAAATACGGCATCATTTGAGACACAATTTAGTCAATCTTTTATTCCAGAAATATCACAGCCATCGCAACCAGGTATTTTATTAAATACTGAATACAAATCGGCAGCATCATTCTTTTTTTTTTTCATAAAACTTTCGTTCGTTCCAGTAGCTGAAAGTGGAGCAAGTTTTCTCCAACTTCGAATGAACGTATGCTGCTGTAACAATTCCCAAGCTTCACTTATCATGTACATACACTCTTTTATAGTAAAAAAAAAAGCTTTAAAATTGTATTTTGCGCACAAGGAATGTGGTAGTAAAAAAATAAAAAAAATAAAAGTGGATTTCGGTTAACCGAGAGTTTTGGTTAAAAGAGTTTCGGATGAAAGAAGGTCTACTGTAATGTAATTTTCACCAAATAATAAATCTTTTTAAAAAATACAAACATTCTTCATTTTTTAAGCTGACATTCCTTAAAATTAGAAAAACTTCTAAATTCTAAAATGCATAAACTCATTTTAAAAAGGAGCGAAAATTCATGCGTGCAGCATCTATACTAATACTTCCTATTATAAAGAGGAAAAAATTGTTTATTTGTAGGAGGTAAGCTCTGGAACTACCGAGCCGATTCCAAAAGTAATAGTATCAAAATGATGGTATTAGTCCAACTTAGAACATAGGCTATATCGTATGTCGGTGCCACTACCCCAAAGGGGGTGTAGGAGCAAAAAACGTTCTAAAAATGCAATTTTGGCGTTGCTGAAGGGCCTAGAAATATGAAATTTGGAATATTAGTTACTTATAAGATATAAATGATGTCTAAGAACAGTTCTTAAACAATTCGAAATTTAAAAGGGGTGAAAATGCACAAAAAGCGTTCTAAAAAACGTTCTAAATGGTAGTTTCTACACAATCTCAGGAAATACCAAACCGATTTAAAAAATATTGGTGTCAAAATGATGGTGACAACGCTTGCTCCAAGATAGGCTATGTTTTATGTCGGTGTCACTACCCCAAAGGTGGTGCAGGAGCAAAAAACGTTCTAAAAATGCGATTTATGTGTTACTGAAGGGCCTAGAAATATGAAATTTGAAATATTAGCTACTTATTAGATATAAAGGATTTCTAAGAACAGTTCTTAAACAATTCGAAATTTGAAAGGGGTGAAAATGCGCGAAAATCTTTCTAAAAAACGTTCTAAATGGTGGTTTCTACACAATCTCAGGAAATACCAAACCTATTTAAAAAATAATGGTGCCAAAATAAGGGTATCAAAATGACGGTGATAATCCGTGCTCCAACATAGGCTATGTTTTATGTCGGTGCCACTACCCGAAAGGGGGTGCAGGAGCAAAACACTTTCTAAAAATGCGATTTTTGCGTTACCGAAAGGCCTAGAAATATGAAATTTGAAATATTAGCTACTTATTAGATATAAAGGATTTCTAAGAACAGTTCTTAAACAATTCGAAATTTAAAAGGGGTGAAAATGCGCGAAAAGCGTTCTAAAAAACGTTCTAATGGTGGTTTCTACACAATCTCAGGAAATACCAAACCGATCTAAAAAATAATGGCGTCAAAATGATGGCGACAACCCTTGCTCTAACATAGACGCTATTTTATGCCGGTATCACTATCACCAAGACGTTGCAGGAGCAAAAAAGCGCTCTAAATTTCGATTTTTGTGATCGGTAGGGGCTAGCAACTTAAAATTAGGCAAGGTACATATTTATTAGATATAAATGATCTTTAAGAACAGTTTCGAAAAAATTGGAAATTTAAAAAGGGGTGAAAATGTGCGAAAAGCGTCCTAAAAACGTTCTAAATTGCGATTTCTACTCAATCTAAGGAAATACCAAAGCTATTTCAAAAGTAATGGTTGCAAATCAATGGTGACAGTCCCTGCTATAACATAGGTTATATTTTATGTTGCTGTCACTACCATCTGAGGGTTGCAACAGCAAAACATGTTCTAATTTGCGTTTTTTGCACAACTGAGAGGTCTAACACTTTGAAGTATGGCATGGTATTTACTTACAAGATGCAAGTGCTTTCTAAGAACAGTCGAAAGAAAATTCCAAATTTAAAAAAATGAAGTGAGTGAAAAGTGTTATAAATTTCAATTTTTAAGCAAACTTATAAATTATCAAACCGATTAAAAAAATAATGATGACAAATTTTGGTGATAGAACCGGCTCAAACATAAGATATATTTTATGTCTGTTCCACTACCACCAGAGGGTTGCTTGAGCTAAAAACTTTCTAAATTTCTATTTCTGTGATACTGAAAAGGTTAGAAACTTTAAATATGACATGGTAGTTACTTATAAAATATAAATGCCCTCGACGGAACGTCGAAAACAAATTCGAATTAAAAAGGGGTGAAGCGAAGGGGAGGTGCGAAAAGCATTCTAAATAAGTTCTAAATTACGATTCTATGCAATTTCAGGGAATATAAACCGATTATAAAAGTAATAGTTGCGAATCAATGGTAACAGTCTCTGTTCCTACACAGGCTATATTTTATGCCGGTGATTCTACCACCTGGGGTTCACAGGAACAACAAAAGTTCTAAAAAAGGTCTTTAAAAGCTTTTTAAATTACGTTTCTGTGGAATATTAGGAAATAACAAACCGATTTCAAAATTAATGTTGGCAAATTAATGGTGACAGTTCCTGTTTCAACATAGCCCTGTATGTTGAGAGAGGTGGTAGGACTTGGAATTTGACATGATGGTTAATTTTAAGATGTAAGAAGATGGTTTCTAAAAAATTCTAAACTTCAAATGAATACTGAAATAAGCGTATTAATTGAGCATAAAAGTTTCAAAATATTTTCTAAATTATCATTTATTTAGTTTTATTTCATTTTATTAATTTAAGTCTCATTTCTGCCTAATGCAGTGTAATAATGATGTTTAATCAAACTGTGTTTTAAATAGTAATTTTTGAATTATTCCTAAAAAGAATAAGTACCTTTTAATAAAAACAAACCTTTTAATAAAATAAAATATTACCTTTTAATAAAATAAAAATTTAGTTAGTACGTTTTAATAAAAATTAGACATATAAATATCACTTGGCATATTTCAAATATTACGCGAGCAAAGCCGCGGGGTTTGCTAGTATAATATAATATAATATAATATAATCATACTTCCTATTATAAAGAGGTAAAAATTGTTTATTTGTCGGAGATAAGCTCAGGAACTACCGAACCGATTCCAAATGTAATGGTATCAAAATGATGGTGTTCGCCCAACTTAGAACATAGGCTATATCTTATGTCGGTGCCACTACCCCAAAGGGGCTGCAGGAGCAAAAAACGTTCTAAAACTGCGATTTTTGCGTTACTGAAGGGCCTAGAAATATGAAATTTGGAATATTAGTTACTTATAAGATATAAATGGTGTATAAGAACAGTTCTTAAACAATTCGAAATTTAAAAGGGGTGAAAATGCACAAAAAGCGTTCTAAAAAACGTTCTAAATGGTAGTTTCTACATAATCTCAGGAAATACCAAACCGATTTTAAAAGTAATGGTATCAAAATGATGGTGTTCGCCCAACTTAGAACATAGGCTATATCTTATGTCGGTGCCACTACCCCAAAGGGGGTACAGGAGCAAAAACGTTCTAAAAATGCGATTTTTGCGTTACTGAAGGGCCTAGAAATATGAAATTTGGAATATTAGTTACTTATAAGATATAAATGGTGTCTAAGAACAGTTCTTAAACAATTCGAAATTTAAAAGGGGTGAAAATGCACAAAAAGCGTTCTAAAAATGTTCTAAATGGTAGTTTGTACATAATCTCAGGAAATACCAAACCGATTTCAAAAGTAATGGTATCAAAATGATGGTGTTAGTCCAACTTAGAACATAGGCTATGTCTTATGTCGGTGCCACTATCCCAAAGGGGGTGCAGGAGCAAAAAACGTTCTAAAAATGCGATTTTTGCGTTACTGAAGGACCTAGAAATATGAAATTTGGAATATTAGTTACTTATAAGATATACAAGGTGTCTAAAAACAGTTTTTAAACAATTCGAAATTTAAAAGGGGTGAAAATGCACAAAAAGCGTTCTAAAAAACGTTCTAAATGGTAGTTTCTACATAATCTCAGGAAATACCAAACCGATTTTAAAAGTAATGGTATCAAAATGATGGTGTTCGCCCAACTTAGAACATAGGCTATATCTTATGTCGGTGCCACTACCCCAAAGGGGGTGCAGGAGCAAAAACGTTCTAAAAATGCGATTTTTGCGTTACTGAAGGGCCTAGAAATATGAAATTTGGAATATTAGTTACTTATAAGATATAAATGGTCTAAGAACAGATCTTAAACAATTCGAAATTTAAAAGGGGTGAAAATGCACAAAAAGCGTTCTAAAAATGTTCTAAATGGTAGTTTGTACATAATCTCAGGAAATACCAAACCGATTTCAAAAGTAATGGTATCAAAATGATGGTGTTAGTCCAACTTAGAACATAGGCTATGTCTTATGTCGGTGCCACTACCCCAAAGGGGGTGCAGGAGCAAAAAACGTTCTAAAAATGCGATTTTTGCGTTACTGAAGGACCTAGAAATATGAAATTTGGAATATTAGTTACTTATAAGATATAAATGGTGTCTAAGAACAGTTCTTAAACAATTCGAAATTTAAAAGGGGTGAAAATGCGCGAAAAGCGTTCTAAAAAACGTTCTAAATGGTAGTTTCTACATTATCTCAGGAAATACCAAACCGATATAAAAAATATTGGTGTCAAAATGATAGTGACAACGTTTGCTCCAAGATAGGCTATGTTTTATGTCGGTGCCACTACCCCAAAGGGGGGTAGGAGTAAAAAACTTTCTAAAAATGCGATTTATGTGTTACTGATGGGCCTAGAAATATGAAATTTGAAGTATCAGCTACTTATTAGATATAAAGGATTTCTAAGAACAGTTCTTAAACAATTCGAAATCTAAAAGGGGTGAAAATGCGCGAAAAGCGTTCTAAAAAACGTTCTAAATGGTAGTTTCTACAAAATCTCAGGAAATACCAAACCGATTTAAAACATAATGGCGTCAAAATGATGGTGAAAATCCTTGCTCCAACATAGGCTTTGTTTTATGTCGGTGCCACTACCCCAAAGGGGCTGCAGGAGAAAAACGTTCTAAATTGCGGTTTTTGCGGGACGGAAGGGCCTTGAATCGTGAAATTTAGAATGGTAGTTAGTTATAAGATATCAATGATCTCTAAGGACATTTCCTAAAAGAATCGAAATTTAAAAGGGGGGGTCAAAATGCGCAAAAAGCGTTGTAAAAAACGTTCTAAATTGCAATTTCTATGCAATCTCAGGAAGTACTGAACCGATTCCAAATATAATGGTGTAAAAATGATGGTGACAGATCTTGCTCCAAGATAGGCTATATTTTATATCTGTTTCCACTACCCCAGAGGAGATGCAGGGGCAAAATGCGTGAAAAGCGTTCTAAAAACTTTCTAAATGCCGAGTTGTCAGCAATATCTCAGGAAGAATCAAACTGATTTCAAACGTAATGGTAGGAAATTGATGCTTACAGCCTCTGCTCTAACATAGACGCTATTTTATGTCGGTATCACTATCACCTAGACGTTTTAGGAGCAAAAAAGCGTTCTAAATTTCGATTTTTGTGATCGGTAGGGGCTAGCAACTTAAAATTAGGCAAGGTACATATTTATTAGATATAAATGATCTTTAAGAACAGTTAAAAAAAATTGGAAATTTAAAAAGGGGTGAAAATGCGCGAAAAGCGTTCTAAAAACTTTCTAAATTGCGATTTCTATTCAATCTCAGGAAATACCAAAACTATTTCAAAAGTAATGGTTGCAAATCAATGGTGACAGTCCCTTCTATTACATAGGTTATATTTTATGTTGCTGCCACTACCATCTGAGGGTTGCAAAAGCAAAACATGTTCTAATTTACGTTTTTTGCACAACTAAGGGGTTTAACACTTTGAAGTATGGCATGGTATTTACTTACAAGATGCAACTGTTTTATAAGAACAGTCGAAAGAAAATTCCAAATTTAAAAGTATGAAGTAAGCGAAAAGCGTTCTAAAAACGTTCTAAATTACATTTTTTATACAATCTTATCAAATACAAAACCGAGTTAAAAAATAATGGGGATAAATTGTTGGTGATAGAACCTGCTCAAACATAAGCTATATTTTATGTCTGTGCCACTACGACCAGGGGTTGCAGGAGTGAAAAACTTTCTAAATTGCGATTTCTGTGATACTGAAGAGGCTAGAAACTTTAAATATGGCATGATAGTTACTTAAAAAATATAAATGCCCTCGAAGGACTGTCGAAAATAAATTCGAATGAAAAAGGGGTGAAGGGAAGAGGAGGTGCGAAAAGCATTCTAAAAAAGTCCTAAATTACGATTTCTATGCAATTTCAGGGAATATAAACCGATTATAAAAGTTATAGTTGCAAATCAATTGTAACAGTTTCTGATCCTACACAGGCTATATTTTATGCCGATGATTCTACCATATGGGGTTCACAGGAACAACAAACGCTCTAAAAAGGCCTTTAAAAGTTTTCTAAAATACGTTTCTGTGGAATATTAGGAAATAACAAACCGATTTCAAAATTAATGTTGGTAAATTAATGGTGACAGTTCCTATTTCAACATAGTCCTTTATGCTGAGAGAGGTGGTAGGACTTGGAAATTGACATGATGGTTAATTTTAAGATGTAAGAAGATGGTTTCTAAAAAATTCAAAACTTCAAATGAATACTGAAATGAGCGTATTAATTGAGCATAAAAGTTTCAAAATATTTTCTAAATTATCATTTATTTAGTTTTATTTCGTTTTATTAATTTAAGTGTCATTTCTGCCTAATGCAGTGTAATAATGATGTTTAATCAAACAGTGTTTTAAATAGTAATTTTTGAATTATTCCTAAAAGTAATAAACACCTTTTAATGAAAAGACCTTTTAATAAAATAAAATATTACTTTTTAATAAAATAAAAATTTAGTTAGTACCTTTTAATAAAAATTAGACATATAAATATCACTTGGCATATTTTAAATATTACGCGAGCAAAGCCGCGGGGTTTGCTAGTAATCATACTCCTATTATAAAGAGGTAAAAATTGTTTATTTGTCGGAGATAAGCTCAGGAACTACCGAACCGATTCCAAATGTAATGGTATCAAAATGATGGTTTTCGCCCAACTTAGAACATAGGCTATATCTTATGTCGGTGCCACTACCCCAAAGGGGGTGCAGGAGCAAAACACGTTCTAAAAATGCGATTTTTGCGTTACTGAAGGGCCTAGAAATATGAAATTTGGAATATTAGTTACTTATAAGATATAAATGGTGTATAAGAACAGTTCTTAAACAATTCGAAATTTTAAAGGGGTGAAAATGCACAAAAAGCGTTCTAAAAAACGTTCTAAATGGTAGTTTCTACATAATCTCAGGAAATACCAAACCGATTTCAAAAGTAATGGTATCAAAATGATGGTGTTAGTCCAACTTAGAACATAGGATATATTTTATGTCGGTGCCACTACCCCAAAGGGGGTGCAGGAGCAAAAAACGTTCTAAAAATGCGATTTTTGCGATACTGAAGGACATAGAAATATGAAATTTGGAATATTAGTTACTTATAAGATATAAATGGTGTCTAAGAACAGTTCTTAAACAATTCTAAATTTAAAAGGGGTGAAAATGCGCGAAAAGCGTTCTAAAAAACGTTCTAAATGGTAGTTTCTACATAATCTCTGGAAATAACAAACCGATTTAAAAAATATTGGTGTCAAAATGATAGTGACAACGTTTACTCCAAGATAGGCTATGTTTTATGTCGGTGCCACTACCCCAAAGGGGGTGTAGGAGCAAAAAACGTTCTAAAAATGCGATTTATGTGTTACTGGTGGGCCTAGAAATATGAAATTTGAAGTATCAGCTACTTATTAGATATAAAGGATTTCTAAGAACAGTTCTTAAACAATTCTAAATTTAAAAGGGGTGAAAATGCGCGAAAAGCGTTCTAAAAAACGTTCTGAATGGTAGTTTCTACATAATCTCTGGAAATAACAAACCGATTTAAAAAATATTGGTGTCAAAATGATGGTGAAAATCCCTGCTCCAACATAGGCTATGTTTTATGTCGGTGCCACTACCCCAAAGGGGCTGCAGGAGAAAAACATTCTAAATTGCTGTTTTTGCGTGACGGAAGGGCCTTGAATCGTGAAATTTAGAATGGTAGTTAGTTATAAGATATCAATGATCTCTAAGGACATTTCCTAAGAAAATCGAAATTTAAAAGGGGGGTCAAAATGCGCAAAAAGCGTTCTAAAAAACGTTCTAAATTACAATTTCTATGCAATCTCAGGAAATAATGAACCGATTTCAAATATAATGGCGTTAAAATGATGGTGGCAGATCTTGCTCCAAGATAGGCTATATTTTATATATGTTTCCACTTACCCAGAGGAGATGCAGGAGCAAAATGAGCGAAAAGCGTTCTAAAAACGTTCTAAATGCCGATTTGTCATCAATATCTCAGGAAGAATCAAACTGATTTCAAAAGTAATATTAAGAAATTGATGCTGACAGCCTCTATTCTAACATAGACGCTATTTTAAGTCGGTATCACTATCACCTAGACGTTGCAGGAGCAAGAAAGCGTTCCAAATTTCGATTTTTCTGATCGGTAGGGGCTAGCAACTTAAATTTAGGCAAGGTACATATGTATTACATATAAATGATCTTTAAGAACAGTTTCGAAAAAATTGGAAATTTAAAAAGGTGTGAAAATGCGCGAAAAGCGTTCTAAAAACATTCTAAATTGCGATTTCTACTAAATCTCAGGAAATTCAAAAGCTGTTTCAAAAGTAATGGTTGCAAATCAATGGTGACAGTCCCTGCTATAACATAGGTTATATTTTATGTTGCTGTCACTACCATCTGAGGGTTGCAAAAGCAAAACATGTTCTAATTTGCGTTTTTTGCATAACTGAAGGGTCTAACACTTTGAAGTATGGCATGGTATTTACTTACAAGATGCAACTTCTTTCTAAGAACTGTCGAAAGAAAATTTCAAATTTAAAAAGATGAAGTGAGCGAAAAGCGTTGTAAATAACAATTTTGATGTAATCTTATCAAATACCAAACCGATTAAAAAAATAATGACAACAAATTGTTGATGATAGAACCTGCTCAATCGTAAGATATATTTTATGTCTGTGCCACTACCACCAGAGGGTTTCAGTAGCTAAAAACTTTCTAAATTGCGATTTCTGTGATACTGAAAAGGCTAGAAACTTTAAATATGGCATGGTAGTTACTTATAAAATATAAATGCCCTCGGAGGACTGTCGAAAATAAATTCGAATTAAAAAGGAGTGAAGTGAAGGGGATATGCGAAAAGCATTCTAAAAAAGTCCTAAATTACGATTTCTACACAATTTCAGGGAATATAAACCAAATATAAAAGTAATAGCTGCGAATCAATGGTAGCAGTCTCTGATCCTACACAGGCTATATTTTATGCCGATGATTCTACCACCTGGGTTTCACAGAAACAACAAACGCTCTAAAAAAGGCCTTTAAAAGCTTTCTAAATTACGTTTCTGTGGAATATTAGGAAATAACAAACCAATTTCAAAATTAATGTTGGCAAATTAATGGTGACAGTTTCTATTTCAACACAGCCCTTTATGTTGAGAGAGGTGGTAGAACTTGGAATTGGACATGATGGTTTAATTTAAGATGTAAGAAGATGGTTTCTAGAAAATTCAAAACTTCAAATGAATACTGAAATGAGCGTGTTAACTGAGCATAAAAGTTTCAAAATATTTTCTAAATTATTATTTATTTAGTTTTATTTCGTTTTATTAATTTGAGTCTCATTTCTTCTTTATGCAGTGTAACAATGATGCTTAATCAAATTGTGTTTTAAATAGTAATTCTTTTAATTATTGCTAAAATTAATAAGTACCTTTTAATAAATTAAAATATTACCTTTTAATAAAATAAAAATTTAGTTAGTACCTTTTGATAAAAATCAAACATATAAATATCACTTGGCATATTTCAAATATTACGCGAGCAAAGCCGCGGGGTTTGCTAGTAATATTATAAAGAGGTAAAAATTGTTTATTTGTAGGAGGTAAGCTCTGGAACTACCGAACCGATTCTAAAAGTTATGGTATCAAAATGATGGTGTTAGTTCAACTTAGAACATAGGCCATATCTTATGTCTGTGCCACTGGCCAAAAGGGGGTGCAGGAGCAAAAAACGTTCTAAAAATGCGATTTTTGCGTTACTGAAGGGCCTAGAAACATGAAATTTGGAATGGTAGTTACTTATAAGACACTGATGATCTCTAAGGACCTTTCTTTTAAAAAAAATCGAAATTAAAAAGGGTTAAAATGCGCAGAAAGCGTTCTAAAAACGTTCTAAATGGCGAATTTTACGCAATTTCAGGAAGTACCAAAGCAATTTCAAAAATAATGGTGTCAAAATGATGGTGACAACCCTTGCTCCAACATAGGCTGCATTTTATGTCGGTATCACTACCCCTATAGGGCGTGCAGGGCCAAAATAAAATGTTCGAAATTGCGATTTTTGTATTACTGAAGACTCCAGATACATGGAATTCGGCATGGTAGCTACTTATTAGCTATAAATGATCTCTAAGAACATTTCGTAAAAAATTCGAAATTTAAAAGGTGTGAAAATGCGCAAAAACGTTCTGAAAAACATTCTAAATGTAGATTTTTACGCAATCTCAAGTAGTACCAAACCCATTTCAAAAATAATGGTGTCAAAATGATGTTGACAAACCTTGCTCCACTATAGGCTACATTTTATGTCGGTGCCACTACCCCTAAAGAGGGTGCAGGAGTAAAAAAAAATGTTCGAAATTGCGATTTTTGTGTTACTGAAAGGCCTAGATACATGGAATTTGGAATGGTAGTTAGTTATAAGATATAAATTATCTCTAAGAGCATTTCGTAAAAAATTCGATATTTAAAAGGGGGAAAATGCGCGAAAAGAGTTCTAAAACACGTTCTAAATCGCGATTTCTACGCAATCTCAAAAAGTACCCAACCTATTTCAAAAGTAATGGCTGGAAATTGATGGTGACAGCCCTCGCTTCAACATTGGTTGTATCCCATGTCGGTGCCACTACCCCAAAGGGGGTGAAGGAGCAGGAAAGATCTAAATTGTATTTTTTGCAATATTGCAGGGGCTAGCAACTTAAAACTAGGCATAGTAGTTACTTATAAGATATAAATGTTCTCTAAGAACATTTCCTGAATAATTCGAAATTTAAAAAAGATGAAAATGGACGAAAAACATTCTAAATTGCGATTTCTACACAATCTCAGAAAGTACCCAACCGATTTCAAAAGTAATAGTTAGAAATTAATGATGATAGCCCTTACTCTAATATAGAATCTATTTCATTTCTGCGCCACTACCACCTTGCGATTGCACTTTAAAAAATTGCATTTTAATTGTGATTTTTGTGATACTGAAGGAGCTAGCAACTTGAAATTTGGCACGGTAATTACTTTTGAGATGTAAATACTCTCTGAGAAGAGTTCCTAAAAAAATTGAAATTTAAAAGGGTTGAAAAATGGTTGAAAAGCGTTCTAAAAACGTTCTAAATAACGATTTCTATGCAATATCAGGAAACATAAATCGATTTCAGAAGTAATGAATTCAAATTGATGGTGACAGTCAACGCTCCAAGATAGCCTATATTTTACGTTGTTGTCACTACCACCTGGGTGTTACAGGAGCAAAAAATTTTCTAAATTGCGCTTTTTGCGTTACTGGGGGTGGTCTAACATTTTAAATTTGGAATGGTAATTACTTCAAAGATGCAAATGCTTTCTAAGAATTGTCGAAAGAAAACTCCAAATTTAAAAGGATTAAATGAGCGAAAAGTGTTCTATAAGCATTCTAAATTACGATTTTTATGCAATCGTATGAAATACAAAACCAATTTCAAACATAATGGTTGCAAATTAATGGTGATAGAACCTGCTCAAACATAAACTCTATTTTATGTCGAGGGTTGCAGGAGCAAAAAACTTTCTAAATTGCGAATTCTGCGGTACTGAAGAGGCTAGAAATTTAAATATAGCACGGTAGTTACTTATAAAATATAAATGTCCTCTAAGAACAGTCGAAAATAAATTCGAAATTAAAAAGGGGTGAAGCTGAGGGAAGGATCGAAAAGCATTCTAAAAGAGTCCTAAATTATGATTTCTGTGGAATCTCAGGAAATAATAACCTGATTACAGAAGTTATTGGTTGTGAATCAAGAGTGATAGTCCTTGATCCTATACAGGCTATATTTTATGGCGGTGTGTCACTACCACCTGGTTGTCAGGAACAAGAAGAAAGCCTTTAAAAACATCTAAATTCCGTTTTCTATAGAATATTAGGAAATATCAACCGATTTCAAGGTTAATGTTGGCAAATGAATGGTGACAGTCTTTGTTTCAACATTTTTCGAGACATTCTGCTTCGGCATTTTATGTTGGTGTTACTAACACCAGAGAGGTGGTAGATTGTTAGACAAGAAGCTTGGAATTTGACATGATGGTTAGATGTAAATGAGTTAAGATGGTTTCTAAAATATTCAAAACTTCAAATGAATACTGAAATGAGCGCATGAAATGAGCATAAAAGTCTCAAAATACTTTCTAAATTATCATTTATTTGGAATTAGTTTTAGTTCTTCTTATTAATTAAAATCTCATTTCTGTCTATTGCACTTCTATAATGAAGTTTAATCAAACTGTGGCTTAATTTGTAATTTTTGAATTATTTCAAAAAGTGTTCTTCTAATAAAAAATAGTCATGCAAATATCACCTGGCATATTTCAACTATTACGTGAGCAAAGTCGCGGGGTTTGCTAATAGATTATAAAACGCATTCCAACACATTCAGTATTCTACATCAAAACTTCGCAGTTTACTAAAGATGAAAGATGATGTCTAAATGAACAATTTGGAAAACGCACAACGCATTTGAAAACCCGATTTCTGCTGTTACCATGAATCCGAACTATACGTGGGTGGTTCAATAATTATTGTCCCCAATATATATAAAATATTTATACTGCGATGGTTGATGTGGAATATCGAAGCCTAATCTCTTAAATGCCTATTTGCTCAATTTCAGAACCGTAGATGCTATATTAACATAGTTTTGGAGGGAGGGGTGAAGTTTTAAAGACCTATTTTGGAGGGTGGTGAGGATGAAATGCTGGTTTGGAGCTTATGAGGCTTACATTTGAGGCAGTGGATGAGATTGGGCTACATCACTATGATCCCGAGTACAAACGACAGTAGTTATGTCTCATCCACTGTCACAAATCTAGCCCCATAAGCTAAAAATCAGCCTTTCACCCCCACTCCCCCCGTTCCACTCCTCCCTCCAAAACTAAGTGAGTATAGCAGCTACGGTTCTGAAATTGAGAATATAGGTATCGAAGACCCACGATTTCTTTCATGTCGATATTCCACAACAACCATCGCAGTATAAATATTTTATATACACGAGGTGGACCCCGTCAAATTTCGACGAAAGAAAATGTTTACAAAGGAACTGTTGCATCAAATTTATAATACACGACAACAATAATTACAATAAAAATCCATCTTACACAAGTTAGTTTAACTCTCCAAAGACATATTTTAACCTAATATTAACAAAATACTTTTTTCATAAACTTCAACTGTTAAAATTATTGAAAAAATAAACTTTATTCGTATACGTAATCAGTAACATATAATCAAGATAAGCAATTTTGATTAAGTTATCAATTAATGCTTGGTATTACGTATTGAAAAATCAGCAAAAATGATTTCATCTTGACATAATCATAGGATTTCCCCCCTCCTTTAAATCTAAATCGAATCAAGTCATTTTCCACGGTTCACATCCATATTAACCATTTAAAGACATTTTAAAGCGCAATAGGTTATTAATAAATATTTTTTCAAGCTTGAAATGACGTTTGTCAACTATTATTACAACTTTCCATGGGAAAATTCTCACTCGCGATTTGAGTTCTTAGTATAATCTCTGTACCTGCGCGTAAAAATTCCAGAATTTAATAACTTTTAGATGTATTAAAGCGTAAATATCTCGTTTTATCAAATAAAATTATCATTTTCTTTTAAATATGACGTCATTTTCAGTGGCTGAAATATTTTGCCTATTGCCTCAAACTCAATATCAGTGGAATGAAAAAATAGTGAAATATAACAGCATCATCAGGGAAATTGTGTCTTTTTTAAAGCATAACGTCATTTTCTGTTCAAATTTTTTAAAAGATATTTTTAATTATAATGAGAAAATGATATCAGTAAGAATATAATCAATAAAGATAACTAAACCACTTTTAATAGAAATGAAGTACTTCAGTTGCAACGATTAGAAAATTGGTATTAAAAAGTATAAAAAATTGATATCTCAAAAATAATTTGAGATACAGCTTTCAAATAAATTGCTTTTAAAAGTACATTTTTTTCTGTATAAGACGGTGTAAACATTTAAAATGTGGGATGTTTAGAAGTTTAAAAATTTGCAGTAGTGAAAATTGCAAAACCGAAATTTCATTTCAAATTTCAAAGTGTTGTCATTTTTTTAATTATAATGAGAAAATGGTATCAGTAAGAATATAATCAATAAAGATAACTAAACCACTTTTAATAGAAATGAAGTACTTCAGTTGCCACGATTAGAAAATTGGTATTAAAAACTATAAGAAAAAAATTAATATCTCAAAAATAAATTGAGATACAGCTTTCAAAAAAATTGCCTTTAAAAGTACATTTTTTTTCTGTATAAGACGGTGTAAACATTAAAATGTGGGATGTTTAGAAGTTTAAAAATTTGCAGTAGCGAAAATTGCAAAACCGAAATTTCATTTCAAATTTCAAAGTGTTGTCATTTTTTTAATTATAATGAGAAAATGGTATCAGCAAGAATATAATCAATACAGATAACTAAACCACTTTTAATAGAAATGAAGTACTTCAGTTGCCACGGTTAGAAAATTTGTATTAAAAACTATAAAAAATTAATATCTCAAAAATAAATTGAGATACAGCTTTCAAACAAATTACATTTAAACGCACATTTTTTTCTGTATAAGACGGTGTAAACATTTAAAATGCGGGATGTTTAGAAGTTTAAAAATTTGCAGTAGCGAAAATTGCAAAACCAAAATTTCATTTCAAATTTCAAAGATTTGCCAAGTTACGCACAGATATGTTTGTCCTTTATAATATAGACTAGGGACAGTAATTATTGAACCACCGTCATAACTATAGCATTTACATGATGAAAGTGTGTTTGAACTCCGAAACTCCTGTATACCATATAATTAGGTCACAATAAACAAGAACTAAAAATCATGCATACAGCATAGATTATGAAACACTTTCCAACGCATTCAGAATGCCATAATAATACTAAGGTGAAAGGTGACGTCTAAATGAACAATTTCGAAAACGCATAACGCATTTGATAATCCGATTTCTGCTGTTGCCATGAATAGTCATTAAAATATACCATTTTGTTTTATGCAGCCCTGTATATGATCGACAGATATGTAGGCATACTACATAGTATTCTAAAAGTCAGTTCAGTTAAACGCATAGCACAGGTGAAAATTTCCACTCAGCAATTTCCGCCAATAAGCGGATGTTGTTGAGAAATTTTGTGCGAACCCTGTATGTGATCTATAGAATTTCTGAATGCCATGTAATAATTAAAAAATAGTTAAATTTAAAAACGCATACCACAACTGAAAACGCACTTCTAACAAATATTGTTCATAGGCTACAATGGTTCATTTTCTTCTGTTGCCAAATTCTTTTGTGTGTCCCTGTAAATGAACGATAAATTCTATGCACACCATATTCTACTACACGCGCATTGTAGTACACCACATTGATATAGGATATAAATTTGAATATGTTTTAAATAGTGTAATATCATTAAAATACATGGCAAACTATTTTTCCCAATATACAGTAATGTAACGAAATTCTTTTGAGTGGTCCTGTAAATGAACCAAAAATTCTGCACACTTCATTTTCAATACCGAGCATGCCATAATAAACCCCAATAACATATATCAATTTCATGTCGATCGGACTGTTTTTACGCGAGTTAGAGTACGGACAGACAGACAGACGGACGAACAAACGGCCATACAAACCGAATTCATAAACACTTTTCAACTACGTTGGAAAGTGTGAAAAATAAAATAAAATAAACTTAATAAAATTGTGTCATTATAATATTTCCTGTATTTTTCTTATTTTTTTTTTCCTTCAGAAAACTTATATCAACAGTTCCCACAGTTCTCTAAAAAGTTGCCATCTTTAAAACTCTTTTTAAGCAATTCAAAATTTTATTCCTAAAGATATCGAGGATGACGCCCTTCCTCATTAAGCATTTTGTTAGAAAAGCACATACAGGGTGACAATTTTTGAACTATATGAAATAAAACGTAAATTATTTTAAAACTACTGAGTGCACAAACTTTATTCAACATGTAAACGTCACTACAGATATTTGGATTTAGGTTATGACATGTTCCATATGGCTGCCATCATTGGCTATGATATGACGCAGACGAATAGCTAAATTCTGCATGACCCGCTGAAGTGTCAGAACATCAGTGCTGTCGATGACCTCCTTAATGGCAGTTTTCAGCTCAGATATGGTTTGGGGGTTATTTCTGTACACATTGTCTTTAATGTAGCCCCACAAAAATAAGTCACATGTGTTAAGATCCAGAGAATATGGCGACCAAGAGAGTCCCATTCCAGTGGCCTCTGGGTACCCCCAGAGCCAGAATTCGGTTCCCAAAGTGCTCCTTCATGACACCAAATACTTTCTTGGTCCGATGGGGTCGAGCTCCGCATCATGTCGAAATCAGGGTCAATTTGAATAATGGAGATGAAACCATTTTCCAAGACCTTCACGTATCAGTAGTCACCGTGCCGTCAATGAATATCGGACCGATTATTCCGTGACTGGACATTCCATATCACACCGTCACCCATTGAGGGCGGAGAGACTTCTCGATCGCTAAATGCAAATTCACAGTCCCCGAAATGCGCCAATTTTGCTTATTGACGATGTAGTGAACAAGTTGTGTGCGCATGCGAATACTAATTCCCATCATGCCCTGCGGCCAACCACGAAGTTTGAACTTCATCATGCAAACCGTTCAGAAGTTATGACGGTTTATTTTCATATAGTTCAATAATTGTTACCCTGTACTTACGCGTCACTGAAAAAATTACTGAATGACCTTTATTTATTAAATACTAGCAAACCTCGCGGCTTTGCTCGCGTAATATTTGAAATATTCCAAGTGATATTTATATGTATAATTTTTATTAAAAGAATTTATACTTTTGGGATAATTCAAAAATTACTATTTAAAACACAGTTTGACTAAACTTATTACACTGCATTGGGCAGAAATCAGTCTTAAATTAATAAAAAGAAATAAAACTAAATAAATGATAATTTAGAAAAATTTTTGAAACTTTTATGCTCAATTAATACGCTCGTTTCAGTATTCATTTGAATTTTTGAATTTTTTAGAAACCATCTTCTTACATCTTAAAATTAACCATCATGTCAAATTCCAAGTTCTACCACCTCTCTAAACATAAAGGGCTATGTTGACATAGGAACTGTCACCATTAATTTGACAACATTAATTTTTAAATCGGTTTGTTATTTCCTAATATTCCACAGAAACATATTTTAGAAAACTTTTAAAGGGCTTTTTTAGAACGTTTGTTGTTCCTGTGAACCCCAGGGGGTAGAATCATCGGCATTAAATATAGCCTGTGTAGGATCAGAGACTGTTACCATTCATTTGCAACTATTACTTTCATAATCAGCTTATATTCCCTGAAATTGCATTGAAATCGTAATTTAGGACTTTATTAGAACGCTTTTCGCACTTTTCTTTCGCTACAGCCCTTTTTAACTCTAATTTATTTTCGACAGTCCTTCGAGGGCATTTATATTTTATAAGCAATTACCATCCCATATTTAAAGTTTCTAGCCTCTTCAGTATCACATAAATCGCAATTTAGAAAGTTTTTTGCTCCTGCAACCCTCTGGTGGTAGTGGCACAGACATAAAATATAGCTTATGTTTGAGCAGGTTCTATCACCAACAATTTGTCACCATTATTTTTTAAATCGGTTTGGTATTTGATAAGATTGCATAAAAATTGTAATTTAGAACGTTTTTAGAACGCTTTTCGCTGATTTCATCCTTTTAAATTTGGAATTTTCTTTCGCCTGTTGTTAGAAAGCAGTTGCATCTTGTAAGTAAATACCCTGCCATATTTCAAAATGTTAGACCCCCTCAGTTGTTCAAAAAACGCAAATTAGAACATGTATTGCTCTTGCAACCCCCAGATGTTAGTGACAGCAATATAAAATATAGCCTATATTGGAGCAGGGGCTGTCGCTATCAATTTGCAACCATTACTTTTAAAATAGGTTTGGTATTTCCTGATATTGAGTAGAAATCGCAATTTAGAATGTTTTTAAAACGCTTTTCGCGCATTTTCACCGCTTTTAAATTTCCAATTTTTTCGAAATTGTTCTTAAAGATCATTTATATCTAATAAATATGTACCTTGCCTAATTTCAAGTTGCTATTCCCTACAGATCACAAAAATCAAAACTTCTGCAATCTCCATGTGATAGCGACATGAAATAGCGTCTATATTAGAGCAGAGGCTGTCACCATCAATTTCCTACCATTACTTTTGAAATCAGTTTGATTCTTCCTGAGATTGCTCACAAATCGTCATTTAGAACGTTTTTAGATATTTTCACCCCTTTTAAATTTCAAATTTTTAAAGAAATGTTCTTAGTGATCATTTATATCTAATAAATATATATCATGCAAAATTTCATGAATCTAGGTCCTTCCATAATATAAAAATCGCATTTTTAGAACGTTTTTTGCTCCTACATCTCCTCTGGGGCAGTGGAAACAGACATAAAATATGGCCTATCTTGGATCAAGAGCTGTCACCATCATTTTTACATCATTTTATTTCAAAGCGGTTCAGTACTTCCTGAAATTGCATAGAAATCATAATTTAGAAAGATTTTACAATGCTTTTCGCGCATTTTCACCCCTTTTAAATTTCGATTTTTTTTTTTTAGGAAACGTTCTTAGAGATCATTGATATCTTATAAGTAACTACAATTCAAATTTCATGATTCTAGGCCCTTCAATAACGCAAAAATCGTATTTTTAGAACCTTTTTTGCTCCTGCACCCCCTACGGGGTAGTGGCACCGACATAAAATATAGCCTATATTGGAGCAAGGGTTGTCACCATCATTTTGACACAATTATTTTTTAACCCCTTGTGGACGAACGACACGTATACGTGCCGCTTGAAGCGCTCAGAATCCTTGTTTTTCCTCACTAGTAAAATTTTACTGTAAAATTTGCCTTATTTAATCAGCGCACTTTCGCATTTCTAGAAAACACAAATTCCTGTTTTTAAAAAACGGTGAAAAAAGATTAAAAATTTTGTAAAAGGTTCCCGTCCCGAAGGGGTTAAATCGGTTTGGTATTTCCTGAGATTGCGTATAAACCACCATTTAGAACACGTTTTTTAGAACGCTGTTTGTGCATTTTCACCCCTTTTACATTTCGAATATTTTAAGAACTGTTCTTAGAAATCCTTTATATCTATAAGTAACTAATATTCCAAATTTCATATTTCTAGGCCCTTCAGTAACGCAAAAATCGCATTTTTAGAACGTTTTTTGCTCCTGCACCCCCTTTGGGTTAGTGGCACCGACATGAAATATAGCCTATCTTGGAGCAAGGGTTGTCACCATTATTTTTTAAATCGGTTTGGTATTTCCTGGGATTGTGTAGAAACCACCATTTAGAATGTTTTTTAGAACGGTTTTTGTCCATTTTCACCCCTTTTAAATTTCGAATTTTTTAAGAACTGTTCTTGGAAATCCTTTATATCTTATAAGTAACTAATATTCCAAATTTCATATTTCTAGGCCCTTCAATAACGCAAAAATCGCATTTTTAGAACGTTTTTTGCTCCTGCACCCCCGGTAGTGGCACCGACATAAAATATAGCCTATGTTCTACGTTGGACTAACACCATCATTTTGATACCATTACTTTTGAAATCGGTTCAGTAGCTCCAGAGATTACCTCTAACAAACAAACAAACTTTATTTCTTTATAATATTAGTATAGATAACTGCCATGTATATTTTCCCCTTAAGGGGACGGTGGGCGTTAAAAAAATGAGAAATATCAAACTATTATATTACATATATTAATTATACAGATGAGACAATATGATACAATTATATTATACAATAAAATATGAAACAATAATTATCTATACTCATAGTAGAGGCAACATTACCTACATAAACTCCTTTAGAGTATTTTTGAAAAGTTTCATACTGTTACAATTATAATTTTTCAAGTTATGATGTTTTGCGATAACGTAAAACGTTAAAAATCTCATTTTGAGAAAAAGCAGAAAATATAATTAAAAACCGACTAAAAACTTGTGAACGACAAATATTAAAATGTATGTAACTCAAGTTCAAAGCAAAATAGAAACAAAATTAAAACTGATTTAGAAATCTAAAATGTCAGGCTTTAATATTAAACCGAATATGGAAAATAGGATTTTTGACCGAAAATTGCATTTGAAAGGTAGGCGGACACCTTAATTAAAAGTCACAACAGCTTGTTTCTCTCTACTCTAAAAAAAGCAACTAACGCAGTCACCGCCGCCAGTTTTGAATTTTTTGTGACCGGGGTCTTCCTTCTTTAACATTAAGAAAACTACCGGCGCATACAAAAATATAAAAATCGGTGGTGCTATAAAGAAATGTTTGATAAACACGCTGATGCAGACAGTTTTCAAATCGAAGAATTATAAGAGATATTTAATGTTAAAATTGGTCAAAATCGTTCCATTAAAAATGTTTTGTAGAAGCAAAAACTACACATAGGAATTTAATCATTTTTAGGTCATTTTATACATTAGAAGTTCACGGTGTGCACACTGCATTTATTTTTTTAATTTGATTCATTTTTTGAAGATTTATTTCTATTTTATATTCTAAATTTCAGCATTTCGAGAAATATTTTTTACATCTTTTAGAAAAGGGTATTATTTTAAATTGTAGCCAATTTTTAAAACAGCAGAAAGAATAATATTTTCTTCAAATTGAAAATTTATTTACACTTGACTATTATTAACAGAAAAAACTTTCAAATTATAATTAAAGGATTACGTTTTAAAAGCAGGAAAATATAGAAAATTAAATCATAAAAACTATATTTACACGTGAATTTTAAAAGAGAAAGAAAATTGTAAAATAATAAATTCATTAATATGCGTTAGAAGTCGTAAATGGGGGAAATTACGTCCTATTTAAAATGGCCAAACAGTAATATTGCCAAACAGTTTAAGTTTTAACATATATTTGCGCGAGATATTCATTTCATATTTTAAGATAATCTTTTAAACAATTGTTCTGAATTCTAAAACAGCGCAAATAATATTTCCTTTCTAACAAGAAAAGTATTTTCACGCGAATATTAAAAAGAAAACGAAAACTTTAGTGAAAATTACGGGAGATTTGAAACGATTAATTTAAAATGTCTTATTTAAACGAACTTTCTTATAGCGTTGTTTAAAAAATAACGGGACACCAAGACTCCGTTTACTTAATTAATTTTATATTAGCTTATTTTCAAAATTCTCACTGATCTCGTTTAATCAAAGATGAAAACGTTAACAGGAAGATCGCCACAGTTTTTTAATTATAATTCAGCCTTCCGAAATTTTTTGAAAGCCGATCAAATTAGCGGGCTTTTAGAGTTTGCGATATCTGAATGGGGGTTGGCGAGCGTAGCTCATACGGGGTAGAGCCCACTAGTATTTCTAAAAGAACATAACATTGTAGAATATAGATAAAATGATATACAGGGCCACGCAGAGTTGGATACATGGCCGTCTATGGGTGATAATTTCTGGAAATGCAATTTCAGTAGTTTTAAGCGTGTTTTAGTTTGAATTAAAGTTTAGCTAAATAGTGGCATGTAATAAAGGTACTAGGTAAACTACAGGACTGTACGAAAGTATTCAAGTATGTTTCCATCTATTAGTATGAATTGCTGAAAGATGAATTTCAACCTGTTATGCATTTTCTTGCTAAACTAAATTTTCCCATTATATAGTATATATATCAACATACAGATCGAATACAGGGCTGTTCAAAAGAATTGTAATACATATTTGGCTATGGGCGGTAACTACTGATATCAGATTTTTAAATGTTTACTTAGTTATCTTATTTACCTTATTTCCCTAAGTAACGAAGCTTCGTTAAAGCTTTCAGGGAGTGTTGGAAAGTGTTTAATAATCTATGCTGTACACATGATTTTCCTTACTTGTTTCTTTTCATCCTGGTTTCTGCAAGAGTCTCGGCTAAAGGGAAGCAGGCAGGGACGTTGGACGGACACGCGGAACGCCGCGCTCCGCGAATTCCACTTTATTGCTTTACCATGACAGGCAGCTAGGTCAAGTAGCCAGCCTTACGCAGGACCCCCCCCCCCCCCCGTGTTTATTTCCCGAGCAAACTTGGTACTCATTTTATCGACCCCGAAGGGATGAAAAGTTGAATGGATCTTTTACAGCCCAAGGTCTAACCCTGAACCTGTAGCGTGGTAGACAGGGTTTCCCTGTTAGCTTTATGCAATAGATAATCTGTTGCTGATTTTTTTAGATATCAGAAATTTTACTACAAAACGCTTAGTTTAGAAGTTATGTCTAGATGACCTACTCTACTGTATCGTTATTCCTAATCTTATACTTATAATACTGCTTAAGAAATATAAAAATGTTTATTTTTTAAGAGACTTGTCATTGATTTTATATAATAAAGGTATATAGTTTCAAATAAATGGAAAGCGATGTTTAAACAAGTTGGAAATTGCTCGTCAAACGTGGCAAATGAGGTGCGTTCGTACTATAACTAGTTTTATAATTATTTTTTGCAGCCGATATTGTACTGAATGTGTATTTGTTTGCACTTCATAAGTGCATAGTCTGTAACATCATTAAAATGCACTTGCAATAATTTTTTCCCATTCCCCTTAATGTAACGCGAAACTTTTGACTGTTCCTGTAATTAAATTACACATCCGATTTTCATAAAATTTGAAATGGCTCGACAAAATTTTGCGGCAATTATATATTTAAATTTTCAGCCCATTCGGAAGGCTGTAAAATCATTAAAATGCACTTGCAATAATTTTTCCCATTGGTCGTAATGTAAAGAAAAACTTTTGACTGTCCCTGTAATTAAACTATACATCCGATTTTCATAAAATTTGAAATGGCTCGACAAAATTTTGCAACAATCATATATTTAAAATTTCAGCCCATTCGGTTGGGTAGTTTTTGCTCTGTTACATGCGGACGAACAGACGGACAGACGGACAGACGGACTGAACGACGACTATAGGTGCTACGTATTTATATAATTACGAACGCACCTAAAAAACAGACAGGCATTTTGATATTTCTGTAACTTACTTACTGATTTGATTTTTAACATTTTTTTTTTCAAAACATAGAATACTCCAATATTTACCAAAAGGAAGTCTATCCGAAAACATGAACATTTCTTAATTTTTTAGTTGAGATAGTTTAAAATTAGAAAACTTTTAAACTTGTACTTTTAATGCATGATTTTTTATTTTGTTCGGAAAACTTTATATTTGAATATATTTTTGTTTATTATCCAATTGAAAGAAAGCGAAAAATTTATTTATGTTTCCGTTGAAAATAATGTCATAATGTTACTCCTTAGTTACATAACAAAAATTGCTCAAAAAATGATAATTTTAAATTTTATACATACTTTAAAATGTTTACACTGCACAATAACAACTATTCAACGATATAATAATTTTGATAATGCTTTTAATAGTTTTCAGAATTAATACTGACTGCCTTATAAAGATAGAGAAAAAACGCCAGTCGAGCACATTGCAAGCATTATCAACAAAAGATTTTATGAATTCCCCGTGATAACAAATTAGAACAGAAACAGACTTCAAGCCCTCAAATGCATGTTCTCAAAGGTAAGTAACACATAATAGCTCACTAGAAGACCAATAAAAAGCGCCAAATGGTAAAAAAAAATGATCATGTATTAGATCTACCGAAAATTCTGTCGCATAATGCTCTTCCACGCCTACTTTTTTAAAATTCGGATTTCTTCATTGGCACCAATTTTTTGAAATGGTAAAATTCCCACTGTTTTCATCTTAATATGAAATGTGAAAACAATGGGAATTTTACATCTTTGATAATCCTTTCAAGCGAGGACTAACTTTTATTCCTAATTGTATCGAAAATGGCTCCCTTCCTCGTTTAGAATTTTGCTGAGAAAGCACATACTTATGCTTCACTGAAGAAAAAATTATTGAATAACTTTTATTTCTTTGGCAACTGTGATGTATATTTTCTCTTTAATCAACTCCAGTCTCCATAAAGATCGAAAAAAAATTTGCATATGTTTCAATAAAGATTACTCTGGGAAAAATAACTATATTTACGACATCAGACTTTCATTTTGCAAGAAGAAAAATAAAATTGGAATAAATGTAATCAAAAAAAGGGAAAATGCTTGGACTAAGAAAGAAATTTCTTAATTAAATGTTGCAACAGCTTGTTTATATGTTAAAGAACATAACAGTGTTTCAGTGTTAGCTTTAAGTAATAAATAATCTGTAGCTTTAATATTTTTTCCCTCAATGTCTATATATGTAGTTAAGTCTATTTTGTTTAAAATGTATGCCTGGTTTGTAAGCTTTTATTTTTATAAAGTTTAAATAACCGTAAAGAATGTTCGAAAACATTGCATACCTATGATTTTATATAATAAAAGTTATTCAAAAATTATAAAACTATGTCTCTGTTTAAAATCTATATTATAAAGTACAATCATGTCCGTGTAAATTCACAGGTTCCTTCTAATCTTCTATAACATGCCGATTAATTTGACCCAATTTAACAAAGTTTCAAACCAGAAAATTTATTTGATTAATCATTATTTATATAAATTCATGTTTTTTTAAAGTGTGCAATTTTCAGTGAGCTCTCTGTAGTGCGGGCTCTGTGTAAGATGGAAACCTGTCCAACTCGGAAAGATACTTTAAGTCCCAGCGAGTCCATAGACGTAAGAGTTAATTTTGTCTAAGGCAGAATATTGTCTACTACGAAAAATTATCTCGGTCACCGTCGACAGAGTTTACTGTATTTTATTTAATCCTTTAAAAATATTTCTGCTGCGAAACTTATTAAACCTGGATAAAATAAATCTGTATATAACAGAAAATTAGTGGGGCTTGGCATCTCTGTGTGATTAACTCTCACTTCGCAACGATTGTACCAACAATGTGCTTGCTCTTTTATCATTCATATATTCTGTTCTAATTTCAATTTTCAGTACAATGAACAGAAAGAAAAAAAAATTACTTTCAAGCAATGTCTGTTTGAAAACTGTATCTCAGTTTACTAATATCTTATAATTTTCAATAATTTTGAAGCAGGTCTTTTTTTTAACTATAGCAACAATGAACGTTTTGTTTGTTACAATGATGCAAAGTAACGTTTACAGTAACATAATTAAACATGCAAAATAAGGAGAAAAAATCATAGTTACCGAAATTGGGAATGCATTGCCGAACTTGGCAAGAGTTACTTCTTCAACTTTAATCACGTAGCCAAAGAGTAGTATTTTGGATAAATGGCTAAAATAATTTCTTTGAAACTTTGTATATACACTGGTCATCAAAATTAAAGGATAATGAGAAAAATATGCTCATTAAGTTAATGTTGCAACCAATTCCAAATGCTGTAATTATTTATGTTAATTAAATACAACTGAACACAAAATTGTACTTCCGCGCATACGTTTGCGCCGGAAATATGCAAATTCGGTGATTGACAGTGTGGTGCGCAATGGACGCATGTTGGAATTCTTGTAAACTTGGTTGTGGATCCGATTACGGATGATTGGGAAGATTTTATTGAATGAAAACTAGAGGTTTAGTTTTCTATTTCAATTAGTTATCGAGGTTATTTTCCTAGGTTAATACTTGCATGATTAAAACTGGTATGTAAAAAGAAACGGCAGTTAAAATGACATTATTTTAATTTTATTCACACAATTCCGCTTTAAATGTCCACTTTTACATGATTCACATATTTTGAAATATAAAAGTTAAATACTGTTTTGATTGTATTTACTCTACTGGAAATCGAAGATAAGAAACTGTAGAGAAAACCTGGCAAAAGAAGACGTATATTACCAAATATAATGTAACGTAGAGAGAGATTGTATTTATGTTATCAGATACGCACAAAGTACCAAGCTGAGAAGCCCGGAGTAAAAGAACTAACAAACGAAAGTGAATAACCCGAACATTCTTTAAGTTAAATGATCAATCTCTGTAGTCATTGTAATTCTCTCTTTTATAGTAGTGTGGTGATATGATCGTAATGGCCGTATTTCCCTCCCAAACTCTACATGTGTACTAAAGAGTTGCTTCTGAATTGCCCGTATTTCGTCTAACGCAACAGATAATATAGGCGCAGTGGCGTCCGATACGTATTCAAAAAATGCGGAAGGACCTTCCAGGTGAAGGTCCATATTAATTTAAAATACAGGGTCGGATTTTCCATTTCGTTTGATTGAAGGTTTATTTGAAAAATGGTCCAGCGCAGCGGGCTCAGCCTGCTAGTTTATAATATAATCGCAAAATCGAAGATCATTCACACAATCACATTCAAAACATTATTGCAATATTTAATTATTTATATTACCAATTTATTATCAGAAAATATTACATAAGATTTTTTGTCGATGACCACGTGCAGTATTTCCATAGTTATGTCGTAAAAAATGTCAAGTAAATTAACAACTGAAGACGTTTTAATTCAATTTCATATAAAAAAGCACAAATAAATGTACAAAAATTACTTTCAGAAGCATACATATAATATAAAATTATTTAAAATGCATTAAATATATCTTAAAATACATTAGAAAAACCCTCTTTTTTTAACGTTTTCAGCCAATACAAGGCCGTCATCAGTGGGATTTGAATGTTGTTATTATTTTCTTTGTGCTCATTCTAGAATTGTCTAGAAGAAGATAATGGTAGGTATTTTTAATGTATTTTAAATAATTTTGTATTATATGCATGCACCTGAAAATAATTTTTGTACATATACGTATGCTTTTTTATATGAATTTTAATTATTTTACTCAAGGTGATTTGATGACTAGAATTTTAACTTTTATTTATTGTAGATGCTTTAGTCAGAGTGAAAGCGTTTTTGTATATTGTAATGGCGAAATAACTGCTAAACATATTCCTTTGATGCCAAGTGCAGATTACTTTAACTATTTTTTATAAAATAAATTTGATATATTTTTAAAAACCACCAGCTAATCTTACGGTAGCAGAAGATATTAACCACTTGAGGGGCGATAGGATATATTATACCTCATATATTATACCTACGATTAATGAAGATTTGCACCAGAAAATATTTGTTAAATTTTACTTTTCTGATTTGGTGTAAAAAGATGTAAAATTGCTTTTCTTTGTTTTGCAATAAAATTTTTTGAACATTCCGGTGGGAATTCTACATTACAGAAACACAATTATTTGCCCCTGAAAGGGTTAAATATTAAATTTGAAAGCAGATTGGTTGTTTTTTTTTGTTGTTGTTGTTGTTTTTTTAAGATTTCAACAAAAAGGGGTAAAGGCCCAATGATGAAACTGAATGTAACCATTTTATCGAAAGTCTGCATTTATTTTAAAAAGACATGTATCTCTCTCTATATATTTTTTTAAGCGTATTAGTGTGTAGTGAAGGAATAAAAAATAGATTAGTTTTTGTTATATATTGTGAACTATAACTTTTTAGTTGACTTTTATTACATAACTATGGAAATAATGCACGTAGTCATCACACAAAAAAAAAAAAACATATGTAATAATGTCTGAAAATAAATTGGTAAGGTAAATATTAAAATATTAAACACAGACTAAAGATATAAAATATCGAGCATTATTACTTTACTTGTACTGTGTGTTTTCAAAGAAATAACGAATAGGTGAATAATTTTGTGACGTTAAGAGTTTTTAGTTTTCTGGTGGTCAATATGTATAATAATAATTACTATACCATTTGGAAGCTATCGTGTTCCCGCACTTACACAGTGTAGCCAAATCTACCGTTTTTTTATTCAAAAATTCCTAATTTACAACAGAATTTTCTGAATGTTAAAGTTTTTTTTTTCAATTAACAGAAATTATATTGTTGTATAAAGCTAAAAAATAATTCGAAATTCCTGATTTCTTGATTAATAATCCGCCAGATGTGGCAACACTACACACACATATACATCACGATTACAATACTTTATTGACATATTGTGTTCGAAAAGTAAAAAACAAAATTATCTTAAACGCAGTTTAGTAATGTGATGTTGCATGATAAAAACTATTGTTAATAGCATGTATACGGTTTTCATTTCTTTCCTTCCAAACTAAAAATTTTCCAGTAAAAAAAGGAAATATTGATTAACAAATGCGAATTGGTTCAATTATTTTCTCCTTAAAGCGACATCATAAGTGATTAATTATTTCTTAATAATTTAATGAGATTGTAACATGAAAACATGCAAACTGTCATATCAAATATGTAAATTTTAGACAGCTTGAGACGGTAGATTACATACCAGCAGCTGTTGCCAACATAATTGAAAATTAAATTTTTCAATCTAGTTTTACGTTATTTTTTCTTCTTCTTTTATATTACAGACTTTGCGAAATCGCAGTACATAAATCTATGTTAGTTTGTATATACTTTATTATAAACATGCAGAAGTTATAAGATATAAGAATAAGTAACTTGTTTATAAGAATAAACATGTTAAAATATATGAAATAAATATAATTGAGCTGCGATAGCTAATAGAGAAACATTGCTCATTTTTTAAAAAATCCTTTTTTATCTTCTGGGTATATGGTATTTTTAATAATATTTATTTAATTTTAATCCGTATAAATAAAATTTTTAACTTTCTTACTTTTCACGAAATTTAATAAATCTGATTTTATCACCACGCTATAAACCATTGTTTCTAATTTTCTATAAATTATTTTGCTGGAGAACGGAAAGTCGTTATAAACAATTTTATTATAATGAATGAAAAAAATTTCGTTACACTTCCTAACCCGTTCGGGGCCATGGATGCATATGTGCAGCCTGAAAAAAAGAGCATACAGACCTTGTTTTTCTCACCAGTAAAAAAAGAAAAGCAATATTTGTTTTCTTTAATTAGAGCCTTTTTGTGATTATTTAAGTAAAAGTATCTTTTTTTTTTTTTTTAACGTGGTGCAAACCGAATAAAATTTGTGTAAAATGCGCCATTCCCGAAGGGGTTAAGACCGGTGAAGCATTGGAAACCCCTTCTCTCCCAACATTTGATATTATATTGCTTGTTTGGCAGTTTAACCTTTCAGGAGCAAGTAATTATGTTTCGTTAAAAATCGTGTTCAATTCACAACAGAATTTTCGAAAAAATTATTTGAAAATACGTAAAGGCAACTTTACAGCCTTTGAACAGTGAACAGTTTATTTTTCCAAGGGCTTCCCAGGTCAAGTGCGAAACAACTCCACGCCGTATATGAGTAATGATATAGCACATCATGAGAGCCACATAGAAAAATATATAGCAGTAATGCAGAATACACTACAATAAATTTAAGGATAGACAGCTCATTTAAAATGTATTTTTTGTTTGTTTGTCAGAGAAATCGCTTTAATTCTTGCTGAATGATCAATTTATAGTTTAGCTAGTTCCAGAATTATTTTTAAAAAGCATTGGAATCGCTTCAGTACTTCCAGAGGAAAAGGTGCATCAATTTCAGATCAAGTTTTGACTAAAACTCAGTGAAACACATGATTTCCTTCAGAATACAAATTGCATTTTCACACAACTAAACTCAAAAACTATAAACAACCAATTTTAATGATAACAACGGATTATAAATAAGCAATTTTAACCATTTGCGGTCGAAGAACACCTTCCAGGCACAGGCTTCTCTTACACGATTTCGTTCGATTGGAACCACTTTTTTTTTTTTTTTTTTTTTTTTTAAGAAGCATTTTTACTTCCAGTTTCACTGAAATGTGGAAGAGAAATTTACGAAAAAATGTATTTTTAAAGTACAATGGTGCAAATAGAAATTCAAAATAGAATCATGTATATAAAGCTTCAGGAGCTATTTGCCGACACTCGACCGCGAAGGTTTAAATAATTGACTGCAGTATAGACATTTAATCAGACATACTAACCTTAGAAAAACTGAAATGAATGTTGCTTTCATACATTTATATTTTGTTATTTATCTGTCAATTAATTCATAAATTAAGAAACAGTACATAGAATAATTTAAAATACATTTTATTTTACGCACCAGAAATATTTTATAGAAGATTATTATATTAAATATTAAAAAATTTTTAAATGCTGCCCGGAAAAATGCCTTTTTCTTTACCCTTTAGATTTTACCACCTCCTTAATGATTCTTCTGTCCTGCCCTGGCGACTGTTAATTTCGGAACTAGTCCTAATTTCATCGTGGCATATATAGCATCTCATTTCTCCTTAAACTTAATTTTATATAATTTTTTATTAATTATCCTCTTTTCTCTACTTTTTTCCAATTCAATCTTCTTAAACGTATATTTTAACCTCATTAGTAGTTTTAAAACTACAGGTATACTTTTTCCCAATGTCTCTCATAATAGCAATTCATCCATAGACAGGGCGTAAAGCTGGCTGCAACTAAGAAGCCCCTCAATGCTTCTCCACTGTTCATAAGTTAAAAAGTATCTAATCCTTTCGTGGGCGTTGAGATATATATCTCCCACTTAATTTAAATTACCAAATGCAACAATGGCACCAGAAATTTTAAACAGAATTTTACATTTATAATGTATTTGAAGAGGAAGTTTTACTTATTATGAAACAAATTTGCTCGTCGAACTTGGTGTCATCTAATCATTTCACTGATTACGCGAAACCCGACTTTAACATGTATTTGTATTCAAACAATAAGTTTTTGGTATAAACTTAACCCCTTGGGGACGAGCAACTTGTATACGTGCCGCATAAGATATTCAGAATCCGTGATTATTCTCACCAGTAAATTTTTATTGTAAATTTTGCTGTATATTATCCGAGCATTTTCCCGATTCAATTAGCCAAAAATTTCTGTTTGAAGAACCGGTTATAAAAGATTAAAAATTCTGTATAAGACGCTCGTCACGAAGGGGTTAATTCAGCTCCTTCAAATGCTTTTTTCAGTACCGCGGACATGTTCTTTATACACTTTCACACGCTACTTTGCACTCGGGTCTGTTATTGCAATCCTTTAAAAAAAATTTTAAATTTTCCGTAGTGTGTGTACTGACTATTCAAAGATAATATAAAACAACACTGAATTTATAACAACAAAATCAAAAAATTTAAATTCGTCAATTTTCCGCTAGCGAAACATGATAAATTCATTTAAAAATAAAATAATATCTAATATAACTATAATAATATAAAAATAAAATCTTTAATTTTTATTAATTTTTTTTCGAAAAGAAAACCTTTTTTCTTTTTATCATAAAAGCACATTTCGCAAAAATATCCAAGAATAGTTTCATTTGCTTTGAATCAGCTCACTATTTTTTAATGAAATTTGATCCGCATTAAGATATAGAAAACTATTTTTATCTATTTGATGAACAGAAAACAGACAACAAGAGAAAAATAACTTCAACTTCCTATGAGAGACATCGAAGCTCTGTGTGTGTCAACAAAGGAAGGAAATTGAAAAGCTGGAACTAGATAAAATGACGTTAAGATATTCTGCTACGTACGGCTGATTATAAAAACTTCTAAGCTCAACAAAGCACGGTTATTTATTTTGCTTTGTTTGTCACCTTAGTTAGATTTAAAATCCGAAAACATAGCTTAATGTTTTTTCTCCTAAAGTATTTAAAATTTTCTTATCAAAAATTTATTCTGGATTGCAAATGAGAACATATTTTGGATTTTTTTTTTAATGCACAAGACATTAAAAAAAATAATTTTATCATACCTTTGCTAGTTAACTCTGATGTGTTTATTTAAAAAAAAATAATGTGGAATATCCTTTGTTCTCTCTTAACACTTCACATCGGAAAACGAGAATTCTCGTTTTCATTCAAAAAACATCATTGTCTAAGGGCGTAACTTCTACCTTACAGAAAATGCATTTGTATCATGTTGTCCATATTTTTTTTAGATTATAAGACATTTTACATTAACTTCGTACGCTGAAAGACATTTACCGAAGTACCGAAAAAAAGTAGCATGCATAAACTTGGGAAACCTGTCTAGAACACCAATTTATAAAAGACTTTCAGAACAGGGAGGAGTTTCTACTGTTTTAAAATTCAGATTTGATAAAAACTGCCCGAAACACACATAGCCGACCGGCGATTTTTATCAAATGAGAATTTTAAAACAGTAAAAGCTCCTCCTTGTTCTGAAAAGTCTTTTGTAAATTGCTGTTCTAGATAGGCTTCCCAAGTTTATGCATCAGTAAATATCTTTCAATGTACGAATAATGTATAAATGACAATGTATAGAAGGTCTTACAATCTAAAAAAATAAGGAAAGCATTATATAAATGCATTTTCTGTATGATAGAAGCCACGCCCTGCGTCAATCATGTTTTTTGAATGAAAACGAGAATTCTCGTTTCCCGTCGTGAATGTGTTAATGTTTTTTCTACGCTTATGTTCGTCAAAACACTTGTTCGTTCCAAAGTTCGTTGCTTAACCATTTGAAGGGCGGTGGAACGTTTATGAAATCCCTTAATTTCAATTCAGGAATGCCACATCGGCACCAAAATTTTGCTTATAAATTTTCTCGTTTATTATGTTTTTGAAATATAGCTTGTCTTTTTTTTTTTTTAGCTCCCGGTACGGTATGCTATTTATTTCTCACAGCTTATTTTGTGTCGCCTCCAAAAAATAACGTTACCTTACAGAAGCCAGCAGTACGATTAAATACTCTATAGCAATTTTTTTAACTTCTAAGCATCGCACATTTTCAATTTTTATACCGTATTCGGCAAAAAAGTACATTTAAATGCAATTTGTTTGAAAACTGCATCTCCATTTATTATTGAAATTTTAATTTTTTTGTAGTTTTTGGAGCCATTTGCTTAATATTGGCAACGGAAGCACTCCATTTCTGTAGAAAGCAAAGGAAAAATAGTTGTAAAATATTAATTATATATTTTTGTTGCCATTTTTTTCACAACTTCCGAAAGAAAATGTAATTAAACTACGTGCTATTTTGAAAAAATATATAAACGAATGATTTCTGTTAAAACATGGAGCTATTATAAACTATATTTAATTTTAAGTATCTATATTAATGTTACAAACAAATAAAGGTCTATGAATCTAGACAGCCTTTTTTTTTTTTTTTTTGGTCGAGTTTCTTTAATGACGTCATCGTTTTGCTGCATTTGTGTATTATTTCGCGATAGTGACGTCCTATGCCTACTTTACAGTAGATGTTTAAGAGCGGATCGTAAATGTGGAATTCTTAAGCGAATGACGTCATTTTACCTAAACTAAAAGCGTGTGCTGTAAGTCTTAAAATTGAAATATGTTTTGTACTATTTATATATACCTATATTTATTTTTCATTGGGGGCGACACTAAATTCTGAAAAAGCAGAATTCTTGTTTTCTAGTTTCCTTTTTTGTTTTTGAATGTTTTATAGGTGAAATATTCTATTTCAGTTTTATTTTCAACGTTTTTATTTAAAAATATTTTATCGGTTGCTTTATATTTTTCATTATAAATGGAATGTTTTTAAATAAAAGTAAATTTTGATGTTAATAACAATTAAAGATTTATTTTTATTTTTAAAATAAAATACTTACTTAAATATTCCATTTCAGAATATTTTTTCTACTTTTGTATTTTAAAAATTTATGCATGAAATATTTTAATAACAGTTAATCAGGCATTAGCAGGACCACTGTTTTCTTAAAACGCGAGGTGAATGAAATTATGGTGAATAACTACAATCCCAAAATTTAAAACCTTGTGAGATCCAACATGGATATTCAGTTCATCACGAATGGATATGCTTGTTCTGCCTGCTTACGTGGTAGATTACATCAATAAATCACAACAAGCCACGTCAAAATTACTCAAAAAATGCGTTACTGATTGTAATCAAAGAGGCTTAGAACTCTCCTGAAAGAGTTGTCAAATACATATTTAAATTCTTTTGAAGCGTCTGCTCAGGAAGCTGAGTATTTTAGAACTACCAATGAGTAAGTTATCTGTCAATGACATTTTCATACCTACATTTCAACCTAAGATCGAGTTAGATCAAAGATCGAGTTAGAATGGCTAAAAGTGCTCAAAAATTAAAAGGTTTACCTAGATATTCTACCGATGTTTGCGAGTGCTCTATATTTGATAAATATATTAATCTACCGACAGATTTCGAAGATCTATGTTGGCGGATTTTGCCACAAGTTATGAGTTTGTTAAGGTTGGAAACGCAGATATGAAATTTATGGACCTTAAGGGTGTATCCGAAAAAATATTTTTCCACCCTCAACAGCTCGAAATTTTCTGAGACATTTTCAGACTCATTTTTAAAAGTAAAAACATGAAACTTGCTGGGGTGATTTCTGAAGACATGTTTAACATGCCGTGTGATTTCATTTTCAGCTCAATTAATTAGAATTTGATTTTTAAACAATTATTTTCTCAGTATGACCATTTTTTTCATTCCCAGATCGCCCGCTTCGGAAAATTCGGTTCAAAACGCCAACTTTGGCAGCGTTTATTACAGTATTTTCTGCATTTATCAAAAAATTAAGAAGCACGGCACATTATATAGTTTTTAAATAAGAGAATTTCCCAGTTTGATGTGTTTGAGAGCAAAAATGAATTTGAAAATGAATCAGAAAATAAGCAGTTTGGATCGGAATACACCCTTAATTTATATATGAAAGAAAGAAAAAAGGATAGGAAAGTATTAAAATGCGTCAGTTACAAACGACCTGTCGATCCCGAACAGTTTTATTAAGAACAACTCACATAATTCATGCCATGGCGAGATAAAATGGAGAATATTTTAAATAAAAATTTTGAATTCCTATATAATGAAAACAACTCAATTACTGAATTTAATAAATTAAAGTATCACAATCTAGATTTAGATGTAGAGCAACTCGAAGAAGAATCCAAGTATGAGGCCGAAACTGAGGAAGAAGACAGAGATTCCTTGGTTAATAATATCCCTATAGAATTTGAAGACGATTTCAAAGTCGATATTCAACGAGATTTAGATGACTCTGTGGGAAAAGTATTTAGTGCATTTAAAATTATAAGCTGATAAGCTTAAAGGGAAGATAGCCTGTATCGAAAGAATTTTCGAAAAGCAAATGAACGACGACAGTTTGACATTTTGAAGCCCATCATGTTTTAGAATTCACTAATTCTGAACCCTTTACCATATTTATAACGAGACCAGCTGGTTGCGGTAAATCTTATCTCACCAGCATCTTGGAGCAAACCTTAATACGAATGTACGAAAAGGCAGGTGATGATCCATCTGCATTAACCGTTTTGAAGGTTGCACCGACAGGAAAAATCGCTTACAACATCAAAGGTTTGATTTTACATACTGCTTTTGCATTATCCACGAAAAGGAAATCAACTTTGCTTGATCTCTCACCCACTTCACTAAATGACTATCGGTCGAGGTATAGAAATCTAAAAACCATCATCATTGGCGAAATATCCATGATTTCTTATACCATGTTTCATTCTGTAGATCAGCACATGCAACAAATAATGGATAATGACAAACCGTTCGGAAACGCGAATGTTTTGTGCTTTGGAGATTTCAGACATCTACCCCCTGTAGCAGCCACCCCTGTATGCGTGATTCCTCAAGCACACGCATTGGAACTTTTGGTAGGAAATCTCCTTTGGGAACGTTTCAAACTGTACGAATTGTATGAAATTATGAGGTAAAAAGAAGACATGGCCTTTGCTCAATGTCTCAATCATGTGGCCAACAAAACGATGACGCTGGAAGATATTGCTTTAATTGAAAGTCGTATTTTTAAAAATCCAGACACATTACCCTCCTCACCGGTACATCTATTCCATAAAAATACTGACGTAGACGAATATAACGCTCTCAAAATGTCTCAAATGAATACAAAAGGTCATATTTTCGAATCCCACGATCATGTGACAGGTAGCGGGAGTTATTTGTCCAAGAAAGCCATGTTACAAAAAGTCAATAGCATGAAACGAATGGATACAGCTAATTTAGCTTGTAAAATTACTCTCAAAATAGAGGCCAAGTACATGCTCGTGTTCAATTTGGATACAATGGACGGACTCGTCAATGGAGCGCTGGATGTGTTGAGGAAAATAGGATGGAGTCGAATAAAAAATAAGAAAAGTTTAGCCATCAAAACATTATGTATAGAATTTGATGATGAAGAAATTGGTCAAAAGTTTAAAAAGAGAAAAAATACAATACATGACCCAAAATCGCATCGATATTCGTTGGACACCTATCATGCATTTGAGAAAAGTCATTTACAGCACCAAGAATTCTCCACTCAGTGTATGTAGAGAGCAATTTCCTGTTGTGGTGTCTGAAGCTTTCACTATTCATAAATCACAGGGAGCTACTTAAACAGAATGTGCGGCACATGTTGAAAAGAAAATGAAAGGAAGTCTTTTGTACATAGAGCTGTCTCGAGCGACACGAGCCGATGTATTCTATATCGTAGGTGAATTCGAACCATCTAAACCACCCCATGAAAACGATCGCCTGACGGCTGAGCTTACAAGATTAAAGTCATCTCCCATAGAACTATTTTATCAGTTTCTCCACAAACGTTATGATTTTGGTGGAATTCAGTTCATATATCAAAACGTGCAGGGTTTGATTACTCATCATGAAGATATTTTAGGCAAAGCGATTTGATTCTTCTGGTTGAAACACACACGATTCCTACACATGACTTTAAAATATCTGGTTTGTTTGTTTGTTTGTTTGTTTTTAAATAAACTTGTTTGTAAATTTTGGTGTTATCCATTCATTTGAACATTTTATCAATGGATGTGCCTTGCCCCTGAATGGGTTAAGGCGGCATTTCATTGATTTATATCTCCCTATTGCTGATTACGAGATACCATGATAACCTATGACAAAATTTAAGCTGTTCATTACTCATTAACTAATATGAAACCAACTAATCCAAATATAAACGAAATGAAATAACTAATACAAACCAGACGATTCTTCCCCAGTTTCTGATCATATTGCTCGGTGTACATAACAAAGTTGAAATTTTTTAATTAAAACCATACATTTTTTTACATTTAACATATTTTTTTAGACTACTCATATTTCACATATTAAAATCTCTTTTAACAAAAAATCATCAGTCATCAAAATAACGGAACAAGTTTCATCGTCATTTATCTCACGACTTCTTAATGTCCTGATTAAGATGGAGGGAACTATTCTCATCGTTTTGCTGAACAGAAATCCGACAATAGCAGAAAAAGAACTTCGATTTTAAATGCAAAAAGTCGGTGTTCTGCATATGTATCTGAACAAATCGAAAAACTTTGAAATTTAGAACTAGATTAATGATGTTAAGCTATTTTGCTATGTACGTCTGCTGATAAAACTTCTAAACTCAACAAAAGCGATTCTTAGTTTATCTTTAACATAGATAAAAAACTTCACTTTTTTTTTAATCTGAAAGAACAGTTCCCTTCTTAGAATATTTCAAATGTTGTCGAAAAAACATTTCGTATTGCAAATGAGAATGATTTTAAGATTTTTTTTTTTTTTTTTTTTTAAGAACAATGTACAACGCACATACGTAAAAAAAAAAAAAAAAAAAAAAAAAAAAAAAAAAAAACTTTATATCAAGCTTTTGCTAGTATACGCAATCCATGCGTTCGGGTATCAGTGTGTCTGACACTTTTACACACAAATTAGCTATGTACAGTCACGGAAAAAAGTAACAACTAATAATAAGGGAAAAAATTTACAGGTATCAAACGATTCGAAATAAAGTCTACTTTTAAATGATGTATATAAACTTTTAAATGATGTACATAAAACTTGCTTAGGGTCCATCTACAAATCCAAATCAGACCAAATGTTGTTTTTTCAATGGCAACACCCAATTTGGACAATATATTTTAAATGTTCGGTTCAAATTATGCCTAGAAATGAAATTTCAAGTCATTTGGATGACAAGTTTCGGAATTATGAACATTCAAAATTTAGAGCTTCTAATGTTAAATTATATTTTCATATTTTTATTAATATCTCCTGAAATTATTATCCTAATGTGATAATTTTTTTTGTTGTTCCGTTATAATACTAAAAAACCTAAACACAAATACATTGAATGTGTAATTAAAAAAAAAAAATTATACTATGAATTATGAATTATGAAATTAATATTCGAAAATAAAAATCCCTGCCGGCTCGGGCCTACAGGCGGAGGTAGATTTCGATGTTAAGTACTAAATTCTCCAACAAAACTTAAATCAAGATTAGAGATAAAACCCAGTTTCTTCACAAAGAGCGAGCTGTAGGGAGATAAACTTTTTGTGAAAATTGTAATATACACGAATACACACACACATATATATGGAATAGGTTTAAAAAATGGCTACAAAAAATTCAGAGAACCTTAAAGTGTTAAAATATGTTAATATTTCCATAGTCGGGTTTTTATCATGTTTTAATACGTTTCTTCAAACTTACATGGCGTTACATATTCACCTGCTGAGGTCCATTATATTTCCAATATGACGCAATATGCATATTTTTTTAATTCGTCAAACTATTTATTTTGAGTTTTCATGCTGAAATCTTGCTCTAGGAAACTTATGACGTAATATTCAATTTGTTTTCAATTTGTCAAACTATTTAATTTTACACGTGAAAATTTTGCAAAAGAAAAGTAATTGTTGTGGTGAGAATTTTATTATTTGTTTTTTTTTTTTTTTTTTAATTGTTGGCAACTGCTATAACGAAAAACTTTTATTTTTTTTCCTGCCATTGTTGTGTAAGAGCTGGTTTTATCAGAATCATGTTAAGACAGTATTCAAAATTTTGAACCCTCCCCATTTCCACCCTCTTGGGCCGATTTCGCCCATTTTCAATCCCCGCCGAGATATTAGCCATCTCAAAGTTGTTGGCGAGTTTGAAGATGATTCGTGCATAATTGCGACTTTTATCGTGCGGACAAAATTTAGTACATACATACATATATATATATATATATATATATATATATATATAAACTTTTTAGGTGGGGGTGGTTTTGGGTTCCTGGGGTCCTATAATGAAAAATTATGAAGGAATTTTTCAAAAGTCGCACCATGGTAACGACTGCAATAGGTAGTATTTCTTACGAAATCTACCTAATATGAATTGCAGCCTACAATTTTTTTGATACATTTACATTTGTTATGCCCTGCTTTATGCAAATTCTCAATTTTAAATTTTCTTCCAAGTAGTTTACAAAATATGGGCAAAAAACTTCAAAATGATGGTTTAAGGAGCCGTCTATAATGTCCAGAAAAGCATAATTTGAAAAATATATATTTTACTCATTTTAATGAAACATTTGGGCTGGCAAAAGTCGAAAAACATTAAGCGAGTGAGATGCTTATATTGGTAAGAAATAATACGTTAATAGAAATGACATAGTCGTCCTGTAGCATTTCAACAATCGAATACCGAACTTCAATTTGGATACAGCCCTTAAAATAGGCTAATTTTAAAATAATTAATTTCTCGAAACTAATCTTACGAATTTCATGAAAATCTGGGTTTAGGTTAATTCAAGGGTGTAGAATCTATTTATGCCGCCAAACTTGGGTATTGCTATTGAGAAAACCAAAGTTTGGATTCGTTTTGATCTGTAGATGTCCCCCTAAACAAATTTTATTTACATCATATATAAATAGACTTTAATTCCAATCGTTTGATACCAGTAAATTTGTTCTACAATAATTTGTTGCAGAGTTAGTAGGGGGTGGTAACCTTTTTATTACCCGACTACGGCAAAGCCAAAGGAGGGTTATGATTTTGACAGGCTATGTATGTATGTATGTATGTATGTATGTATGTATGTATGTATGTATGTTCATCTGTTCCCTCGTAACTTCTAAACCACTAATCAGAATTCGACAAATGACATATCATTAGAAGCGCCTTAATTGTCCGCTGGTTATAGGCTATATAGATTTTCACCAAATTCAATGTGGCGCCTTCTAGCGGACAAAATATACAGAGTAAAAAAATAAAGTTAAGCTAGATATGCCGTGTTTGGTATCATTTTAAAGCGCTTCACTTGTACATTTCGAATATATATATATTACTAGCATTTGCTTGTGACTTTACTTGCATTTATGGGCTAATTGCATATAATTCACATCTTTTCGTTCTTAATTTCTTTGGTACTTAGTAATCAGAATAAGACCACTGCAGTGCCATTAGAAGGGTCTTGATCTTGATATTCTGTTGGTTGTGAGCTATAAAGTTTGTCACCAAATTTACTATTATGCCCTCTAGCGGACAAAAAGTATAAAATAAAAATATATGTAATGTGTTTGGTATTACTTGAAAGAGCTTCACCAGTATTTATATGCTTATACATAATTACAAGACTGCTTTGAAGATGTTTAAAAAAAATGAGCGATAAGAGTAAAGCGCGGATCACGGGAACTGTAATGTAGAGCAGCGTGAACGTTAATAGAATAATTTAATGCACTAATGTAAACGACATAAGCTGGGAGTACCTCCACGCGGTGAAGGCGGAAACAGTTTGATAACTGGCTAAAACTCCCATAAAAATGTCCTCTGCATTATATGCCTTCGGGCTTATGTTGTTATATGTGCGTGTGTATCTATTTGCCTATTCGTTGTCACGTTGTGTACCCGGTAACGCAGGGAAGCAACCACAGCCATCCTACTTCGATACACTGTTTAAATTTTGTCGGATTAAATAAATAAAATTAGCAGAATTAGATAGATTAAGAAATCTTCCTAGGTCATCTTAATACATGAAACCTTCAATCTACATTACACATTTACACATTACACTAACGACCTCATCCACTAATCGGTCCATTACCCATTTGCTGCCATCGACGGATATGTGCGTCACTACTACCAAATACTGGAAGCGTCATACGTCAAAAAATAAAGTTAAGATAAATATGCCGTGTTTGGTATCATTCAAAAGCGCTTTACTTGTACATTTTGAATATATCTATATATTACTAGCATTTGCTTGTGACTTTACCTGTATTCATGGGGTACTTTTATACTTTTTCAGCGTAGTTTTTTGTCGTAGTTGGGTTTTAGTTTTTTTACTTTATCTTGTTTTCCAAGACCGCACAAATTTTAAATTAAATATTTTTATGTTTACCCAACATTTATCTATCGTAATACGATAACATCAATTTTCTAAATCATCATTTTCATTTTTTAAAACAAAATATATATATTTTTTTTTCATTTAAACAGTTTTTATGAGCGGTAGGTGTCCATGACTTACTCACACATGGACAACTAGCGTTCATAAGAACTGCTTAAATTTTAAAATCCTGATGATAACTTAGTACTAGCTGAAAGTACTTGATTTTAAACATATTTTTAATTGTTTGACCTTTTGCTTACGGGCTCTGACAGCGACTATTGTTTTACAAACTCGTACCACAACTTACAAAAAAATATTATTGTACTAGATTTCTCTTGAAAGTATCTTAATACAAGCTTATGACAGTGATTATATTTCAAAAAATTACGCGAGTAGAAAAAGAAATAGTTTCTGTGACGACATATGTCCCAACCCCGTAATCGAAAGTTTAATCATGTTTTAAGTATTGAATCATTTATATAATTTTATATTGAAAAATTATTTATTTTTTAAATAACAGTGTATAAATAAAATTTGTATTTTATACGCTAAGCAGGCTTTGGTAGCCACAGATTTCTTTAAAAGGTTACTGGAGAGATCTGTACACATTTTTATTAGTTACAACAACCTCTAATTGCATTTTGATTAAAAAAAAAAAAAAAACTAGTAATCGAAAATGTTAAATTCAGTGGTCGTAAAAAATCCCTGGTAATAACGTTGTTTTTTCATAATAGTAATCTTCGTCTAATTTAATCTCGAAAAATTATTACAAAAAATGCGGTTAATTAAGAAAACGATTACTATTAGTAAGTTGTAGTACCATGTTTCCTGGACCCTTACCTTGGATATGACAATATTTAGGTTGTAAGTGTATAAACAAAGGAAGGGAATAAATGGAACTAGGTGATGCTCAGACATTCAGCAGATGTTATCCTTGTTCAAGGATGAAAGCAATGTAAAGTTAAAAAATTTGTGCACTGTAAAATCGAAAAATATTTTGCGCAATAAAATTAAAAAATTATAAATGACCAATTTTTATGACAACGAAATATCACAAAAATCAAACCTTCAATAAGAAAACTGAAATAAATATTCCTGCCATAAGATTATGTTTTGTTGCATTTATATGTGTTTACTTTATTTCAGAATTTATGCAAAAGCCATAATAATATTTTTTAAAAGAAACATCTGAAGCAGTTACCGGAAAATATAAAGAGAAAATATTTTAATTTATTATTAAAACCAGTAGCTAACTGTGCTTGAAAACATGTGAAAAAAATCATGTAATCAAGTTGCCATTGAACGCAGCTTTGAAACAAAGAAAAAAAGCATTAGCTAGAACGATGATGTTGGGTTAAAACTGATCCGAATCGGCCAGTAATTTCATTTATATATACGAGTTGGAACCCGTCGAATTTCGACGGAAGAAAATGTTTACAAAGGAACTGTTGCATCAAATTTATAATACATCGACAACATTAATTACATTAAAAAATCCATCTAACACTTGTTAGTTTAACTCTCCAAAGACATATTTTAACCTAAGATATTTTTTTCATAAACTTCAACTCTTAAAATTATTGAAAAATTAAACTTCATTCATATACCTAATCAGTAACATATATTTAAGATAGGTAATTTTGATTAAGTTATCAATTGATGCTTGATATTACGGATTGAAAAATCCGCAAAAATGATTTCACCATGACATAATCATAGAATACTCCCCCCCCCCCCCCCCTTTAAATCTAAACCGAATCAAGTCGTTTTCCACGTTTCACATCCATATTAACAATTTAAAAACATTTTAACCCGCAATAGGTTATTAATAAATATATTTTCAAGCTTGAAGTCACGTTTGTCAACTATTACAACTTCCCATGTTAAAATTCCCACTCGTGATTTGAGGTCTTAGTATAATCTCTGTACCTGCCTGTAAAAATTCCAGAAATTTATAACTTTTAGACGTATTCAAAGGGAAATATCTCGTTTTATCAAATAAAAACATCGTTTTATTTTAAATATGACGTCATTTACAGTCGCTGAAATATTTTGCCTATTGTCTCAAACTCAATATCAGCGAAATGAAAAAATGGTGAAATATAACAGCATCATCAAAGAAATTGTATTTTTTTTAAAGTGTAACGTCATTTTCCGTTCAAATTTTTAAAAATGACATTTTTAATTGCAATGAGAAAATGGCATCAGTAAGAATATAATCAATAAAAATAACTAATCCACTTTTAATAGAAATGAAGTACTTCAGTTGCCACGATTAGAAAATTGGTATTAAAAACTATAAAAAAATTAATATCTCAGAAATAAATTGAGATACAGCTTTCAAACAAATTGCATTTAAAAGTGCATTTTTTTCTGCATACGACGGTCTAAACATTTAAAATGTGGGATGTTTAGAAGTTTAAAAATTTGCAGTAGCGAAAATTGCAAAAGCGAAATTTCATTTCAAATTTCAAAGTGTTGCCATTCGCAGAATGACGTATGCGTTACGCACAGATATGTTTGTCCTTTATAATATAGATAGTCAAGTTAAATAGAAAGCGATGGGGTGCCATATCTGACTGTTGTGACTGATATCTGGTTAATATTTCATGTTTAGAGGGAAACTATTCATATATTTGATTCTTTAAACATTTCATCATTCTATGTATTTTTGATAAAAAGTTAAATAATTTTTCAAGTCGATATTTCTTGAGCACTCTCTCTATTATTTTCACTACAGTGATTATACTAAGTGCATAACACATATTACGCACCGAGTCAGTTATTTGAATCATTTAAATTCTCGGGATAGTACTCATTGAATATTCAACAGAAATATAAAACTAGAGAACAGGAATTCTGCTTTTTCAGAATTTAGTGTCGCCCCCGGCATTTCCATCACTTCATTTTCTTCTGATGGACTGATGGCTTCTATTATTATGAAACAGCCATTATAAGTGAAGTGTTAAGTGAATATGAAAAAGCAGTCGTAAAAAGTTAGAACTCAGAATGGGGGGGGGGGGGAATGGCCATAATTTTTTTTTTGGAAAAAAATGGCCATTTTTTTCCCCATCCTGACCAGAAAATCAGAGTTCTAACTTTTTACCGCTGCTCTTTCATCTTCACCCATCACTTCATTTGTAATGGCTGTTTCATAATAATAGAAGCCACTAGTCCATCAGAAGAAAATAACTCGGTTAAGCGGGACTCTACTGCAGTACAAAACATATTTTTTACAATTTATCATTTGTAATGGCTGTTTCATAATAATAGAAGCCACCAGTCCATCAGAAGAAAATAACTCAGTTAAGCGGGACTCTACTGCAGTACAAAACATATTTCAATTTTAAGACTTAAAGCACACGTTTTATTTTATGTAAAATGGCGTCATTCGCATCCGCTTAAGAATTCCACATTTACGATCTACTCTTAAACATCTACAGTAAAGCATGCATAGCACATCACTATCGCGAAATAATGCACAAATGCAGCAAAAAGATGCCGTCATTTAAGAAAATCGGCAAACAAAAACGGCTATCTAATGATTCATAGATACTTAAAATTAAATATAGTTTATAATAGCTCCATTGTTTTAACAGAAATCATTCGTTTATATTTTTTTCAAAATAGCACGCATTTTAATTACATTTTCTTTCGGTTGTTATGAGAAAATGGCAACAAAAATATATATTTATTATTTTAGAACTATTTTTCCTTTACTTTCTACAGAAATGGAGTACTTCCGTTGCCAATATTAAGCAAATGGCTCTAAAAAGTATAAAAAAATTAATATTTCAAAAATAAATGGAGATACAGTTTTCAAACAAAATGCATTCAAAAGAACTTTTTTTTTTTCCAATACAACGGTATAAAAATCGAAAATGTGCGATGCTTAGAAGTTTAAAAAATTGCTATAGAGTATTCAATCGTACTGCTTTGTTTTATGGCTGGCTTCTGTAACGTGACGTTATTTTTTGGAATACACAAAATAAGCTGGGAGAAAAAAATAGTATGCCGTACCGGGGGCTAATAACAATTCTTTTGCAAATAATAATAAGAAGTGCTTCAAACTTTTGCTGATTAAGCATGATAAATTCACTTGAAAAGAAAATAATTTGTGACAGTAAATTTTCCAAGAGAATGATAAAAATATACTCCCTCTGTCCCAAATTAGTTGCGACATTTAGGTCGAAAATTTTGTCCCAAAAAATTAGTTTCTACCTTTCAAGTGGGTGGAGTCATAAATAACTTCCGATGCAGTTTAGTAGATCGACACTATTTTGTAAGGACTCTACCACCAGTATACCATAAACATCCTTTTCTTCCTAAAGAATTAACGATTCATTAGCTAGCAGGTAGTTTTATGCGATTACCGGTGGAAGAATCGTTACAAAATGGGGCGTGGCTTAAGAGAGTGCGAACCCTGGACCAAACTAATTTGGTACTTAAAAAGCAGAAAAACCAATGTTTAAAAATGCACAAATAATACATGAATAGCAGCAAACAGCTGTTTCGAATCTACTAGCGAGATTCTTCTTCAGTGCAAGATAGGGAAAAAGGAACAGCGTGCTAGAAAAAGCAAGGCTGAGCTAAGACTGAAGAAGAATCTCGCTACTAGATTCGAAATAGCTGTTTGCTGCTTTTCATGTATTACTTGTGCATTTTTAAACGTTCGTTTTTCTGCTTTTTAATATTGATGCACAAAGGCTTTATTTGCTATTTTTATAATTCGGTACTTATTTAAGGAGATACGGGGGGGAATGCTTTGTAAGTAAATGTTGTTGATTGATAGCATAGAATTCTGAAATCTCTGAAAAATGTTCAAACAAAATCATAAAATCATCGATATCAAGAATGAGTACAAAAGTAATCAAATGTAGCAACTAATTTGGGACAGAGGTAGTACTTTTTTTTAAGTTTTGAAAACAAATCTATATTTTTTATCAATAACCATATTTTGTAAGAATTATTTAATAACAAACTTCATCTGTCTCTAATCAGTTCACGATTTTTTAAAAGAAATTTGATCCGCAAGATACAGGAAGCTATTTTCATGGCTTTGCTGATTATAAAATATATGATGTCAGAAAAAAAGAGAGAAGTCCAAGTTGCATGTATGTCAATAAAGGAAGGAAATGGAAAAACTAGAAATTGATTATTATTTTAGGATATTCTTAATTTATGTCTGACGTAGGTAGGAACAAAAATTATCGATTTAATTCGTAAAAGATTCTTCATGAATAAAAATGGTTTAGTTTATCCCATAGTGGCATATACAGATTAAAATCCTTATTAACCCTTTCAGGGCAAGGCATTTTTGATCAAAAAATATTCAAATAATTAATTCGCACTGCAATTAACAAACAGATTTCTTTTTTAAATAATAAACAGCTCTCTCCCCTACCCCTCCACGTACATTATGAAATCGAAATTGTACTAAAAATTTACTGGTGCCATTTGGCAATTTAGATATTAAAATTAACCGTTTGCAGACTGCAAACGGCGCTCCTCAAAGGACTAACTTTGAAAATGTTCAAAAGGCATAAAATGTGGGCATGAGGCATAAAGTTTTGAGCACTGAACCAACCAGTAGCGGCTCTTGACTGGCTTATTTCGAGAAACTAGATGCATGGCTGCTAAATTTATTCAATGGAGCTATAAATAAAGAGGAACGGACGGATAGTGTATAGTCTACCAGTTGCGAGTGAAGTTAACTGAGGAGGTTATGACAAGATGGAGGCTGATTTTTACATCGGATTAACAGTTTCTGGTTATCGTGGAAGCAAACTTCCACCAGTGAAGTTTGAATAGAAAATTTCACCTTACTTCAGCGGCTTATTCATGCGAAATTTCTCTCAAAAATATGGTAAAAATTTCTCTTCATTTTTATTGGTGGAATTTGTCCCTGGTATTATAATCTCTGTCACTGATAATGACAGGAGGTTGTCACAAAAATGCGGAAACACAGGTCCTGACTACCACTGACGTAAACTTCCACCAGTAAAAATAAATATATGTTTTTGGCCGTGATTATGGCTGAAATTCTCGATTAATAAGACGTTTAAATAAGGAAAATATGTCTATTCAAATTTACTGGTGGATATTTCCCCCCGGCTGTAATGAGCCACTGCGAAACCAGTTACAGCTGAAGCTTCACCATTTTGAGGAATGTCAGTTCCTTTTTATTCGTAGTTCCACGATTAATTCTTATCTTACGACTACTTTTTAAAAATAAATCTTTACTTTATTTATTGCTCGAATGTTCTGTCACTAAACAAGGCAAAGCTTTATTTTAAAAAATAATGCTAAGAAAAGAATAAATTTGGAAGCCATACATATAGTGCCCAAAAAATTCCAGTAACGAACCGCCACTGGAACTAATATTTTAGAAAGAAATGTTTGTAATTATTTCGGTATATGTAAATAAGAATGTGTGTTATGTATGTAAGCACAGTTATAGTAGTAAAAATGTATTCAGAACTGTAAAGGGGATAATATACAGGGTGTCCAGCGAATAAGACCCTGATTTCAAAATTAAATATCTCAAAAACAAAGATCAATAGAATTATGTGGTAAACGGTTTGTTTATTAGCTAAGCTGTAAAAATGTTGTACAGAAGTTGCAAAAATTAGTTGCAAAAACCGCTAACAGATGGCGCTGTAATTGCAATGCCTATAAATTGTGTTTTGAAGTCGAGAGCCCTAGCGTCTCAATCCTAGATGGCTTCCTATGGAAGAACGAAAATTGGGAAAGACCGCTTTTTCGTTGGGGTGATGTGCAGAAGTGGAGGCATCTGGTCACAGAATTATTGCCTCAGCTTCAATTTTAGAGAATTTTTATTAATAGAATTTCCAATAAAAAGTTTAGCGATCATTATATAAGAACTTAAAAAAATATTTTATTTGGGTAATGTGCAGAAGCGGAGCCATGTGTTGACAGAATTGAGATTTGTTTCAAATTTTGTTATAAGCTACTTCGGTCCGGTTACCAATATCTCTGTGGTATGTCTTTTCTCTCCTAATTGGTAGATCGTGGAATCGAATCCAAGTAGAGGAGGATTTGGAAAAAATGGAAATCTTTACTTTTTAATATTTATTTAAACTGTGAAAAAAGTCTGAATAAAAAAATCTAAAGTTTCTGCTTTTGAAATTTAATTAAGTTAAAAGAAACTCCTTTTAAAAAAATCATTGAGTTTTTATAATAATGATTCAAAAATCATTTTTTTTAATTGTAGAGAATAGTTTGAATGAAAAAATACAAAGTTTCTATTTTTAAAAATTTAATTAAGTTAAAAATAATTTTTATTTTAAAAACTCGTTTTCATTTTTTTTTTATCATTGGGCACAGAAATATGGTGCAGCTTCTAGCGATGGGATCCGACGTGTTCGAAAGGAATGCAGCATCCAAAATACTTTTGCTTTGACGTTGATGATATGACTTATCATCAATTACTTTTAAAAAAGAAATAATTTAATGCATAATTTCTGTCTCTAAATTTTTGTTTACAACGAAAATAAATATACGCATTGTGCTAAAACCAAAGTATTATGCTGTGATTTAAAAATAAATTAAAAGTGAAAAATTACTTTTTTATTTATAATAATTCAGGTATAAACAATAATACCAAAATATTATGCCGTGATTTTAAAACATAAAAATAAATAAAAAGTACAAAATTATTTTTCTAAATATATGCATTTTGATTTAAATAATTGTATGGCATTAAAGATTGAATTTAATAAAATATTTTAAAAATTCTTATAATGATTTCTAAACTTTTTATTGAAAATTCTATTAATTGAAATTTTCTAAAATTAAAGCTGATGCAATAATTCTGTGACCGGATGTCTCCACTTCTGCATATCACCCCAATGAAAAAATGGAGTTTCCCAATATTCGTTTTTACGTAGGGAGCCATCTAGGAATGAGACGCCATTGCTCTGGACTTCGAAGCAGTTTACAAGTATTGCGATTACAGCGCCATCTGTTAACGGTTTTTGCATCTAAATTTTGCAACTTCAGCATAACATTTTTACAGCTTAGCTAATAAACAAACCGTTTACCGCATAATTCTATTATTCTTTGTTTTTGATATATTTAATTTTGAAATCAGTGTCTTATTCGCTGGACACCCTGTATATCAAGACACGTTTTTCCATAGGAAACCAGTGTTACAAGCAACTTATTTAATCAAAAACTCGGAATACCTCACACAAAGCCGAATATTATATAAAAACTCGTGGCCTTATTTTAAATAAGAAATGAAAATGCCATAAAATGATTAAAAGTAATTTAATGAATAAAAGTATTGATTTAAAGTAAATGATTAAAAGTGATATAAAAAAGATATTTCATTTAATTTTAATTAAAAAATATCATTTACTTTTTTAGAATCACTTTACGACAGGAGACTAATACCATACTTTTATTCTAATAGTTACGTTGGAAGTATATCATGATATATCATGTTATGTAATTCATTTCATTGTCATAACATTTTCAAAGTTATTTATTTATTAACTTGTTCCGTAAATTCAAGATTTTAAATAGTTATAGAGTTGTATTATACCGAAGTTTCTTAAAATAAATTTAACAAGAAAGAAAAAATCATGCCTCAAGCATTAGATTTTGAAACCCTTTCCAACATATTCAGAATAATTTAACAAAACTGCACCGTTTAATAAGTTGAAATAAGGATAAATCAAAATGAATATAGCGATTACAAACGGCTATAACTATTTAATGGAAAAGAATTTATGGATAAGATTAACACAGAATGTAGATGGAACTTAAAAATCTTTTATACATGTGTCATAGATGTTCTCTGTGACATCTCTTGGTCACACGGACAACATCTAGGCGGTAGTCCATTTCACGCCATACATTCTGAAGCATTTGTTCAGTCACCGACACAAGCGTATTACAAATGCATAGTTTGAGTTCTTCAATTGTTTTGGGCATGAGAAGCACAAAATCGCAGGGTGTCAAGTTCGGTGATCTTGATGGCCAACAGCAGAAGACATCGTTGCTGCACTGTGATAACAGAATGACATTTGTTAAATTCTAACATGCAGAATGCTTTCTGCACGAGACTCGCCATTTTTACTAATGAGACGCCTGCAATGAACAGGTTTCTTGTCGTTGCGAAGTTTCAACTCGCGCATGCGTAGGCTTCCGCTTCACTGCACCTGCGCCTTACGTAAAGAAATTTTGAAGTTCCGCCTACATTATGTGTTAATCTTATCGATAAATTCTTTACCATTAAATAGTTATAGCCGTTTGTAATCGCTATATTCATTTTGACTTACCCTGTATTATGTCTAATTCAACCATATAGAAACGCATAACATATTTGAAAACCCAATTTTAGCTGTTCCCATCTACAATCAGAAAGTTATACGAATTCTTTGAGCAGCCCTGTATATGAAAAATAGATTATATCTATTAACTACATGTATGCCAAAATTTAATTCAGTTAAAAAGTACATATAACAAAGTTAAAAATTCTTCTTCAGCAATTTCCGCTAATACGGGGAATGGTACGTGAATTATTTTGTGCAGCCCTATATATAACGTATAGAAGTTATATACAAAGAATAACATGCAAAAAATTAATTATATTTAAAACTGCATACCGATAATTTTAAAACGCACTTCCAACAATTATTACTCAAAGACAGTACTACTGTAACCGATTTCTCTTTTGTGTCTCTGTAAAAAAAACGACAAATGCTACGAACGCCCTATTCTATCTTAATCATCTTACAGTCAAAAACAATGATTTATATCAGTTTAAATACATCTGAAATAGCGTAATCTAATTTAAATACTCTACAAATTATTTTCCCCATATACCATAGTGTAATGGAATTCTTTTGGGTGCCCTTGTAAATGAACCATTAATCCCACACTCTACATATACAATTCATATATCATACCAAACATGCCTTGGTGACCACAAATTATGTTTATCAATTGCATAAAATTGTGAATTCATTTACGGGAGTTAGAGCTTGGACTGACGGCCAGACGGACAGACTAACCGCATGCATAAACACTTTTCAACTTTGCTGTAAAGTGTTAAAAATGGGGTACAATATACTATCTAAATAGTTTTTATATTATTCACTGTTTCTAAAAAATATATTTTATTAAGCTATTTTTCCAACTGTTAGAATTAAGAAATGAAATAAAATTTCATATTCATATGAAGGATAATCCTACCAAAAATTCAACCAAATACAATTACTACATAGCTTATTTCTTGAAACAAGTTGCAGTTTCAAACTATGAAACTAAAAATTTAAAATTAACAGACTGTCAACATTAATTTGCTAATATTAATTTTGTAATCGGTTTCGTATTTCCTAATATTCCATACAAAACGTAATTTAGAAAGTTTTTAAAGGCTTTTTTTGAACGTTTGTTGAACCTGCCAAACCCAGGTGGGAGTGGCACTGGCATAAAATATAGTCTTTGTAAGATCAGAGACTGTCACTATTGATTCTCAACAATTACTTTTGTAATCGGTTTATTACTTCCTGAATTTGTTTAGAAATCGTAATTTAGAACTGTTTAGAACGCTTTACGCTCCTTCCCTTCCCTTCAACCAATTTAAATTTCGAATGTATTTTCGACTGTCTTTAGATGGTATTTCTATCTTATAATTAACTACCCGCCATATTTCAAGTTTGTGGCTTCTTCACTATCACAGAAATCGCAATTTAGAACGTTTTTTGCAACCCTTTGGTGATAGTGGCACCGACATGAAATATAGCTTATATTTGAGCCGATCCTATCAATACCAATTTGCAACCATTATTTTTGAAATAGGTTTGGCATTTCATAAGATTGCATAAAAATCATAATTTAGAACGTTTTTAGAACACTTTTCGCTCACTTCATCCTTTTAAATTTGGAATTTTCTTTCGGCGGTTCACAGAAAACATTTTCATCTTTTAAGTAATTACCGTGCCAAATTTCAAAATGTTAGGCCGCTCAGTATCACAAAAAAAGCAATTTAGAACATTTTTTGCTCCTGTAACCCTCAAATGGTACCGACAACAACATAACATATAGCCTATGTTTGAGCAGCGACTGTCACCATCAATTTGCGACCATTACTTTTGAAATCGGCTTGATATCTCCTGAGATTGCGTAGAAACCACAATTTAAAACGTTTTTAAAACGCTTTTCGTCCATTTTTACCCTTTTTAAATTTCGATTTTTTTTTTATGTCCTTAGAGATCCTTCATCATCGCTACCATGCCTAATTTCCAGTTTCTAGGTACTGCAGTATCACAAAATCACAATTTAGGTCGTTTTTTGCTCCGGCAATCCTGCAACCCCCAGGTGGTAGTGATACCGACATAAAACAGAGCCTATCTTAGATAAAGGGCTGCCACCGGAAATTTTCAACCATTACTTTTGAAATCGGTTTGATACTTCCTGAGATTGCTTAGAAATCGTTATTTAGAACGCTTTTCGCGCATTTTCACCCCTTTTTAAATTTCATATTTTTTAGAAAATCTTCTTAGAGATCATTTATATCTTATAAGTGACTACCATGCCAAATTTCATGTTTCTAGGCCCTTCAGTAACACAAAAATCGTATTTTTAGAACTTTTTTTTTTTTTTTGCTTCTGCACTCACTTTGGGTAAATCGCATCAACAAGATATAGACTATGTTGGAACAGGGACTAACACCATTAGTTTGATACCATTACTTTTAAAATCGGTTCGGTAGTTCCAGAGATTACCCCTACAAATAAAAACACAAACACACAAACTTTACTTCTTTACAATATTAATACAGATATATTATATCTATTTCCCAATCCACAATGAAGTTGAATAATAAACGATGAGATGCTGACATTTATTTTTTATACCTTACATCTGGTGAACATTCCATATTAATTAAAAACTGATTATACCCTTGATATTTTAATTTTTTCCCATACACTTGACAATAGAGAAAATAATCCCGTATGTTTTTATATTCTTTGTGTTAATTATTTTGATCTCCTGGAAATGATTTTTTATTACACCGCCTACATTCATTACAACACCCTTTGCCTACACTAGCTCCATAGCCGGGCTGTTTTTTGAATCAATAAAGAATCAAATTCGTTGGATTGAGCAAGCTAATAAGAGTATAAGTTCACAAGAATATAAAATGTTATTAAATTCGTTAAAATCTTCAAGTTTTTCTAGTAAAACCTGGCAAATCTATTTCAAATGAAAAAATAATTTATATTAGCAAAATTTATTGACACGCTATTGAAAATATTTATTTATTTTTTCAAAATTTAAAAAAAAAAGCTTTTTTTATCCAAAAAAAGAATTATCAACAAAAATTATCTGAGAAGTTTCATTTAGTTTTAATCAATAGAAAAATTTTCAATGAAATTTCATCCTGAAATAAAGTCCTAAAATACTAAAATAATTTCTTCCATCTTGAGAAAATTATTTTATCGCTGAACAGAAATCAAACAATGGCAGAAAAAGATTTCCGATTTCCAGTGAGAGATATGAAAGTTATCTGAATCAAGAAAGGATAATTATATTAGCGAACTACTAAAAGGGCTCATTACACTGTGTTACAATAAATAAACAATCAGTACGGTTAATCGGTGTATACAATATATTTAAAAAATCTATATTTAAAATCCCATACTACTCACGATAATAAAATACAAATATATGTCAACAGTTTCGGACAATAAAAACTCTTTCCATCAACAGGGAAATATCCAGGAGAAACTAGCACGTTACAATATCTACATTACACAATTTTAAAAAACAAATACTGACATTCTTGAGGGGAGTTTTCCAAGGTTAATTTCTAAACACGGTAGGGGTGCCATCTGTTGTATAAAATTCAATTTAATGTTTATTGAAACTTAATTACAGTTTTGAGAAATCTAATCCAAGCGCTTGGCATAATATACGATACATTATCGTCGCAGACGTGGTTTTTTCTTGTTAATATTTTTAGCCAAAACTAGCCATAAACAAAGCCAAGATTCGTGAATCACTAGAAATATTAACAAGAAACAACCACGTCTTTAACTATAATGTATCCTATAGTATGCCAAGCGCTTGGATCGAATTTCTCAAAACTGTAACTAAGTTTCAATAAACATTAAATCGAATTTATACAACAGATGGCACCACTACCGTGTTTAGAAATTAACCTTGGAAAACTGTCTCTAAGAATATCAGTATTTGTTTTTTTAAATTATGTAATGTAGATATTGTAACGTGTTAGTTTCTCCTGGATATTTCCCTGATGATGGACAAGTTTTTATTGACCAGAACTGTTGGTTGGTTGGTGTATTTATAACGGTCAATTATCAGCACGGGGGATATAGGCCCTGACGGGGGGAGTGCCCTCCGTGGTGGTCTTTCTAAGGGAACCTAACCCGCATTTACGCTTGGAAAACCAAGGTTCGAAGAAAACCACGAAAACTCCGAACGATTAGAACGACGGGCGCGATTGGGATCGAACGCAGCACCTCCCATCTACCAGCTTCGAGAGCAGAACCTCCCGGCCACTGGTGGTGCCCGATACTGTTGGAATATACTTGTATTTTATTATTGTGATTAGTATGTGATTTTAATTATAGATTTTTTAAATATATTGTATACCCTGATTAGCCGCACTTATTGTTTATTAATATAAGCGAAGTTTGTTTGAAAGTCATTAAAAATACTTTTTTTTCAAATTTGAAAAAAAAAATGTTTTTAATCAAAAAATTACATTTAATAAAAATTATCTAAGAAGTTTTGTCTACTTTTAATCAATTCAGAAAAATTTTAAATGAATTTTCCTTTCACATGAAATCCTAAAATACTAAAATAATTTCCTCCATGTTAATGGGGCTCGGTACACTGTTAAAATTCACCATCTTTAGCTGCATAGTCACTGCACCTCTTTTATAGAATACTCCATAGTACAGGGCTGCCCCAGGCGACTATTTTTCTATTCTAATCGGACCACTATTTGAAAAAACAAATTTTGTAGTACATTTCTCTTGCAACTGTTGCAAACTGTATATCAAAGGTTTTAGTTTTGAAAAAGTGGTGCGAGGTAAAATTAAAAAATAGTCGGCTGCGGCAGCCCTGATAGTATAGTCAAGTAATCGTTTGCGGTAATCGTTAATCGGATAAAATATTGTTTAAAATACACAAGTTAGAACCCGGAGGGGTAAATAATATGAGACTTTTTGAAATTTTTCTGATTTTTCGTGTGATCTCAAGTGTTCTGCTATAAGTATGCAAAATTTCAAGTCTCCAACTTAATTAGGGGCTGAGTTAGAAAAATTCCTTAAAATACACAAGTTAGAGCCCGGAGGGGTAAATAGTATAAGACTTTTTGAAAATTTTATGATTTTTCGTGTGATCGCAAGTGTTTAGCTATAAGTATGCAAAATTTCAAACCTCCAACTTAATTAGGGGGGCTGAGTTAGAAAAATTGCTTAAAATACACAAGTTGGAGACCGGGGGGTAAATATAAGATTTTTTGAAATTTTTATGATTTGTCGTGTGATCGCAAGTGTTTGGCTATAATTATGCAAAATTTCAAGTTTTCAACTTATTTAGGGACTGAGTTAGAAAAAAAAAGCTTAAAATACACAAGTTAGAGCCCAGAGGGTTAAATATAAGAGTTTTTCGAAATTTTATGATTTGTAGTTTGATCGCAAGTGTTTATCTATAATTTTGCAAAATTTCAAGTCTTCAACGTAATTAGCGGCTCAGTTAGAAAAGAAAGCTTAAAATACACAAGTTAGAGCCCAGAGGGTTAAATATAAGACTTTTTTCAAATTTTATGATTTGTCGTTTTATCGCAAGTGTTTAGATATAATTTTTCAAAATTTCAAGTCTTCAACTCAATTAGGGGCTCAGTTAGAAACAAAAGCTTAAACGCAAGTTAGAGCCCAGAGGGTTAAATGTAAGACTTTTTCAAAATTTTATGATTTGTCGTTTGATGTGAGGTGTTCAGCTACAAGTATGCAAAATTTCAAATCTCCAGCTTATATAGTTTCTGAGAACGGGCACTGTGACGGACAGACAGACAGAGGAGTGAGACGAATAGGGTTTCGTCAGATGAACGAAACCCTAAAAATACGAGTCAATTGAAAAATAAACACAAAAGTTTTATCAGTTTGAACATGCTAATTCGTTGGAAAAACACAAACTGAGAAAAATCACTTTTAAGTGAAATGGGTGTGAAATTTAAAAGGACAGCAATGTAAAACTAGTCGGATTTGGCAATCCCAATACTTTCTTCTATCTCATACATGTTAATACTTCCAGAAAAAAGCAGCATATCAGCACCACCGGTTATATGATTTACACCAAAATCTAATCAGCAACAACTTTGACAACTTCTAACTGAATCTGAAGTTTGATGAAAATCCGTGCACTAGTTTTTTAGATAGCGCTATTGTGGAAATTGTACAAAATTCTGCATAGCAGCGCCACCTGTTGGGCGATTTACACCAAAAACTAATTCGAACCAATTTATACCAGGACGTAACTGAATCTGAAGCTCGATGAAAATTCATGCATTAGTTCTTGAGATACAGCTATTGCGGAAATCATGAAAAATGCAGCACAGCAGTGCCACCTGTAGGGCGATTTACACCAAAAATTAAACAGCACTAATTTATTTCACGGATTCACTGAATCTGAAGTTTGACGGAAATTCGTGCATTTTTTTTTTTAAGTTACAGCTATTGCGATAATCATAAATAATGCAGCATAGCAGCGCCACCTGTTCCGCGATTTTCACCAAAAAATAATCAGCCCCAAATTATATCCTGGACTAACTGAATCGGAAGTTTTATGAAAATCCGTGCAGCAGTTCTTGAGATATAGCTATTGCAGAAATCTTGAAAAATGCCGCATATCAGCGCCACCTGTTGGGCGATTTTCACCAAAAGCTAATCATGACCGGTTTATATCAAGGTCTAACTGAACCTAAAGTTTTGTGAAATTCCGTTTATTAGTTCTTGAGATAGAGCGCCCACAAATTTTTGTCACATACAGACTCACAGAGTGACAGACAGACTCACAAACGGACATTTTCTAAAAACCATCAAATCGTGTTCAGGACATTCTAAAACGTATAAATCCGTCGAAAACCGGAAGTCGAAAATTTTAACGAATACAATACTTTCTTCTTGTAAAGATAAAAGAAAGTAAAAATCTCTTTTAACTGTGTTTATATTACTCGGATCTTTACGAAGCGTCATAAGAATACACTTGGGATGATAAAGTATAATTTAAGCAAAAAATTAGAAATCGATATTTTCGTCATTTTTCGCCGAATGAAGGGTACCGAGTCCCAGTGTTGCCAGATTGGGGACTTTTTGTCCCCAGATTGTTGATTGTCATCGTTTTTTTTTAATAGAAATATTCGACCTATTTAAAAATGGATTAAAAATTCTGAAAAATAAGACGAATTATACTATTTTTAAAAAAGTGGTGACAGTCAAATAATCTGAATTTAAAAAGTCCCAGTCTGGCAACACTGCCGAGTCCCTTAACAGATGAAGGAACTTTGTTGTTTACGATTTTTATTATTTGATATTATGTTACTGATTTATCTGAACAGAAATCAGACAATGGCAGAAGAAGATTTTCTATTTCCAGTGAGAGAAGTCGAAGTTATGTGAATCAACGAAGGAAAATTATACTACTAAAATTTTTTTTTAATCTCATTAAAATAATGATTTTGTTTTTCAAAATTAAATAAACCCTCTTTTTTTTTATCAAAATATTACATTTAATAAAATTATCTAAGAAGTTTCATCTGTTTTTAATCCGTTCACAAATTTTTAAATAAAATTCTGAAATCCTAAAATAATTTCCTCCATCTTCGTAGATGAAGGAAATTATTTTATATTTTTTGTTGAACAGAAATCAGACAATGCCAGAAGATTTTCGATTTCCAGTGAGAGATAGGGTTACCAGTTTGGCCTCCAATTTTAATCCAATATTTCATATTCTTACCAGAAATTTCGAAGCAAGAATCTTTACTTATGTGACCGATAAATGTGACTCATTAAATAAAGCATAAAATACCATTCTTTATTTCTGGTTTGAACTCGAAATTTCTGAATAAAAATTAAGGTTAATCTGGCAACCCTGGTGAGAGAAGCCGAAGTTACGTAAATCAACAAAGGAGAATTATATTAGTGAAATTTGTTTTAACGTCAATAACAAATTTTTTTCACAATAAATAAAACATCTTTTTTTAATCAAAACATTACATTTAATAAAAATTATCTAAGAAGTTTCATCTGTTTTTAACCAGTTCATAATTTTAAAAAAAAATTTCATCGTCAAATAAAATTCTAAAATCCTAATTTCCTCTATCTTAACACCTTCAAGGGCGGTGGTTCATTCTTGGACCACTTAATTTTAATTCTTAAATGCCACATTGGCACCAGAATATTGGAATGAAATTTTTCTTTTTATTAAGCAAGTGAACAAAAGCATTTTCATATTTGTAAATAAATTTGTTTGTAAATTCTGGTGCCATTGATTGATTTCAACATTTTACGAATAAAAGTACCTTGCCCCTGAAAGGGTTAATAGATTGAGGAAATTATTTTATTGTTTTTGCTGAACAGAAATCAGACAATAGCAGAAGAAATTTTCGATTTCCAGTGAGAGATGGGGTTGTCAGCTTCGCCTCCAATATTAATCCGAAATTCCAAATTCTTATCGAAAATTTCGAAAGAAGAATTTTTACTTTAAGTGATCGATAAATGTGACTCATTAAATAAAGCATAAAATACCATTTATTTCTTGTTTGAATTCGAAATTTCTGAATAAAAATGGAGACCAAACTGGCAACGCTGATGAGAGAAGTCGGAGTTATGTGAATCCACAAAGAAGAATTATATTAGTTAAATATTTTTAACCACATTAAAAATAATGATTTTTTTAAATTAAATAAAACCTTTTTTTTATCAAAATATTTCATTTAATAAAAATTATCTAAGAAGTTTCATCTGTTTTTAATCAGCTCACAAATTTTTAAATGAAATTTCATCGTCAAATAAAGTTCTAAAATCCTAAAATAGTTATCTTCATCTTAATAGATGGAGGAAATTATTTTATTATTTTTGCTGAACAGAAATCAGATGATGGCATTTATATATATATAGGGAGAAAAGTCGACATTTTGTGTGTGTAAACAAAGGAAGAATTTGAAAAGTTGGAACTCGAAAACTGATGTTGAGATACTTTTCTATGTTCGGCTGCTGATAAAACTTCTAAATTAAACAACGCAAGATTCTTAGTTTATCTTTAACTTAGATAAAGACTTAAGTTATTCAAAGTCTGAAAGAACAGTTTACAGTTTCTCTCTTAGAATATTTCAAATCTTCTTGTCGAAAAAAAAAATTCTTTTGGATTGGAAATGAGAATATATTTAAGATTTATTTAAATATACATTACGTAAAAAAAAAAATTATCTAACTTTGCCAGTTAATATTGAGAAGTCCATTCAAAAAGAAAATAATTTGTATTCTTATTTTTTTTTTAATTTAAAGTTTGTTTCTAAAAACTATGTTTGTTAGTCAATTCTTTGTTTTAGGTTTTCTACACTAATATTGAAAATATTCTATGTTATATATACTACATATAGGGTAAAAGCACCAATAGTCGGCCACTTAAGCGTTTTCTTTAAGTGTATAGCTCAAAGCTCAATTTACAAAAGCAATACAACATTTTTAACAGTGACACATGTTAATGTACACTTTTCTTGTACTGTTTCAGCAATTGTTTTTAAAAAAACTGATTATAGTTTTTATTTATAAAAAGTTAAACTTAAAAGTAGCAAAGGTCTAGTAGTCGGCCACTTAATTCTAGTGTTCGGCCATCACTGGACCAGTAGTCGGCCACTTAAATGCTTTGTTATTTAAATAACTTAAAGTATAACTTTTATAAACAGAACAACATTTTAATGATAAAGTGTGTTAAGTTATTCTTTTCTTATAATGTTGCTGTAATAATTAAAAATATTATAATAGTATTTAACACTTTCAAACATAGTTTAAAAGTGTTTGTGAATTTTGATTGTCTTCAGTCTGTCCGAGTTCTAACACTCGCAAATATACTCGAATCTCCTTGAAATTTTTGTATGTTTTTGACGTTAACAATAGCACGATCGCTATTGAAAATAAAGTGTGTAGAATTTATAGTTCATCAACAGGGACAGTCAAAAATATCCCGATGCATTACGCTCAATGAGAAAAATTGCTTCAAGTTTATTTTAATGATGTTGGCCATTTCAAATATAATGAAATCGATATGCATTTATGAAGTGCATTTAACTACGTATTTTAGACAATATGGAGTCCAAAGAACTTATTATTCATTTATTGGGCCCCGCAAAAGAATTCCTTTACATAATAGTGTCAGGGGATAAGCAGTTTGCACCGTATTTTATTTCTCTTATACTACATCAAATAGAATGAAATTGATATACAACATTACTGAGGCTTACTACAAAATACTCGTTGTATAACATGATATGCATAGCATTTATCGTTCATTTACAGGGAAACACAAAAAATTCGAATACTGTACTGTATCTTTCTATTAGCGATAATTGCTGTAAGTGTGATTTTGTTTATGACATGCGTTTTTAAGTTTAATTAAACCTTAACTTACAATGCGGTGTGTATAACTGATATAGATCATATACAAGGCTACACAAAAGAGTTTGTAAACTTTGTGGAGTATCAACGTGAATGGCTTAAAAGAGGCTTTTATGTTCTTTCAAGCTGAACTATATTTAGTATACTAAAAGATGTTTGTATAATATAAATAAAACATATACTGGGCCACGCAAAGAACAGAATACATGACCTCCCAGGGATAATAATGTGTGGAAGTATCATTTCAGTAGTTTTAACCACGTTTTAGCCTTAATTAAATTTTAGCTTAATATGTGCGGCATATAAAAATCTATTGGTAATATACAGGGCTGTACAAAATAATTCAAGTAAGTTTCCGTATAGGGGTAGAAATTGCTGAAGGTAAATTTTCAACCTGTTATGCATTTTCTTACCATACTAAATTTTATCATACTACGTATAGAATGATATGCAAATCTTTAGATTAAATACAGGACTGCGCAAAAGAATTGAACTACTTTTTTGGTTAGGGACCATAATCTGATTTTCAAAAGTATTATGCCTTTTCTAAAATGTTTATTTTTTTACGGTATTAAGCAGCTCAATTTCGTTGAAGAATTCTGCAAGTCGTGGGAAATGCTTTTATAATCTATTCTTCATGCAAGATTTTTCATTCTTGTTTCATATGGATAGTAAAGTTAAAAGTGCCAAATTATCTAGTAGTGGGCCTTTCAAATTTTTTGTTTAACCATCGTAGACTAGGCTGCGGGAAGAGAAAAAATTATTACGTCATCCTGTTTCAAAATGAAATTATGATGTAGAACAAGATTATTAACAGAACATGAATGACTGGTCTGTCGGTGCATATCTTATTGTGATATCAGAAATAGGGAGCGCCAAATCGTCATTTTAGCGTTACTATCATGTCGTCGAGTTTCGGGATGAAATTTTAATATGTTGTATGTCTTGACTAGTACAATGCAAATGTTTCAGTTTATCTTGGGATTTCGTGGTTAGATATTTGCAGAACGCAGCGCCAATTCTTTATTTTCGCGTTACTATCTCGTAATCGAGTTTCGAAATGTAATTTTAATAAGTTGCATATCTCGAATAGTACATTACAAATATTACAGTCTGTCTCGTAGTATCTTTGAACAATATGAGCAGAATGAGGCGCAAATTCTTATTTAAGGGAAAATATGGTTTCTTGTTCAGTTGTTTCCCCCTATTCGATATTTTAAATACATGTGACAAAGCAATCGCTTGTTATCAGTGTTATTTTAATAGTTATCTTATTATTATAGATTTGTGATTTTATAGCAACAGTCGTTTTGATATAATTATGCGATTTTATAAAAAAAAATTCTTGTTTTTTGCTATCTTTTTTTTTGTGATGAATGCATGGGCGCATAGCGTTCATCAAAACTAAAACTAATCACTGGATGCAGCAACTTCAACGTGCAGCAGTCTCAAAAACGCCCTAAATTCGCGAAATCCGCGATCATAAACGAACGAAATTCGTTAACGCCGCAATCAGTACCAACGTATGAACGCATAGCGCTCATGAAGACCGAAGAAAAACATCACTGGATGCAGCAAACTTGTGTAGAAGTATCTAAAACGCAGTAATTCGCGAAAGCCACGATCACGAACGAACGAAATTCGTTAACGCCGCAATCAGTAAAAAACGTATGAGCTAATAGCACTCATAAAAACCAAAAAAAAAAAAAAATCACTGGGTGCAGAAACCTCGTCTTGCAGCAATCACAAAAACGCAGTAATTCGCGAAAGCTACGATCACGAACGAACGAAATTCGTTAACGCCGCAATCAGTAATGAACGTATGAACGCACAGTGCTCATAAAAACAGAAAAAAAAACATCACTGTGTGCAGAAACCTCGTCGTGCAGCAGTCTCTAAAACGCAGTAATTCGCGAAAGCCGCAATCACAAAGGAACAAAATTCGTTAACGCCGTAATCAGTAACGAACGTATGAGCTAATAGCGCTCATAAAAACAGAAAAAAAAATTACTGGGTGCAGCAACCTCGTCGTGCAGCAGTCTCTAAAACGCAGTAATTCGCGAAAGCCACGATCAAGAACGAACGAAATTCGTTAACACCGCAATCCGTAACAACGTATGAATCCATAGTGTTCATGAAAACCGAAAAAGAAAACATCACTGGGTGCAGAAACCTCGTCGTGCAGCAGTCTCTAAAACGCAGTAATTCGCGAAAGTCACGATCACGAACGAACTATATTCGTTAACGTCGAGATAAATAACGAACGTATGAACGCATAGCGTTCATGAAAACCGAAAAAAACATCACTGGGTGCAGCAACCTCGTCGTGCAGCAGCATTTAAAACGCAGTAATTCGCGAAAGCCACGATCACGAACGAACGATATTCGTTACCACCACAATCAATAATGAACGTATGAGCGCAAAGTGCTCTTCAAAATCGAAAAAAAAAATTACTGGAAGCAGCAACCTCGTCGTGTATAAGTCTCAAAAAGGCACTAAATTCGCGAAAGCCGCAAACACAAACGAACGAAATTCGATAACACCGCGATAAGTTACGAACGTATGAGTGCTTGGCGCTCATGAAAACAAAAACAAATATCACTGGATGCAGCAACATCGTCGAGCAGCAGTCTATAAAACGCAATTATTCGCGAAAGCCACGATCACGAACGAACGAAATTTGTTAACGCCGCAATCATTAACGAACGTATGAGCGCATAGCGCTCATTAAAACCGAAAAAAACATCACTGGATGCAGCAAACTCGTCGTGCAGCAGTCTCAAAAACGCACTAAACTCGCGAAAGCCGCAATCAGAAACGAATGAAATTCGTTAACGCCGCAATCAGGTACGAGCGTATGAGCGCATAGCGCTCTTGAAAACCGAAAAAAAAAAACATCACTGGGTGGGGGGAAACAACCTCGTCGTGCAGCTCTCTCAAAAAAGCAGTAATTCGCGAAAGCCGCGATCTCAAACGAACGAAATTCGTTAACGCCGCAAACACTAACGAACGAATGAGCGCATAGCACTCATAAAAAAAAAAAAAAAAAAAAAAAAAAAAAAAAAATTTCACTGCATGCAGCAGTCTCAAAAACGTACTAAATTCGCGAAATCCGCGATCACAAACGAACAAAATTCCTGAACGTTGCAGTCACTGACGAACGTAAGAGTGCAAATCAATTTCATTTAACTTGTGCATGAATGATATTTATAAGTCTTTTTACCCGACTGCCAAGAAGGGTTATGTGTTTCACGCATATCTGGGTATGTCGATTTCTTTATACCCTGTAAACATCCCAACGGCTGGATGGATTTTAATGAATGAGGTCTCTATCGATTCGTCTTAACCGTCCGATAGTTATAGGCTAGGTATTGCTTTTATCAATTCAAAATGGCGGCCGTAAAATAAAAAATGGCGGTAGAGACGAATTTTTTTTTCGCACACTATTGAGTGGCATACCATTGGATAGGTCTTTCAAAATGAAGACGATGTTTCATTGACTATTTTACAGTCAGAAGCTCCGTTTAAATATGACACAACGTGGAAGTTGTGTAGGTAGGATCTCTAGCTTGACTGCAACTCTAACCATCATAGACATCTATAGACCTCATCAAAACAGTGTTTATAGATAGGAACTAACAATTAAACACAACTTAAAAGTCATCCATACAAGTAAATAAAAAAAAAATGGTAAGTAATATAAAAATAGTTTCACATAGATGGGAAATAATTAATTAGTTCGCTTTTTACGCAGTCGGGTTTCTTTGATTTTTTTAAATTAAATTTTTACTTGTTCTCATTTTTTATGAAGTCTAAACACTATGAAGTCTAAAAATGCAACACTAAAGTAAATAATAATGACATCGTATGAGCCAGGGCGAAGTGCAAGGGAATTTCTTGGGCGCATTTGTGATAAGAGCAGTTGTGAGGGCCGCGATTTAGACGCTATTTTATTACCCAACAGGTGGGTAATAAGGCTTAATAGCATTGGTCAAGAAATCATGCCACTATATTTTATGAATAGCTATCTGCTAAAATAGCCTTTCTTGTATACATAATCAATAAGTTACTGTATCAAATCCTATATTTGTTTGGGAGAAAAAAATCTAAAACTAAGCCGCAAAAATTGGTAGAATCTTAACGTGGCGTTATTACCCCAGAACACCTTATATATAGTGTACATAAAATAAAATGCAAGTAAAAGGTTATATATATCTCAAATTGCGATAATCAAATTAAGAAAAAAATCTAATTATTAAAAATAGACTCAAAAAAGTGAAATAGCCTTTTAGCCAGTAGTCAACCGTGGTGGCCGATTACTGAACATGTAAGTAAATATAATACCCAATAGTCGGCCACATTAAAATTATTTAATACAAACACACTTATTGAATTTTGATACTGAAACACATTAGTTTATTAAACTTTTTAATAGCAGAGTCTTCTAATTTTAGAAAATAATAGAAAATAAATTAATACTAGTCTTTTAAAAATTTTGTCATCAGTTAACAAAAAAATAGCAAAAACGGTTATTTGACCGCAACCAAATAAAATATGGCTGATTTCTAACGCAATAAAAATACCCACAATTCTTTGCTGATGGCTTATGACGTATAAAGGATGGCTACATATAGTGTGATTGTAATATTTCATTTGAAATCAAAAATAAGCAATTCATAACGTATTTTATCTCAAAGTGGCCGACTACTGGTGCATTTACCCTATATAAGTATCTTTCACCTATCCCTATTTAAAAGTTCTGCGTATATTCATGGAGTTTAACACACTAAGTAAGAACAAGGAATGTGATGCACAAATTCATTTGAAAAAAAGAAAAATCTTTGAATTCATCAAATGTTTCCTAGTTAACACTGGTGTTAAGAATAAAACAATAAGTTACTCAATAACACCTTTTTGAAGAAATTCTTCGCGGTGAACTGTAATTTCTTTATTTAAAACAATAATTTTTAAGAGTGAAACAGTCTCTCTGGCTTTTTCCAAGTCAAAACATTCCATCATTTCAATAACAACAAAAAATCAGTGTTTCCACTCACTAGTAAATAAATTACAATCTATCGTCAACACGCAGACGATTGGAATAATAAATAAAATTACGGCGCTGACACAGCGCCTTCGTTCGGGAGATTTTAATTACGATCAGTAACAACTGATAAGTCCATTTTTAAAATACAGTCGATCTAGGTTAATTAGAGAAGCAAGAGAACTAAAAAGTCTTCGTATTAACGTTACTTGTAACATCCATGAAGAAAATAAAAAAATTAAAAACATAACCATAATTAAATGAATTACCGCTATTACCCCTCTCGCTGCGCAGCCCAAGATATGCTCGGGCATGCATTTTCCCGTAAAGTTAATACTACTATTTGGTTGTTCCCGCCAGTTATTTTTTAGCGAAAACTTTGTCTGATTTAATCAGGACATTTTCAACAATTACGATAGTCAAAAATTTCTCCTTTAAAGAACTGGTGATAAAGATTAAAAATTCTGTAAAAGACGCTCATCGCGAAGAATTACTTACGCAGCGAGAGGGTTAATCGGTTTAACCCCTTCGCGACGGGAGCCTTTTACGAAATGTTTATTACTTTGCTACCGGTTTTAAAAAACAGAAGTTTGTGCCTATTCAAATCGGGAAAATGGTCGGATTAAATAAGGCAAATTTTACAGTAAAATTTTACTGGTGAGGATAAACGAGGATCCTTAGGCCTATTTCCGCCACGTATACGTGTCGCTCGTCCCCAAGGGGTTAATTATTCAGGGCTCGCAGTGTTCCTAATTTTTTCGCTCCTTGCTACCACTATATTAAAGCGGTAATCTTTATTGCATTATGCTATTATAAATGTTAAAGGAATCTACCGCAAAGAATTTTTATTTAAAATACTGGTAGGAAAGTGCGAAAATTTTAGGAACGCTGCGAGCCTTGATTATTAGTAATTTCAAAGGGTATGAACGACGTACATGAATTAACTAATCATTTTCCTTTTTGTACTGGAAAACTCGGTTAACATTGCAATAGTCGCGGCTATTTTCCGGCTATTTAATTTCGCATATCCTTTTCATTTTAACAGTGCAATAAGAGAATTAAAAATAGTTAATATATCCCAGAATTCAGATTGAAATAATTTCATAAATAAAGGTTTTCTTCTTTGCTCCTTCTTTCCCGTGGCTCAGTTTTCATTCTTTCAAGTCCTCAGGACATTTCTTTGCATTTTCTTAAATGGAGGGTGTCTCACTGAAGGTTTAAATTCTGTCTGGTGAAACTGATAAATTACTGCATTCTGGCAGTATGCAGTACACTTTGGCTTATATATATATTTGAAATCTGGTGAGGAGACGTACATACCTTTTTTGATGTTCCAACACGACAAGTAAGTAAAGTATGTGCCTTTGAAGATGATCTCAAATCAACGATGGTGAAAAGACAAGGAGCAATGAGAAAAGTAATGAATGCCATGTTCTTCAGAAGTACAGGTCTAGTCAAAGCTAGAGGGACAGAAGACAGTTACAGATAACTCGTACACCAATAAGTGTTTTCCAGAAATTCTTTAACCCTTTCGTGGGCGGTGGGATATATATGTCCCACATAATTTAAATTACCAAATGCAACCATAGCACCAGAAATTTTAAACAGATTTTTTCATTTTTAATGTATGGGAAGAAAAAGATTGTACTTATTATCCCCTTGAGAGGCGGTGGGATATTACGATTAATAATTTACACCAGAAAAAAATTACGAAATTTTACTTTTCTAACTTTGGTGGAAAAAAGTCGTTGCTTTTCCTTATTTTGAAATAAAATTTTTCTAATTTTCCGGTGGAAATTCAGCATTACACAAACGCAATTGCTTGCCCCTCAAGGGGTTAAGAAACACATTTGTTCGTAAAACCAGGTGTCATTCAATCATTTCAACTGAAGTATTTTGCCCATGAAAGGGTTAACACATTACCGACGGGAAACAAGAATTCTCGTTTTTATTCACAAAACATCATTGGCTGAGGGCGTGACTTCTACTTTACAGAAAATGCGTTTATATCGTGTTATCCATATTATTTTTTCAGATTGTAAGACATTATATATTACATCCGTACACTGAAAGATGTTAACTGATGCATGAACTCGAGAAACCTATTTCGGAAATCAATTTACGAAAGACTTTCAGAAGTGGGAGGAGCTTCTACTTTTCTTAAACCCAGATTTTGTAAAAATTGCCCGTTGTCAATGCATTAAGGGATGAATATTCAGGGACTCATGCTTCAGCATGACAATGCGTCTTCTCATTCAACAAAGAATACAGTCGAATTTCTTGAACAAAAAAAAACATCAAAGTGATAGAACATCCACTGATCTTGCTATGTGCGACTTTTGGCTATTTTTTAGTCTAAAAAATGATTTACATAGGCGTCGTTTTAATTCCGAAGATGAGAGTGATGAAGATATAAAAGAATATTTTTCATCTATTCCAAGACATGGACGGTTTCAGCCATTTAATCTTTGGAAAATTCGCCTATAAAAGTGCATTGATCTTGGAGGGAACTACTTTGAACTCTCCTAAGAGTTAGTAAGTTTAACTTGTAGGGGAAGGTGTTGTACCTCTGACCATATTGTTCCTTTGACCACCTAGGCTGTGGCGCCATCTAGCAACATTTTATGAATTTTGGTGTAATTAGTGCATAGTTCCTTCACTAGAGGGCTTGTGCGTCCTACTGTGGATTATTCAAGTCAAAGGGCATTCCTGTGAATAATAGTAATCCATTTCCATGATAAAAATGTAAGTATTTATTTGTTAATGTTTTGCCTAATAATATATTTTGTGCTATGTCTTTGTTGATTGAAATAATTTGACATGGTAGCTGTTGACTTTCATAAATATGGTGCGGCTTGTGAAAATTATTATCCTAACCCTAAAACTGTAGCATGCGTTGTAATTTGCACTAGCATGGTGTTGTACCTCTGATCATGATCAGTTGTTGTTCCTTTGACCGGGTCAAAGGTACAACACTCTTAAAAAAATTTCTAAACATTTAAACTTTTATGACTTACTTACTACAACTGTCTTGAAATTAGTTTACGATATTTTTTACTTCAGTTTTTCATAAATAATTAAAAAATATATATAGACTGGTGTAAGCACAGTTCATGTACCTCCTAAACTCATAGCCCTCAGAAGAAAAAATTAGTTAAAGGGATAACGTCTGCCGAAAGGGGAACAACTATCACTATGATTACTGCTGTTAGTGCATCCGGAAACATCATTCCCCCTTTGTTTGTTTTCCCCCTGTAGACTTTAAACCATTTATGCTTCACAGAACGCCTCTTGGATTAATCGGGTCTCCAAACCCGTCAGGCTGGTAAAATGAGACCATATTAAAACAGTTATTTCAACATTTTATGAAAAAGTTAGACCTAGTACTGAAAGACCAGTATTGTTATTATTTGATAACCATGAATCTCATATTACCATACCAATAATTGTTTTAGCCAAGGCTAGTGGTGTAACTAATGAAGTTTCATCCACGCTCTAGCAATAAAATGCAACCTATTGGTAAGGGTGTTTTTAAGGGTGTGCAAAAGGTGTCCTTTAAAAGCCTTTTATAATCATGCTGTAAATAATTGGATGGTTGTTCCAGGAAATGTTAGAAAGCCTGTTTCAATCTACAACATTACTGAACTTGCAGGCATAGCATATTCTAAAGCCGCAGTTACAAACAATATTATGAAAGGTTTTAAGGTTACAGGGATTGTGACTTTCAATGATAATGTTTTCTCTGATGACGAATTTCTTGCAGCTACTGTAACAGACAGACCGATGCTGAATGAAACTGATTTTGATAAACCATCAGTGGGTGGCGCAGCTCAAACTGACAATACCATTCCCCAATGTAGCAGTTTAAATTTATCGCCACTTACCATAACACCTGAAGCTGTGAGACCTCGTCCAAAAGTGCAAGCAAGGAAAATGTTAAATAGGGATCAGCATAAAAGGAAATCTCGTATCCTGACTGAACTCTTGAAAAGCTAATTATTGAAGCTGAAAAAACAAACAAAAGCAACACCCTAAACACAAAAAACAATGATATTGAATAAAATGATTTTTTTTCTTCATTGTTGCGTTGTCTAATTGGCTGGTCAGAGGTACAACAACCCATGGTCAAAGGTACAACTATGTGTTGTACCTTTGACCACAATGTTAATATTTTTTTAAAATGAAATTAAACATAATAAAAGTAATTCTAGAAACTTGAAAAAATTGCATATGATAAACCATATGATACAGATTATAATAAAACAAAGAAATTTAATTTAGCGTTAATAGTTAAGCTACGAAGATTAAAATATTGCAAATTGGTCAAAGGAACAACACCTTCCCCTACTATTTAGCCGTATTTCAAAATTTTCAGGTGATCCTCGTACATATACTGTGTCGATCGGAAAGTCGTGTCGCGTTGGAAAATCAATTCGTACCGGGAAATTCTATCATTTAATTATTATACGTTGATTCCGATATCAAATGTCTATTAATTACTGGTCAGAAATTTCCGGCACGAATTGATTTTCCCAACACGACATGACTCTCCGATTGACCCAATAACTTTTACAAATCCTAAAGACTGCATCCAAATATATTAAGTAGTTCCATCCAGATATATCGCATGCAATTTTTTAAGAAAAGCAAATAAAGAAAGCACGTTTTAACTTTCAGATAAGCTGCTTTACGATATTCTTTTAATCATTGCTTACATCGAAAACAAGAACACATTTTTGGTCATAACCAGCGTAATTATAGAAATTTTTTGTGCAGTTTGTTTTAAAATACCAAGGCAATATCTCCCTTTACAATGCATTTGTTTTCCCCGAAAAATAGCTTTTTTTGTAGATTTAACAGAAGTAAGTGCCCTAACATAGATAAAAACTTATGTTATTTAAAATCCGAAAGAAAAGCTTAAAGTGTCTTATTTCAATACCCCACATCTCCTTGTAGAAAAAACTTATTTTGCAATGGGAATGAGAATGTGTCTCAGATTTATTCAATCGTATGATACGCACAAAAGTTATGCAAATTCGAGTTATTATTTCAATTCTATTCATTCATTTAAATATATATATATACCTTTTTTGTCTCTGAAACGTTCTTTAAAAATATATGTCACGAAACTTGTTTTGTCCTCCGATGTCATCTTTATATTAAAATCAATACTAAACTTTTAAAAGCTCAAAAGTTCACCTTGAGTTTATTAACCCGTCAACCCTTTCAGGAGCAAAGCACTTCTGCTCTAAAAATGTTCAAATAATTAATTCACACCGCAAATAACGGACAGATTTATTTGAAAATATTTAAAAGCTTCTTAACTTCTTTTCATGCGTATTGTGAGATCTAAATTGTACTAACAAATTACTGGTGCCATTTGGCAATTTAGGCATTAAAATCACCGTTTGCAGACTGTTTGCAAACGGCGCCCCTCAAAGGGCTAACTGTTTCTTTTTCTTTTTTGACACAATAAATTAAAAATAAGAGCCGGGCACCACATTTTTTTTACTAAAATATTTGCCTTTGTACAATTGAAAAACGTATGCCATTTAACTAACCAAAGATTACAGTTAAAATTAAGTGGTAACCAAAAGCTTTTAGTATCGAAGATAGCAAACACTTTTTGCCTGAGTGGCACTAGGGCAAATAGGTAAGGGGTTAACATTTAAATTTAGACTTTAAATAAATGACCTTGAAACACAAATTTTTCTCGATTCTTTTCTTTTTATTTATTTAATGTTTCAAACGTGAGTGTAATATTTAAAAAATACCTTTTTAGGGTTCCGTACTTAAAAAGTGAAAACGGAACCATTATAAGATCACTCCTGTGTCTGTCCGTCTGTTTGACACAGCCATTTTACTCGTAAACTATGGAACGTGGAAAGTTCAAATTCGGGGAAGTAATAAAGACCATTGACCCACATATTTTCAAATTAATAAACATTCATAAATATATTTAGTAAAAAAGTAGAGGGGCTAATTATGCTACTTGAAAAAAAATCTTTTCTTTTTATATCATGTGGAGTATCCTGTGAAAGCTTTTGTAACGCTGAACTCAAAAATACATTCCTTTTAATTTTCGGTATTACATTTTCAAAGATATTGTTGAAAATGTAGCGCAAAAATATGTTCCCCCCCCCCCCATCTAATTCCGAATCTACTGAAACTAAAATTATGAAAAAAATTAGAGGTAGTAGACGTTAATATAAACCTTGCCGGAAAATTATAGCGATTACCCTAGGTCACATAGTTTTTGAGTAATTAGCATTTTTCTGTTATACACAAATTTCGATTTACGGACATTCAGAAAAATTGTTGAGCATCACTGAATATAAATATCGTTGCAGAAGAATAAAAGCCTTGTTGATAATGATTTTCGAAAAAAATCATCGGTAATTAGCCGAGATATTAACCCTTAAAGGTACGGTCAGTTTGGACATACACAAGGACAGGGGTGGTGTACTCTATGCCTAGTTAACAACTTTTAATGATATATATGTGTAATATAATGTCCAGTAATAGTATAAAAGCAATAAACGTCAAATTGTTATAAACATACTAATTTAAAAGGTCTCGAAACTCTAAAAAGTGGAAAAAATGAAAAAAAGACCATTTTCAACATTTAATGTCTTAAAATGTATAGGATTTTAAAACCCAATTTTAATTGGGATGAAAGTTATAAGTATGTTCTTTCGTTTCATGTATTTAAAAAATTGCAAGATACAGAATTAGTATTTATAGGGGGCTCGAAACTGTTAGACATTTGTCGAACAAAAAATTGGTATAACAGTTTACGCGCAAGATTACAAAATAAATATTGCAACTAGAATGAAAATTTTGGTGCTTACTTATACTTCAGATTGTAATAATTTCCCTGAACTTAAATAAATTTGTATTTAAAGCATTTTTATATTTTTAATGCAATGTTGCATTTAGCTAATACAAAATTTTGAAAATTTCAACAGTAAAATCACCTAAAAAAATATTTTTTTGAAGAATAAAAAGGAAATTTTAGTTCAGTTTATACAGACTAACATGAAATATATGTTTTGAAAATTTCATGAAAAAATATTCAGAAGTTTTTGAGGTATGCTGCGTGTTATGCCCAAAAAACGCCATTTGTAAAATAATGACTTTAAAGTTTCGGAAACGCCGCTTCAGCTATTGAGCGGGTATAATTCTAAAAGCCAAAACTTCTGTTCTAATGGGAATTTCAAGGAAACAATTACATCAAAATATTCAGAAAAGATAGGAGTTTAACATCTAAAAAAATTAAAATTTCTTAAATTTTGAAGCTTTAAGAGTCCTGCGACCACTTAATCCTTTCCTACACGGAGTAATTCTATTTATAAACTTATAAAATAATGAACTGACACTAGAATTTATAAACGAATTTATTAGAAAATGTGAACTTGCTTATTTTCACGTACATGATAAAAGGAAAATTTTAATTAAATATTCTTGCTGCCGTTTGTCTGTTTTGGAATTAAAATTAGGTGTCCGTTTTTTAAGGGTATCGCCATCATAAACAGATTGGGATAATATTAAAAAAAGAGTTATACGAACAGCTATATTTGATACTAGCAAACCCCGCGGCTTTGCTCGCGTAATATTTGAAATATGCCAAGTGATATTTGCATGACTATTTTTTATTAGAAGAACACTTTTTGAAATAATTCATAAATTACGAATTAAGCCACAGTTTAACTAAACTTCATTATAAAAGTGCAATAGACAGAAATGAGATTTTAATTAATAAGAAGAACTAAAACTAATTCCAATTAAATGATAATTTAGAAAAAAGTTTGAGACTTTTATGCTCATTTCATACACTGATTTCAGTATTAATTTGAAGTTTTGAATTTTTTAGAAACCGACTTAACACATTTACATCTTGAAATTAACCATCATGTCAAATTCCAAGCTTCTTGTCTAACAGTCTAACACCACTCTGATGTTAGTGGCACCAACATGAAATGCCGAAACAGAGTTGAAACAGAATATCTCGAAAAATGTTGAAACAGAGACTGTTACCATTAATTTGCCAACATTAACATTGAAATCAGTTGTTATTTCCTAATATTCTATAGAAAACAGAATTTAGATGTTTTTAAAGGCTTTCTTATTGTTCCTGCCAACCAGGTGGCAGTGACACCGGCATAAAATATAGCCAATATAGGATCAGGGACTATCACTCTTGATTCGCAACCAATAACTTCTGTAATATGTTTATTATTTCCTGAGATTCCATACAAATCGTAATTTAGGACTCTTTTCGAATGCTTTTCGCTCCTTCCCTTCGCTTCACCCCTATTTATTTTCGATTGTTCTTAGATCACATTTATATTTTATAAGTAACTAACGTGCTATATTTAAAGTTTCTAGCCTCTTCAGCAGAAATTGCGCAGAAATCGCAATTTAGAAAGATTTTGCTCCTGCAACCCTCGACATAAAATATAGCTTATGTTTGAGCAGGTTCATCCCCATCAATTTGCAATCATTCTGTTTGAAATCGGTTTCATATGTTCTTAGAGATCATTTGTATCTTATAAATAACTGCCCTGCCTAATTTCAGGATTCAAAGCTCTTCAGTAACACAAAAATCGCAGTTTAGAACGTTTTTTGTTCTGCAACCTCTAGGTGGTAGTGACACCGACATCAAATAAAGCCTATGTTGCGGCAAGAGCTGTCATCATCAATTTCCAACCATTACTTTTGAAATGTGTTGGGTACTTTCTGAAAGTGCGTAGAAATCGCCATTTAGAACGTTTTTTAGAACTCTTTTCGCGCATTTTCACCCGTTTTAAATTTCGAATTTTTTAAGAAATGTTCTTAGATATTAATTATATCTTATAAGTAACTAACCATTCCAAATTCCATATATCTGGGACCTTCAGAAACACAAAAATCGCAATTTCGAACTTTTTTTTGTCCCTGCATCCCCTTTAGAGGCAGTGGCACCGACATAAAATGTAGTCTATATTGGAGCAAGGGTTGTCACCTTCATTTTGACACAATTATTTTTTAAATCGGTTTGGTACTTCTTGAGATTGCGTAAAAAATCGCCATTTAGAACGTTTTTTAGAACTCTTTTCGCGCATTTTCACCCCTTTTAAATTTCGATTTTTTTAAGAAATGTTCTTAGATATTATTTATATCTTATAAATAACTAACCATTCCAAATTCCATGTATCTGGGACCTTCAGTAACACAAAAATTGCAATTTCGAACGTTTTTTGCTCCTGTACCCCCTTTAGGGGTATTGGCACCGACATAAAATGTAGCCTATATTGGAGCAAGGGTTGTCACCATCATTTTGACACCATTATTTTTGAAATCGGTTTGGTACTTCTTGAGACTGCGTAAAAATCGCCATTTAGAACGTTTTTTAGAACGCTTTTTGCGCATTTTCACCCCTTTTAAATTTCGGATTTTTTAAGAAATGTTCTTAGAGATAATTTATATCTAATAAGTAACTACCATGCCAAATTGCATGTATCTGGACCCTTCAGTAACACAAAAATCGCAATTTCGAAAGATTTTTGCTCCTGCAGCCCCTTTAGGGATTAATGGCACCGACATAAAATGTAGCCTATGTTGGAGCAAGGGTTGTCACCATCATTTTGACACCATTATTTTTGAAATCGGTTTGGTACTTCCTGAAATTGCGTAAAAATCGCCATTTAGAACGTTTTTTAGAACCCTTTTTGCGCATTTTCACCCCTTTTTAATTTCGATTTTTTTAAGAGATGTCCTTAGAGATCATTAGTATCTTATAAATAACTACCATTACAAATTTCATGTTTCTAGGCCCTTCAGTAACACAAAAATCGCATTTTTAGAACGTTTTTTGCTTCTGCACCCCCCTTTTGGCCAGTGGCACGGACATAAGATATAGCCTATGTTCTAAGTTGGACTAACACCATCATTTTGATACCATTAATTTTGGAATCGGTTCGGTAGTTCCAGAGCTTACCTCCGACAAATAAACAATTTTTTCCTCTTTATAATATGAGTATAGATAGATTATTTAGATTCCATATCTCTTTGAACTTTCATGGTATACCCATTTACACTTTTCTTATACATACAGTTATACCCAACCCTACGTTGTATAGTTTTTACAAAGTCTTAGTATTCTTTTAGCATTTTTTTTTTCTTTTAATAATACAATTACAAATTCATATATTTATTCTACGGAACCCTCTGTACGCGAGTAATGTTCGCACTTAACCATTTATTTCGGTATACCCATAAGAATATTTTCATTTACCTTTGATCAAATCAGACTTTTGAAGAAATTTTGATCTTCCTTAAGATGGAGAAAACTGTCTTTCGTCTTTTGTTGTACAGCAATTATACATAACAGAAAATAATTTTAACACTAGGACTACCGATGTTAAATATATACCTAGTTTTACCGCACCCGTAAAATTGACGGTTTTTTGATCGTGGCTTTCACTGTAACTTTTGACTTAGTTAATGTAAATAAAAGAATATAATTTAACAAAAACAACATTTAATATAATAATTCATTCATTATTAATAATAAAAACAGCTTCTATTTGCATTTATAGTGTAGCACATTTGATAAGCCACGCCTTCTAGTATAAGCTACGCCTTTTGGTATTCCGACAGATTGTGGGGTTCCTCTACTAGACAATGATTTCGGCTGTCGGAAATCAAGCTGTGCATGACTTAATAGAAAGCAATTAGCCTTCCTACAATACTATTTTATGACATTGGACTTTTTACAGATTACACTAAGCACAGATTGCACTTTTCACCAAGAACTTTAATCACGTTAGAAGTAAAACTGATAATGATTGCGTCCTGATTATATTTACGAGTCAGATCGTTCAGTTCTAAACGGAATGGTAATCGGAGCAAAATAGATCCCGCCCGTTATAACGGGTGCCGAACACTTTGGATCATTCAACTTTGAAATTGCCAAAGCAGGGCTTCACAGGCGAGTATTTTCGTATTCGCACCACTATTTTAAGAAATTAAATTTTGCAGTATATTTCTCTTGTAAATGTTGTCAAACGGTATAGCAAGGATCTTTGTTTTGAAAAGTTGGTGCGAGGTAGAATTAAAAAATAGTCGCCTGTGGCAGCCTTACCAAAGTCGTCATTTTGACGGGTCTTGGTATAAATAGTTATAGGTCATAATGATTATGGAAATTAAAGTGGGTGAGTGGAAATTGAATAGGAATATTTAACTATTCTTATATTTCATTAAAAGCCGTATCATAAAATTCTAGAACAATACATAAATTATATCTAATTTTTAAGCATGAAATTTGAAAACCGTCAAAATGACGGTCTTGGTAGTTTTAGTGTTAATTTCCATTTCAGGGAGTCAACGTAGTATCTGTGTCAACAATAAAAGAGAAATTGAAAAGCCAGAACTAGATAATGGTGTAGAGATATTCTACTGATGCATTTGCTGTGTGCAAGTACTGATAAAGTTTCTACACAAAGTTTTCAAGAAAGGCGAAAACTAAGTTGTGAAATTTTTTGGAGAAACAGCTTAAAAATGTATTTTTTAAACATTTAAAGATGATTTTATTAAATGACCAAAGTTGAATTCGATATTTTACGCATACTGCAGGGCTGCCACAGGCGACTTTTTTTCAATTCTAACTGCCACCACTTTCTCAAAAGAGAGATCCTTAACAGACACTTTGACAACATTTGCAAGATTAACACATTAGGACTACCGGAAAATTCTGTCGTTTAATTTTCTTTCACGCGTACTTTTTTTAAATTCTGATTTCTTCATTAACACCACTTTTTTGAAATGGTAAAATTCCCAAAGCTTCCACGTTTCACATTAAAGAGAAAACAATCGGAATTTCGTCATTTCAAAAAAGTGGTGCCAATGAAGAAATCAGAATTTTTAAAAAGTAGGCGTGAAAGAACGTTAAACGACAGAATTTCCCGGTAGATCTAATACCTCAAAATTTATATTAGAAAAATGCTGGTGCTTATAAAAATAGTCGCCTGTGTCAGCCCTATTATCCAGTCTAGGCATTTTCTTCAACCAGTTTTTCTGTGTAGTGCATACTTGGTAAAAATTTCCTAGAAAACTTATTAGGAAAGTCATTATAAATTACTGGTGTGGAAAATCCCGCCCACTTTCAACAAGAGGATTTGCCGCTGGTATATTTGTATCAGAAAAATTCAAAATAAAATCATGCAGGTTATTTTAAAATTGTTTTCAAAATACAGGGTGTCCTATTCAAATGTCCCTGATTTTGAGACATTGCTACAGTTAATAAGAAGGTAGAAAGCATGGCAAAAATGTAAAAATAGATAACAGGAACTCACAAATTTTTAATTAAAAAATCAGTGCACTTCCACGTGTGCTCCTTTAGTGCGCACCACACATTTTGAGCTGGTTCTTTCCCCTTCCTGTACTGCATGGAGATTTTCTGCGCCCAAGATTCTGTATTTGTGCTTATTAACTTTTTTAGAGACATCAATTCTTGCCTCATCAGAAAAAATACCCGTTTGATCAAATCAAGTTCATTTTCTATCCGAGATAGCATCACCATACAGTGTTGCAAGATTGGGGACTTTTTTATTTCAGATTATTTGACTGTCACCACTTTTTTTTTCAAATAGTATAAATCTCCTTATTTTTCAGAATTTTAAATCTATTTTTAAATAGGCCGAATCTTTCTATTTCAAAAAGAGATGACAATCAACAATCTGGGGGCAAGAAAGTCCCCAATCTGGCAACACTGTCACCATAGCAAACAAATAATTTGTGTTTTCTTCTGCGGTGCCTCCATGTTTCCCATTGTCTGCTCGCAACGACAGCAGATGCGTCATAGCATCAATAACAAAAAACTGTCGCCAAACTTTTAACTTTCGGTTGCCATTTTCTTTAAATAGCGCAATCCTACGTCAGAAATATTTTTTAATAGAAGTTTTAAATTAGCGACATCGGATTCGGACACCCTGTATAATATTTCAAAAATATATCCTTCCAAAAAATTTTCAAATAAAATACATTTCATTAGAATATCTTATAAAAAGGTCTCATCTCTCTTTAATTAAAGAAGTGAACTAAACTTTCCAATCAATAAAAAGAAATTTTCCATTAAAATTCAATTAAAACGATTAATTTTATCGTAGAAATCGTATTTAATTTAATCGTAATTAATTTTATCGTAGAAAAATTTAATTAATTCAATTTTTCTACGGAAACATACTTCACTTTTGTAAATATAAAACTCAAAAATCATTGTCAATTCTTATATTAACAAATTCAATGTGAGCGAATTAATGGCAAAATTGACATTTAAATGAACATAATAATCAAAAACAAAAGAGAAAAAAATTATTCTTATGCTTTCTTTTACTGGTGGAACTTTTCCACAAACAAAATGACTAATTATGGGTAATTACACAGCTAAACATGAAAGTACACGTGATTATAAGAGAGCGAAACACACAAAGATAACCTTTTTCACAAATGTTCGATGTAGCTGTCCTTTTTTAATACGTATTTGTGACCATGAAAACGCGATCAAACCAAATATTGCGCTAATTCGAGATTTCAATTCAGGAATGGATCTCGGAATAGGAGGATTATAAAACTGGTCTTTAATAAAACTTACACTGAAACCTAGGCATGAAAGAACGGAACATTGATCGCGGTGGTTATGGAAAGTCTGCAAATGTGCAATTAAAAGTACAGGTCTCTGTAGTCAATTTAGATTGAAACTTCGGCAGAGAGGTAAGGAGTACATCCGCAAGCTTACGTTACATTACTAATAATCTACCTTGGAAATTCTGCCTAAAAATTAATATTTCGCGAATTATTCGATTACGAAACTGCCCAAATAATTCGTGTTCATTTAAATCAAGTTTAATTCAGAATTTATACAAAAGTAATATATTTTAAGAAATATATTTTCTAGAAATACCGGAAAATATGTGTAGTAAAAGTGTATATTACTTATTACAAACAGTATTACAAACGTATTATCTAATATATTAATAGTTTAATTAATTATGAAATCAAGGTGTCATCAAAGAAAGCTTGAAAAATAATAAAATATAAAATGTCTTATTAAACTGATGCAAATAATGAGAAACCGGTTCCGAAGATGTTAGTTTCCTGAGGAAAAAAAAAACAAAATCGAAAAAGTACGAAATTAACTGGTTAGACATCAAATGTAAATAAGTACGAGTAATAAGCCAAAATTACGTCCACTAATAACCATATCACAATATTAAGATATTTATTTGCTTAAAAGACGTTATAAAAACACATTAAAAGTAAATTAAAAATCTACATTCACATGTTTCAACTCTTTCATTGAGTCGTTATCATAATATATAACAGAAAATTACAAATACAATGCATATGAAAAATGGATAAAATCATCGAATATAAGCAAGTAATCATATAACGCGCCCTACATTTTCGCGATCGCACGTGTTCCCTCTTATGTCGCGATTCCGTAGGTTGTCCAACCATTCAAACCATAAATTCAGGATAGGAAAAGATAATGTATTGTTACAAACTCCTGAACCTCTTAAATAAATTTCAATGGATTCTCTTATAAATAATTGTAAATAAAAATTAGACCAACGAAAATTCAATATCATATGTAAAGAACATGTAGCAGAATTGTATATAAAAATTAGACCTAAAATAAATATAGATTATTCTACTCTCTCTAAAAAGTATGTTAATGTTCTCTATTTGATTCAGCCGGGATAAAGCAGTATTACCTCTATTATATTTTATGTCCGCTACATGTTCTTTACATATGATATTGAATTTTCGTTGGTCTAATTTTTATTTACAATTATTTATAAGAGAATCCGTTGAAATTTATTTAAGAGGTTCAGGAGTTTATAACGATACATTATCTTTTCGTATCCCGAATTTATGGGTTGAATGGCTGGACAACTTACGGAGCCGCGACAGAGTGGGAACACGTGCGGTCGCGAAAACGTAGGGCGCGTTATATGATTACTTGTTTATATTCGATGATTTTTTCCATTTTTCATATGCATTGTATTTGTAATTTTCTGTTATACATTATGATGACGACACAGTGAAGGAGTTAAAACATGTCAATATAGATTTTTCATTTACTTTTAATGTGTTTTTATAACGTCTTTTAAGCAAATAAATATTTTAATATTGTTATATGGTTAGACATCACTGTCAGATATTCAATGAAAAAAAATTCCAAGCAGTGAAAGTAGACAGAATTCTGACCTTTTCATGAAATATGTCTTAAATCTTTCGTATTGGAAGTTGTGTATTTTAATATGTTATAAGAAATTTTGGGTTTATAAAGTATTTTTGTTGAAAAGGTTGCTTTTTCAAAACGAATTGCACTCTGTAGTTAGGTAAACTTATATTTTCGTTTTATTTTGTACAGAGAAAAAAAAACCGTACACATGTAATAATCTCAAGTCTAAAAGTTACAGGACAAATTTCCTTATACACCACTTACCTGCTTGTCATTCTATATTTCCGATTTATTTTTTTAATTCCTGGCTTTAAGTGACAATGTACAAAAATATTTTTATTTGAAAATTTCCATTAAGAATCGCATGTTTTTATTATATTAGTCGAATGTGCATACAATATTCTAGCGTGTATATGCTTGATCAAAATAATCCATGCATATTTTTAAAAACAGACGGGGTGGGAATTCGATAAGAAAAAAATTTAATTTTTAGTGAAAGAAATCAAAATATCTCTGTGCCAATAAAAGATGAAATTTGAAAACTTGGAACTAAAAAGTAATGTTGCGATAGTCTTCTGATACATTTATTATTCTCAACGTACAGAAGCAAAGTATATTCCATCAGAATATCTTCATTTAGACTTCGATCAAATCACGACTTGTCAATGAAACCTTATATTCAAATGGAGAAAGCCGTCTTTCGTCTTTTGTTGTACAAAAATCATACATAACAGAAAAGAGCTTTGATTTCCATTTCAGGGAGTCCACGTAGTATATGCGTGAACAAAGGAAGGGGAACTAAAAAATTAGAACTAGATAATGAAGTCGACGTTATTATACTGATGCATTTGCTGCGTGCGAGTACTGATAAAGTTTCTAAATTCAACAAAGCAAGATTCTCCGTTTATTTTCAACAAAGACAAAAATTCAGTTATTAAAATTCCAAAGAAACAACTTAAAATTGCGCTTTTCAAATAGTTAACGATGATTTTGTAATATGATTAAAGCTGAGTTCGATATTTTACGTATATTTCAATGCGATTCCAGCTACCCAGTTTAGGCATTCTCTTTAAACGACAGGGTTCGTACGGACCAGGGAATTTTGCAGGTAAAATATCAGTATTTTTTATAGGAAAATAAATCTTTGTTAAACGCACGAAATTTTGTCTTATTTAAGGAGAGATTTTCTATAAGGAAATACTGGAATAGGGGAATATCCTGCTCTGGAAATTCCAGGATCCGTACGAACCCTTCAACCAGTTTTCTGTATGGTTTGCGTTTTGTAAAACCTTCCCAAAAAGCGTATTGGAAAAAATTACTAGAAATTACTGATGGAAAAAATCTCACCAATTTTCAATAAAGGGATTCGCCGCTGACAGTGTTGCCAGTGGGCTATTTTTTTAAAATTCAGATTTGTTTATTGGCACCAGTTTTTTGAAATGATAAAATTATCCTTGTTTCCGTCTTAATTAATATGTCATTAAGTAAGAGGAATTTTAGCCCTTCAAAAAAGTGGTACCAATCTAGAAATGTGAATTTTAAAAAAGTAGTCTATTGGCAACAGTGGCCGCTGGTATATTAGTATCAGTAAAATGCAAAATAAAATCAGATAGATTACTTAAAAATTGTTTTCAAAATACAATATTTTAAAAATATATCATTCGAGAAAATATTTTTTTCAAAGAAAATAAATTTTATCAGAATATCTTATAAACAGGCTTCATCTCTCTTTAATTAAATTACGATCTTTCAAGGAAGTTGGAAGCTCATTGCAATGGAATAAACATCACGAGAAAAGAACTTCGATTTCCATTTGCAAAAATTGGAGTTCTATGCATGGTAACAAAGTAAAGGAAACTGAAACGCTAGAAGTAGAAAATTATGTTTAGATATTTTGCTGATGCATTTGCTATGGACGGGTATAGATAATTTTTTTTCTTTTAATCAACAAAGCAAAAATCACTGTTTAACTTCAATAGACACAAAATTAAGTTATTAAAATTACGAAGAAACAGCTTAAAATTCCGCTTTTAACACGTTGAGTGCCATGTAGTGGCGTATCTAGACTTATCATTTCGGAGGGGGCTGAGATGTAATAAAAGTTTCTAAGAGGAAATCACAAGAAACGGAGAAAATTCAGCTTTAAACAGTATTTTTTACCATAGCATGTAACGCATCTATTATACAATTAAACATGCTAAAATGAAATCGCATAGGAGTGTGAAAATATTCGTTTTAGGCAGGTTTTCGTCTTTAGAAGCATATTTCCATGGTTATACCACATTTTTTAAAACGCAATACTGAGAATTATCTATTAAAAGGTATCTCAATAAATAGTAAATAAAACCGAAGTAAACATAAAATTTAAAATTTTTTAACAGTGTTCTCACTTTATCCCTTCCCTACCTCCTTTAACACTCCCTAAGATTCATTTTGAAGCATACATGCATGACATTTGTAATACTTGAATACTGAATAGCGTTTTCCATTTTCTCATAAATGGGATACTTTTGGAATAGGTGATAACTCTGGTGATCACTTTTCCTAGATTGTCACGACTCGAAAATCGGCTTTAACTGCCAAATTTGACAGTATTTTCTGAATTCTTTTTAATCATAAATTGTGGTTGATAGGAAGTTTTTTGTGTATTCCAGGTTCAGACTCGCTCAATTAGATTTATGATGTATTTTAAATGTAAATAAAGCTTATTTCTGGTCAAAAAGTTACACAACCATAGAAAAAACTTTGTCAACATTTTGTAATCCTATGGAAATTAAATAACACGTCACAGCGCTGTAAAGAGCTGAATAACAAGACTATAATGTAACATCCCTAGCATTTACATGAATGAATTTTTAAACAAGAAAGAAAAAATCATGCATCAAGCATAGATTATAAAACACTTTCCAACACGATCAGAATAATGTAACAAAACTGCATTAAAAAATTAAAAAATTACATCTAATTCAACCACATGGAAAAGCATAACACATTTCAAAACCTAATGTAAGCTGTTCCCATCTACAATCGGAAAATTATCCGAATTTTTTCAGCAGCCCTGTATATGATATATAAATTAACTACATGTATGCCAAAGATTAGTTCTCTTAAGAAATACATGTACTTCAGTTGAAAATTTACCTTCAGCAATTTCCTCTAATAAAGACGCCCTGGTACGTGAATACTTTTGTGCAGCCCTGTATATGTGATATAGAATTTATATATAACGGGTAACATGCAAAAAATTCATTAAATTTAAAAGCGCATACCGAGTTTCAAACCATACGCTCCAGCAAATGTTACTCAAAGACAATACTGAAACCGATTTCTTTTGTGTGTCCCTGTAAATGAATAAAAATACTATGAATGCCTGTTCTAACGTAATCGAACTGAAATTCAGTGATTTATATCAGTTTCAATGTATTTGAAATAGCGTAATGTCATTAAAATACTCTACAAACGATTTTCCCCATATACCGTAATGTAACGGAATACTTTTGAGTGCCCCTGTAAATGAACTGTTAATAACATGCTTTTGTGACAAACATGCTTTTGTGACCCTAAATAACCTTTATCAATTGTATGAAAATCCGAGTATATTTACGGTAGTTAGAGCGTGGACAGACGGACTGACGGACAGACAAACCGAATGAATAAACACTTTTCAACTTTGTTTGGAAAGTGTTAAAAAGGTTCAAGTCTTTGAAGTTCCTACTGCGATGTCTCAATCTGTGCATTACCTTAAATCGCAGATTTTCAACTGATAAATAGCAAGAGTAAGCCTTTTATTGATGTTTTATAAACTAATTAAAATTAATAATACACTTTCAATCACCACATGCCACGTTTTACATAATAAAACGCGTATAAAGAGATCCTGTGTATAACGGAAGCTTGGCTGAAATAGCTATTTCGTAGTCTCTGCGAAATACCACACTTTCTAAGATAAAAACATGTCTAAAACGCAATATTTTTCTGCTTACTTTTTAATTTTATCTTAGCATGTTTCATTACATTTTGCAAAACTTTCGTTTGATATTTTTCTACAAATTTCGGAGGGGGCTGGAGCCCTATCAGCCCACCCCCTGAATACGCCACTGGTGCCATGTGTACAACCGACAGTGTACACTTTACTTTTATTAAGGTACCCTGTGTACCCCCGGTTGTCACGCTACACTTTATTTTAATTATTATACACTCAGGAACATTGAAAATAGCGACCCAAGAAGAAAGCATCGGATTGAAATGAAATTTAATACACATAATGATACAGATGAGAGATTCACTTGATCTCAAAATCAAGACAATTAAACGAATACAGGGTGTGCAACGACACAAATACATGGCAACTTCAATAGCGCGTTGGACCACCTCCAGCTGCAATACATGCCGCCACACGGTCCGGCATAGAGTTGATTAGACACCTGATGTTGTCCTGAGGCAGATGGGTCCACAAATCTTGCACAGCCAACTCCAAATCATGCACCGAATAACACGATGGCATCTGACGTTTTAGCTGATCCCACACATGCTCTATAGGGGACAAGTCGGGGGAGCGGGCCGGTCATGGAAGAGTCTGAAATTGACGTAGGAAGTCTTGAGCAACTCTTGCTGTATGCGGACGAGCATTATCTTGCTGGAAAATCGCCCCTGGGAGACCATTTAGGAAAGGTCCTACATGGGGTCGAAGAACATCATCAACATAACGTTGGCCCGTTAAGTTTCCATGAATCACAATTAGAGTGGACCGGCTATCATAGGCTATGCCCCCCCCCCCAGACCATTACACCAGCTGTGCGGGCAGTGTGGCGTAGAACAGTGTGGGAGGAATTGTACCGCTCACCAGGGCACCTCCACACCCGTATACGGTTGTCATCTATCCCCAAAACAAACCGGGATTCATCCCTAAACACAACGTTTTGCCAATCTGTGACATTCCACATTGATCTGGTTTGGCACCACTGTAGACGCAGTCGCCGATGTTCCGGTGTTAAAGGGAGTGCACGAAAAGGGCGCTTGGAGTTTAGACCTGCTTCTGCAAGGCGTCTGGAAATTGTTTGTGGAACAATTGTTACGCCTACGTCTGCTCGTATCGTTGAACGAGTCACTGTGGGGTCCACGAGTGCTTGCCGCACGATCCTTCGATCCTCTCTCCTCGTGGTCTTCCTGGTCGCTCCAGACCCGGTTCTCCGCACGTGGGTACCTTCTCGCGCCCAACATTTTCTAACGGCACACTCCGAACGATCCACCTGGCCAGCAACACGGCGCGTCGACCAGCCTGCAGTTTTCATCCCGATGATCAGGCCTCTCTCAAACTCGCTTAACTGTAAGAAATGTCTTCTAGCACGTTTACCTGGCATGTTTCGCTTACCAAATTCTTCCTTCAATCGGCAGGTAATCGTCGCGCTTATGAATCTTCGATTTTGCGCTGGCTTATATAGCACCCTCTTCCTGATTGTAGCGCCATCTCGGCGTGTATGAGCATGCGTATTGGCACAAAAGTTGGATCATTTGCGTATCACATTACGCTGTACTTATTTGCAAAGTTTCGCGATTGTACGTAGTTTTCTTCTTCTTGGGTCGCTATTTTCAATGTTCCTGAGTGTATTTTTATACATGGCACATAGATAATATTAGAAACTCAAGTGCCATGTATGCCGCCGGCTGTCACGCTTTGTAACTGTACACAGAACATACATTTCACCAACACTTTTTATCCTCCGATATGCTATTTCTTTCGGCCAGCAATTAAAATGTCGTTTCTTAAAAATAACGTTACGTTATATAAGCCAGCCGTAAAACAAAGCAGACGTATCATTGCACGGTTAAATATGGATAATCTCTACTAAACTTCTAAGCATCGCACATTTTCAATTTTTGTACCGTTGTATTGAAAAAAAAGTACTTTTAAATGTCATTTGTTTGAAAACGGAATCTCAATTTATTTTTGAGATATTAATTTTTTTGTAGTTTTTAGCGCCATTTGTTTAATGTTGGCAACTGAAGTACTCCATTTCTGTAGAAAGCAAAGGAAAAATAGTTGGAAAATAATAATTATATATTTTTGTTGCTATTTTCTATAACAAATGAAAAAAATGTAATTAAAATACGTACTATTTTGAAAAAATATAAATGAATAACTTCTGATAAAACAGGGAGCTATTATAAACTATATTTAAGTATCTATATTAATATTACAGACAAATGAAGGCATATGAATGAAAAGATAGCCGATTTTATTTTGTCGAGTTTCTAGAATGACAACATCGCTTTTGCTGGATTTCTATTATAGTGACGTCATATGCATACTTTTCTGTTCGTTATTATCGTATTCTTCACGTTCGTTATTGCCATTATACGAAGTGGATTAATTGAAGTGATTAATTTCTTGCATAGATGCAAAGATATGTCAGGCATTTTTTTTCAATTAAAAGAAGAAAGAAAAATCACGCGTTAAGCATAGATTACGAAACACTTTCGAACACTTCCTGAATGCTTAAACAAAACTTCCTTATTTAGGGAAATAAGGTATATAAGATAACTAAGTAAACATTTTAGAAAACGCATAAAGCATTTCAAAAACTGATTTTAGCCGTTAACGTCCATAGCAAATATGTATTCCAATTCTTTTGAACAGCTCTGTATTTGTTCTGTAGGTTGATGTCTATACAATATAATGGGGAAATTTAGTTTAGCAAGAAAACGCATAACAGGTTGAAATTTCTCTCTCAGCAATTTATAATAATAGATGGAAACATACTTGTATACTTTTGTACAATCTTGTAGTTAACATAGTACCTATATTACACGCCACTATTTAGCTTAAAGTTTAATTCAAACTAAAACACTCTTAAAACTACTGAAATCACATTTCCAGAAATTATCATTTATAGGCGGCCATGTATCCAATTTTTTGCGTGACTCTGTATATCATTTTATCGATGTTCTACAAGCATTTCTTAGTAAACTAAATGGAGTTCAACGTAAAAATGCACAACTCATTTAAAAACCACCTTTAAGCAATTAGCACTCATACCCAGTAACCATTACGAATTCTTTTGTGTAGCCCTGAATATGAATTATAGTATTTATACACACCATATACTATGCATAAATATAGTGAAACATAAAAGCGCATAACATAATTAAAAATGCATTTCCAGCAATCATCGCTACTGTACATTACTTCGGATACAATATAGTATTTGAAATCTTTTGTGTGTCCCTGTAAATGCTATGCACTCTGCAATATACATGCAATAAGTTATAATAAACCTCAGCGACGTATATCAATTTCATTATACATGAAATAATTTAATATAATTAAAGTACGCCGCAAACAATTCCCTTCACCCCTATATCATTATGTAACTGAATTCTTTTGTATGGCCCTGTAAATGAATAATAACTATTCTTTGCACCACATATCCTACAGAATGCATATTTTAGTGCACTTCATAAATGCATATCAATTTATTACGTTTGAAAAGCATGTAACATCATTAAAAATCATATTTAACGATTTTTTCCCATAGGCCGTAATGTAACGTAAAATTTTGACTGTCTCGGTAAATGAACTAAACATGCTACAAACTTCTTTTGAAATAGGGAACGTACTATTGTAAACATCAATAACATGCAAAAATTTCAGGTCAATCCGAGTGTATTTACGGGAGTTAGGGCGCGGCCAGACGGCCAGACAAACCGAAGTCATAAACACTTTTCAACTTTGTTGGAAAGTGTTAAAAAGAATTAAATTATGAAAATTATTAATAAAATCATAGTCAAAAGTTTTCAAGTGTGATTTACAATTTTCACACAAAACAAACCACAATTGTAATAAATGCATGATTATGCAGGTATATAACTCATTCCAGTCATTAGTTTTTGAGATATAGATAATTTTTTCTCTTCGATGGCCTAAAGACACCCCGTATTTTCCCCCTATACCCCCCCCCCCCCCTCAAAGCATCCACAGAAAAGGAAATGTTTGACAATAACAGGGGAAGGAAGTTATGGTACTTTCTTGCACATAGCGAGTTTGTTTTACACTTAAAAATTCTGCATAATTTTTCTGATAACTTATTGAATGTCCCAGATACATCTCCTTATAAGATAAATCTATTTTTCTAAATTTCTGGATAACTTCCTAACACATTTTCTTTTAAAACTCTATGAAGATTTAAGAAAAATATGTCAACAATTTTTTTTTCCTATCTGCTTTCATTAAAAATAAATAAATAAATAAATAAATAAAATTTGAAATGCGGTATCAAAAATGGAAGTGGGTGTTACCATTTGAAAATTTTAAATTGGTACAATTTTTAATTTTTAAACAATCTTTATTTCAAAATCCGTGTTCATATTCGAAAAGTAGACAAAATTTTGAGTTGAAAGATAATTCTCGTATCTTTCCGTAACAATATGGCCATTAAAAATCATGAGATGTCCTCTCTCTCTTTGTTTTTTGACGACTGTACATTTGTTAACGGGATCTTTAGACGCTTATATTGGTTTAATAAATTAATGAAAAATATTTTTAAAAATCTACTTTTGTTTCTTTTACAAAGCTTCAGAATTATAACTTTTTAAATCAACCTTTTCTTCCATTCTGAACAATTTAATATTAATGGATCTTCATTTGAATGTAATTGTTTTATGTAATCATTAATATTGTTATTCCGTTTACCATGGCCTGTGGACCACAATCTGAAAAAGGCTGTGCTTTAAAAATGTTTGCTTAAATATGTATGTAATATTTTTTTTTAAGAATTTCAGTTGTAGGATAACACCGGTTAATAAAAATCGGAATTTTTGTAGTAATTGAGAAGGCGGATTTTGAATTTTGCTCGACTGAGGGCTGGATCGAACGTTTATTTTTTACACAGAGTCTGAGTAGCTTTTTCTGCGCAGGGCTGGATCTGGGTCTTAAAATTTAGGCCCATGCAGACATCTAATAAATTTACGTGACATTCGTGAGCATGCGATTAATGATCAGCCGAGAGCGAGAGTCAATGAAAACTATGTAAATTCAAGCACTTTTTAAAGCAATTTTGGGAGGAAAATTATTAATTCCTTTCTGATAATTTCAACAGAAACATAAATAAAAAAAAAAATGCCAGCTAAAATGTTTATCTAAAATGACTACTGCGGGATATATACAACCCTCGGACCGATAACAGCACTGCCACTATTGAATATTTTTATATTTGTTTTGTATTATTAATTATTTACAAAGATTAAAAAAATAGTAACTTTCTTTTAAATTTTCATAGAAGTGTACGGCAAATATTTGTTTTGAAAAAGTGCAAAGAATAAAATTAAATAAAAGTCGTTAGTTGCAGTAATTTATATTCAAAAATTAATTCGTAGTCAAACGATTAATCGATTAATCCACTTCGTATTATGGCAATAACGAACGTGATAAAGTTGAAACTTTGAGCTTTTAAACTCCATTGTTCCAGGGCTCCCAAATGATCCGCCAACTGAATACCAATATTTTTTTAGAAAAATTTTCTTTTTAGATTTTTCTTTCAAACCGCCATGGAATCCCCTTTGAAAGTTAATTCTAGCGCAAACCTACCATAAAATTTTCTGTTAAAATTTATTGGTATACAGTTGGTGGACCATTTGGGAGCCCTGTTGTTCCTTTGATCATAACCTGTTTAACCCTTTTCGGCGCGGTGTCCTTAAAAAAGGACACCTACGTTTAATTCCAAAACTGACAAACGGCACCAAGAATATTTAACTAAAATTTTCCTATTATAATGTACATGAAAATAAGCAAGTTCGTATTTTCTAATAAATTCGTTTATAAATTGCGGTGTCAGTCCATTATTTCATCAGTTTATAAACAGAATTGCTCCGCGCCGGTAAGGGTTAAAGAATTTGACTCAATTAGCAAATATTAAATACTTAAATATTTTACTTTTTAATAAGATAATTTAAAGTATAGAAAAAAAATCTGAGTCGAATTCAATATTTCCCAAAATTTTCTTTTTCCTAAGACTCTTTCAAAACTTAATCTTTTGTAGTCTTTGGAGACTTTTAATTTAGTCTTGGGGTATGGGGGCGGAGTTTCAGCTCCCTGCCCCCCAATCCCTCGTGTTTACGCGATAGGCCATACGTATCCATGTGAACAAGAACATCGATATTTGTATTTTTTAAAAAAAAGAAAGAAACTTGATTACACAAGAAGGAAAGAAAATCTGTGTTGTTACATTACAAATAGTTTGTAAAGTAATAATGAGCAGTTTGTCATAATCATCATTACCGACAACCACTTAATAATTAAAATTAGCAACCTTCCAAGATTAGTTATGTGTCTCACGCTGCCTAGGCTAGAGTATAACGATGCCAATATACATTGAACATAAGCTAGGAATAATCTATTCTCGTCTGGAACTTCCAGAACTTGCAACATTTTTTGACAAAACACTTTACATTCTATAAATAAGCATGTTTACACATATAATTTTAATATGAAAAAAATAACTCACAACAAAATGAAAAATAAAATTTTAGCTGTTTTGTATTATTTTTTCCTTCGGGCGCGAGGCCTTCCTAGGCGCGAGGCCCTGTGCGGCCACACCTGTCGCTCACCCCTAAGGACGGCTCTGCTTGTTATGTGACTCTACTAAACTTTAAATTTAAATTCATCATGTGCATAGTGAATACATACATAAGGAATATAAAATAATAGTGTTCTCGAAAAAGAATTTCTAAGCTCTTCGAACTTTTGCTAGTGTAACCTAACAAATCTATTTAAAAAGAAGATAATTTTTATTCGTAAATGTTTGGTAAAGAATGAAAAATATTAAAGTTTTCTCAAATTTTCAACAAAAAGAAAAATAAAATATGCCTCGTCAGAAAACTACATATCGTAAGAATATCTAAGGACAAATTTCGTCCTTCTTTAATCTGCTCACGACTTTTTAATGAAATTTCATCTAAGATAACATGAAGGAAACTACATTCATCGTTTTGCTAATCAGAAATCAGACGACGTCAGAAAATGAAAAGGAGGAAATTGAAAAGCTAGAACTAGATAAGTGATGTTAGGATATTCTGCTACGTCTACTGATAAAACTTCTAAAATCAACAAAGCAAATATTTTAGTACATCCTTAACGTAGATAAAAACTTCAGAGCAATTTAAAGTTTTTCTCTTAGAATATTTCAAAATCTTCTTATCGAAAAAAACTTTTTTGCATTAGAAATGATCATGCATTTAACCCATTAAGGACCAGAATATTTTACAGGAATTTTATTCAGTTCTCACTCTTGTTAAACACTTATTTTTACTTTCTGAATCACTGAAATGTGTTAATTAAATAACACAAATTTTACTCTTCTCTTTTACTGGTATGAAATTTTTTTTAAATCACAAATATAATGTTGTGAAAATGCAGCGTCAGTTTTTAATGGGTTAATATTTATCTAAATGTACAGTAGTTATTTTTTTTTTCAACTTTTGCAAGTTAATGCTGATGAGGCGAATGAAAGATAATATAATTTTTAGCCCCGATATGCTATTTATTTCGGGCAACAATAAAAGTGTACTCCCTAAAAAATAACGTTCCGTTACATAAGCCAGCCATAAAGCGAAGTAGATGTATCATTGTACGTTTCAATACTGATAATCTCTACTGCAATTTTTTTAACTTCTAAACATCGCGCATTTTCAATTTTTACACCGTCGCGTTGTATAGAGAAAAAGCACTTTTAAATGAAATTTGTTTGAGAGCTGAATCTCAATTTATTTTTGAGATACAATAAACTCTTTGAAAGGCGCACTCTGTGTAAGACGGAAACCTGTCTAACTCGGAAAGATTTTCAAGTCCCTGCTAATCTATAGACATATAGTAAAATTTGTCTAAGGCGGAATAACGTCTACTGCGGAAAATTTTCTTGGTCCTGAATTAAAAATACATTTTCAGCAATCATTGCTGATATACAGTAATTCGGATAAAATATAGTATCTGAAATGTTTTGTGTTTCCCTGTAAATGCTATGCACTTCGTATAATACATGAAATAACTTATAGTAAATCTCAGCGACGTATATCAATTGCATTATATATGAAATAGTTTACCATAATTGAAATACGCTGCAAACAACACCCCCCCCCCATACCATTATGTAACGGAACTCTTTTGTGTGACCCTGTAAATGAATAATAACTATTCTTTGCACAGCCTATTCTACAGAATGCATATTTTAGTGTGCTTCATAAATGCATATCAATTTTATTATGTTTGAAAGGATGTAACACCATTAAATATCATTTGAAATGATTTTTTCCCATTGGCCGTCATGTAACGGAATACTTTTGACTGTCCCTGTAAGTGAACTAAACATGCTACAAACTTCATTTGAAATAGGGATCGTGCTATGGTAGAGGTCAATAACATCCAAAAATTTCAGAACAATCGGAGTATATGTACGAGAGTTAGAGGGCGGACAGACGGACAGACAAACCGAAGTCATAAACACTTTTCAACATTTTTGGAAAGTGTTAAAAAGTGAATGTGTGCATATGAAAAAAGTGAATAGATTGTCAAAAATTATCATGAAAAATTATTTTTCTCGCCGCGGCCCCGATACTGGAAAATCATCCACTATTTTATTAACTGTAAAATTAAATAAAAATATACGTCAAAAACTGACAGGATTGATTTTTTTTTCGTCATTTTTTTGGTTGTGCCTAAATCGCGTTATAGCTAAAACTTGTAAGATGAGATCGCGTATAGCGAGAGATATCATAACGGAATCCTTATTCAAATGGGAATGCTTCATGGTTCCATTGAAAAAAATATCATGCAGTTATATCTTCTGCCTAAAACGGAATTTTTTCCAACTGAATAGTGATTCCGTCGTACGAGGTTTTACTGTATTTCTCAATATATATTTATAGTTAGAAAACAGAATGACAAACTATATTAAAGAATCATTTAAACATTTCTTTCACTCATAAAAAAACTATAAATATATATATTATAAAAAAAATCTTCAATATATGTAATGAATAAGTTTCTTTTTTTTATGGATCAAGATATTATTTTACAAAATTCTAGAAAAAGATTCGAAGAATTTATGGAAACTCTACATAATACTTTATTATTTTATGCTTTCAGAGCTTATTACTTTTGTTATTTGTGATGAACTGATGACAAAAAGCATTGCATATTATATTATCAACAATATAAGAGTAAACATAAATATCAGGCAAGATTTTATTACAATACATTCAGTTTCATTTTAATTAACATGCATGATCAATTTTTTAATTCATCATTAGATGAAATAATGCGTACTAAATATAGAGAAACATCATTATGATTAATACATAGCCTCTCATTATGTATTCGCAAACAATAATGCCCCAAGAACAAACCAGTCCTATGCGTCCTCATTATTATTTTTATTTTATTTTATTCATGATACTATTTTGCCTACAGATATTACTTTTATTTTCTTAGTAATTAGTTTTGAGAAATAAAGTGAAAGTGCTATTATTTTCAAAGAATGGCATACAAGAATCTGAAATTTGAAATTTTTGGAACTTAAAAAGAGTAAAAATGTTGACAAAAGACAATGGAACTACGATTGAAAAAAGGCTAATCAGATTTAATTTCAGTTTTTTTAATGCTTTGATAATTTTCCCAGTTGTAAGATATATTAAACAGTTTTTAAGGATTCATTACCATTCAATAATTACAGTTATTTGATGTTATATTTTTATAAAATTGAATAAATCTACATATTCTCGTGAATGTATTATTTTTAGAAAACGAATTGAGAAAATATATGTTTCCTTACAAATTTTTACAGATGTTTAGACTTTGTATTAATTATTTAGTAAATAATTTAAGATAATAAAAATTATCTTGAAAATTAATTTTATTTTAAAAAGTTTTAAAGTTTAATTTTTAATAACTTTTGAAAAATATTTTAAACAAATTTTAAGCATGAACTCAAATAACTCAATGAAGAATTTTTCAAATCCGAAATGTTACTAATAATTTTTTTTTTCTAATTTGTTAATTTTACAAAATAATTTGTAATGTTAGCGGTTGTTTAAACAATTGTGGTTTATTAACAGAACAGTTTCGTCAATTTCTGCGAATTAAAATAATCCCTTTTTTTATTATTATTAATCGTAAATTGATTATAAAATATGCCTCATACACAGACATAATTTTTTCTTTGTCCTTTTTAATCTGTTTTTCATTTTATCTATTTTTATAATTATCTTAATCTATTTTTATCCATTTTCATACTCTTAAATTATTTTTTAAATTTGCTTTAATGTACAAACGTAAAAAAAAATCTAAGTTCGCAAATATAAAAAGAAAGTGGGAACATTATTAAGCAGTAGTTCTAGAAAAACAATTAAAAGAAATTACTCTCGATTAAACAGTTTTACTTACTATTTTTTGAGAAATATTTTCTCACACTAATAATGGCGAAATCCACTATTCGCCTTGTTTAATGAGAGAAATGTTGCGATTAAATAAGGAGAAGATTTATATTCGTAAGAAGTGGGTGCTCTTCAGCGACTTGGCAGTGAGTACAACTAAGTTTAAAGATTCTTTCATTAACATCTATGGAAATATATCTATATATCTATACTCCAAGTCTTTGACTATTTTATATTATTCCTCATTACAGTCTTTCTTAATTAATCTATTTTCATAATTTAATTATCAATTAATCATTAGAATTGTCTTAATTAATCAACTTTATTCGTTTTAATTCTTAATCTTAATTAAAGCTTTCGTAATTATTTTTTCACTAATTTTAATTCTTAATTGTTCATTAAAATGCTTCTTAATTAATATTTTTAATTACTTGGCTTTAATATTTTTTTAATAAAATATTATAAACTTTCTTAACTAATCTCCCTTGTCTAATCTTTCAAAAATGCGCTATTTTAATAAGTTTAATTTGTGTAATAATCCTTATAAAGTTTCTTCTCCATTAAAGAAGCTTTTTTCTTAAAAAAAGAAAGATTAATTTTCAGTTTATTTTGAAGTTTGTTTAATACACAAATATAACATGACTATTTTAGAAAAAAAGCACAAACATAAAATCAAAACTCCGAATAGTTATTGCTCGACATGTCTAGAAAATTAAAAATCCTCTGTTTGAAACACTCCGTTATTAATTAACAAATAAACACACTCTGAGTCATTCTCTCCCTTCTATTGAATCTCATTAGAATCTTTCTTACTAAACTCAGCTGAATAATTCATATTAGCTGTACAGTAATGTACAGCTAATATACGCCTAAACGAAACAAATGATGTCAGAGAAGTCATTATTTTGAAATTAATGGCAACAGTTCATTACAGCCAATATCTCAGGAGCGTAGCAGCTTATTAGCAGAAAAGTCCTCACTCGCGCAGGCTAAAGGTGTTTAATAAGAGGCTAATTACAGATAATTTGTTGGTGTATGCGCTCTAAAACTAATTCGAGCTATGTATATTAAACTGTTATATGTAATAATGGACTTACTTAATAAAACATAGCAAATGCGTTCCAGGAATAATTTATTTGATCATAAATTTTCTAAACATGTCGCTAAAAGTGAATGAATATTTCCGTTTATGATCGATGCTTTCGGAAAGAGTTGTCGATAAAGTATGTGCACCTTAGAATTAAAGAAATAATTAAAATGAAGTTGCATGTCTTTTTTTTAATATATAAGTATAGCCATAACTGCCAGCCTTCCATTTAACCCTTAAATGCATGATTTTTTATTTTGTTTCAAAGAATATATATATGATTCGAAGAAAAGTTTCCCACACCGGAAAAATAATGAAAAACAATCATACATATATTTTTCGTATAATACCTTAACTTATTCTTACGTTGCACATCCGCATCGAAAACAAAAACTACTGCTATAAGTAAAATAGTGCAAAATTAGTAATTTTAACCCTTTGCTCTCCGTTGTCGCCGCTGCGGCGACATCGTCTTGCCTTGAAAATTTTGTTTTTGGCTCCAGTAATAAAAGAAAATTAAGTTTGCCTCATTTAATCAGAACATGTTTTAAATTGTGTACTTTTTCCTCTATTAAATAAAGCTTCTTTTAAATAAGTGGTGCCACGGAATAAAATATTTGTGTAACGACGCGGAGTTACTGGTAGTCCACAGTCAAAATGACGCGGGGTTGCTGGTAACCCATACTCAAAATAACGCGGAGTGCAAAGGGTTAATAAGTATGAATCTAGGTTACTTTATATGAATTGTATTTTGTAAAACATAACCCTTAAATGCATGAATTATTCTTTTAGAATTGTGTTTTTATTCTTATATTAAGGATTAGACATCAGAAAATTTAAGATAGATTTTAACTTTATTTAGTAGCATATTTTTGTGATTTTTACAGGATTAATAATTCTATAGAAATGCATTGGTTGCTAAAAGTTAACTCATTAAAGCGGTTTGGGAAAAAAACTTGCCATGTAAGGAGAACAAAACTTTTAAACTTGAGTCCCAGTATTTTAGTTTGGAAATTTTCAAACTATCTAATCTCAAATTTTGAGCGATTAAATAATTCAAAATTGCAATGGAGAAAAAACTGGTGTCAAAGAATTAATAAGTGTAAAAGAGGCTCGTCGTAAATGGGTTAAATAAAAAGTGATGCAGATAGCATCACTATGCATTTAAGGTTTAAGTTTTGTTTGTTTATTTCTTAGTTTGGTTTTTTTTTTCAGTCAAACAAGAAATTTTATAGAAAAATTAATATTTCATTAAATATTTATCCTTGTTGATACGTATGTTTTACTTAAAAAGTAAACCATAAGGTTGACAGCTGTATATGAGTAAGAATGCATGAAATTATATGCATGCAGCTAAACTAGTTACTTCCAAGTTTTCTAATAAGGTTTACTAAAATATTTAATAAAATAAACTTTAAAAATACAGGGTAGTTTCTAAAATCAGTTTCTCCTCGGATAACTGGTGAGTCGAGTTAGCTATGGCCATGTATATGATGTCTATGTATAGTAAAATAGGTATTAGAAGTGCTTCGTAGCGGCCCCTAGCCGTAAATTCAGGAATTAGATATCGTATCTAAAACTCTAAAAGTTCAAAAATATTGATTTTGTAAGAAAATACATGATGTGCCAGCGGTTACGATAAATAGTCGCCTGTTCAGGCCAAAATATCCACACCCAATGCAAAATAACAAAGTGTTTAATAAAAGGTTAATGATGGATACTTCGTCGGTGTATGCGTCCTAAAAACTAATTCTAGCAATGTATATTAAACGGTTATACAGGGTGTCCAGCGAATAAGACCCCGATTTCAAAATTAAATATCTCAAAAACAAAGATCAATAGTATTATGCGGTAAACAGTTTGTTTATTAGCTAAGCTGTAAAAATGTTGTACATAAGTTTCAAAAATTAGTTGCAAAAACAGCTAACAGATGGCGCTGTAATCGCAATGCCTATAAATTGTGTTTTGAAGTCGAGAGCCATAGCGTCTCAATCCTAGATGGCTTCCTATGTAAGAACGAAAATTGGGAAAGGCCGCTTTTTCGTTGGGGTGATGTGCAGAAGTGGATACATCTGGTCACAGAATTATTGCCTCAGCTTCAATTTTAAAGAATTTCAATTAATAGAATTTTCAATAAAAAGTTTAGCAATCTATAAGAACTTAAAAAATATTTTATTTGGGTAATGTGCAGAAGCGGAACCATGTGTTGACAGAATTGAGATTTGTTTCAAATTTTGTTATAAGCTACTTCGGTCTGGTTACCAATATCTCTGTGGTATGTCTTTTCTCTCCTAATTGGTAGATCGTGGAATCGAATCCTAGTAGAGGAGGATTTGAAAAAAAAATGGAAATCTTTACTTTTTAATATTTATTTAAACTGTGAAAAAAGTTTGAATAAAAAAATCTAAAGTTTCTGGTTTTAAAATTTAATTAAGTTAAAAGAAACCCCCTTTTTTAAAAAATCATTGAGCATTTATAATAATGATTCATAAATCATTATTTTAATTGTAGAGAATAGTTTGAATGAAAAAATACGAAGTTTCTATTTTTAAAAATTTAATTAAGTTAAAAACTAATTTTAATTTAAAAAACTCGTTTTCATTTTTTTTATTACTGAGCACAGAAATATGGTGCAGCTTCTAGCGATAGGATGCGAAGTGTTCGAAAAGAATGCAGCATCCAAAATACTTTTGCTTTGACGTTGATGATATGACTTATCATCAATTTTTTTTTAAAGAAATAATTTAATGCATAATTTCTGTCTCTAAAACTTTGTTTACAAAGAAAAGAAATATATGTGTCGTGCTAAAACCAAAGTATTATGCCGAGATTTAAAAATAAATTAAAAGTGAAAAATTACTTTTTTATTTATAATAATTCAGGTATAAACAATAATACCAAAATATTATGCCGTGATTTAAAAATATAAAAAATAAATAAAAAAGTACAAAATTATTTTTCTAAATATATGCATTTTGATTTAAATAATTATATGGCATTAAAGATTGAATTTAATAAAATATTTAAAAAATTGTTATAATGATTTCCAAACTTTTTATTGAAAATTCTATTAATTGAAGTTTTCTAAAATTAAAGCTGATGCAATAATTCTATAACCAGATGTCTCCACTTCTGCACATCACCCCAATGAAAAAATGGACTTTCCCAATATTCGTTTTTACGTAGGGAGCCATCTAGGAATGAGACGCCATTGCTACGGACTTCGAAACAGTTTACAAGTATTGCGATTACAGCGCCATCTGTTAACGGTTTTTGCAACTAAATTTTGAAAATTTCTGCATAACATTTTTACAGCTTAGCTAATAAACAAACCGTTTACCGCATAATTCTATTGATCTTTGTTTTTGAGATATTTAATTTTGAAATCAGGGTCTTATTCGCTGGACACCCTGTATGTAATAATGGACTTACTTACCCTTTCCGGCACGGGCAATTTTTGTTGTAAAATGATGAAATGATTGACTGACACTGGAATTTGACTTTTTTAAGAAAATAAAAACGTGTTACTTTTAATGTTGATTGTAAAAGCAAAATTTTACTAAAATATTTTTGGTACCGATCGTAAGATTGGAATTAAAATTAGGTATTCCGAACCGGGCACAGTGTGCCGGAAAGGGTTAACAAGTAAGCGCGTAGCAATTAATTGCGTTTCAGTAATGTCGAATTCACACCGGAATCTGCAAAAAGATTTATTGCAAAATAAGGAAAAGCAATTTAAAGACTTATTTCCACCAAAGTTAGAAAAGTAAAATTTAATAAAATTTTTCCAGTGAAAATCTTCATTAATCGTAGGTGCGATAAAATATATCCCACCGCCCCTCAAGGGGTTATAAAGCGTAGCAAATGCGTTCCAGGAATCCTTTATTTGATCATAAATTTTCTAAACATGTCCCTAAAAGTGAATGAATATTTCCGTTTATGATCGATGGTTTTGGAACGAGGTGTCGATCAAATATGTGCATCTCAGATTTAAAGAAAAATTTAAAATGAAGTTGCATGTGTTTCTTTTTCTTTCTTTCTTTCAATATAAGGTAAACTCACCAGTAGTGAATCACTTAAGGACATTTATCTAATTATTATAAAGTATTAATAAATTCTAAAAGATGTATACGAGGCGTGTTTTTTAAGTAAGGGCCGTTTCGTTGTATTTCTCTGGAACAACTGTGCTCAGTTGCAGCTGTATAGGTAACCTGAACGGTCTGTTCTGTGTCCTTTAAAATATACAAGCTTATCGAATTGCCCGTCCCGTGCAAGGTACGGATAGTGATACTTTTTTCGCTACGCAGAGCGATTCAAAACAAAAGACGCTGCATGCTGACAGGGGGAATTTTGCTACTCCATGACAATGCAAAGCCTCATACCGCAGCTCAAACCCGAGTTTTATTGGACACTTTTGGCTGGAAAGTTTTGGACTACCTCCCCCCACCCTCACCCCACCCCACCTACAGCCCCGACCTTGCGCAGAACGATTTCAATCTTTTCCGCTCTCTCATACATCATCTCGGCGGCAACCACTACAACGATGACGAAAACGTAAAAACGGCCGTGACCTCTTGGTTATCGGAGCAGGCGGCAAGTTACTATTGAAGAGGGTATTCAAAATCTAGTTGTAAGGTATAATAAATGTTTAAACAAACTTGGCAGCTATGTTGAAAAATAGAGAAAAGTATGCAGAATCTGAAAATAAATTTGGTTTTTGAAAATTTTCTTTTGTTTGGTTTTATTTTCAAACGGCCCTTACTTAAAAAACACCCCTCGCATATTTTTGGCCTAGTCCTAACCTTCATGTATCAGAATAAACATTCCAACTTTCAAAACATAGTCTTCGAAAAAATGAAAAATGAAAAATTTTGCTTTCCTCTATGTCCAGTAGTGGGCATAGTAAATTTATGATGCATGAACTTTTAAGTTTTCGACTTATCTAACAAATTATTTACAATTTAATAGAGTATATCAACAGGAGTTCCATTCAAAATAAAACATAATATTAAAGAAACATTATTTTAAATAAAAACTTATCTCTTGATGAAATCTCTAAGAATTTGCCGAGTAAACTGTTCTTGAAGACACTCTAGAAAATAAGCAAATGTAACAGCAGAAAAAAAACGATTACTTCAAACAGTTTATCTAAAGTTAATATTTAACCCCTTCGCGACGGGAGCCTTTTACGAAATGTTTATTACATTGCTACCGGTTTTAAAAAACAGAATTTTGTGCCTATTCAAATCGGGAAAATGCTCGGATTAAATAAGGCAAATTTTACAGTAAAATTTTACTGGTGAGGATAAACGAGGATTCTTAGGCCTATTTCCGGCACGTATACGTGTCGCTCGTCCCCAATGGGATAATGATGCTAGTAAATCAGATTTTATTCTGTCGTTTTGCAGAAATGCATTTTGGGCTTGTTTTTAAGCTTTAAAAATTAGTAGTCCACGACCGGTACGTGGCCCACTATATTTACCTTATAGCTGAAAACATTCCATGTTTATTTTGTTTTTTGTTTTATCGAATAAGTTAAAACCAGAAATAACATTTGTTTAAATATTTTTTCTTTTTCAAATTAGCACTTATGCATGAGTAAGAATATAACATAAAAATTACTATGCATAATGGGAGTGTAAAATAATGAGTATGCATTCAGTAAGAATGCAAGAAATCACAAACATGCAGCTGAATTATTTAGTTCCAAGCAAAACTGCATGCATATTAAGCGTACAAACTTAATGCTGGAATCGGGCGTAAATTAACGCAGCTGCGCCATCTTGTGGACGGGGTTGATAATCCACATATGCGGGCTTTTAGTATGACGTCATATATGACAGAATATCTACCATCTGCGCATATTTTCTAAATCATTAGTCACTCATGGAATATGAATCTTGTTTACCAGATTTATTGCAAAATAATGGCGTAGCGAGAAGGGGATGGGGTCCAGATGCACTTGACACAACGAAGTTTACTTCGCCCTATCTAATCAGAGGCTTTTCAGCTATTATCAAGTTGAAAAAAACTTTACAATTTTAGTGGTGAGAAGTATGAAAACAGTTAGGCATCGTCCTGTAATTCAATTCCATCCGCTACGTGGCGCGTGACCTTGATTGATGTGACCTCCTCTCTAATCTTGCGGTTACCTCTCCCATTTAAGATAGGACTCTTAAGGGGTCTCAGGAGTCTTAAAGCTTCAAAATTTTCGAAATTTTTATTTTTTTAGGTATTTAACTTCTATCTTTTCTGAGCATTTTGATATAATCGTTTCCTTGAAATTCCTATTAGAATAGAAGTTATGGTTTTTAGAATCATTCCCGCTCAATAGCTGAAGGGACGTTTCCGAAAATTGGAAGTCATTTTTCTCCAAATGACGTTTTTGGGCATAACGCGCTCGATATCTCAAAACCTTCTGGTTATTATTTCAAGAAATTTTCAAAACACATGTTTCATGTTAGTCTGTATAAACTGAACCCAAAATTTCACTTTTATTGTTCAAAAAAAAATTTTTTTAGGCGGTTATACTATTGCAATTTTCAAAATTTCGCATTAGCTAAATACAACTTTGTATTAAAAATATGCTTTAAATTATTGTATTAAAATCCTTTAAATACATTTTTTTTAGGTTTAGAGTAATTGTTATAATCTGAAGTATGAGTAGGCACCAAAATTAACATTCTAGTTTAAATATTTATTTTGTAATCGTTCGCATAAGCTGTTATACCAATTTTCTGCTCGTCAAATATTTGACAGTTTGTAGCCCCTTGTAAATGCTAATTCTGTATCTTGCAATTTTTTAAATATATAAAATAAGAGAACATACTTATATCTTTTACCCCAATAAAAATTGTGTTTTAAAATCATGTACATTTTGAGATATTAAATCTTGAAAATGGTCTCTTTTTTTCTTTTTTTTTTTCAATTTTAACCCTTTAGTGCGCAGTTTTGCATATATGCAAACAACACTGTTTTTGAATTTAATAGACTTTTTTTATTCGCATATACCTTCACACCTGAAAATTAAAATAGCAATATTTGCTTCAATTAAAAGAACATACATTCCGCATTTAAATAAAGCGAAATTAACCATTGAAACTTTCTGGTGTAAAGTCAGATTCTCTGAACTACGTAATTTCTAGAACGTTTTCTATTATGGGAATTAAAGGGTTAAATATTAAGTTTTATAAAATAAATAGTTATACAAAATAAGGTATTTGGAGACATACTTATTAAAGTATTTACTAATATGCATTATTTTACGTAAAACAGCCACAAGACAATAGTGTTTACTTGTAATGCAGATGTGCAACAGAAGAAAAGATCGTATTATATGAAAAATGTATCTCTGATTTTTTTCATTATTTTTCCTGTGTAACAAACCGTTCAGAGAATCATATATACAGTAGAACCTCTTTTATCCGAAACTCTTTTAACCGAAATCCACTCTTAATAATAATAATTTAAAGCATATTTTGAATTTAAAAGACATTTTTTATTCGCATATACCTTCACACCAGAAAATTAAAATAGCAATATTAGCTTCAATTAAAAAAACATACATTCCGCATTTAAATAAAGCGAAATTAACCATTGAAACTTTCTGGTGTAAAGTCAGATTCTCTGAACTACGTAATTTCTAGAACGTTTTCTATTATGGGAATTAAAGGGTTAAATATTAAGTTTTATAAAATAAATAGTTATACAAAATAAGGTATTTGGAGACATTCTTATTAAAGTATTTACTAATATGCATTATTTTACGTAAAACAGCCACAAGACAGTAGTGTTTACTTGTAATGCAGATGTGCAACAGAAGAAAAGATCGTATTATATGAAAAATGTATCTCTGATTTTTTTTTCATTATTTTTCCTGTGTAACAAACCGTTCTGAGAATCATATATACAGTAGAACCTCTTTTATCCGAAACTCTTTTAGCCGAAATCCACTTTTAAAGCTTTTTTTTTTGCTATCACATTCCTTGTGTGCAAAATACATTTTGAAAGCTTTTTTTTTTTTTTTATAACCATCATATTCTTTGTGCGCAAGCAGTCCTTTCCGAACTATGAGTACATATAAATATTTTCGATCCCCTTTCTTAGAGTTCCTTTAAATTTAACTTCAACTCCAAGTAAGCTACAGAGTGGGACAAAAAAACAACAAAAATAACGAACATATTAGCAATTCTGAAGCTTTTGAATGCTTTGCAAAAGGTTTAGCATTGCTTAAGCAGCAGAAAGACTGTGATACTGGCGAACTAATGATATTTAAAAAACTCCGTGATAGAGCTGCAAAGCAAAAGCAATCGAAACTGCGACAAACAAAACATTTTTTCAAACCCTTGTGATATATGTAAAAGGTACTTAATTTCAAAATTAAAATTTAGGTAATTTATTCACGTTTCTATTTTGCTATCGCTTTATTTTTATTAAGCACACTTATTACCATAATAAGAAATATTGCATATTAATCCTTAATTAATTAATATATTAATTAATTCCTCCTTAACCCTTTCAGCTCTGGTGGATAAATTTCTTCAAAATTCCAAATGTCACATTGGCACCAGTATCTTTCAAAGAAAAAATTCGGTTTAAGATATACATGAAAAAATGCATTAAACCTTTTTCAAATAAATTTGGTCGAATATTCCGGTGCCATTGTGACATTTCGGAATTAAAATTAAGTGGTGGAAAATTCAACCATCAGAGCTCAAAGGGTTAATCTTAAAATTGAAGCATTCTCGATCATCCGAAATTTTCGATTTTCCGAAAGAGGGTCGGTCCCAATTACTTCGGATAATCGAGGCTCTACTGTAATTTTTTCGAAACAAAATAAAAAATCGCGCATTTAAGAGTTAAGAGTCCTGAGACCCCTTAATATGTATCCAAGCATGCATCCTTAATATGTATGTTTTGGTTCCAAGCTTTCTAATATGTTTTACTAAAATATTCAATAAAAGAAGTTTACACTAGTACGTTTCCTTAAGTCTGTTTCGCCTCGGATAAATGGAGCAACGAGTTAGTTTTTCGATGCAGCAATGCTCGTGATGGTAAAATAGGTATGATCTACATAATGAGGTACTCCGCAGCGCTCCCTATGCATAAATTTCGAAATTAGATATCGTTTCTCAAACTCTATAAGAAATACGTTCATACATATTGATTTTGTAAGAAAAGCCATGCTATGTAAGCGGTTGCGATAAATAGTCGCCCGTGCAGGCAAAAATATCCACAACCAATGCATGATATCATTGATTTTAATAAGAATTTAATAATAGATATATTATTGATGTATGGGTCTGTAAACGAATTCGGTTCTACCTTTTTTTGAAATAATTGCATTTGTTTTAGCTGTAGAGTTGCGACTATTATGTGCACATAAAGAATTTGTGGGCGCATACTCTTAACGAAAATCGCTTCCCCAAAATCCTTAGGTACAATAGAAAAAATAATCAATGATCAATGTGATCAATGTATACCATTGTTCTCTAATAATCATCATTTTACAGTCTATTTATTGGTGGATTTACATGTTTTGGGATATACTAAATGCAATTTGACTATTTTTAGAAAATGTGTGTGTCTGGTCAGGCGTCTTTCTGTGTGTTATGCAAATTTCATGGCCGCTCTAACTCGAGAATTAATGACGAGTTTTCACTAAATTTCATGTTTAGGCCAATGTCAGACGGGTGTCTTTTTGCCTACTTTTTGCTTACGTATTATCCATTCACAATGCTATAGCATTGTGAATGGATAATACGTAAGTAAAAAATCAGGCAAAAAGAATCTCGGCATCTATGGAAAGAAATTTAATATCTAAAATGTTTCTTATGAAAAGAATATGCTAATTCCATTTGGGGTTTGATCACTCAATAGCTTTCGCTGGTTTAGTATGCTTTTTTTTTCGATGGAGTTTATAGGTTACTTTTATATTAGCCGGGCGCAGATGATAGTTAGCCAAATATTGTTCCCAACGCCATTATTCGTATTCACTCATTTCATTTAAAATATAAATCTTTCACTCATTTAATTTAAAATACTTTTTTTACTTATGCAGAAAAACTTCCATAACGGATACTCCCGAATAGCGAAGCCCTTTATTTAGTGAACCTTTTTTTAATCCCCAATACATATATTGTTTCTATGTTTTTATCCCTAAGTAGTGGGTAATTCCGAATAGCATATTCCGTGACCAGGAGCTGATTCGGAGATTTTTCTGTATTTAAAACATATACATTTAAAAGACATATATTTCAAATATATGCCTGTCGCTCATTTCATTTTATTTCATCATCAAAATATTGTTCCTAATTTACACACGTGAAAAATAAAAAATGTTATTGGCCAGAAGAAAAACTCGATTGACGAGATTTGCTCTCGGTTAACATAAAAGTACTGTTTATAACAGTATCTCAGTTTCTATTGGGTAGAAATGCCTAAATTTTATGTTTAAGGTTATTAATTAAATATATATATTCTGATCTAATTTTGAGTATGATTATCAAATTGTGGATGATGTTCTACTGTCCTTTTATTAGAACTACTACTATTATTATTATTCGCTGATCATTATAACTCCATCTTAAATTCGATTAGATGTACGGGGGTCGTACGTGTCCTGAAATTTGAAGACCAGGAAATTCTTCGGTACCAGTACCCATGTAACACAGCAATATCGGCCCCATATCTACCAATACTATGCCAAGACAGGTAATCAACATCTTCCTACATTGGGAAAAAGAGCTTTGCCATTTTATAATGCCGAATCCAGTTTTGACCAACATCGGCCGGCCCGACGTAGACCGATATCGGCCGGTTCGTCATTTGTCGATATCGGCTGGTCCGGCGTCCGCCGATATCGGCAGGTATTGGGTCCCGATATCGGTCGGTATTGGGCCCGGATATTGGAAAAAAAGTTTGCCATGCAATATCGGCCGATCCAGTGTTTACCGATATTAAACGATATTGCTGTGCTACCCGGGTATTTCCTTATAGAAAATCTCTTTTTAAATAAGGCAAAATTTCGTCCTTTTAAACCTACATTTATTTTTCTATAAAAAAAATACTGATATTTGTCCTGAAAAATACGCTGAAGCGTACGACCCCTGGATGCATTTTATTCCTAATTGTTGGTGTGTAACTGCTTGCAGAAATCGCAACACCCCTAAATACAAGGTGGTAGCCAGTGGGGGGATCACCTGGTTTTGATTCCCCTCCGAAATTTTTGTCACTATAACTATAACTATTCCATTTAAGTACCGTCCAAAAATTAAACTTCTATGTCAACATTTTATTGCTTAATTCGTCAGCATATAGCAAAAATTAATGCAGTTTCTTGGAAATCTTTAAAAGTCATACGATTTTTTCGAAAAGAATAAATAAAAATGCAATGCTGTCGAATAAAATGCTTACAAAACCCTGATATAGATCGTCCTACTAGATTAACTGAAAATTTTAAAGAATGCAGTAAGTCTAATTTCCAAATATTCACAAATTTTTAAAACTGGGCTGTTTCAACCGACACGGGCTCGGATTAAATATTTATACCAGTTTTCCGGCTGGGACTCAAAGTGAAAATTTTGTTTATTCCCTAATTTTAAAAAAGGGAAAAAAGAAAATGCTTGCTATTTGAGAAACAAAAAATATAAGCTATGTTTCTTACAGTGTTTTACAATAATTTAAAAGTTAACAAGGAGAAATAGTATTGTGTCCGATTCTAACCCACAAAGCACTTTTAGTTTGCAGAAAATTTGCAGAAGTCTTGCTTTTAAAACCTGTAAAGTTGCAGCAAGCTCAGCATGACAAGACTGAAAGTTCATAACAAGACTGCAGCAAGAAAACGCAAACGCCGAAGTCACCACACTTTGAACTTGCAGCTAACTTGTCGAGCAAGTTAAATTCATGCTGTATCACATGTATTGCAAATAAACGGCAAACGAGTAATCAAATATACTGAAAACTTACTGCAAAGTAGTAATCTTTCCATGCCACATGAACTGTTTACAACTGTAACACTATAAGTTTAATCCCTCCGAAGGGATCCATAGACCTGATCAGATCTATTGATTCATACGCACTGTTAACGTGCATGCATCGATTTTACCACCATAAACAAGTTAGGGTAATATTTATACTTACCAATTCGAGCCTTTTTTGGTATTTCATAAGTGTAGCGTTTAAAAAAGCGGTGCCAACCGAATAAAATTTCTGCAATTTCTTCGTATCTGCTGATTGTCTATTCTCTCAACAGAGGGATTTTTTGCTTTCGTCACTTTCGTGAAATAAAGACAGTCTTGCCATCAATTTCACAACAAACTACTCATGCAAGTGGGTGATGGTATATCTTGCGGGAGATTTGCTACGAATTTCTCAATTGAATTATGTCACGGCAAGGTAATATAAAAAAAAATCAAACTTGCTGCTAATGTTCATGCTATCTGGGAAAGCTTTTGCACGGACAAAATTAGTAACAGAAAGAAGACGGCTGATCTTCTCTATCGTCATTTTCTGTTTGAAATCCTTTAACAGAATGACTGGAAAAAGGACTTCATGTCTTTTTGCCATAGTTGTATAATAACATATTAGAATAATAAGAATTGTGACTTTTACAAATCTCTGCTAGCGGTTGGGTATAAGTAACTAATTTGATATTTTAAACCGATTTTCAGGAACATAAAACGTTGTCATGATCATGACAGAGTATTTACAATTAATACTTATTTCTATGTAAATAAAGATTTTTAAATCAGAAAATCAATCTTAAAATTTTTTGTAATATTATTAACAATTTTCTACTGTGTATTTTCGGTATAGAGCTAGGGCGAGAGAAACAGCGTGGCTCAGATGAAACAAAATTTTTCGAGCTCGGACTCCGAAAATAAAAATAGACCGAAAAAAAAATACTCTCTCTAGCTTTCACGTATGCTGTTGGAAAAACATTTAGCGATGAAATATTTGAAAAAGTTGTAAAAATTTCAGAAAACATTAATTTGGTTACACAAATATTAAAACATCGGAGAAGCAGCATCAGCACAAATGAGATTATAAATTAAGTTACATTGAAAAGGTCAATAATTAAAATTAACTTTTGAAGTTATATTATTCAATTATATATCGCTAAAATAAGATTAGAACGAAATTTTAAGTCCACATATCCCCCTCCGAAATATCTTTCTGACTACAACAGCCTTGCCTAAATATAATCTTTGCTGCTACTATTTCAAACCAAAAATTTTCGTAGTATTTTTCATAAAGACCTGCAATAGTAATCCGCAATAAAGACTGTCGTTTTAAAATAGTGGTAGCAAAGCGATAAATTTTAGGAAAGCTGTAACCTCTGTGCTTTATTTAAATTAGAATCATGCTGAAGAAGGTTTTGTGATAGCCACAACATAATAAATAGCATAAAAATATTCTAAAAAATCACTAATATTTTTGGAAAAAAAAATAGATGTTTCAAATTTTTAGATTGAAAAGTCATACATCAATTAAAAAAAAATTAATTAAAGTATTTTTTTTCTTTTAAATGTAGATTAAATATCTTCGAATACTGTAGAGAAATTTCTCTTTACTGACCTTCTAAAATACATCCCATTTGAGAGCCCCTAGCGCCATCTATTTTAGTGTTTGAGAATTACTGAACTAAAATCAATAGCCTGAGGGAAACAAAAAAGATTTTGTACTGTATCTAATATTTACGAAGCATAATAATTGGATTTGTTCTTTTTGATACAAAAAAGAAATGATATTTATGAAACGTTCATAAAAATTTAATGAAATATTTTTATTGAGTAAGGGAATGGATGTTTGTGCTATGTAAAGTGATATCTTCTTTTTATAATAAACGTATGCAGTTTATTTTCCAGAAGTATAAGATTTTATTAACGTAAAGTAATGTAATACACCGGAATAGAAAAATTTATATATACAGATATGAGAGCGCTCCGACACAAATGACCGATTACTACCACTAAATTTTAATTATATTTCTCGTATTATTTAATGACCGAATTTTTGAGATTTAAGAAAGCAAAACATTAGTGGTAGTAATAGGTCATTTTGGGTCGGAGCGCTCTCATCCCTGATATATATATATATGTGTATATATAACAAGCTAAGCAGGTTTATCTAAAAATATAAATAAAATTATTTGATAACCCTTTGCCGTCAACATCGATTTTAACTCAACATCATCTTTCTTTGTAAAATTTGTTGTGGCACCAGTAATAAAGAAAAGTAATACCGATTAAAAATAACGAATGAATACATATCTTGTTGTTGTAATGCTATACTTAAACTTTCTTCTAGACTTTTCCTCTTTTTTTTTTTGAGCTCTTTTCCCATGCATTCCCTGTTAGATTTTTTACTCTTTATGCCCTCGCTGCTACCAGCTATGAATTTTGCTATTCCATTTAACCTGCACTATCTTATGTGACGGGGAAGTGGGACAATCCTGGACCAAAACATCTTCGAACTGCGATTATAAGTTCAATAAAATCGCATTTAAATTGCCTATATGGGTGATTGAGAAACTATATTTAACTCTAGTAACAGTAAATACCGTCTTCTCAAATCAAAAATTCATATTGTTTGCCGTATTCTTCAAAAAATATTGTCATATTTGGGATTTTAAGACGATATTCCGTGCGCGACAACAGGAAGGACCATCATCATGAAGCAATCGATTATGATGCATTCAGGAACCTCAGAATCCAGCTGGTTTCAGAAATTAACACAGACATATTTTTCGAAATTTGCGAGAAACAAAAGTGTCCTTTTATTTCAAAAACTTTTCCATGAACGGTTTAGAAGCAGCAATCAGAAATCTCAGAATCAAAGACTGAAAAATGAACGGTGATATCTTTCCGAAATTTACGGAAGTTTTTATAAAATTAAAGAATGTTTCCGAAAATACAGTATAACCTGGCAGTTAACCACAATTCGGGAGGACTTTACCTTATCATCACCATCTTATAGGAGAAGAGCCGATCAGAAATCTCAGAATCAAAGTTTCGGAAATTAAGAAAACTATATTTTCTGAAATTCACGCACAGAAAAGTATTTTTATTTTAAAAACCTTTCTGAAAATTCAGTACAACCTCCTAGTTACCTACAATTTCAGAAAACTTTGCCTTATCATCAGAATCGTTTAGGAGGAAGAAACAATCAGAAATCCTAGCATTCAGCTGATTCAGAAATTAATAGAAATTAAATGTGCGTGTGCCAAACCAAAATTAACGGGCAGCAAACGGGCGTTTTTTACATTTTTTTTTCCGTAAATATTTACTTAAGCCTTAGTGTTTTTAAGGGAATAACAATTCAGTTTGTTTGCGCCTACAAGCAAGAACAAAAAATGAATCAATCGTGTCTAAAATATATTTCAATAAAGCACGTAAAACTACGTTTTTCCAACTGTCAATGAAACTTAAATTACATAATCAATCTTGAAAAAATGCTTTTTTGTGCCCCCTTAATAAAAATCAACAACTGACAGTTAATGACAGATACAGACATTGTTTCACGTGTTTTCTTCAATCCTGAGAATAGTGGACTAACATTTTTTTTTTTTTTTTTTTTTTTTTTTTTTAGTTGAGATTGTTTGATTGCCACCAGTTTTTTGAAATAGTAAAATTCGCCGTATTTAATGACACATTAAATAAGTCAAAAGTAAGGCGGTTTACATAATTTCAAAAAAGTGGTGACTATCAAAAAATCTGAATAAAGAAAAGTAGCCCACTGGCAGTTGCCGCATGCATATCCACAATACCTACTTGGCTCAGATTTGACGCTAGTATTTCTCAATATATTTTTCTGGTAGCAAGTTTTGAATGCTGAAACACTTATTTTTGTTATTATTTCCATTCAGCAATAAAAGTGTCCTACAGTCATCAGCAAAAGTTTAGACACTGGTGTTATTTAACCTTTAAATAAAAAATACGAACACTTGAGTTATACAAATGGCTCTACTCATTTTTAAATATATTTTAAACGTTTTAGAACGGAAATAATGGTTTTAATGTAGTATATTATTTAATTTATCTGAAAAAAGTGAAATTTGCATATTGCAAAAGTTTAGACACTGTGATTTTTGGCAACTGTTCACAGAAAAACGCAAATTTCAAACTTATGACGTCACATGTATGAAGTATTTAAGTGCACCTCGCGATAGTATTTGTTAGTGAAGATGCCCCGAGCTAGAAATTTTCAGTCAGATGAAGTAATTAAAGCATTGAAGCTGAAATCGAAAGGGAAGACTGTTGCAAAAATTTCAGCTACTTTGAATCGTCCAAAGAAGCCTGTCTATCAAGTCCTGTCTAAGGGTGACTCTTTCAAAGCAAAACATAGATCTGGAAGGACTCGTGCGGCCAGAAAACGACATGGTAGAAGGATCCATAAACTGACATCTAGACAAATGATGATTGCTAGTCCCATTAAAAGTGAGTCAGAGCTTTCTGTGTCAACGGATACTTTCGTAGATGAATTTAAAAAAGATGTAAATTAGTTTACATGAAAATGATAAAACAACCATCCTTGAAATCTCACAACAACTTGTCGTGAATTCTCAAAATATTAACTCTCAAAATATTACTGTTCTCGACTGGCCCGCGTGTAGCTATGATGTGAACCCAATCGAACTTTTGTGGCATCATATTTCATACCGTTTTATGCAATTTTTGACACTACTCCTCTGTAAATGAACTTCGATCTGCTGTTGAACGTGTTTGGCATGAAATAGACCACCAAGTGGTGCAGGATTTAGTTTCTTCGATGGAAAGCCACATTTTTGCACTAACAGCAGACAATGTATGTGCAGTTCGATTTTAATTTATGGATATTTTTCTGTACATAGACATATTGTCTATACTTTTGCCACAATGTTAATTTTTTTTGTCATTATATATTATGTAAAGTGTATAAATTAAAATTTATTGTTTGTGAATAAAGGATACGTCCCCAGTAATATATGACAGTTGAGTTACAACAATTCGTTACATACTTTTCAGTACAGAAACACAATCGACCAATGTCTAAACTTTTGCTGCGCACTGTAATAATATTATAAATATAAAATTTTTAAAATGTTTGGCTGAAATCCACATCAAAACGAATGATTAAATGCCATTGTATTCATTATCCATTTTTTTCCAGTGTACAAAATTTTCACTTAATGAAATAAAGTTTAATTTTTTTTTTTTTTTTTTTTTTTTTTTTGTAATACACAAAAATAAAAGTTATAAAATTAAAGCCTACAAAGCCTACTTCCACTTAACACCTTCGATACGAGCGTCACGCATACGTGACCCATAAGATGCTCAGAATCCTTCATTGTTACCACAAGTTATTTTTTATTGTTCATTTTTCCTTATTTAATCAGTGCATTTTGTCGATTCAATTAAACAAAATTTTCTGTTTTGAAAATCCGGTGATAAAAGATAAAAAATTCTGTAAAAGACTCTCATCCCGAAGAGGTTAAATGTAATAATGGGATATTTCATTGCGCTTTTAATATTGTGACATTTCAAAGGGAAAAAAATATAATAAATGATTTGACATTGCAGAAATAATAGATATAACAATTTTAACCTTGCTAAAAATATACCTATGCGAAAACCCATTGTGTTTCCAGACTTTTTATAACCACTATTTCCTCCTAACAGCAATATTCGCCTTTTAAATTCTGAGATCTAAGAAAAAAGGATATTTGAAAATGTCATAAACACAATTACCCTGAAATCCATATCGTTATGTTTGTTATATTGCGCCAATATTTGCATTCATCCGTAACAGAGTTGCAAATTTAGCTGAATTCAGAACTCACAATACGTACTAGACTTTTACACTGTATAAATGCAACAAAATGTTAATATTACAAAAATATTTACTTTATATTGAAATATTAATAGTGAAATTGCAAAATATTTTTTGCCAATATTGCACAAATATTTTGCAAATATGGCAAAACATATTTTGCAATTTTGAAGCCAAACATTTTCACATTTATAGTAATATTATTAGGATTAATTTAAAATCATTACTGCATGAGTTTAAAAAAAAATTATTCCTAAGACGAAATAATACTCAATGAAAAGACATGCATTAAAAAAATTAGTAGACAAAAAAATTAGTAAAAAAATTAGACAAAAAATTAGTAGCGAGCAAAAAACGAGCTTTTTTTTCAACTGGCAAGACCGTCATTTTGACGGTTTTCAAATTTCATGTTTAAAAATTTTATATAATTTATGTATTTTATTATAAATTTTATGATACGACTTTTAATTAAATATAAGAATAGTTAAATATTCCTATTCAGTTTCCACTCACCCACTTTAACTTGCATAATCAATATGACCTATACCTATTTATACCAAGATCCCTCAAAAGGACGACTTTAGCAACGCTGCCACAGGCGACTATTTTTTTTATTTCTACCTCGCACCAACTTTTCAAAACAAAGATCCTTGCTATACCGTTTGACATCATTTGCAAGAGAAATATACTACAAAATTTATTTTCTTAAAATAGAAAAATAGTCGCCTATGGCAGCCCTGCTTTAGGAATTTCAAAGTTGAATGATCCAAAGTGTTCGGCAGCCGTTATTGCGGGATCTGTTTTGCTCCGATTACGATTTAGAACTGAACGGTCTGACTGGTAAATGTAATCAGGACGCAATCATTATCAGTTTTACTTCTAACGTGATAAAGTTCTCGGTGAAAAGTGCAATCTGTGCAAAGTGTAATCTGTAAAAAGTCCAATCTTGGAAAACAGTATTGTAGGAAGGCTAATTGCTTTCTATTAAGTCATGCACAGTTTGATTTCCGACAGCTGATATCACTCTTTAATAGAGGAACCCTAGAACCCGCCGGAATACCAGAAGGTGTGGCTTATCAAATGGATAAATGGATTATAAATGCAAATAGAAACTGTTTTTGTTTGTTTTTTTATTAATAATTAATGAATTATTATATTAAATGTTGTTTTTGTTAAATTATATTCTTTTATTTACATTAAATGAGTCACAAGTTACAATGAAAGGCACGATCAAAAATCCGTCAATTGACAGATGTGGTAAAACTAGGTATATATTTAACATCGGTAGTTCTAGTGTTTAAAAAAAATGTAGTAAGCATTCACCTAAGCTTTAGTATTTTTAAGATAATAACAATTTAGCCTGTTTGCGCTAAAAGCAAGAGCAAAAAGTGAATCAATCTTCTCTAAAAGATTTTTCAATGAGCACGTAAAAACTGCGTTATTTCAAACGTTAATGAAACTTTAATTATTTAATCAAGCTTGAACAAATTGCTTTTTTATGTCTTCTTAACAACAAATCAACAGCAGTCAGTTAATGACAGATACAGAAATAGTTTCACATGTTTTCTTCGATCCTGAGGTTTTGTGAACTGTAGAAATACTATGAAAAAAAAATCAATAACTTTAGTTACATGAAAGTAATTAATTAAAACCTCGATCTCATAATGATCCTTTGGGAAGATCGCGGATGGAAAAAGAAAAAGAAACTAAATAACATTTTGAAAAAAGTGAATAAATATATGATAAGCAAATCAGTAGTTTTCTGATAACTCAAAGAATAAAAGGTTATTTATTATTATTATTTTCATCGTATTCTGGCAACTAAAAAATACCATAATTTTAATTAGTTTGGAGAAAAGGGAATATCTATTTCGTTTTACAGATAAAGGAGGATGTATAGTTCTTAATTATAAAAAATTATTAAGCATATACAATTGTATTTTTAAGCGACTTCAAAATAAGAAACTTCTGTTTTTGTCTGGAATGTATGTACAGGGTGTCCGCGCTATAAGTGTCCAAAAGTTATGGCTTATTATTACGGAATTACCCATTAGAATATAATAGACTTCACATCCGTGGATTGGGAACCCCTCCGAGATTTCAAAACATTGAACAAAACAAATAACTGAAACTGTGGATGAGTGGGAAAAGCGTATCATAGAAGCAATTTGTCTAATAACTCCTGATGTGCAACCAAACATTTGGGGAGAACTGGATTACAGTTCAGACGTTTGTCGTGCTACCAAAGGGGCACACATCGAAGTCTATTATTGATATTCAAAGTTTGTGAGATGCTATTTTTTATTTAAATAATTTTTTAAAAAATTCTAATGGGTAATTCCGTAAAAATAAGCCACAACTTTTGGATACTTTTAGCCCGGACACCCTGTACAGATAGTTAAAATTCCAGTAAATCAGGGAAATATTTAACCCTTAACTGACCAACGCCGTCATATAATTGACATTGGCACCACTTTTTTTTAAGAAACATTTTTATTTATACCCAAAGCGATATAAGTAAGCGTCCTATCTTAAATAGGAGAGGTAATCGCAAGATTAAAGGCGAGGTCACATCAATCAAGGTCGCACTCCACGTAGCGGACGGGGTTAAACTACAGGAAGATGCCTAACTGTTTTCTTACTTGACACCACTAAAATTGTAAAGCTTTTTTCAGCTTGATTAATAGCTGAAAGATCTCCGACAAGGCGAAGAAAACTTCGTGGTGTCAAGTGCATTTGGACGCTCCTATCACTACGCCGTTATTTTGTAATAAATGTGGTAAACAAAATTCAGTTCCATGAGCGGCTAAAGATTTTGAAAATATGCGCAGATGGTAGATGTCCTGTCACGAGGCTAACGAGAAAGACAGGCTGCCGCGGTGGGTCCGATTCTTCTTTTTTTACAGACCGCTGGAATCACGTGATGCTCGAATGCACCAATGAAGGTGTGTGAAAAGAGCATCACGTGACTCCAGCGGTCTGTAAAAAAAAAGAATCGGACCCACCGCGGTAGCCTGTCTTTCTCGTTAGCCTCGATCCTGTCACATATGACGTCACACTAAAAACCCGCGTATGTGGATTATCATCCCGTCCACAAGATGGCGCAACTGTGTTAATTTACGCCCGGTTCCAGTATTAAGTTTGTACGCTTACTTATATTGCTTTGATTTACGCCTTCAAAAAATTGTGCAAGAAATTTACTAAACAATTTACTTCTAAAATATAGTGGTGCATCAGAATAATTAAAAAAAGAATCATGTATTTAAAGCCACGTTCCGTTAAGTGTTAAGCTAGGAATATATATCACATCCTGTATACACTGTAAAAAAGGCAAATGTTTTTTAATCTAGAAAAGTATAATATTACCGAGTTACCCACGATTCTGAAAAGCGTTCTTTACTTTTAGAAACCACAAAAAGCAAAGTATTTTCAAGATTCAAAGAAGAATTTTTAAAAACAAAGTTTCTTTGGCTGCCACTATTTTTTTCAGAAACGTTTCCAAGTGGTTTTTATATTGTATTAATCAGTTTTCTCAATCCAGATTATAGGTTTCTCAGATGCTATTTGTTTTAAATAAAATTACTTTTAATAAAATAAATAACAAATTTAATTAATTAATTAATTAAATTTAAATAAATAAAATAAAATAAATAAATTTATTATAAATAATTAATGATAGAAATCTACTAATTGGAAAGTATTTTTATTTACTCTTGTTTTTTATCTTGCGTTTACGGGCGAGCTAAATGACGCAAGAAAAGCTATTTATACAACACCATTGGCAAAAACAAGAAAAAAAACAACAAATCTGCTCTTAAAGACTTTTTTCGTAAAAGTATAGAAATTACATTCTTCCAAATCTTAATGCAATTTGAATTAAATAATCAAGACAGAAAAAATTGATTTTTATAGCCCCTAAAATAACAAATCAAAAACAGTCAGTTAACCTTCCGTCTACCAGACGGGTCCATTGGACCCGACATGTACATTCAAAATATTTATTCAAACCAGAAATTTCTTCAAAACAAACTAAATGTATAAATCAGACAATAATAAGTTAAATAAAGAAATTAAATAGTTTTAAGTAAAAATTCTGGTGTAGAATGTTTTTATAAAACTTGAGTAAAATTTCCGGTAGTTCTAGGGTTAATGACAGATACAGAAATAGTTCCACATGCTTTCTTTGATCTTGAAAAGGAATAGTAAAGATTAATTTGTCTGGTGGAAAAATAAAATAATAGCGCTTGTTACATGAAAAATAACTAATTAAAAACAGAATCTAATAATGAGCCTCTGAGAATAATATCATGATAAAAAGAAGAAGAAAAAAATCATAATAATAATAAAAGGGTTAAATAAGGAAAAAAATTCGATAAGCAAATCAGCTGTTTTCTGATAACACAAAGAATAAAATGTTTTTTTTTTATTTCAATGCCTCTTAGCTAGAGAAAAATGCGATAATTTTAATTTGTCTATATATTTAATTTTATGAATAAATACGGAAGAAAATTGTGTCATGCATATGTTATGAAACACTTTCGCACAGGTTGCACACAATTTTCCTTGAGAAATTTCGAGTCCATACCAGAAATAAAGAACAATATTTTATGCTTTATTTAATAAGAGACATGTAATGAGTTTTCCATCTCTAATATCTTTATTTTTTATAAAATTGTATAGCAGATTTTAAAACTACAGTTAGTCTTTTTAACCCCAATAGCTCACTCATTATATAGTCCAGGCAATAGAGACCGTATAGGGACTCTACCTAGCAAAATGAATGGTAGTACTGGAAATCGGGTTTCTAGATGTTTTTTGGGTCGCTGAATCCGAATTTGTAACTTCCCACCAAAATTTCCCCCGGCAACCCACCCAAATTTTGGTAAAAAGCCCCCAAAAAAGGTTTTTATTAAAAAAATCATTTTTTTATTGTTTTAGGAGAAAAGTAGCTAGAAATTCAGAAAGTAGACAAAATTTACAACAAATTAGATATATGACATTATGACTTAGGATGAAGGGGAAGGGGGGATCTGCCTCAGAACATGCGCCGCAGTGCTGCCCAGACTAAGTTGCGCAATTCCACTTAACCACTCACACGTTTACATTAGCCCTCCCATCTTCCCTCCGAACTTTCTCTATAAGGTTTTTTTTTGGGTCGCTGAATCCGAATTTTTAACTTACCCCCAAAATTTCCCCCCCCCCCAAATAGTTGGTTTTAACTTAAATTTCTTATTGTTTTAGGGGAAAAGCATTACGAAAATCAGAAACTAGACAAAATTTGCAACAAATAGAATATATGACATTATGGCGTAGGATAAACGGGGAGAGAGGGGGCTGCCTCGGAACATTCCCGCGCGCTTTTCTCAAAATACAAATTTTTTCAAAAAATCAATTTTTTGGGGGTTGCTGGGTGAAATTTTGGTGGGAAGTTACAAATTCGGATTCAGCGACCCAAAAAACATCTAGAAAGCCAATTTCCAGTACTACCATTAATTTTGCCAGATAAAATCCCCTATTGCCTGGACTTTATCATTTAGTGCACATAGCGCCGCAGTGCATGTTTCGAGGCAGCCCACAGCCTCCCCGTTCATCCTAATTCATAATGCCATATATCCTATTTGTTGCAAATTTTGTCTAGTTTCTGGATTTCGTAATGCTTTTCCCCTAAAACAATAAGAAATTTAAGTTAAAAACAACTATTTGGGGGGGGGTGTTCGGGGGGGAAATTTTGGGGGGAAAGTTAAAAATTCGGATTCAGCGACCCAAGAACCTTAAAGTAAACTTTATAGAGAAAGTTCGGAGGGGAGATGGGAGGGCGAATGTAAACGTGTGAGTGGTTAAGTGGAATTGCGCAACTTAGTTCACGCAGCACCGCGCGCATGTTCCGAGGCAGATCCCCCCTCCCCCTTCATCCTAAGTGATAATGTCATATATCTAATTTGTTGCAAATTTTGTCTACTTTCTAAATTTCTAGATACTTTTTCCCTAAATGAATAAAAAAATTGATTTTTTTAATAAAAACCTTTTTTGGGGGCTTTTTACCAAAATTTGGGGAGGTTGCCGGGGGAAATTTTGGTGGGAAGTTACAAATTCGGATTCAACGACCCAAAAAACATCTAGAAAGCCGATTTCCAGTACTACCATTAATTTTGCTAGGTAAAATTCCCTATAGCCTGGACTAATAAGACATAATCATCCATAGACTGGGCGTAAAGTTGCTGACAATTCGGAAACCGCTCAAAGTGCAAACACTGTTAAGCACTGTTAGAGATCACATGAAGTAAAAATTCTTTCGAAATTTACGGTATGAATTTAAAATTTCGTATGAAAATTGGAGGCCAAACTGGCAACCCTGTAGTACATAATACATATTTTAACAAAACTTTACCTTTTAATAAGATGAAAGATGATATCTAAGAAGGAAGGTCTCCATACGGGCATACTCCGAAAAATCTGAAAAAATTATAGAATGTTCTATTCATGAGGATAGATATGTTTATATAAAAAAAAAAAATTCGGCTGAAACTCGGTAGGGCGTCTATAAAAAATAATGAAAATTTCGATATTTGGCGATTTATCACCGGTTGCCGATGGAATAAAATTTCAAAAAATACTTTTTTATGTCAAATACTCTTTAAGATAAAAATGTTTCATACTGAACTTTTTTAAATAAATTTAATGTAAATAACTTTAGTTTTGTCAGTTTTATTTTGATTTAACTATAGTTTTGTTGTAATATCTTTACAATAAAAGTTAACTATCAAATTTTAGGAATTAAAGCAAAATTTAAATTAATTAAAATTATTTCAATCTCAAAATTAAGTCCAATTGAGCACTGTCTATTCAATCTTGTTGCTATGGAAACAAAGACTTTTTTGATATTGACATAAATAACTGCATCATTCTTCATCTTACCTTTATTTTGGAATTCGTTTAAATATATGAAAATATTTTTTATATATGAAATTGTTTTTAAAGTAATAAAATTAAATAACAAGCAACATAATTCTCACTGTGTAATACAAAAAAAAAAATGTATTTATTAAACTCTCTCATTGTTTAAGTTTAAAATCATAAAACACTATTTACAAGCATTCTAAAAATCAATTAACAAGCACTTTTCAGGTGCATTAAAATCGTTTGCTTTTGGCGAGGAAAAGTACTACTCGCCATATCGCGTGACGCATTCGTCTTTTCACGCCAAATACTCCAACGTATTTTATTTTTTATAGACTTTCTACTGTAATTCCGCGCTAAATTTGACTGACCTTTTATTACATAGATAAGTAGTTTAATTGTTTTTTTGTTTGTTTTTTTTCAAAATATTCTGAGTATGCCCGGTAAAGAGACCTTCCTTGTAAGTGATCTATTTGTCAAGCTCACAACCCATTTGAAAACCCGATTTCAGAAATTACGATCTACAACCGGAAACGTATCGAAATTCTTTTGCGCAGCCCTATATATAACCTATAGAATTGTAGTATATGCACTACATAATTTGTTAAAATTTAGTTCAGCCAGGAAACTTATAACACAGATGAAAATTGCCTTTCAGCAATTTTCGCCAATAAACAAAAATGCACGCGAATTCTTTTGTGCAGTCTTGTATATGGTTTGTAGAATTTTTACACTTCCCAAGTAATATGCGAAAAAATCGTTAAATAGTGTTTTAAAACGTTGCTACCACAAATTTTTAAGAGCTTTTGTTTTTTCGCTTTATGTAACTGAAAAAAATATTGGAAATTTTATAAATAAAAGAGGTGTTTAAGAATTTTGTGTTTATTTTTGTTATCAATAATAGTGGTGGCAGACTCTTTGGAAATTACAAGGAGCGTGCGAACCTTGGTTAAATTTAACAAGTTGGAAATTGCTCGCCAAACGTGTCAAATGAAGTGCGTTCGTACTATAACTAGTTTTATAATTATTTTTTGCACCCCATATTATACTGAATGTATATTTTTTTGCACTTTATAAGTGCATAGTCTGTAACATCATTAAAATGCATTTGCAATAATTTTTTTCCCATTCCCTGTAATATAACGAAAAACTTTTGACTGTCCCTGTCATTAAACTATACATCCGATTTTCATAAAATTTGAAACGGCCCGACAAAATTTTGCAACAATTATATATTTAAAATTTCAGACCATTCGGAAGGCTGTAACATCATAAAAATGCACTTGCAATAATTTTTCCCATTGGCCGTAATGTAAAGAAAAACTTTTGATTGTCCCTGTAATTAAACTGTACATCCGATTTTCATAAAATTTGAAATGGGTCGACAAAAGTTTGCAACAATCCCATATTTAAAATTTCAAACCATTCGGTTGGGTAGTTTTTGCTCTGTTGTATACGGACAGACTGAACGACGTCTATAGGTGCTACGTATTTATATAATTACGAACGCACCTAAAACAAGTTGGAAATTGCTCGTCAAACGTGGCAAACGTGGTGCGTTCGTACTATAACTAGTTTTATAATTATTTTTTGCACACCATATTGTACTGAATGTGTATTTATTTGCAATTCATAAGTGCATAGTCTGTAACATCATTAAAATGCACTTGCAATAATTTTTTCCCATTCCCCTTAATGTAACGGAAAACTTTTGACTGTCCCTGTAATTAAGCTATACATCCGATTTTCATGAAATTTGAAATGGCTCGACAAAATGTCGCAATAATTATATGTTTAAAATTTGAGACCATTCGGAATTCCCATTGGCTTTAATGTAAAGAAAAACTTTTGACTGTCCCTGTAATTTAACTATACATCCGATTTTCATAAAATTTGAAATGGCTCGACAAAATTTTACAACAATCATATATTTAAAATTTCAGACCATTCGGTTGGGTAGTTTTTGCTCTATTATATGCGGACGGACGGACAGACAGACGGACGGACAGGCGGACGGACAGACAGACGGACTGAACGACGACTATAGGTGCTACGTATTTATATAATTACGAACGCACCTAAAAACGCATATCACAACTGAAAAAGCACATCCAGCAATTTTCACTCATTAACAAATACAGTGAAACTTCCATTTAACGAAGTCTCACCGTTACCCGTAAAACACTTCGTTATAAAGAAATTTCTTTAAACGGAAATCTACTCAAATTCATGAAATTGTATAATAAAATACACATGCACAAAATGGAAAATACACATAAAATAGAAATATTGGGACAATGTATTTTAATTCGGACAGTAACTGTTTTGTAAATGTAATTTAGACATATGAGAAAAATTTAATTGGAATAATTTCTTTAAAAACACATAATAAAGAAAGGTAAACAAAAACTGAATCGTAGCGTAACTTTTATCTTAGTATTCCAAATTCTTAACTTTAAAAAAAGTCTGTAATATTACTTTGTACAGGTTTCTTATAAAAAATACACTGTTCATTCATACAAATTTTCGCCCTTTTCTAAGTATCCGAATAATTCATCTGTAGCATTTTCATGAAACTGGAATCCCCTTATTATATCGAAGGCTTTTAGCATTTCTTCTTTTGAATTAAATAAATAAATAAATTTCATTTTAATACAATCCTCTGAAATAAATTCATACATCCACCGGAACAGCAACCTCTTCGTATGAATGTTGTACACGCACGAAAGTGGAATGAACTTCGTTATATAGAATATATTTTTCGTAATATACAGATTAATTTATATGTTAATGGTGTTCAAAGTCAAGGTTCAGCAGAAAATTTCGTTAAGTTGAAAACTTCGTTAAAGGGAAGTTCCACTGTACTTTTGGGTGTCTCTGTAAATGAATGGTAAATGCTATGCACACAATGTTCTACAGTAAGGATCTTGTAGTGCAACTCCATGATGTATGTCAATTTTAATGTATTTGAAATTGTGTAACGTTATTAAAATACCTTACAAAAGATTTTTCCACATACACCATAATATAACGGAATTCTTTTGAGCGGTCCTGTAAATGAGGCATATCAAACATGTGACTTACGGGCCATATTTTGCCCACCGACAGCTTATCTGTAGCCCGCCAAGCCTTTGGCTTTTTCAGCATGCTTGTTTCAGTTCATGTTTGATGCAGAAAATGTGCATTGCACAAACACATTTGCATTAATAGTGGCTGCAGTGCTGCCAATCAGTGCTGCAATTCAAAATTGTTAGAATTTTTTTCAACTTATCTAACAATATCTTTTGCGAGAAATTGGATTTCCTCACAGTTTATATTTTATTTATTTTTCAATTATAAAAGCAAAGCATGGGTAAGAGAAAATTGTCTTACCTTGTATTTATGTTTTTTATCCGTAATCTGATATCCAACATCATCAGGGTAATACTATCTCAGACTTCTATTCATTTCTCATATTAATCCATTGGTAATGGTGTAATATTCCGTGTTATTTAAAGCACACATGGTTATTTTGTGAGTTGTAAAAAAAAGTATGTGCAGTGAACTTTAAAGAAAGAAAAAGAATTTAATTCAGCACAAAAAATCATCACATCTCTCCTTTCGAGAGTCTAGAATACAAGTAAGAGTACAAGATTATGAAAATTTATTTTATTGATATGAAAACAGGAAATTATTGTCATTAATCTTAATATTACATTATTTATATTAATATTTATATTTATATTTATAGTAATTTAAAACAGTTTATTGAATGTTCAAATGTCTTTATTTTCTTGGATAAAGATGAAATGTTTATATAAAGTGTTTATTTAGAATTGTAAACTCACTTCCTTGTTTCGGATAACAACCTCTTTTCCTAATTGCTTTTATAAATCACGTTGACAGATGAAAAAAGAGCAATTTACTGAGTTTGATTAATTTATAACCTTCATTTGGAGATTACATTTCGTAATAACTGTCAACAAAAATAACTACCCCTATTTCAATCTTAGCTTTATTTAATGACAGGCATTTCGTGATTAAATGAAGAAAAGATTACTAATAAAAATTTAGTAGCTATTTTCAGTAACAAAATTCCTCAATCTGGCAACATTGCCATGGTGTTAGATAGGGCAAACTTCAGAAAGTATAGTATTGGTATATGGTCACATTTATCTCATATTAAAATTTCAGCTCCGGGATATAGTAAATGCAAAAGCAGTCTATAGGAAAGCTACAAAGAACAGATCCTGAATCTGAAAAATTAAAAATTTATGAATATTTTACAGAAAATTTTTTAATTTTGTTATGTGTTTTATGTTGTAACTAATGCTTTATTTTAATGCTCTCTTCAATTTACATCGCATTATAAAAGAATACGCAGTATTTATTAGATATAAAAAAAATGACTGAGAAACTATTAAAATAGAACGTTAATTAACGATGATTAAAAGTTTAAAAAAATAAATAAATAAATAAATAAATAGCTTCTAAATGAGTAGCTATGAAAGTGATATGAATAGACACATAGACAAACTTGTTTTATTAATATAGATAAGATATATGATACATTATAAGATGAGAATAAGTGTGTAAGGTGTGTGTACATTTTAAAATAAGAATAAGCATGTAAGGTGTATGTATGCAAACATATAAATAAATAAGGATGTAAGTAAGTAATAGAGATACTGTATTAAGCTTACAACTACCGGAAATGTTTCCCAAATTTTATAAAAAAGATTCTACACCAGAATTTTTATTTAAAACTAATTAACTTATTTATTTAGCTTATTCTTTTGTGTATTATGTATTTGGTTTAAAGAAATTTGTCCTTTGAATAAATATTTTGAATGTACCTGTCGGAGCCATTGGAGCCCTCTGGTAGGCGGAGGGTTAAGTATGGAATATGTAACATGAAAATAACTCAAAAAAATTAAAAGTTTCTAAGTATAGAGTAATTCCGAGATTTATGCCGCATATTTTTTTTTAATTTGTTTATAAAGTCCCATGGTGGACATAAAATAAAAAAAATCATGACGTGCTGTTTAATGTTAAATATACAACGCGTGTATTGCGACAAAAAAATTCAAAACAAATAATTAATATTTTTTAACAATTTTTTTCTAAAACGTTACATTGCGGCGCGTCACCCGTACATTCAGCATGGCCCCCTGAATACTAGGCCTGAGCGCTGGACCAAAAATGGCGGCTGCTGAAGGCGGATTTCTTTTAGCGTGTGTACGGTCCCTTAAATATTCCTAATAATAATTTTTTGAAGTTTTTTCCGCTTCATTTTTCTGAGAATAAACAAGATAGAGAAATCTTTTATAAAATACTGGTGTCTACATTTAAGGGACCGAACCTACGCTAAAAAAAATCCGCCTTTGGCAGCCGCCATTTTTGTGTCATTTTTGTGTGAGCGCTCAGGCCTAGTATTCAGGGGGCGGTGCATTCAGGCTGAGACGACGCACTTGTGCGCTAGTTATACCGTGCTTGTAATAAGAACAGAATGAAACTATAAATAAAAATATCAAAAAGAATATTCATATTTGGACTATAATTAACGATGTAATAACAAAATGAAATTAAATGAGTACAATGAAACATATTAGTAGATTCAAATTAATAATTGTTTTCCTACTTTCACTACTAAAATTATACTTATATTTTTACATTAAATTTTAATTGTTATTTCAGCAACAACGTAACATCAATGTATTAGAGAGGGAAAAGAAAAAAAGTAAAATCGTGTCTACATAATTTATTTGTTAACCCTTTCGGGACCGGCGGCTTTTATACGAATTTTATTCGGTTGGCGCCATCTCTCTATTCTAAAAAAAAGTAACTACCGCTGTCACCGCCGCCGCCGCCGCCGGTTTTGAATTTTTTGTGACCGGAGGTCTTTCTTCGTTAACATTAAGAAAAATAATGCATACAAAAATATGAAAACCGGTAGTATTATACACAAATGTTTGATAAACACGCTGATGCAGACAGATTTCAGATCGAAGAATTATTTAAAGAGATATTTAATGCTAAAGTTGGACAAAATCGTTCCACTAAAAAAGTTTTATAGGAGCAAAAACTGTTCATAGGAATTTAAACATTTTTAGATCATTTTATGCGTTAGAATTTGCCGGAGTGCAGATTGCATTAATTTTTTTATTTTGACTCATTTTTTCAGGTTTTATTTCTATTTTAAATTCAAATTTTCAGCATTTCTAGAGATATTTTTTACAGATTTCAGAAAATTGTACTAATTTAAACTGTTGCCAACTGTATAAAAAGCGCAAGCAATAATGTTTGCTTCAAATTAAAAATTTATTTACACGTGACTATTATAAACAGGGAAAAACTTTCAAATTAGAATTAAATATTTATGTATAAAAAGCAGGAACTTATTAAAAATTACGTCATAAAAAGTATACACGACACGTGAATTTTAAAAGAGAAAGGATATTGTAAAATAATAAATTCATTAACATGCGTTAGAAGTCTTAGGAGAAATTACGTCATATTTACGTCACATTATAGTTATTACATAAAATGAACACAAAATAATATTGCAAAAAAGTTTAAATTTAGAAATTGCGCTAGACATTTATTTAATATTTTGAGAGGATATTTTCAACTATTTTTGTTAGGAAAGCGCAAATAATATTTCATTGCTAACAAAAGTATTTTCACGCGATTATTTAAAAGAGAAAGAATAGCTTGGTAAAAATTACGTCAGATTAAAAACGATTAATTTAAAATGTCTCATTTAAAAGAACTTTCTTTTCGCTTTGTTAAAAAATACCAGGAGACAAAGACTCTGTTTACTTAATTCCTTTTATATTAGCTTATTTTGAAATGTTGTTACACGTGTCTACGTCATCAAGTTATTTTTATTTCGACGTTTTATTTGTATTTTTATTAATGTTGTACGAATTTATTTGTTCTTTCGTTATTTAAAATAAATATTATGTCAATTTGTATAATTTGGCGATTTATAGAATTTGGCGAAATGGGTCGACGGGATAATCAAGTAGTACCGCAGCGGATTTGGCGTTAAAATTCCCCAATCAAAGAGAAATGAATAGAAATTCGTTTATAGGGAGATCGCCACTGTTTTTTAAATTATAATTCAATCTTTCGAAATCTTTTTAAAGCCGATCAAATTAGCGTGCATTTAGAGCCTGCGGTGTCTGGACGGGGGTTGGCGAGCGTAGCTCGTAGGGGGCCGAGCCCCCTAGTTTTTTAAAAAGAAGTTACCTTTACATAAATAATCTTGAAAATGCTCTAATTAAAGAGAGCAAATATTACTTTTCTTTTTTACTGGTACCAGAAACAAATTTTGTATGCTCTTTATGAAGGTGCTTCTATGCATCTATGGTCCCGAATGGGTTAATAGACCTGTTTTTTCGGCTACAATCTACACAAAAAGTGTCGAAAAAGTACTGTATGTAACTACATTTGACACATGATGCAACGAAGTCAACTATACTTCCTCTTTTTTGGAGAAGTTTTCTAAACATTCCTTGCAAAGAACGTCTGAGTTACGCGTAATTCAATTTTTCTTTGTTATCACCCTGACTTCCATCTTTCTTGCCCTTCTTATTTTACATTTTTCCCTTTTTCTCCTTTGGTTTTAGTAAACTTGATAACATGCCTAGCATGGTTAGTCTGTGCAAAAAGAAAAGGAAAAGTTAATAACACTTAATCATCCAGTACAAAAAAACTGCGGCATGTATACCGGAATTGCAGTGTGCATGTATCCCATTTTGCATGGTGCAGACGTCGGCCATCACAGTTACCTGCCATCGCTAAGGGGAATGGCGTAATCATACACACAGTACTCTATACAAACGCTACACTTAGTTTTGACTTTGAAATTATGCAAGCATTTAGTAATTAGTGTATGAAAAGTATTTAAGAATAACATGTTTAAAAGTTTGGACAGTGAAATCATGCACTTACGTCAAAATAAGGATTGTACTTCTACAAGTAAACATCGAAATGGGATTCACGCTATGCACTGGTTAAAATAATCTCATTGCGCACCCATACATTTGACGACCATCTATCGATAATTACAAGAAATACAAGGGATGCGGCATCTATCCCAGATGAGGCGACTCTCCCGGAGTTACCCTAATCTTAAACGTGCTTACGTGTTAATAAAATTAAGATATAAAGCCAACAAGACAAATGTTTTTTTTTTTCTTGTCTTTTATTTTGTATTTAAGTACGCTATATATATATATATATATACAGTGTGACTTCAGAAATCTGGCAATTTCAAAAATCCGGCATCAAAACCATCTTTTCTCTTCATTTCTTCTTTTACACTTTCAAGCTATGGGAGAAAAAAATAGCAATTCTTTATTAATTAAAAACTTCAAGATCGAAAGTAAAATTTCAAAAAAAGAATATTTAGCTTTTTTTACTTTCTTCTATCTTTACAAGAAGAAAAAAAGTAAAATTTCAAAAAAAGAATATTTAGCTTTTTTTACTTTCTTCTATCTTTACAAGAAGAAAATAGTGGATTCGTGAAAATTTTCGATTTCTGGTTTTCCACGGATTTATATGTTTTAGAATGCCCTGAACACGATTTGACGGTTTTTTGAAAATGTCTGTCTGTCACTCTGTCACTCCATGAGTCTGTATGTGACAAAAATTTTGCGGGCACTCTATCCCAAGAACTAATGCACGGAATTTCACAAAACTTTAGATTCAATTAGACCTTGATATAAACTGGTCCTGATTAGTTTTGGGTGAAAATCGCCCAACAGGTGGCGCTGCTATGCGGCATTTTTCCCGATTTCAGCAATAGCTATACCTCAAGAACTACTGCACGGATTTTCATATAATTTCAGATTCAGTTAGTCCAGGATATAGTTAGCTGCTCATTAGTTTTTGGCGGAAATCGCGCAATAGGTGGCGCTGCTATGCTGCATTATTCATGATTATCGCAATAGCTCTAACTTAAGAAAAAATGCACGAATTTTCATCAAACTTCAGATTCAAATAGTCAATGATATAAATTAATGATTTTTAATTTTTGGTGTAAATCGCCCAACAGGTGGTGCTACTGTGCTGCATTTTTCACGATTTCCGCAATAGCTGTATCTCAAGAACTAATGCATGAATTTTCATCAAGCTTCAGATTTCAGTTTCCTAATATAAATTGGTGCTAAATAGTTTTTGGTGTAAATCGCTCCACTGGTGGCGCTGCTATGTGGAATTTTTTACGATTTCCTTAAAAACTAATGAATTGATTTTTATCAAACTTCAGATTCAGTTAGACGTTATCATAAGTTGTTGATTATTAAATTTTGGTGTAAAGCACCTATCCGGTGGCGCTGATATGCTGCATTTTGCATGATTTGCACGATTTTAGCGATAGTCCTATCTCAAAAACTAATGCACGGAATTTCATGTCTTTAGAATCCTCATGATGAGCTTTGCCATTAGCTTGCCATGGGCTTTGGCATGAGGGGATTATTGCCATTTAATTTTTGCACGTGCCAAAATTAAACACAAAAGTACAGTACTGTACTAGACAATTTTTAAGTATTAAGATGTATGAGATAGAAGAAAGTTTTAGGATTGGTATATCCGACTAGTTTTCATTTGTCAGAGGCAATTATTTTCTGATCAGATTTTCTGGGAGTTACACCGTTGATTAGCAACGGGAACAACTTTCGGGACTACTTTGGCGAATGCATGGCACAACATGTGAATGTGACCAGATGCATGACCGGAACGAATTTTCGACAACGGAGACATCAATGATGAGGAAGAATTCTTAGGCTTTTATATTTCCCGTGAAAAGACCGCAATTTATGAGCCAATTGAACACGCAAAATTTGAAAGTGCACTAAACGCCGAAAAAAGGGATATAGATGATTGGATAATGGCAACAAAAATACATAATTAATATTTTACAACTATTTTTCCTGTACTTTCTACAGAAATGGAGTAGATATAGATGATTGGCTAAGCATTGACGGAAATACATCAGCAACGAAGAATTTAACGGTTAGCGAGATCGCTGACGCTGTGCTAAATAGAACCGCCTATAATGCTAGTAGCAACTTAGACGACGAGGACGAACTACCGGCAGAAGAAAAAGTGCCACTAGAAAAATGCACAAATTTGACTGGGGAATTAATATATGCTTAAGAGAAACAAGACTGTATTTCCGAAATAGACATTCTTCGTTTGTGTAAAATACAAAATAAAAATAAATAAATAAATAAATAAATATAAAATAAATTTGTTTAAGAACGGCCAAAAAAAAATGAAGCAAACAAAGGTAACATCGATGTTTCGGAAATTACAAGAGACGAAATAATTTCACTCTTTATAAGATTTTTGTTTCGGTAACATAGAAAATATCAATTAATGTAAGTTTTTTTTATATTTATTATTTTCTCTTTTTCTTACATAATTATCAATTTTGGTTAAAGGCACCATTAAGCATAAATAAAAAGCATATAGTACTACTTTTGATATTCCTTCAAAAATTCGGCATTGGCTAGGTCTCGATGATGCTGGATATTTGAAGTTATAACCGTATTTGACATTTTTTTTTCATTTGTCAGAGGCGATTATTTTCTGAACAAATTTTCTGCAAGCACTTTTGCACTGTTGCACAGGAACGGCGTGGAGACTAGAACACAAGTTCTTTGGAGTCTCTCTTCTGACGGTGTGCTAATTAGAACCGCCGATAACGCTAGTAACAGCTCCGAAGACGAGGATGAACAACAGGCATAAGAAAAAGTGTCACTAGAAAAATGCATAAATTTGGCTGGAGAATTAATATCTGCTTTAGAGAACAATACTGTATTTCCTAAATAGAGATTCTCCATTTGTATAAAATACAAGAAAATCTTGCTAAAGAACGGCCAAAAAAATTGAGGCAAACAAAATTGACATCGATGTTTCCAAAATTACACGAGAAGAAATAATTTCCCTCTTTATTAGATTTTTTTCTGTAACATAGAAATTATCATTTAATGTAAGTTTATTTTTATATTTAATTTTCTTTTTCTCTTACTTAATTATTACTTAATAATGAATTAAATTATGGCTAAAGGCAACATTAAGAATATAGAACTACTTTTGATATTACTAATTACTACTTTAACATTCCTTCCAAAATCCGGAATTTTCAAAAATCCGGCATAGTCTCGATCCCGATGATGCCGGATTTTTGAAGTTACACTGCACTATAGAAGAACAAAAGCAAAACGAAAAAGTATCACAGGCAAAAACAAACAGATGATCCATCTTCTCTTAAAGATGTTTTTATACATTTTTCCAAATGTTAATGGAGCTTGAATTACGTAATCAAGTGTGAACAAATTGCTTTTTATGTTTCTTAAAATAACAAATCAACAAAAATCCGTTAATGACAGATACAGAACTGGTTTCACATGTTTTCTTCGATCCTGGGGTTTCGTGAATCGTAGAAATAAATTATGTTGGGGGGGGGGGGGGGGGGAATCAGTAGCTTTAGTTACATGAATAGTAATTAATTAAAATCGGAATCTTGTAAAGATTTTCTGATAATACAATGACAAGAAAAAGTAAAATACTAATAACAAAAAATAACAAAGTGAAAGAAAGGCAAGATAAAACAAATCAGCAGATCTGATGATACAAAGAATAAACTGTTATTTATTATTATTATTATTATTATTTTCAGTGCATCGTGGCTAAAAAAAATTAATTAGTTTGGAGAAAAGGGGATATCTGTTTCGTTTTATGGATTCAAAAAGATGCATGTTTCTTAATTATTGGCTTAATTAACATCCATTTTAAACATTTTTACACTTATTTTTACGAACATACAGTAAAGGAAATATTTTATATATCTTTTGTAAAGAAATTATTCACATAAGACAGAAAACATCATGCTGTTAATTAAAATTAACATTTGTTTTTTGTAATTATTATTATTAGTAGTAGTAGAGATACAGACCGAGTTTTCTGAGTTACAGAATTAAGGTGGAAACATTTTTTTTTTTTTTTTTTTTTTATGGAAAATTCATATGTATATATTTTTTTACATTTAATTTATATTTCAGATCGCTCACAAACGAAAAAAAAACTACGTATGAAAAATATCAATCATGTATTCAGCTAAAGTTTTGAAATTTATTAGAAACTATATTTCTCATTAACCGCATGTCAGGAATTAATGCCCGAAGAAATCGTCATCGACTTCGCACTTACAGCAGCTTTTTTTTTAAATCTGATTATTTCAGTGGCTTAAGCGCGTAGTTCGATAACATGTTTCTTAAATGTATGTTTGATTTATATTATTTATTTATTGGTGAAGTTTTAATTTCGCTATGGATATTAACACTGAAATGTTTAAATTGCTTATACCCGATTTTCTTTAAAACAAACTAAATATACAAACCAGAAAAATAATAAGTGAAATACACATGTGAAATAGTTTTAAATAAAAACTCTGCGGTAGAATATTTTTATAAAACTCGAGTAAAATTTCCGGTAGTTTTCGGGTTAAGTGCAAATGAGTTAATCTTTCATAATCAGACAGCACGCCATAGATATAGTTTTTTTTTTAATTCATGCTTCAAAATGACTTTAAAAATCATAAAAAATCAGCTAATTGATATATAGAATTCAAACAAACTGTTTTTGAAAGAAAATTTTTGTTCTCATTCTACGGTGTAAAAATTTAAGTAGTACGAAGTTTAGATGTTTTTTAAAAAATGCTGTAAAAGCAAAAAAAAAATATAGGTCAGGTCCCACCACCGCACCGCTCCCTGAACTCTAGGCCTGAGAGCTGATACAAAAATGGCGGCTGCCGAAGGCGGATTTTTTTCAGCGTATGCACGGTCCCTTAAATATTCGTACAAATATTTTTTTAAAGATTTTTCCGTTTCATTTTTCTAAGATTAAACAAGTCAGAGAAATCTTTTATAAAATACTGGCGTCAACATTTAAGGGATCGTACCTACGTTTAAAAAAATCCGTCTTCGAAAGCTGCCATTTTTGTGTCAGCGCTTAGGCCTAGTATTCAGGGGGCGGTGACCACCGTCAATATGGCGTCAGCGTTACTCAAGGATACGTTTTTGCTTTATTATATAGATTGTGAATACTTCTTTCAACAGCTTTTACTACTTATGCCGTTCTAACTACTACAGCAGGGCTTCAACCACTGTCCCGCGGCTAGCCTCGAGAGAATCTTAAGTGTGTCTCAAAAAAATTAAATCCCATTAACTAATTGCTATCCTTTAATTATTTTACAAGAATCAATTCCCAAATATTACGGGAAATGTCCCTAAACTAGCTGTAGAAAAAATCGGCTTTTCAAGGACAAACGTCCTCTTTTCATTTTCCCTTCGTTGTCATGGCATGAGAGGACGCCACCCCCCTCTCACGTTTTTTTCACTGCACTTCCGCAAAACAAATTTACCCATGCAAGAGTATGAGTTAAGGGGGCTGGTCACTCAGCTTCCGATTTCCCCTCACTAATGTAAAGTATATGGCCATTGGATGCATTCGTATATTTAAAATATCTCCTCGGGAAATTAATACTTTTAACTTCTATTTTTTGTGTACACTTCCTAAAAGATGTCTTTCTTTTTTCTTGGTTCTCAAAATATTTCTAAATTATAGAATTAATTTTATAGGAAGTGTGAAAATCTTGATCACAGTTCGCCCGCTTTTAACACATAAAATATTAAATCAGCATAGATCTTAGAAGAAATGTACACAGAAAAAAGATGTTAAAAATATGAATTTCCCGAGAAGATATTTTAAATATACGAATGCATCAAAAGTCCGTAGACTTAACATTACGGAGGAGAATTCCGAAGCTGAGTGACCAGCCCCCTTAATGTGTTATTCGAAGACTGTTTTTGCGGTAACACCAATCGTGATTTTCTTACGTTAAGAAAAAGCGAACCATTTGTTCCGCTGATTTTATAACACCCGTTTTGTAAGGCTATTTATCGCACCATTGCCTTATATCGCATGGTTTCGTCAAGAAGGTGCTGCCGCCTGGCCGAAACTGGCTCAACTAGTGTCTAGCGGCTTGGCTTCTTTGCTCTAGACCAGTGGTTCCCAACGTGGGGCGCACGCCCCACTGGGGGGCAATTTGACTCTTTAGGGGGGCAATTTCAAATTTGAAGCTCACCTGTTGTCTGATTTCATTTCTGTCAACCTGTTATTCGTTGTCTCTTTTTTTTTTAGAAAAGCAATGTTTTAGACTAAATATAAAAGTAAAACATGCGGAATTTAAAGATAAAATTTTTTGTTGAATTTAAAAAAAGTTTCAAATCAAAATATTAAAATGGAACCTATACCAGGATAGTTATACAAATAATTAAATTAATATAATTGAACTTTGGACAATTCCAAACTTTGGGTGTCCGAACTTTAGACTTTGTACTGTATTTTATGTTCTTAAATGTTTTTACTAGATGGAGAAATGTTTGTCTTTTTATGTAAAGTGATTTCGTTATTACAAATCATAATAGTGTATCATATTTTTTTTTTTCATGATGTACATTTTATAGCTGTTAATGAATAAATTTAAAAAGTTTTGTTTTTTCATCATAAAATAAGTGGGTCCACAGCCAGTGATGCCAGATTGGGGACTTTTTTGTCCGCAGATTGCTAATTGTTACCGCTTTTTTTTAAATAGAAATATTCAGCCTATTTACAAATAGATTAAAAATTCTGAAAAATAACACGAATTATACTATTTTAAAAAAGTGGTGACAATCGAATAATCTGATTTAAAAAAGCACCCAATCTGGTAACATCGTAGCACACGAAAACACTCATGAAAATTATTTTCTGATCGATTTTATTAAAAAAATTAAATAGTAATCGTTCTTGGTTTAGATAAATAATATCACAGAATATTTCATAAAACCACGTAACGAAAATTATTTAATAAATTGAAATGGGAAAACAAATAGACAACGAATAAACATAGAGATTTGGAAAACGGGCGGAAATAATAATTTTTTCTTTTTTAAAAATATATTCATTATGCTTGTAATAACAAGAATAGCATTGAAAGAAACATGAGCTATTGCATAAAATTAATTAATCTTTCAGATATAAAAAAAAATGCATTCCAATGCATTAATTTAAAATAAGTTTCCTTTTTTATTCTGGCATTAGCAAAGGCGAACGCCCAAAGTAAAATGCCAGCTTACATTTAATCTTCTTCTTCATATCCCTATATGAGACATATTTTTTATCTATCTACGTTTTCTCATTAATCGAATGTAGTTGTCCTGTCAGAGCATATTTTGCAATGTCATTAAAAAGTCTTTTAATTAAAAAAATCCTGAAAGCATTCTAAACTTTAACTAAGTTTATTTGATTTTGATTTTATATTAAAATATTTTGTTTCGGGAAAACTAATACTACTATCAATATTTTCATCATTGTTTTTAATTAATTTTAATAAAGAGTAAACATGTAAAATATCCCTACATTAAGCAGGTACTCAAGAATAAAAATATTCCCTCGACCCCTCAACAACAAGAAACATTCAGTCACATTCATTAAAGGGCTCATTTTTAAACGTAAAAGCACACAATTAGTAGACACTGCTATTGAAATTAATTGAAATCGAATAACATTTTTTTCATTTTTCGATAAAAGTACGACATCTTGAATAATAAGGACTGTTGTCTCAGACGACCGGAAATCTGTTGCGTTCGGAAACCCATGTTCAAAACGTCAATTTTCGCAGCATTTTCTGGAAGATCCTTTACCTTTAACGAAAAATAAAAAAAAATATGTTTGATTTCTTAGTTTCTGAATAAGATCTGCCGATTTCGTGCCTTTAACCCATTAACGCCCAGTGTCATCATTTGAGGACGCTAGACTTAATGACAAGAAAGCGCTTTTCACACAAGTAAATACGAGGATAAATATATACTTTATTTCACGAGACAAATTCCTTGGTAAAATAGGATAAAAATTACTCTTCTTTTAAAAGTGGTGGGAAATCCAAAATTTACATTTTAACGAAGATAATAATTTGGGCGTTAATGGGTTAACATAGCTGCCAACCTTCCACTAATCTTCCGTAATGTCTGGATTAATTTAACAGGTTAACCACATTTCGAACCAGAAAATTAATTTCATGAATGCTTACTTATTTAATTCCAGGTTTCTACGTGGCACATATTTATTTTCATTTCTTAAAAAAATTTCGGGTTTGAAACGTATTAAACCAGGGGTCAAATTAACGCAAGTATTACGGAAGATTAGTTTGAGGTTGGCAGCTATGGGTTAATGATAAAACTGATTTCATGAAGGCGTCACAAAGTAGTCAATTCGCATTTAACCCACCGCCCGATGAATAATAGGACTGAGCGCTGACACAAAAATGGCGGCTATCGAAGGCGGATTTTTTAAAAAGTAAGTACGTTCCCTTAAATTTAGACACCAGTATTTTATAAAAGACTAGCAAACCCCGCGGCTTTGCTCGCGTAATATTTGAAATATGCCAAGTGATATTTATATGTCTAATTTTTATCAAAAGGTACTAACTAAATTTTTATTTTATTAAAAGGTAATATTTTATTTTATTAAAAGGTACTTATTACTTTTAGGAATAATTCAAAAATTACTATTTAAAACCCAGTTTGACTAAACATCATTATTACACTGTATTAGGCAGAAATGAGACTTAAATTAATAAAATGAAATAAAACTAAATAAATGATAATTTAGAAAATATTTTGAAACTTTTATGCTCAATTAATACCCTCATTTCAGTATTCATTTGAAGTTTTGATTTTTTTAGAAACCATCTTCTTACATCTTAAAATTAACCATCATGTCGAATTCCAAGTCCTACCACCTCTCTCAACATAAAGAGCTATGTTGAAACAGGAACTGTCACCATTAATTTGCCAACATTAATTTTGAAATCGGTTTGTTATTTCCTAATATTCCACAGAAACGTAATTTAGAAAGCTTTTAAAGGCCTTTTTTAGAACGTTTGTTGTTCCTGTGAACCCCAGGTGGTAGAATCACCGGCATAAAATATAGCCTGTGTAGGATCAGAGACTGTTACCACTGATTCGCAACTATTACTTTTATAATCGGTTTATATTCCCTGAAATTGCATAGAATCGTAATTTAGAACTTTTTTAGAATGCTTTTCACACCTCCCCTTCGCTTCACTCCTTTTTAATTCGAATTTATTTTCGACGTTCCTTCGAGGGCATTTATATTTTATAAGTAACTACCATGTCATATTTAAAGTTTCTAGCCTTTTCAGTATCACAGAAATCGCAATTTAGAAAGTTTTTAGCTCCTGCAACCCTCTGGTGGTAGTGGAACATACATAAAATATAGCTTATGTTTGAGCAGATTCTATCACCAAAATTTGTCATCATTATTTTTTTAATCGGTTTGGTAATTTATAAGTTTGCTTAAAAATTGTAATTTATAACGCTTTTCACTCACTTCATTTTTTTTAAATTTTGAATTTTTTTTCGACTGTTCTTAGAAAGCAGTTGCATCTTGTAAGTAAATACCATGCCATACTTCAAAGTGTTTGACCCCTCAGTTGTGCAAAAAATGCTAATTAGAACATGTTTTGCTTTTGCAACCCTCAGATCGTAGTGACAGCAACATAAAATATAACCTATGTTATAGCAGGGACTGTCACCATTGATTTGCAACCATTACTTTTGAAATAGCTTTGGTATTTCTTTAGATTGAGTAGAAATCGCAATTCAGAACGTTTTTAGGACGCTTTTCGCGCATTTTCACCCCTTTTTAAATTTCCAATTTTTTCGAAACTGTTCTTAAAGATCATTTATAGCTAATAAATATGTTCTTTGCCTAATTTTAAGTTGCTAGCCCCTACCGATCACAAAAATCGAAATTTAGAACGCTTTTTTGCTCCTGCAACGTCTTGGTGATAGTGATACCGACATAAAATAGCGTCTATGGCAGAGGCTGTCAGCATCAATTTCCTACCATTACGTGGTATCATTTTTACACCATTATATTTGAAATCGGTTCAGTACTTCCTGAGATTGCATAGAAATCGCAATGTAGAAAGTTTTTTATAACGCTTTTTGATCATTTTGACCCCCCTTTTAAATTTCGATTTTTTAGGAAATGTCCTTAGAGATCATTGATATCTTATAACTAACTATCATTCCAAATTTCACGATTCTAGGCCCTTCCGTAACGCAAAAGACGCAATTTAGAACGTTTTTTGCTCCTGCACCCCCTTTGGGATAGTGGTACCAACATAAAACATCGCCTATTTTGGAGCAAGGGTTTTCACCATCATTTTGACGCCATTATTTTTTTAGATCGGTTTGGTATTTCCTGAGATTGTGTAGAAACCACCATTAGAACGTTTTTTAGAACGCTTTTCGCGCACTTTCACTCCTTTTAAATTTCGAATTGTTTAAGAACTGTTCTTAGAAATCATTTATATCTAATAAGTAGCTAATATTTCAAATTTCATATTTCTAGGCCCTTCGGTAATGCAAAAATTGGATTTTTAGAAAGTTTTTTGCTCCTGCACCTCCTTTGGGGTAGTGGCACCGACATAAAATATAGCCTATGTTAGAGCAAGGGTTGTCACCGTCATTTTGACACCCTTATTTTGACACCATTATTTTTTAAATTGGTTTGGTATTTCCTGAGATTGTGTAGAAACCACCATTTAGAACGTTTTTTAAAACGATTTTCGCGCATTTTCACCCCTTTCAAATTTCGAATTGCTTAAGAACTGTTCTTAAAAATCCTTTATATCTAATAAGTAGCTAATATTTCTAATTTCATATTTCTAGGCCCTTCAGTAACGCTAAAATCGCATTTTTAGAACGTTTTTTGCTCCTACACCCCCTTTGGGGTAGTGGCACCGACGTAAAACATAGCCTATCTTGGAGCAAGCGTTGTCACCATCATTTTGACACCAATACTTTTTAAATCGGTTCGGTATTTCCTGAGATTGTGTAGAAACTACCATTTAGAACGTTTTTTAGAACATTTTTTGTGCATTTTCAACCCTTTTAAATTTCGAATTGTTTAAGAACTGTTCTTAGACATGATTTATATCTTATAAGTAACTAATATTAAAAATTTCATATTTCTAAGCCCTTCAGTAACACTAAAATCGCATTTTTAGAACGTTTTTTGCTCCTACACCCCCTTTGGGGTAGTGGCACCGACATAAGATATAGCCTATGTTCTAAGTTGGACTAACACCACCATTTTGATCCCATTACTTTTGGAATCGGTTCGGTAGTTCCAGAGCTTATCTCCGACAAATAAACAATTTTTTCTCTTTATAATAGGAGTATAGATAGATTTATCTGACTCGTTTAATCTCAGAAAAATAAACCCGGAAAAACTTAAGAAAGTTATTGGTACGAATATTTAAGGGACAGTACGCACGCTGAAAAATATCCGCCTTCGGCAGCCGCCATTTTTGTGCCAGCGCTCAGGCCTAATATTCAGGGGGCGGTGCTTAACCCCTTAATTATCGCTCCCGTCAATATCACGATCTGAGGTGTCGTTGTCTATTTCTCGCGCCTGTGATATTGCCGAAATGAAGATTTAAAATCGGAAAAACCAGAAAAATTAAACTGGAAAATTATTGGAAATTAAACTAGAAAAATTAAACTCTGATTCGGCTTCGTTTGCACGATCTGTGTTTGAATAAATTGTGGATTCTGGTGAATCAAGCATTTCTGATGAATAAGTTGACTTCAATTGATAGTTAACATTTTATGTATACAGTCGTGAAAAAAAAAAGTAAACACCCGTTACTAGCTCCTCAACAAATTATCTTTGAAGAAAGTTACAGGTACCGAACGATTGGAAATAAAGTCTACTTTTAAATGATGTACATAAAATTTGCTTAGGAGGCCATTTACATATTAAAACGAGCCCAAACTTCCTTTTTTTCAATAGCAATACCCAGTTTTAACAAGATATATCAAATCTTCGGTTCAAACTCCGCCTAGACACCAAATTTCAAGTCATTTGAATGATAAGTTTTTGAACTATAAACATTCAAAATTGAGTGCTTCTAATGTTGAATTACAATTTCATATTTTCATTAGTATCTCCTGAAATTATACTTCTAATGTGCTAATTTTTTGTGTAGCAACAATACTAAAATACCCAAACATAAATACGTTGAATTTGCAATTTTTATAATTTTATGATATAATTATGAAATTAATATTCGAAAAAAACAAGAACTGCAACCTACCATTTTTTTTGATGGATTTAGATTTATTCAGTCCTGCTTTATGGAAATCCAAAATTTCACATTTTTCTTACAAGTAGTTTTAAAATTATGCTTAAAAAACAGCACAATGATCGTTTAAGAGGCCGTTATGATAGAAGTGACTAGATATTTTGAAATTTCGTATGCTATCGATACCAAACTTCAGTTTGGATACAGCCCCTAAAATACGCTCGTTTTAAAATAATTAATTTCTGGGAAACTTATCGTACGAATTGCTTAAAAATTTGTTTTTAGAGTAATTGAAGGGTGTAGAGTTCATTTATGCTGTCAGAATTGTGTATTGCTATTGAAAAAAAACAAAGTTATGGTTCGTTTTAATATGTAGATGCCCCCCTAAGCAAATTTTATATACATCATTTAAAAGTAGACTTTATTACCAATCCTGTGGTGCCAGTAACTTTCTTCCACGATACTTTTTTGCAGAGTAAGTAAGGGGTGTTTACTTTTTTTTCCACGACTGTATATATTATTTGTAAACATTTGTAAAGTAGAAAAAAGTTAAAAAATAGGGATCTTATTTGTATTCATTTGTATGGTGTAAAACAAACATTAACCCTCTCGCTGCGTAATTTTTTAAAAAACAGTTCAAAAATTTCACATTTATTTTATTACTATTTCAAATCTACATATATTTTAGAGTTAAAATATGTGATATTCTTTTGTAAAAGAGTTCTTTTTTTAACGTAGAATTAGACCATACAAAAAAAGATCGCAGAAATCGCGGGTTGCGCAGATTGTACGACTTTTACGTTACCCTTGGAAATCGCGGGATGCGCAGCGAGGGTTAAGGTGCAAAATTTCCGCATGATGGCTTTTCGGCAAGTGTGAATTTGTTCTGTAACATCTTTTTTTTTTTTTCGCCTCAAAAATAGAACTAATTGCATATTTCATATAGAAATCTTATAATTACTCAATTTCTGCTACAAAAAAATAGGTACTTTTTGAAGGCTTTTATAAATATTAAGCGATCCTTAAGGGACTAAGAAAAGCTTTAATTTAAAATAAGTAAATTTCCTCTTTGTTTGTGACATTAGCAAAGAGAACGTCAAAAGAAAAAACTAGTTTACATTTAATTTCCTTATCTGCATTCCTCTATGGCACTTAAAATACTTTTATCTACGTATCTATGTTTTCTCATTAATCAAATGCAGCTATCATGTCAAAGTATGTTTTGAAGCATCATCAAACAGATTTTTTAATTAAAAAAAACATAAAGTGTTCTAAACTTCAACAAAGTAACAGAATATTTTATTTTAATCGTATCTTTTGATTTTGATTAGATAGTTGATATTTTGTTTCGTGAAAATTAATAATAGTATCATATTAAAGCTATTTTTTATCATTGTTTTAATTCATGTTATTAAAGAAAAAACGCGTTGTAAGGAAAAAGAAGCAAGCTTATTGATAGATAGTATATGTAATTTCAATTGACTTATCAAGGTCAGTTTTTGGTCTTTATCTTAGGCCAGTAACTATGGTAGCATCACATTATCTGATTGACAGCTCTACTAGTATATGTAATTTCAATTGACTTATCAAGGCCAGTTTTTGGTCTTTATCTTAGGCCAGTAACTATGGTAGCATCACATTTATCTGATTGACAGCTCTACCTTTTCCTATGACAACAAAGGGTAAAGTGGAGAGGACAAATGTCTTTGAGAAGCCAATTGAAATTACATAAAGTATAGAAACAAAGTTTGTGAAGCTCTTCCGAAGTCCCTATGATTCCGACACGTGTTCCTTTGTCCTAAGAAACCTCAAAAAGCCATAGATTTGCGAAAAATACCATAGATTTAAATAGTGATGAGCATATTAAACAGAGATCGACCGAAAATTCGGTTTCGTTTTCGTTTTCGGCCCAAAATAAAAATGCTGCCAAAAATTCGGTCGGACCGAAATTCGACCGGGACTATCCGTATTCCAAAATAGTTGGATGTGCCAATCCCAAAACTTTCTTCTATCTTATACATCTTAATATTTCTAAAACTAGTTACACATGTCAATACTTCAATATTATTAGTTCAATACTATACCAACTTTGATTTTCATCTTAAATTTCTGCTTCAGTCAATTAAACGGACTAAAAACGAGTTAATCTATATCATGATATTTGTTAAAATTAATTGTTTTTCCTTATTCTGTTGTTATCAGATGTTTGCGAATAGCCTGCTTGCCAGGAAGCGAGTTCCCGCCGCTGCACGAGTCGCCGATGGACAATTGAACTACAAAAAATCAAGAAAAGTATACAAAAATCGTTATCACAGAGCCCCTTTACAGCGCAATATTTCCAAATTCAAGGAGGACCTGTTGACCAAAGCCAAAAACATGCACAAAAAATTTAGTTCAATTGTATGCATAATTTTATACTCTTTTCGATGGTACAATAAAGAAAATAGCACAAACATTGCTATTACAGCACCCCCCTTCCGACAGATTTTTTTTCAAATTCAGGGAGGACTTGCTTGCCATAGCCAGAATCATACACAAAAAATTTAGTTCAGTTCTATGCATAACTTCATATACAGTGGAACCCGGTTAAGACGCTCACGGTTAATACGCGATCCCGCTTAATACGCGAATTTTTTCGGATCCCTTGAACAACGCCCATAAGGCTAATGTAAAAAGATCACGTTTAATACGCGAACGGTTATGACGCGATCCCGCTTAATACGCGATAAATTTTCGGTTCTTTGAGGAAAAAAATCACGCTTAAGACGCGAATTCATTGATCAAGATGCGAATTCCTTCTTTCTTCTCGAGTGTTAACGATTTAGAGGATTTATATTATTCAGATAAAAAACACTGTTTCCGAATGTTATTTTATTTATTTAGCAACAGATTAATTAAGGCGAAAATTACTAATCGGAAATAGTGATAGATGTTTGAATAACAAAAACACCCCGTTAAACTAGCAAAACTGCAATTCTTCTTTGATCCCACCTCCTAACATTCTTTTTCTCTCGCTTCGTGTACGTTTTTACTGTAGTAGAGAGAGATAGACGCATTCAGGTTACTTAGATACGTCAAAAAATTATTATGATTAGAGTTGTTCATACGTGTTGTTAGAGATGTTTTAAATGTACTTTATATGTTTTATAATGCATATTGGCAACAAAAAATGAAACTCGCAAAGATTAAATACGACTGCGATTGGATAATTTTCTTATGTTTACTTTACTTTTTACTATATCAATATTTTATAAGGATAGTTTTTCTTATTATATTGATAATGAAGAACATATTATAATGGTACTCATTATTACAAGTACTAAATATGATTTTAAAAACTGGGTTGTGCTTCAAAGATTTAATATTATTTTTCTTTCTGTGTAAAATAGTGAGTCTAGTAGGAAAATTATTTTTGGTTGCAACGCATTAATCGACAATAAATTCATGTTGAAATCTATATTTATTTTCCGTTGTTATTCCAGTTTGTCCTATAAAAAGAAACAATACGTTAAAGTGGAATACAATTAAATTTCAATCTGAATATATCTGTAAAAGACTCAACTTTCGACCGTAAACGTATAAATGAAGCCCAATTCCTACCACATTATATAAATCACGTTTAATACGCGATCCCGCTTAATACGCGACTTTTGGCCGCTCCCTTGAAACGCGTCTTAACCGGGTTCCACTGTACTTTTCAAGGGTATACAGATTCAGCCGAATCTGTACCATCTGTACCAGCTGTCTGTCACACAGCTGAAAGTCGCTATGCTTGTTGGCTACCAGTATTTTAGAACGGAAAAATGTGACTTATTTTATCGGAGATATCTCATCAATTGAATAAGGCGAAGCAAACTTTTCGAAAATAACGGTGGCCAACAAGCATAGTGATTTTCAGCTGTGTGACAGACATGACAAGTTTTTATGTAATTAGCCCTTAAAGACAACAATTTGAATTTTAGTTGTTTTTTTAATTACTAAACTCAAAGTTCCACCTATTTGGTGGGTACGTATTTTTTTAGTACCAGAACATTTAGTCGAAATCTTTATCTTGCGTTACCGTAATATTATTTTATTTAATAGGGTGAAAAATGCTATACAAAATTACTGGTATTAAAATTTAAGATATCATTACATCTTTTTCCACAAACGTCCTTTACAGAAACTTTAATCTTTTATCACCGGTTTTTCAAAATAGAAATTTTTTCCTAATTTAATCGCAAATAAGCTTTGATAAAGTAAAGCAAAATTTTCAGTTAAAAATTACTAGTAGCAGAGTTGCCAAGTCTCCGGCTTTTTGCACAATACTGTTATCTTAGAGAAAATCTGGTTCTTTTAAATCGCCCAAATGTTCTAATTAAATAAAACGAAATTTTCTGTATTAAAATACTGTTATCCAAAAAGTCGGAGACTTGGAAGCTCTGCTAGTAGGAATTATCAAGGATTCAGAGCAGTTTATACTGGCTTCTTTCCTCCACTTTGCTTTTCCTGCATTACTACTTTTCTCTACTCCTGTACTAAAAATGTACTATAGTCCGTCTCAAAAGTTTATGCACTCTTCAAATATAGTTTAAAATGATTGTAGAAGAAAATATATGATGCCAATTTACGATAAATACTCGACATTTAATCAAAATCAAATAAAATAAGCAGTTTTTGTTGGTTAAAATAAAAATTACAAACAATTTTTATTTAATTTACTTTTTTTTTTTTGAAGAAACACTGTCTCAAAAGTTTAAGCACTTTATGCAATTTTTTTTAGAAACATGGGATTGGACGGGTGTTAACATGGAACTATTAATAAAGAGGAACTGACATATCCTTAAAATAGTGAAGCTTCAACTGTAACCGCTAGCAAAGGGGTTGTTTATCGACGGTGGAAACTCCCACCAGAAGGTTTATATAGATATTTTAAACTTATTTAAACGCCTTATTTTTACAAAATTTCAGTCATAAATAGTGGAAGAAACAATTTTTCATTTTTACTGGTAGGAGTTTTCTTTGGTGGTAGTTAGGCCCTGAGTTTCCGCCATATTGTGACAACCATGGATACAAACCGACAGTTTTATAAGGCATACTGACACCGGTAAAAACAAATAGAAATTTTTATGACATTTTTGAAAAAAAATTCCATGAATAAGACGCTTCTTTAAGACGAAATCTTCTATTCAATTTTACTGGTGAGATGCTTGACCTATCGGTAATCAAAAACTGAAGAACCGATTTCAAAAAAGCAGTCGCCATATTGTGACAACCTCCTCAGTTACTTCACTCGCAACTGGTAGACAATACACTATATGTCTCCTCCTTTTTATTCATAACTCCATTGGTGTTAATGAGGTCCTGTGACGTCGTTTTCCAACTTTATAGAAATATAAAAGTGAAAAAATCATTTCCACTCGTTTTAAAAATGCCGAAGTGTGAAAAATTGACAAAAGGTGAGATTTTAAAAGTCTTTAAATTGAAATCACAAAATAAAACTGTTTCTCAAATTGTAAAAACTTTAAATTTATCAAAGCGAGGTATCTATATCAAGTACTCTCTAGCAATGATAATTTCTACAGGAAAACAAGATGTAGACGACCATGTATGACGTTTGTTGAGACGGATCGGAGGATATATAGATTCGTGTTTCGATAAAATATGCCCATACATCAGGAAATTGAAAATAATCTCGTGGTGAAGGTGTCCAAAGTTATTTACATAGGCTTATTGAAGAATGTGATTACATCATACTAAAGAAAATGGCTTGCAAACCATGTCTCAAACTACACCACTAACAGGCAAGAATGAACTGGGCTAAAAACACATCTCCTTTACTGCGGGAGACAAGAGGCTTACTCTTTTATTCAATGATGAGAAAAAAATTGAACATAGATTGCCCTGATAGGTGGGACATGTGTGGACATGATCTGCGAAAGGAACCAAGGAGTTTTTTCAACAGGCAGAAAGGCGGTAAGCCTGTTTTTTTTTTCGGGGGTGGGGGGGGAGGGCCTTCCGGCTTCAACAGCCTGACCTCTCAGGATTTCCTAAAAAGAAGACAAAAATTCCAAGAGACGCTGAACCAACATTTCCTTCCACTCGGTGATATTTTTGGGGTGGGTGAATGAGGGTGTGGAGGGTCCTGAATAGATCTTTGAACAAGGTAATGCCTCAATCCACATAAGACATACTCAGGGTCCGACAAACCCCGGGCGACTAAAAAATTCCTCTTGACAACTAACTGTTTTACCTACTTATTAATTTTAATTTTTTTCCCTTAACCAAAAAAATTCCATGTGCGAAAATATCTATTTTTAATAGCGCGATTATTTGCAGTGGAACAAAATGCACCATACCGGCGCAGCAACTCTCCCTAATTTTTCAGAAATCAGAATTTTTGCTAAGCCAAACTAAAGTGCATGTTAAAGAGCACTGCTTAGATTAGACAACTTTAACCCCTTGAGGGGCAGTGGTATGTCTATGAAACCACTTAATTTTAATTCACAAATGCCACATTGGCAACAGAGTTTAATTTAAAAAAATTCTGTTTATTGTATGTGTGAAATATAGCTTTTTCTTATTTATAAATAAGTATGCTTTTAAATTCCGGTGTCATTAATTAATTTCAATACTTTACCAATGGAATTGCTTTGCCCCTGAAAGGGTTAAAAATACTTCAGCAGAAAATGAAAAAAAAAATTAATGATGTTTCATTGAGTGGAGTGTACCAAAATGTGCAGTTGTCAGATATATATCACAAAAATGACAAATGAACAAATGGTATTTTAAATCAAAATCTCAAAGGCATTGGTAATTTATGTATATAATTTCTTGTTGGGAATTAAAGTTAAGGATATTAATTTGTCTACTGTTTTAATGTTTAATTTCATAGTTTGTTCTATTTAATTTTTACAATGTAAAAGTGTTATTATCTTAAAATATTTGCTCAGTTTGATTTTTTTATTGAATAGTTGAATAGTTAACTTGTTCGCCGCAAAATGACACATAGATCACTCAAAAATAGCCGAATACGATTCTGAGTAGTCAGTGTTCCATTTTGCAGTGAATGCGTTAATGTCAGAGAAATGATTCTTCAAGCTGGCTCCTAAGACTTTTTCCTGGCGCCTAAGAATTTTCAACTTTTGTCACTCCCTGAACATACTACATAACCGTGGCTTTCACGGAAAATAAAATTAAAATTCTTGACTCGCCAGCTTTATGTCCTGGCATAAACCCGATTGATAGTGACTATGGCATTTTAACCCGTCAGGTTTACAGCAATGGAAAACAGTTATGACTCTCTTGAATAATTCAATGCGGCCATACAGAAAGTATGATACGTTTTACCTCCAGAAACACTACGAAAACTAATAATTTCGATGGCGTTAATAATTTCGTGTTTATTTGAACTAATCTGAAATCGGAAAAATTATTTGTATATAACAGTTTAGTAAAAATGATAAATGTAGTGGTTTTTGCTATTGTGCATAAACTTTTGAGACAGTTTTGTTTGAACTTATTTTAAAATATATTTTTTGCAAATATGTAATTTATTTTTTTTCTACTTCAGATATCATTTATATAAATGAAATTGCGAAATCCACAAATAAAAAAAAGTTCTTTATTTTAGCATTTTATGCTTGTACTTAAACTTTAGAGACGGACTATATTACTCCCGTCCTAAAGGAGTTAAAGGTGGACAGATGCTTTTTTAAAATTCTATAGTAAGAGTTATTGAATTTATTCTGGTAGGAGATTTTCTGAGAAGTTGGAAACTTCTTTAATATGCCTCTTTGTTTTATATGTTACTGATGTTGCCGGTTGTTCCGTATGTTATCGATAGATGGCGCTGTGCTGTCTCCAACTGTGAGAATGCTTAAAATAAAATATAAAAAAGATCAAAATTCACTCAGTTTTTCTACTTCATTCTGTTTACTTGTTGAAACGCTCCCCCTCCCCCCCCCCCCCTCCAAAAAAAAGGTTTACCTTTTGAAGGTTATTTTGAGCATTATTACTGTAAGGCAGTGCATCGCTATCTATCATGATACTTGGAACTATAATAACTACTGATTTAGTAAAGAATTTCATCACTTCTCTTCGTACGATAACTTCAATAACCGTCACCGTTTACGTTTCATCATTAGACCATTTAGGTTACCCTGTAAACGGCAATAATAGGTATCTTAATCATGAAATAGCCTTATTCTGATATGGCACACAATAAGTTAATTAGTTTGGCACAAAAGCTTCATGCTAGAATTTTTTTTATCGATTTAACTTTCTCGTTAATAAAATAAATCGATAGTTACAATACACTTCGCGTAGTGAATCCAGGCAAAAGTGTGCTTTATGCTGCTAAAATAACAAAAAAATTTACATCCGGGACGCAACAAATATTTTAGATGCCCGCTTGTTTCCAAAAATCTCGTTTGTCATAAAAATTAATTTTCTCATGGGTGTTAAAGAGAAATCAATACTTATAATTAAGTGAGAAGTTATCAATTACACCCGGAATTCCGTAATGACCTTTTTAGGGAAAAAAGGTTGCGGGAAAAAAAGGAAAATTTACGATAAGTAAATCAACAGTTTCCGGGTGATATATGCAGTAATAGGATGTTTGTTTTTTCTTCAGTGTAATTTTGTTATCGCAAATCTCATATTAGCAAAAATTGAGTGTATATTTTATTTAATAGATAAGACGAGGAACCTACAGACGTGTGAAAATTATTAGAATAATTGTGAAATTTACATTAAAATCTTGTTATATTAAAGAAATAATAGACTTTAAAAATATTGATACATTTAATATTTAGTGTGCATCCCCTTGTTTTTTATTAAAGATTCGATACGTCTTGGCATACTTTGTATGAGTTTTTGGCAATTAATTTATATTTCATTGGCATGATGCCAAATTTGGATGAGTTTTCCTATCAGAACGTTCTTGTTTGTGATTTTGATGTTGCATTTCTTTAATTTAATTAAAGAAAACACTTCTATGGCCTGGAAACAGTCCAGATATGAACCCCATAGAGAACCTTTGGGTCATTGTAAAGAAAAAAATAAAGAAATGCAACATCACAAACAAGACTGGTCTGATAGAAAGACTCATCCAAATTTGGCATCATGACAACGAAATACAAATTAATTGCCAAAAACTCATACAAAGTATGCCAAGACAAGTATGTCATCATTTCTTTAATAAAAAACAAGGGGATGCACACTAAATATTAAATGTATCAATATCTTTTAAATATTTCATTAATATAACAAGTTTTTAATGTAAATTTCCCAATTATTCTAATAATTTTCACACATCTGCACATTTTCTTTTCTTTACTTTAACTTGAATCTTTTATTTTAATTAATTTTACTGCTTTATTCATTTGAATAAAACTCTAAGTTTTACTTGCTTCTGTCCACAGGGTGATTCAAAATTCATGGTACAAAGCTTAAGGGCTGGTACAGGACATGGTAACAATCATTTATTGTATAGGAATGTATGGGCGCAAGTGACGCGTTGAGGTACAAATACCAAGGTGCCAATGTGGCCCCCTTTTTTTCAAAAATTCTCATTCATACCAGAAAATTCCAATACTTTTCTTATATCCTTTTCTTTACTTAAGAACGGGAACAGGTGAGCATTTCATGATTATATAAAGAAAACATTCGTTGAAAATTTCCGATGTGAAATCGAAATTTTTGAATTTTAAAAAAAAATCCATTCCTATTTCATTTATTTCCTGTGTTTGACAGATTTGCAAGTTTTGCGGTTTTTTTTTTTTTTAATTCAAAAATTTCTATTTCATACCGAAAATTTTCAAAGAAGATATTTTTCTTTATGTAATCATGCTGAACAGTGCTGAACAGTGGAGCAGCGTTAAGGGGTTTCCTAGTTGTCAGGCAACTTAACACCCAGGCTGTAGATATGATGTCTTACAAATTAATGAGCCATTGGGAAAAAGAGAAGGTGTAGTTGTTTAAAGCTACATCATAAATGAAAAAAAATTAAAGATAAATGCTTTAATTATAGAGATAAAAAAGTTAAAGTTAAGTTTGAGAACTTGAAAGAAAGTTAAAGTTATATTTAAATATAAATGTCTGTCTTAAATAAAGAAAATAATAGCATAGGAATTTTCTGATATGAATGAGAAATTTGGAAATTAAAAAAAAGGGCCAAATTGGCACCCTCGTGTTTGTACTTCAACTTAGTGTGTGTACAACTACTTGTCACTTGCGCCTATACATTCTTATACAATAAATGATTGTTACAGTCTCCTGTACCAACCCTTAAAGTTTGTACCATGAATTTAGAATCACCATTGCCTTCATGAAAAAATTTACTTCCGGTTATTGATTGATTTACACGTTCAGGGTTTCCTGCATACGATTCGAATAATTTTGGACTATGTTTGTCTATTTGTTATGTGTTACAAAAGTTTTTGTGAGCATGTAATTCCAGAACCAATGCGTAGAATTACAATAATGTAAAATAGCTGAAGAGAAAATGGCAGTGTAACACGAAATAGCTTTTGATAGCGCATGCTTCATGAGAGCAAAAGCTCCTTGTTTCATCCCGTTGCTACATACCAAAATGTCGATGTTACTTATACAGTGGGCCTTAAAAGATCTTATTTATTGCTGCTACCTTCCAACCCAGCAGTTAATATAAATTGTTAATAGAATTCTCAACAGATGACGATATGTGTTAATATTTCATACCAAAGATTTATTTATCATTTGAGCACTTTCACAGTGGTATTGCTAAAATGGCCTTTGTCAATTTTAAAAAATTAAAAGGCCTAGAGAAGTCCAAAGATAGATTTTTTACAAAGACAACTTCGTATACATTACAATTTTGTATTAGAAAATTGACAATATTTATGAGAAGTATGTCATTTTCTGCTTGTTACTTATATGAAATAAATACCTTTCAGACAATAATTTTTAGGGTTTCGTTCATCTCACGAAACCCTTATAGTATCGCTTCTCTGTCTATGTCCGTCACAGCCAGGGACCGATTTACAAATTTCGGGGCCCTGGGCACAGATGCTTACGGGGCCCCCCCTTGCACCGATGCTTACAGGGGATTGCATAATATATATATATATATATATATATTGAAAAGGGTATTTATTAGGATAATGGACTACTAATGACTTTAAGCACTTGAGAGGCGGTGGGATATATAGCAACCCACATACTTTTAATGAATATTAGCACCAGAAACTTTCAATTAAATTTTACTTTTTTAACTTTGGCGGAAAAAAAGTTAAAAAATTACTTTTCCCCCTTTTGAGGTCCCAAATAATCTGACTAGTTCAGGAACAGGATTAAATAAGAAATAAAAATACAATTTATTTTTAAAGTGACAAAGATGAAAGAAAATATCCACTATAATAAAGTAATTAAAAACAGATCTTTCAGACAAAATATACGATGTTATAAAAATACAATACGAACACAATAGAATGTAGAATGAAATGTAAAATTCCATTAGATGTACAACTTACATCAGATTTTAGACAATAATTTTTAAAAATTCAGCAGCATTTGGGGGCCCGACTGCCCTGTGGTCCTGGACGGCCTGTGACCCGAATGCCCTGCCGTAAATTAGGCACTGGTCACAGCCTCGTACTCGGAAACTATTTAAGTTACAGACTTGATTTTTTTTTTTTTTTGGAACAGATGCCGTATCTTCCCTCCGCCGTTGTTGTTTTGAACCGTTTGGCGATTTTTTGTTGGCGTGTTGGCGTTTTGACGGTGGTTATGGATATGGCAACCTCGATATGTTGAATCCCGTGTGACGTGTTGTTGTGACGTGTCGTTCTGGCAACCGAGAAGTTCATGTTGGAATATTGTGAATGTATTTTGATATCGTGTTGTATAGTTCTGCCTTTTTATTTTTATGTGAAATTTATTGAATGTATTTGATTGACTATGTTTTCTGTAGTCCGTTTAAACGCTGTTGCTGAAATAATTAGGAAATATGAGGAAATTTTGACAAGAAAAGAAGGTTTGTTTATAGTTTGTGAATACGTATTGATAAGCCTATTTTGGAAAATGTCGGCGATGATATTTCGAGCTGGATCTTTCAAGAAAGCAGATATCTGTTAAGGTATGTTGATAATTTTATGTATATTTTACTGCTTTTGAGTTTTTTACATTTTGAGATTCCTAGAAAGCGAGAACTGCTGAATTTTGAGAATGCTACATCTCGAGAAGTGCTGAATGCAGTGATGTTTTTTTTTTTTCGGAAAATCTGCGCGAAGCGCACATACAACGATTACTGGTTGCCATTTTAGCGAATTTTGTTTTTTATGTGTATTTTGCTGCTTTAAAAGTTTTTTACATTTTGAGATTGCTAGAAAGCGAGAACTGCTGAATTTTGAGAATGCTACACCTCGAGAAGTGCTGAATGCAGTGATGTTTTTTTTTTTCGGAAAATGTGCGCGAAGCGCACATACAAGGATTACTGGTTGCCATTTTAGCGAATTTTGTTTATTATTTACATTTTATTTTTGTTAAGCCAAACGTGCGTATAAACCGGTGCTTGGCGGCATTTACTACTTGGCGGAAAAAGGGTTTTCACGCCAAGAAAATTCCAAGATGGCGGCCGGGGGGAACTTATGACATGTGTTCCTTTTTTTTTTTTTTTTTTAAGATATGGTTTAATACCTTTGTCATATTCAAAATCATAAAATTTTGAAAAAGTCTTACATTATTTTAATTAAATGAGTTCGTTCTTTTTCGATTTCAAAACATAATCTTAATATCAGCATTTTTCGCTGAATGTCCATAGTGTAGTGGTAAACCATTCGTATTTCACGCAGACGATTGTGGGTTCAAATCTCTCAGATGGAACTTTAAAATTTTGATTTTTATTATTATTATTATACTTTTTTTTAGATGGATTTATAAGAAAATTCCATTTTTGGCCATTTTAAAAGCTTATTTTATTTTTTGGCGCAGTGGGAATTTGTATAATCTCTTTTTTTTCAGACAGAGAAAATCTGGAATTTCAATCTAGAACCAATATTTTTGTTTGCTGCTGCCGTCTACTGCCTATTTTTGAAATAATAGGGCAGCATTTTTCATCTTGTCATTAGAAGAATTATTCAGTAAGTGAAAGGTTTTTTTTCTTTTTTATTTCGAATTTTAATAAATGTTAACATCCTTTTTTGGCGCCATCTAGTGAGTGTTTGGAAAGTCAAACAATTAATATGTATTTTCTCCGAATTATTTGAGCATTTTAAATATGTTTTAAACAGTCTTTTGCTTTTAAAAATTTTATATTTTATTTATACCTGCACTATTTTTTTAATGCTGAATTTAAAAATATTCGGATTTTTTTAATTTTATTTAAATAATTTTTCTTGAATGTTTTTAATTAAATTTTAAAATATTTTTCTAATTATTTTAAAATTAAATGTAATGGTGCTGCCATTTATGTAACCCTTCAATATATATAAATTAACAATTTTGATTTATTAATTTAAGGATAAAGCTTTTTAAAAGAGATATTAATCGAAACCCTCTATGCGATCTGCGATCATACTTACCCATTTTTATGTTCTAAATTTTTTTAATTGTTTTTTACATGCTTCAAAGGATGTATTCCAACATGCATCTGAATAATCAAATAGGCGTTGTTCAGTGTTGTAAAGTGTTAGATATTTTTTCCTGCAAGCCGGACAAATTTGCTATGGAAAGAGAAGCAATCTAACAAATTCAAAGTGTCTAACAAGTTGAAAACTATGCTATACTTAAACCAAAATTTTGATTTCAATTAATAATTTTCCCTCTGTTGGTTTTACGCTTAGTTACCAATGTGATAATTCAAGTACTTAATATTCAATTAATAAAATATTTTAAATTTTTTGTGTAAAAATTACATTGTTTTTGAGATGTGCAGTTTCTTGTACTATATTTCATTTTTACTTTGTTTTTAAATTTAAAAAAAACTTTGGTTATCACAGATCGTATTATTTTTGTACAGACAGACTGTTAAAGAAATAACTTTTATTGCTTGTATATTCTTAAAAACAAACATTAACCAGACCGTTTTATTATGTCTTTTTATAATGGCATATGCATTATAAAATGAATTATACAACAACAACAAAAAAAAAACATATTAAATAACAAAAGATTTTTTCTGTTCGACCTATCTTTAAGAAGAAAAAATGCTGGAATAACAGTTATAATTAAAAATTTCGTGTAATAGCATCTGATTATTATTAATTAATGGTAACTATAACCGTCAATGTAATTATATAGGCAATATAAATTTGTAAAAATACACTATGAAAATGCAATATGCGTTTTTTCATGCATATAATATGCATATATTTCTCTTTGTACAACTAACTGATTGCTTTACATAATCCTTTAGCAGCAATAAAGCATTAGTCTTGTATCATGTAGTTACTACATTAATTAAAAATAACAAATAAACGACAATAACATACACAGATTCATTTGTTTTTAACATTTTGGCAGTCTGTAAAAAAATATCCAATTCATTATCAACGCAAAAAGAAAAGTCAATAACTAAAGCTACATGAAAAGTAATTAATTAGAACCGGAATCCCATAATGACCCTTTTAGGATAAAATTGATGGGATAAAAATAACAAAAATTTGCGATAACCAAATCAACAGTTTTCCGATAGCTAAAAAGAGCAAAAGGTTATTCATTTTTATTTTGGTGTATCTTTTAGCCAAAGAATATCGTAATTTTAATTAATGCTGTTTCAAAGTGAATATTTATTTTATTTAATGGATAAAATAACAGCCTTGTGCTTGTTATTTATTAAGATTTAAAAGTTGTTTAACAACTAGTTTTAGTAATTTTTATTTGCTTTAATGAACACGCTATGGAAGGAATAAAAAAATAAATCATAATGGTTCCGCTAGGGCATGCGGTATGTAATTGATGTTAATTACAATTAACGCTAAATTTTTATTTGTTTTTTTTTTTCTTTTTGTCGTTAAGGGTGAAATATAATACCGAAAATATGTTTTAAAAAATGTGAAAATATTTCATAAAGTTCTTTTGTTTTAATTAAAGAGATAACGAGTTATTATGTTTTACAAAATTCATTAAAGAAACAATTTTATGTTGGGCGTTATGTTTCATGTGAATATTGTTTTCTCTTCTTTAGACAAATTATATCAATTTTGCAGGGAGGAAATGTAGCATAATTTAATAACACGATGCAGTTTTTCTGAAGAATAGCATCCATTATTTTTAAAACTTTTTATGTTTCAAATGTTATGTTTGTGTCTTTGATTTGACTAATTATTTTTATAGTTTTTACGAAAAACTAATTACTATTTTGTAAATACATGCAATGTTATAACTTATTACAGAAAAAAAGTCATACAGTGATTTTTTTTAGAGGGGGGGGGGGGTAAAAAATATATAGATTCGAAACTTTCATTTTTAAGTAATTTTTACCCCTTCTACTTTTTAAAAATTACTTAGACAGATATTGAGAAATAGTTATCATGTGTGTTTGTTTATACTCATAAAACCCTTTTCCAAATACTGTAGACACAGTGCCTAGAAATATATAGAGTGGAAATCGCGAATATCGGTATTGCTTTAGAATGTATCCAAAAAAAATTGCATTTTCTTAAGCGACGCTGCCATCGAATTTATTGCTTGAAAGTGTAAAAAGTAAGCGTTAGTAACAGCGTATAATAGAAATATATGGTGCGAAATGCATTTAAAAGGTTATGGCATTAAGTATGAAATGTCCTATTTGTAAGCAGTTTTTTTTTTTTTTTTTTTTTTTTTTTTTAAGAAATTTCGAATTTTTGAATTCTTACCAGAAAATTTTAATAATTAAAACACTTTCTCAATGGACTCTATTCAGGTGACGTCATACGCCAGAACTGCGAGGCTAACGAGAAAGACAGGCTACCGCGGTCGGTTGGATTGATCTTTTTTTACAGACCGCTGGAGTCACGTGATGCTCGAATGCACCAATGAAGTTGTGCGAAAAGAGCATCACGTGACTCCACCGGTCTGTAAAAAAAGAAGAATCGGACCCACCGCGGTAGCCTGTCTTTCTCGTTAGCCTCGCCAGAACTGGCGGTATGATGATCTGTTATTCTAGTTACTGCACCGGCAGAATACTAGTATGCGCAGGCGCAAACACCGCTAGCAGACGACTTTAGCCTTGACCCAGGTTGAGTGCATATATTTTAACTGAAAATTTGCAAACTTGGGGAATTTTCTCGCACACAGAACAACATTTTGAATTTAGATTACAATACATTAAGTATATGCTGCTGCATCAAAGAATTTTTGTGCGGTATTTTTAACAAACAAGCATTAATAACTCACACTCCATAGACTGCTATGCTAAGCACCGCCAGTAAATACCGCCAGCAGACGAATTATAGCCTCGACCTCAGGTCGCGTGCATAAGGTCCATTGAATCGTTGTACAATGTTTGCGATAGAACTACCAGACTACCAGATGCCGTTGCGATCGTCATTTATCGTTCTGCGTGGTTCAACATTAATGGAATACAATTTTTTATCCTTTTTTGGTTGGCCGATTTCAACACTATAGCTAAAGTTAAGTGGGTTTCAGAAACTTGCTCTAGTCGGAAATCTTGATCCCGGTCTATCCCTTCAAAAAACTCCAAGTTAAGTGACTTATCTATCTTATCTGAACGTAATATAAGACACAAAAACTTTTTGGCGTTTGTCTGTATGTCTTGCGTTAACTGATGCCAAAAAACATCCAATTATATCTTGAAAATTGGTAGATATCATGGAGCTATGAATAGAGAGAAGTCCACATAGCAATCTTCTTCTGTGGAAAGCTCTGATGCCGAAAAGCGAGTTATTTTCCCCTCTACTGCGTCCGCCATATTAGACTTTGACTGATAGCAGTTCAATCAACAGTCTCCAGTGCAAAACACGGCAGAAATGGTGGACGCGGGAAGGGGGTAGCAACGGCATCAAATGACGTCATTTAGGACTCCTCCATCTATTGGATCTTCCTTGGTAGATATGTCAGTGAGGTATCCGGATTTAGTTGTATAGCTTTTGGTTAAATTTGATTAATTCGTTAGGAAAACACAGAACTTATTTTTGAGGAATTTTCAAATTTATTTTCATTAATTAAAGAGAAAATGGCACACTTAAGTTATTGAATTAATACAATTGGATTCTAAATTTTCATGCAAGATCTTAAATTAATCCCCTCGGTTTGAAACCTTATCAGTAACAGTTGCCAGATGTTTAAAATTAACTGTGTAAGGTTTAAATCGCGCAAATAAATTACGTATAGGGTACATACTCAGATTGGAAGAGTTTGTCCAAATTATGGCGACCCAAGTTGTAGAACGTGGCGATACTCGCTCGGTCGAGTTCGCTTAGATGTAGCGTGCCTCTATGTGAGAGTGGCGACATGCGATGTTCAGACCGCGACCAAAGACATACATGACCAGTTCATGACTTTTAAAACGTCACACAAATGGACTTTACCCACGAATGGCAACCGCTACGCCTCTGCGGGAATTCTCCGCCCCCCTCCCCTCCCCCCGAAAAAGACTGTTTATTGGACGAAGGGGAAGCACTGTTAACATGTTTTTCCCGCATATTGTTGTTTTTCTCCTGTTTACCCGCGGCTGACGTTACATGGGTAAAATCCATTAGATCATCTTTACTCGGCGATTGGCACAAAACAATGGGCGCTGTGATTTTTGCCAATTACTGCGTAAAGATGGTCCCTGCGACATTTTAAACGTCACGAACTGATCTTATGTGTCGTTGGTCTCGCTCAAACTGTGCTTAGAGATAGGCATTTGTCCGAACTATAACAAACCTAGACTATAGCGCCTAGAATATATAGTGTGGAAATTGGCTATCCCTGCAATACTTAAAAAAGTGCTAAAATATTGTACAACGATGCTGCTGAAATATACAGATCGCAACGACATCTGCAGGATATTTTCTAGAGTTGCAAGATATTGCTAGTCTATACAATGTAATACGAAAATCCCGCAGATGTCGCTGCGATCGACACTTGGGATTTTAGCAGTATCGTCGCACATTTAATTAGAGTTGCAAAAAACCGGCAGATTTTTAGGGGTGGGAATAAACCCGGGAATTTTGGGGAATAAACCCGGAATTTTGGGGAATATTGGAAATTTTGAAGGAGTTTTGAAAGTAAACAAAGCCAATCATTTTTTCAATTTGAAATTTTTATTTTAAAGAAATTTCAGTTACCGTTCAGAGAAGTGAGCTCTAAGTTTTTATAATTACTTAAAACTGATTTTCTTTACATTAAGAGCGGTTGAAAAATAGTGATGATTGAAATGTTTCTTTAAAAATTAAAATTATTTAATTTCGTTTTGCTGTTATATCTACTATTGAGGCATATTTGTTTTCTTGTTAATTATATTGTATTTTTTCATTGATTTCTCTCCCCTTTGTTTATTTTATTTTTTGTTTACATTGGATAATTTGGCGAAATGTTTATTTTCATATCAAACAAGATGAATCTGTCATCTAGCTCTCTCACTTTCTACTTATCAACTGTTAAAATATTAAATTACTTATGATATTTTAATAACTCTTACTTAATATTTCTGCAGCTATAAATCTATTTCGTTAGTTTTCATGTAAACTGTGCTATTTTTCTATAGCTATTTTATTTGTTTCATTTGCTAAATTTTTATTTTCTAAAAAAATATATTGCTTAGTACTTACATTGACAAAAATTGAAATAAGTAAAAAAAATAATAAATAAAAAAATTCCATTCTTAAAATTCTCTGAAAACTCCCGGGAATTTTCAAAATTTCCCTCCCAAAAAACCCGGTTTATTCCCGGGAATAAACCCGGTTTTTTTCCACCCTTTGCAACTCTACATTTAATACGTTCACGTCGGCGCGGTGGGTCACACTCGACTGTCTCGGAGCTGCCAAGTCTCCGGCTTTTTGGATACCAGTATTTTAATACAGAAAATGTTGTTTCATTTAATTAGAACAATTGGGCGATTTAAAGGAACAACTTTCTAAAATAATAGTGGTGTGCAAAAAGCCGGAGACTTGACAACTCTGAGACAGTCTAGTGTGACCCACCGCGCCGGCGTGAACGTGTTAAGGGATACAAATTTTTAGCGTGTTTGGATAGCATATTTCCACACTGGGTATTCTAGACGCTGTACCTACACTGTTAAAAATATCGTAAAAAATTACCTCTGTTTTTAAAGGCTATTTATTTTCTAACCAATGAGAACACGCCATAATCGTTTATGAAGCGTTCTCATTCGTCAGAAAATAGATAGCCTTTAAAAAAAAGAGGTAATTTTTCTCGATATTTTTAACATCTCTATTCCAGAACTTGGCGATACTCACCTGGGGAAGTTCGATTATACCATAGATTAACATTCAAGATGGGACATTTCCATAGAGCGTAATGGTAATACGATTGCGATGGTAGCGCCTTTAGTGACAATGGGGAAGAAACTCCACATCCTTGTAAAATTTTTATCATCGAGCATCTACCTTATTCTGATCTTTCTTTTTTAATGTTTCATGTTTACGTTTTCAATAGAATCTTACACCGATACATGAACACAGAATAGATATTCTATTTTATGTATCTAATATCTATTCTATGTTCATGCACGGATATAAGCTTTTTTTTTTTTTTTTTTTTTTTTTACATGATGAGTGAACGATATATGTGCAACGAAAAACAGGGTAAAAATTTCGTCTTGAATGCTATATATGAAGTAAATATGATACAATGGATTTAAAGCTACACAAAGTAATGGTGTAATATAAAAATATACGAAGTATTGCACTCTACAAATCCCAGAAAATGTCATAAATATTCCCATTCGGTAGGAAAATTTTTATAGCCGATGTTTTATTAATTTATGAAGTTTAACGTATTAAACAATCGTTACAATAATCTTTTAAAATTTACGCATTTTCACTTTCTTACAGATAAAATAAAAATATTGTTTTTAATGTAAATAACGTACTATCAATTCAATAATATTTATAATATTAACATATAAGAAATAATAAAATTACAGATGGGGAAAAATTTATTTCGACGAATTTTTAGAATTATATAAATCTAACAGTTAAAAATAAATAGAGGTACTGACATTACACTCAATAAAGTTTTATTCAATAGGAATAAATTAACACAATACCTGAATTTAATCACAATTTAATCTCATAAACTTACATATTTACGTTATTAACAGAATTTTCTAGGGTTTTCTTTTATATTATTACTCTAATTATCATCATTTTGTAAGTTAAAGGTGGCCAATCCAAGTACGGTAAAAAAGCAGCTAAATAAATAAAGCAAGCATGAATAGAATATCGTCTGACACCTGCTTCGTTTTATGAAATAATAGATATTCAAAGTATAGAGGATAAACATATTTCTTCAACATAGGTAAATTTCGGAGACTTGTTAATTCTTCCCCCTTGTCGGTAGTGACGCTAGTACTGTTGCCATTACAGATTTTGCCGTAAATGTCCCATCTTGGTCCTTAATCTATGGATTATACTAGACAGACAAGTTAATAAACATTCGCTTGGCGATAACAGCAGGCTCACCAAGATGCTTGGCGATTCACTTTTGTCCAGAATCGTTTCGCCCAATCAAATGTTATAACCTGTATGTCGCCTCCTTCATTTTCTACTTAGATGAATAAAGAAATATTAACCTGGCCATAGGGCCTCCATGGCCAAGTGGTTAAGGCACCACGCCGCTAATCGCTCGAGAGCATAGAAGGCCTGTGGGTTCGACTCCCGTTGGTTCCGTTGCACACTCCTTGTGGAGCTGCCTCCCGGTTGTAATTATCTGGTGTTGTAAGTTTCTTTGTCCTATCTCATCCTTGTATATTTACAAATTATTATATCTGGTTTGTGTAATTATATCTGCGTATAAAATAAAGGAACATTCGAGGCGACAGCCGTTGTAGCTATAGGCCCCAAAACAATCCCCACTTCGGTGGACTTCAAATGTCAAAAAACCTGGCCATAATGGTAGGCATTGTCAAGTTTGTTTTTGTCGAATAGAAATACCTTGGCAAAGCGGATTCAGGACGAAGTCCGATATATTTGATAATATAAGACCTGTCATTTTTTCCAAGGATATTGTTCAAAAGCTGTTCTTGTAAAAATAACAGTCTTTCAAAAGCGAACTCGTGTAAGCTGGTATCACGAAATTCTCCAAAACGTATTGTCAGGGTTTGGATAAAAATTTCGAATCTGAGCATGCTCTTTGTGGGTAATTGTTGCTTATAATTTAGATCATCATACCTCATGTATTTCTAAAGAGTTATCATTTTTAGGCAATTGCAAAAAATCATAGGAGATTGCAAAACAGTTTAAAAAACTTTTAAAGCAAAAAAAAAAAAAAAACATAAAGTATAAAATGTAAGTATTACTACGTTAAATACTTTTCTTTAAATATATTTTCCCATTCTCTCTAAAGAGTCGCCGCTGCTAATTTAATGTATTTCTTTATCACAGCTACAGCATATTATTGTTCAAAATGTTCTACGGAGAAAAAAGAAGAAGAATTTGATTACAAAAATTTGCTTTGGTTGGACTAAATGTATTTTTTCTAACTAAATTAATTTTCGAATGCAGTAACATAAAGCAGTAGATTGTTTAAAAAAATGAAGCCTTAAAATGAAAAAAAAATGTATGACTCTCATGTTTTAAGTAATTACTTTAATTTTAAATATGTTCAGACGATGAATAAAAATATATTCTGTGTGATGTTTGGGTGACTTTGAAATTAAAAAAACATCCATTGTATACAGACACAAGACGTTCTTATAAATATTTAATTAAGAATCTTAATGAACCAAACATTTTCTTTGAATTCCTACAATGTTTAATAAAACATTATGCAGGTGATAATTCATTGTTCTGTTCCATTACTTTTATAAGAGTTGTGAGAAAATGAACAAACACTAAAGTAACCACTCCTTTGTTTAAATTCAGAATAACTCATTGTTACGAAAAATGTTGTTTTCGTTCATAATGTCAGGAGTAGAAAAATATCCCCCCTTTTTTTTTTGCTGTATAAAAGCTTACAAGAGGTAAATAAATACACAGATGTGTAATAAGCATTTAAATAGTTTTCTTTCAAACTCTTTGGTAGTGTTATATTTAATTTTTTTTTTTGTTGGATTATTAACAACATTAAGGGTATAAAAATTGTACGCCAATATATGTTTAGGTTTTGTTGCAGAAAAAAAATCTTTAGGTCGATTAATCGGAAATAATTGGAAATTCCATTAATTGGAAATATGATTCAACCAATTTACCAGTCTGTAATTTAAAACGCAATATTCACAGAAGAAAAATTGGTGAATCACCAATTTCGATATCTGTAATTCTTAACTTTTTTATATATTTTTTTTTCATCTCCCTTTATTTTACATCTACTTCAACCGCGTACCATCCCATTTTCCCATTTCTAAAATTCTTATAGTTGAATAAATAACATTATAGGTATATTATAGCACATAAGCACACAAAATTTCGGTTTAACTTCACGCATGCAACCTGTGTCGAAGATAAAATTCACATGTTTGCGGTATTTGTGGCTGTACTGTACATACTGGCATTCAGGTGGATCAAAAATACCGCCAGCTCCTGCTCTGTGATGTCCCGTGCATAGAATCGGAGCTAACGAAAAAGACGGGTTACTGCGTTTAGCCGAGTTAGAGTAGTCATGTGATGTTGCGTTGTCGGTGAGACTGCAGGTTCGGTAAATTCAAATTATTTCATAATGCATCGAAGAATAAAAACGTCTTCATAACTTAGTTCTAATATATTGTAAATAAAATTCGTAACTTGAATAAGTAAACACACTCTACAGTTCAAATTAAACTTCTTTCTTAAAAAACAACTATGTACATTTTATTTACAAATATATAGGTATATTAATATTATTATCACTCTCATTTGAGAGTTCCATTATTACCGTCAGACCGGTTCAAAACAAACTTTACATCTACACTGAAAAGAAAATCGGAAAACAATAAAAAGGGGGTTGCCACAATGCCGACTAACAGAAAATGGCAAGCATCGCCAAGTTGGCATTCTCAACATCCTGCCCCGGGCTGAACACTTAGTTCAGCATCTATATTAAACAATTTAATAAACATAAGAATATACTTACATACATGACAAATTTTCAGATACATACAGCTACAGATATAAAAGCAAAAATAATAAGAATGCTGCAATCTACGAAAGAAAATAAAACACATGAATTGTATGAAAATTAAACAATAATAAGGGTAAATATGAGTAACAAATCAAATTAAATGTTCGATAATAGTTCTTATTTTTAGTGTAAGAGTTTTAGTGTCTTTTAGTCCACTAAGTCCAATTCAAGATTATATAGCAATTGCACAGGTCGTTTAAGATCGCCTTTTGCAGTCTGTAATACACATGATCTGATTTTAGAGTCACGACCAAATATGAGTTCTTTAACACGACCACACTTCCACATATGTTTTGGGAGCTTTTCATCATGAATTATCACTATATCGTTAACTTTTAACTGAGGCGATGAATTTATGTTTTTCACTTGAAAAGCAGATCTAAGTTCTAACAAATATTCGTTTCTCCACCTTTTCCAAAAGTAGACAGTAATTTGTTGCTTATATTTATATTTTCTCGTCAACAAAATCTTATTGGATTTCTCTTGCGTACAGACTGGTAATCCATAAGAAGGTAAGGACATTAATCGTTTACCAACTAAAAAATGAGATGGCGTTAAAGGTGATGGTTCAGCATTTTCTTCGTAGAGATAACATAAGGGACGTGAATTAATCACCGCTTCAATTTCTGTAAGTATTGTTTCTAGCTCTTCATAACGGAGACAAGTTTTTCCTAGAACCTTTTTTAAAGGTGTTTTAACTGATCTGACCATCCTTTCCCAGAAGCCGCCCCACCAGGAAGCCCTGGGAATTATAAACTTCCATATTATTTTATTCTTTCTCAAGTAATCAAAAATTTCTTGCTTAGAAATTCTTTCCCAAGCATCTTTCAACACCAAATCAGCCTTAGAAAATGTCTTGGCATTGTCACTGTACATTATTTTGCAGAAACCTTTCCTAGAGAAAAATCTTCGTAGTGCTAAGATAAAGGTTTCAGTACTCAGATTGGTGACTAACTCTAGATGAATCGCTCTGGTTACAGCACATGTGAATACGACAATATAAGCCTTCCCAGTGCCTTCAGAAGTTTTATAATAAATCGGACCGGCAAAATCGACACCAGAGGTTTCAAAAACTGGTGTTTTGATGATTCTATCTTTCGGTAAAGGTGCTATTTCCATCTTTCCAGGAATAGCATTAAGTTTTCGACATATCACACACGATCTTAAGACGGATTTTACAAATCTTCTTCCCTTTAATATAAAATACCTTTCACGAAGGTGAGCTAAAGTGACAGCTACACCAAAATGGTACATTCTTTCATGAGCATCCTTAATTAGTAATTTTACAAAATAAGATTTATTAGGAAATATCCACGGATGTTTTTCCTGCTCTGTAACTTCAGAAAACTGAAGTCTTCCGGATAAAACAAGTAAGTCATTTTCATCGAATTGTGGATTAAGGTTGTACAAAGAAGAATCTTTATTAAGTGGTTTTTTTTGTTTAAGTGCTTCTATTTCAACTTTAAATGAAGTTTCCTGAGTTTGTTTAATCCAGTATTTTTCTGCTATTTCTATTTCTGAGGTAGTTAAAGGTCCTAAAATTTTAGGGTTTTTCGAATTGGCATTATGAATAAAACGCATTATCCAAGCAGTAATATTATACACGCGATTTAAACTACTGAACTTTGCCATATCAAATACTGGCTTAGGGATAGAGTTTGATTCGTTACACAATAATGTTAAATTTGGTTTTTCTTTCATTTCATTAAAAGCTTCGGGAACCATTTCTATAGCCCTTTTTGAAGGCCACATATCTTCTGATAGTGATAACCAAGGTGGGCCGCACCACCATACATTATTACCCATTAACTTCGATAAGTTTTCCCCTCGCGTAAGCAGATCTGCAGGGTTTTCTTTTCCGGGACAATAATTCCAGTCCTTTGGATCTGTCAATGACTGAATTTCGGTTACACGATTGGAAATAAAGGGTTTCCAGTTTGTAGTGGAACCCTTAATCCAACAGATAGTTATTTCTGGGGCCGACCATAACTTTATATTTAAATTCGAAATATGTAATTTTTGTTTTAAATATTTCCACATTCTAGCGGCAACTACTGCACTGATCAATTCCAGCCGTGGAATAGTTAACTTCTTGAGGGGGGCTATTCTACATTTACTCCAAACAAAACTTGTTTGAATTTCGCCAGTTAATGAAATGGAACGCAAATAAGCAACTGCTCCATACCCTTTGGGACTAGCATCACAGAATATGTGAATTTGTGAATTTTCAGAAATGTTTATCATATTAGGAAAATATTTTCGGGTTATTTCAAATGTGCGTAAATGTACAACTTCTGAACACCAAGTGTTCCACTCGCATTTCAAATCTTCAGGTAATTTATTGTCCCACTCTAAACCTCTTTGCCATGTTTCTTGCAACAAGGCTTTAATACGTATTACAAATGGATTCACAAATCCTAATGGATCATAAATTTTCAGTAACATTTTAAGAACTGTTCGCTTCGTGGGATCATCGATGTAATATTCTTCAAAGGGCTGCGCATCTAACATCAAAATATCAGATTCAGTATTCCATATCAGTCCAAGCACTTTTAAGATACTACCTGTGTTTTCCTCACTTATTCCTAAGTTACCAGATTCCCACATTTCCCTAAGTTTAATAGAATTTGTTTTTAATTTCCTCAAATTCATCCCAGCTTCTTTAAGAATTTCAGAAGCTGTAACTGATAAATAATAAGCTTCGTTATCTAAATCTGATCCGGAAATTAAATCATCGACATAGAGGGAATTATCTAACATATATACAACATTTGGATGTTGATCTCGATATTTCTTTATATCATGTTTAATTGTGGCAGCCAAAATAAATGGTGAGCATGTAACGCCAAATGGTACACGTCTAAATCTTAAAATTTTGAAAAAGTTGTTTGTGTCATTATCGAACCAAAGAAATTTAAGGTAATCTCGGTCTTCTTCAGCTACAGAAATTTGAAGAAAGGCCTTTTCAATATCTGCACAAAACGCAGTATTGAATTTTCTGAAATTAATAATAATTTCTAATAAATCGGGGTTCAAATTTGGGCCACCGTACAAACAATCATTTAATGATTTGCTATTTTCTTTTGAGGAAGCATCAAATACCATTCTAACTTTAGTTGTGGGTTTATCATCTCGCAAGACAGGTCGGTGGGGCATAAAATAACCGCTATTTACAGTTTTATTAGAACATGCTTCCACTATGTTATTTAATTCCTGTTCAATCACAATTTCTTTATATTTCTGCAATAATTCCTTATCTTTAAGCAATTTTCGATTTAAGTTAATAAATCGGTTTCTAGCATTGTTATAATTACTTCCTAAATCTCTTCTATCATCTTTCCATAACAATTTAGCTTCGTATCGGTGCTCAAGAAAATGCAAATTGTTTTCGAATTTTTCGATTATCTCTTTATCTAATTCAGAAATATTTTCTTCAGTGTTCATCCCTAAAGTTTCTAACTCCCACAATGTTTTCAAATCATTTTGAATAGGTTTCATAACCTGAGTGGACAAGACCCCAGCTTTTTTACTCTCACTATTTTTATTTACGTCAATTGTCCCGCAGAGGGAATGCCCAAATAAATTTTCACAGACGAACAATGATTTATTTATGGGGTATGTTTTGTCATTAATTTGATATAAATAATCAGCTCCTATTAATATATCAACATCACTATTTTCCAAATGTTCCCAAGTGCCAAGACGAAATTTGGAAAGTTTTCTCTTAATTTTGATTGGAAGAGGAGGAATTTGTATCAAAGAATTAGTTATTAGCGGTGTGACTAATGCTTCAATTATTATACTACGTTTTCTATTCGTCAAGTGAATTAGCTTTAGCTTAACGACATCATAACATCGTTCTTCAGATTTTCTCGAACCGAAAGTATAGACAATTAATTTTTCCTTTCTAATGACCTCAGGTTTTAATTTTGAAACTAAATTTTCTGTAATAAAAGTTCGATGACTAGCAGAGTCAAATAAACAAAGAGCAGTTTCTGAATTTTCACCCGCTTCCACTTTTACATGAATTGTTTGCAATATTACTTCTCTACTGATATTATTTATATTGCCTTTGCAATGATATACGGAAGAAATAATGCTACCTGAATTTTTTGATTCTTCTGTTTTTTTATTAGAATTACAAAGTATAGTATGATGATATGTTTTACCACACACTTTGCAATTTTCATTCGAAATTTTACAAAAATTCGCGATGTGAAATTTACGGAAGCATTTAAAGCACCTTCCTTCCCTTTTTAATTTTTCTCGCATTTCCGGAATGGTGAAAGACTTACACTTTTCAGTATCGTGATCAGTTTGATTACAAAATATGCAGTTATTTTTAATATTTGTGGTTAAGGTAGAAGCTGATGGAATGAATTTTTTATAATTTTTCTTATAATTTTCCTGCTTCTCAGGGATTTTTTCAAAATGGTTTAATTGGACAGTGGTCTCGCGAGATTCAATTTCATCTTTAATGAAATTTATCAGCTCATTAACATCCCAGTCAGTGTTTTTAATTCGTTTTCTATTAAATTCTAGTGCAATATCTGATGGAATAAGTTTCAGAAGAATCGGACATAACAAGTGCCCATATGAACCTGATACAACACCTAAAGAATTAAGATTTCTTATTTGAATTTCGCATTCATCATACAAATCTCTAAAAGCCTTAATGTTATTAGAATTTCGTACTGGTTTCAAATTTAGCAGTTTAGTCATGTGACTATTTATTACCAGGTCATTACGACCAAAACGATTTTTCAATAATTCTATAGCATGAGCATAATTTTCCTTAGTCAGCGAAAAGCCTGCTATAGTATTTGCAGCACTTCCGCCCAAAAGTGACTTTAAGTAGGAAAATTTATCAATCGGAGTTAAATGTTCATTATTGTCAATCACATTCGAAAACTGACTCCAAAATTCGAGCCATAAACACGAATCACCATAATATTTAGATATATTAAGTTTAGGAAGTTTAATCAAATTTTGATTCAGAATTTTCTGACTTTTTAGTAGAGAACTATTGTTGCTACTACTATCACTTTCAATGTCTGAAGAATCTTGTTTAGTTTCAGGAGTAACTGTGTTATCATTTAAAAATTTGGAAATTTTATATTTCCATTCAATAATATTCTCATTATAAGATTCCGATTTCTCGATTTCTTTTTCAAATTCAGTACTTGGAACCAGTGGTTCAATTTTAGAATTTAATGATTTTAAAGTTTTTATTTTGTCATTCAATTGCTGTTTAAAAAGATCCAGCTGTGATTTTCTATTCTCAAGCTATAATTCTTGTGTATTATCTAATAAATCCCTTATTTTATCAAATATTTTCGTAGTTTGACTACGAATCGTAGCTCTTTTTTTTTTCAAAGTTTCGCAATCCATCATAAAATAAAGAATTCAATTTATTCGATACAGTTCAGTTAATAAATGTATTCATAATTCTATTTATTCAATATAATTTAATTTGAGGTACTTACCTCAATCGATGATGAAATCCAGACATCCTGGAGCTTTGACGCCAGAAAAAGTATTGCGTTGTCCTTCAGACTGCAGGTTCGGTAAATTCAAATTATTTCATAATGCATCGAAGAATAAAAACGTCTTCATAACTTAGTTCTAATATATTGTAAATAAAATTCGTAACTTGAATAAGTAAACACACTCTACAGTTCAAATTAAACTTCTTTCTTAAAAAACAACTATGTACATTTTATTTACAAATATATAGGTATATTAATATTATTATCACTCTCATTTGAGAGTTCCATTATTACCGTCAGACCGGTTCAAAACAAACTTTACATCTACACTGAAAAGAAAATCGGAAAACAATAAAAAGGGGGTTGCCACAATGCCGACTAACAGAAAATGGCAAGCATCGCCAAGTTGGCATTCTCAACATGTGACGCCGACGGTCTCATTTGAGCTGATCAAATCGACGAAACATATTATTGTCTCGGCTTTACATTACTATCATGTCCAAGTCACTCTTTAATTTGATAAAATTCGTTACTTTCCCTGGCAGTTTAATCAAGATTGTTAAATCTTATAAAAATTTTAAAACACTGCCAAAATTTTAAGTATATTAAATAAAATAATTTATAGCTGGGTATAAAGTTACCAAAAATTAAAAAAAATATATTCACCTATTACCTACTCTACCATAGTAGAAATCGTTGTAAATACACCAAATTTAAAATAGGCTAGGTAAGAATGATTTATTTAACGCATAAAGATTTTGAAACCGTAGCACAATTTTAAGTTATTGGGAAAAACATGTGATTGTCGAAAGAAAGAAAAAAAGAAATTTTTTTTCCAAACAGGTCTTTATACCATAAATTTCAATATATCTGCACTTAAATTATAGGCGGTCATTGAATACATATTTTATATAATATATAAAATTTTCAAAGCTTTGGTACAAAAATAAGTATTTATTTGTTAAAAAGTGGGTTCAATATTCACCTCTGAGCATAAGAGTTAAAAGACGAAATAAAAATGTTAAGTTATTGGGAAAAAAAACAACAGAATGGACCTACTTAAATATTAACTAATTCTTCTAGATTACAATTTTGCCGAGCTACACTTTATTTCGCAGAAATTAAAATTATCGGCATTCTGGTGAACAGACTAAATTGTGCCATATTATTACAACGATTTAGAATATATAACATTATATGAATAAAACTCAGGGATATTGCACTAAAACGGAAAACTTGTTAATATGAGTAGTAGCATTCAATAGTCAACTTATGTTTAAATCCCCAGTCTCGTCTATAATAATAGTGACCACAATTAATTTATTTTTTAACTCGGGAATGCTCACGCATATCCAGGATATGTACGATTTATACTTTGTCAACAATAAATTCAAACAAAAATTACCATTTTATTTAATCATTGACATTGCTCACAAATTCTAATTTAAAGATTATTTTTCGAAAATTAGTGGGGGATAAATGTTATAACCGTGTCCACTATGGGTATATCATACCCTGCGCGTGTAATCCCGGGTTAATACTTATTTTTCTGCTAAAGCTTTGAAAATGTTATGCCTACATATTATATAAAATATGTATTCGATGACCATATATAATTCAAATAACAGGATGGCATTGAACTTTCCAATTTTTTAAAATTTATTTAAGAATTGCCTATTATCAAACATACAGCAGTTAAACGAGTATCTTTTGTTTGATAGCTGCGCGTCAAAGTGCGTTTTGATTGGGACCGCGATTGTCACTTGACCTTTCAACCGCGATAGCCCTGTACGTTAGCCTCGGATAAAACCCATTGAAAGTTCATCTACAATTTACAGGATGCAGCAGGTATTTGAGAACACACATTATAGGTGAAATACTACCCTGTGCATCATGGTTAGAAATCCTTTTCTGTTACATGTAAGCATGTCATAACCCAGACTAACTGAAGAAATGAAGAGGCATGTTGTCATTGTGTCATTGGCTGAAGAACACTTCGATTTAGAGACTGCTGCATTCTTGAAACTCGCTCTCGCCTGGTCATTCGTCTTTAGACCAATGTCAGACGGGCGTCTTTTTTGCTTAAGTATTATCCATTCACAATGCTATAGCATTGTAATTGATAATACTTAAGCAAAAAAGACGCCCGTCTGACATTGGTCTTAAAGTAAAGAGCGAACTGAAGGCTGCCATGTTTGATGTGGTAACCGTTTCATACAGGGGATAACATTGTTGGCGATATGACATTATCAAGATGAAGGAATTCGTCATTCGCGTCGATGGAAATTGTAGGATGTCGATGAGGACACTCGCTAAGAAGCTGCAGGTTGATGAGGCCACCATCTGATGTGCGATTCGTGGGGACCTTTGTTAGAGGTCGTACGTGATGAGGAGAGGACAGTTCTTGTCCGAGAGAGCCAGGGATAACCGCCTGATCAAGGCCAAACGTCTCATTATCCTTAACACTAAAACTACCGCGATGGGTCAAATGAATTTTTGAATTTTTTTCTGGAATTTCTTAAACTAAAACATTACGAAATTTCTTTATATTTCACGACTTTTATTAAAATATATGACCATATCGTTTCTTAAAAAGCCTCGTCTACGAACTACCTTTTTTGCCTAGAAAAAAATATTTTAGGCTTAACTGCCGTAAGGGGTCATTTGACCCCAGAATAAATTTATGTTAAATCATAAAAGTTTTATTTTGTAAGGACATTAGTAAATTGCGTTTTTTCGCTATTACATCATTTATTCTACTGTATTACATCATATTTGTTAATGTGTGATGGTATAATTAGAAATTGACTTTATTCCAAGCGAGATTCTAGTTTGAACATTTCAAGTTATATCGAGAATGAAATAATCTTTTTGTTTATTAAATTTTCGAATTTCTTGAAATAATTCATTTTTTTCTTTATTTTTTGCGTAATTATATATATATATATATATTTACTTTAACCATGTGAGAGGTAAGAAATTGCGTTTCTGTAATGTCGAATTCACACCGAAATCTGCAAAATAGGGAAAAGCAATGTTACGAATTTTTTCCACCAAAGTTAGAAAAGTAAAATTTAATAAAATTTTTCTGGTGCGAATCTTCATTAATCGAAGATGGGATAAAATATATTCCACCGCCCTTCAAGGGGTTAATAAATGAACAATTTGTAACAATTATTTGAGAAAAAATGTTTTATTCATACACCAAAGTGTATCAACTGGTATATTTTCCGCAAAACACCGTAAAATATTTAATTTTTTATATAGGGGTCATTTGACCCCTTGCAGTAGGAACAGGTATAAAAAAATATCTGTACGTTTAGTATTAACAAGCTGAAACATGAAGAAGAATCAGAAATACTGTTGTTTTCCTCAGATGAGAAAAACTTTATCCAGGTCCAGGAAGTGAACCGCTAAAAGATCGGCGTTTGTATAAAAATCCCCGAAGAGGTTCCGACCGTCATGTACAAAAATGGTCGTGAGCAGTGAAGATGACGCCATCTTTGAAAAATCATGAGCTCCCACGTGTAATAGAAGTAATCCAGTCCTTTAACACCTCGGTACAACCAACGGCGTTTACTCTGGCCCCTTGAAGAAAGACACGTGGAGGCAGGGCCGAAACTAGCCTTTTTGGCGCCCGGGGCAAACATGGATTTTGGCGCCCCCCCCCCCCTCCACCACAAAGTAAATTTACAAAAAAGAATTTTACTAAATATCTAACAGACAACCTATTTTTAAATTTAAAATATATAAAATTGAACTACATAATCAGCTTTGCCAAACATTGATCCATTAAAATCTTTGAAAAGTTATTGAAAAGAATTGCATTTTAATCTTTTAAACTTTTTTTTTTTTTGCATAGTCTAAATGAGGTCGATATCTAAAAAAGAAAGGTTTTACTAAGAATTTTACTCTGTGCATTCCCCTTCCCGTTGTCCCGGGCAGTCAGCGCCCATGGCAAGACGGAAAAAAAAAAAAAAAAAAAAAAAAAAAAAAGGAAAGAAAGGAAGCTCAACACAGTTCAGCGGAAAAAAAACAAACAGCTTTCATGGAATTTTTTTATCTAGAAGAAAAATCAGACTGAGGGGTCACTTCTCCTTTGGTAGTTATCCGTAGTGGACAGTAGGGTGTCCCACAATAGAGACTGACCTTGAAAAACGGTAATGATTCTCCCTCGGATTCTCCTCACAGGAAGTGATTTAAAAGATAGAAAGCAAACGCATAGGCATGATACTTTGAAATTTTGTATTGTAATGAATTTTTTTATCTATTTGTAAAGTTTAATGCATTTGGTTCAGTTTTCCTTTTAAATTTTCCAGCTGCGAGACGTTTTTATACAAATTTCATAATATATATATATATATATATACATTCTTGTGTCAAACGTCAAACAAAATCTTCATTTTGGCGCCCCCTTCACCTCCTGTTAAAGCGGCGCCCGGGGCACGTGCCCCCTCTGCCCTCCCCCCCCCTAGTTTCGGCCCTGCGTGGAGGCATCTCCACATGTCTTTCTTCAAGGTGCCAGAGTAAACGCCATTGGTTATACCGAAGTGTTAAAGGTCTGGATTACTTCTATTACACGTGGGAGCTCGTGATTTTTCAACAATACTCTGCACCATCCCATACAGCACATAAAACCCAATAATGGATATGCAGAAACTTTCATGAACATGTCATCCTGAACTTGTTGCCCCCAAAAGCTTCCCAGGTATTAACCTGGCTCACTTTTCGGTGCCCGACCTCAGGAGTGTATGAAATACCATTTATTAGATCAGACGGATCAAAGGTAGCAGTAAATTTAAGCATAGAAAAAGGAGCACGTAACTGATGTAAAGTATAATAGAGAAACTACAGCCCTAGCAAAATTATATCAAGAAGAAACCATCCAAATAAATTTCAATAAAAGTTTGCTTATTTTTCTTTTCAGTCTGTACTATCCATCCATTATAAGAGAAATCATAGCGATTGAAACATGCAAAAATTCAATGTGTAACGATGCAACATCATTTAACTTAACTTACCAAAATTATTGCTTTAGCTGCTGCGCAATGCTTACGAAAATAAAATAAACATCCAAGTAAAATAAAAAATAACATGCATAATATAAAAGAATAGGTGGATAATTGCATGATGGCGTTTCATAGACAGTGCAATTTTAGAATATTTTTATTTATTTGTTTTGAAAATGACTCGGGTAGAGTTGGAACATGTTAACAGTCGAATAGGAGGTCGAAAAAACCTATTTTTACTGTTTTTAAAGTTTTAATTTCCACCTTTTAGCAATAAAAATTAGTATAAACAAAATTATTCTGAAATTAAATGAAGATTCCTTTAGTTATTAGACCCACTGCATACATTTCTAGGTAGTAAAATAAAAGTTAAGTAAATTCTTAAACAGCTTTTAAGCGATTTGCGCAGTGTTGAATTCAGACATTTTTCTCCGAGAGGGATTTCTGTGGTTCCGTGGGGGGGGGGGGGGGGGCATTATAGAGTTTTGGAGGAGAAATTGCACTTTTGACTACACATTGAAAACACAAATCTAAAATCTTCCGGGGGGGGGGGAGCTGCCACCCCCTGAATTCAACACTGGATTTGCACAAAAAATTTTTTAAGTATAAAAAAGTTTTCAAGTCACATTTTCTCTCCGTAGATCCGTGGCTTTGTATTTCATCGAAAAGTTTATTCGAAGTGAAGGGCAACAGATGTTGGCACGACGGTTACGAAACAATTTTCTGTGTTCATTCGATTCAAAAAACTTTTCAAAAGCTTTGGCGCCTATTTTGCGTAGAGACATATGAAATGTAAACATGATATGCATTGTACCAGATGTTGTATAGACTTTCTTAGTAACGTTCCTAAACAGTCTGTTTACTTTAAATTTAAACCATTATAATCAAAGGTTGGATTATTTACGGTGGATTAATGTTTGTGTCAAACATTAAAAACGAATTCTATGATGTTGTCTCCGGGAATCGAGTGTTACTTCTGGCAGCATGCGACGTGGACGCTTTGTGTACTTGCAAAATATTGCAATATCTTTTCAAATGCGATAATATATTGTATACTTTGATACCCGTTCATGGGCAGACATCCTTAATCGAGTCTTATGCTAAATATAAAAGCCAAGCTAGGTTCGTAATACTAATTAACTGTGGTGCAAGTATTGATATTGTTGAATGCTTGCAACCCGATGAAAATGTTATTTTTTTCATTTTCGATAGTCATCGACCTGTAAATATTTATAATATCTACAGTGAAACTCAGATTCGTCTGCTGATGAAATCTGATGATTGTGAAGATATTCCTGCCTATGATGATGTTTTTAAGGATGAGGATTCGGAAGATGAAGAAGAAGATGAAACTGGAAGGCCAACAGAAGCTTCGATGATTCGCCGACGTCGTCGTAGATTGTGGGAAGAAAATCGAGAAAAAATCCTATTCGATTATTATCAAACTACATATTATGGGGAACCATCATCTTTGATTGTTTTTGATCTAGCTTGGAAAATGTCAAGAGATAATAACGATCTATTATGGTTATCTATTTTGGGACTGGCTGAACAATTTGTCATGAAGAGGGTAGAACAAGAAAAATATGTCTTGTCCGCTGCTTCTATGCAAAGCCATCTTTCGCGACATAACCGTGCTGAAAGCGGTAATTTGAATTCTGTCAGCTGCATGAAAATATCTTTCGAGAAAGATTTAAATTTAGTACTCTACAGACATTGGAATTTGTATGAAAGCATGAAAAATTCACAACATATTGCATGTAAATTTAAGTTATGGTCATTTAAAGGCCAGAGAAAATTTCACCAGTATCTTGTACATATTGGGTTGCCACTGATTGAGTGTAAACAACAATTTGCATACATGAAAAGAGATTTTCGGAACAATGTTTGCACACTGATGGAAGATGGTGCAGAAGAATATGGACTCGATCAGATTGTATACGGTGCTTTTATATCTCATTTTGGATTTGGTAGAAAACTGAGTGCAACTGATGTCATATATGCTGTAAAGGCAATTTTAGAATCGACAGATAGGGAAAAAACTCCTGCAGATAAATTTCTTGACGCTCTTGATACACTAAACCGATGTGAATATAAAGCTCTAGAAGCTGGTATAGAACTCGCAAAGAACAGAATGGTTGCAATCATGGAGCAGGTTCAGTCGTTTATAAATATGAAACGTGTTATAACTGCTGGACCATTTTTATATTCAGTTGTTTCCGATAGTACGAAGGATGCTAGACATTTTAGTCGTCCCGAGTGTTTATTAATGCTTGCCCATTTTTTGCTAGAGGCACATGTTAATAATTCTAAAAAGCGAAATGTACACACTTTACCTTTAATATTGTTTGCTGTCGATGATATTGATCCTGATCAGTGTTTGATTGTAGGTATTCCTCCGTTATCACAGCACTCGCCGAAAAACTTTTTGGGGAAAGCATTTGAACAGGCTGCGAAGCAGAGAAATATCCCAATTTCACAGGATCTTTTTTGTCCGACTTTTGCATACATTGATAAAAATCAGCAGGGAAAATTTTTAGAATCTTTATATTTTCTCCTTGGTTAAATTTTATTGTTTATTCATTGTATAGTTTGTACAGTTTTTAAATGTTGTAATATATTTACTTTTATTTTTTATGTATTAGTACATTTTTAAAATTTGTATTAAAAAATTGTACAGTTTATAAAGCACTAAGACATGCTCAAGAATAGAAATATCTGAATTTTACAGGACATTTTCCGTTCTACTTTTGCATATACATTGATAAAAATTCAAAAGGGAAAATTTTTAGAATCTTTATATATTTTCTCTTTAGTTAATTTTATTGTTTATTCATTGTATAGTTTGTACAGTTTTTATGTGTTGGAATATTTACTTGATATATAGGCCATTTACTTTTATATAATAATAATTATACATTTTTGAAATTTGTATTTAAAATATTGTACAGTTTAAGAAGCACTAAAACAGGCTGCAGAACAGAAATATCCGAATTTTACAGGGTATTTTCTGTTCTACTTTTGCGTACATTGATAAAAATCAATTAAGGAAAATCTTAGGATCTTTATAATTTCTCCTTAGTTAATTTTATTGTATAGTTTGTACAGTCTTTATACATGGTAATATTTACAATATTATAGGCCATATATATTTTTATGATTATACATTTTAAAAATTAGTACAATTTTTGAAGCAAGGTTTCAAAACAAAGAAATATCTGAATTTTACAGGATATTTTCTGTACCCTACTTTTGGATACATTTACAATTTTTCTGTTTTCTCCCAAGTTTGATTTATTCTTGTTTGTTTATAATTTCTATAGTTTATGTGGTCAAAATTTACTTGTAGATATAGGAAGTCAATGTAGTTGATTATAAATATTTTCATTTAAAAATTTTGTACAGTTCAGTTTGAGACTATGCAGTTATTTATATTAGACATTTTCATCTTTTTTGTGTATATGTGTATATACTATTTGATGTGCTGAATGTCTTATGAATGCTGAAATCATTTTATTTATAAGTGTGAATGTAATTGCAGAAAAGTATTTAATGAGAATTTTTTAAATTGCACAGTTTTTTTTGTTGATAAATTTAATTTTCTATAAAATAGACTTTAAATTAATTTATATAAGGTAGATGTGTCAGTAAATGGACACCCCTCAATGTTTTTGGTTTATAAAAAAATAACCTATAAATATTTAGCTTTTATTATTTTTTTCATAACTCCCCTTTGCATATTTTATAATTGTGCATTATTGTTGACACTCTTAATCAAACCAATTAGGAAACAGAAAATGTTTCGAAGTTTCACTATTTTTCAGTGAAAATCTTAATGAAGATGCTAAGAGAGATTTAATTCCTTCATTTAATAAATTTGTATATTTATTTTCTTCCAAAATTTGCAGTTTTTTGTTTTGGTAGTAGTAGAAAACTTTGAATTTTGTATTACTAATAACCGTTTATAAAATTTGATTCATTTTTAAGGTTTTAAGAGGTGTGTCCATTACTGGGATGCTTAAACAGTCATTTTCCAGTAATGGACACCCCATGTAGACATGGCTAAAAATGCAATTACAGTAATGTTTATAATGCATAAAATATTTTGACTTAATTGAAAATCTAAATAATCAAATTTAATTTTTAAATTACACTTATGAAAATGTGATAATACCAAAATTTTTATAAATAGCTGCTTTTAAGTTATTAGGGTGAACTACCCAGTAATTGACCATTTAGTGAAAGTTTCTTCGCATTTTCTTTTTCTGTGCTAAATTTAAGGAGATATTTCTTGAAACTTTTTTTTTAAAGCAACAATGACTTATAAGGATCAATAATAAATAAACATTTTTTGTCTACTTTTTTGCAATTTTATTTTATTAAATATAATAGTTGTCAAGTGAGATTTTGCCAGTAATTGACCACTTAATGTTAGAAAATGACCATCACTGTGTCAGTAATTGACCACTCTGAAGTTGAACTGATAAACCTTCTTAAAATTAATCATATGAAAAAATGGGGAAGTTTGCCAAGTTTTATTCTACAGAAACTGGATGTCTAGCCTCCTGGACAGCCAGAAAAAAAATCGGGGAAATTTCAAATTTCTAAAAAAAAAAAAAAAAAAACTGACGAATTTGAAATTTCTGAGAAATTTTTTAGAAAATGAATTTCAATCATAAAGCCAAGGATTTTTAAATTGCAGTAGTAGCAAAATATGTAGCTGTGCTCTTTATAAGGACTGTTCGAACCTCTTATAGATTTTTTTTTTTTTGCTTATCCTCTTTTACTCTCCTTGGCATTTATTAAGGTTTTTGGTATGTAACATCACACAATCTCGACACCTGAAAAATTGTTGCCACCTGGCTAACCGAAAAGTACCAATTGTTTTTATTGGCATGGAAAACCTAGAAAAGTAAAGGAAATTCATCACTGAACTTGGCTAGTCAGTCACTCTGTATGGAAAACATAGATGTACATTCTATATAGCTTTGGTTTTTAAAATCATGGCTTTTAAAAAACTAGTCAAGAGTTTTTTTGTAAAAAAAATTAAAACTGTTTCTGAACAGAAAACATATTAGTGAATTTCCACAATGTTTTGTAAGATTGAAATTAGTGGTAAAACATGATATTTATATGTAAATATAGACAAGAAAAGAATAGTTACTACTTCGAAATTTATTTATAAAAAAAATCCATTAATTATTAAAGTTAACACAAAAATGAAACTTAATCCTCATCTGTTTCACCAAAACAACTGACACACATGAAGTCAACTTCTTTGTCACTCTGTCATCCAATGCAAATTGTTGCCTGTGTCTCGTAGACGCACATTTTAGTATGATAGGGCTCATACCAGATTTCTTTAATTCCTATCATATCTTCTTTCATCCAGATTTCTTCACATGCCTTTCACACCCAATCATTTATCAGACTTTGCTTATACGCAGAAGTCTTTATTGCTGCTTTTTCACCTTTTTTTGTTTTGTTTTGTTTTCTTTAATTTTTTAACTTGCCTTACTTCTTCTGTTTCTCTTCTTTACTTTCCCAATAATTTAGTCATGCTTTAAAGCAGCCATGCTCAACCTGCAGGCCACATATGGCCCAGTAATCTTTTACTTGTGTCCCAAGATACATAATCATTAATCTATAAAATTGATACATGCATAAAATATATTTAAGATTTTCCCTATTGCTTTATATTTTTGTGGGATGACAAAATCTTTCATGTTATTTATAATTAATTTTAAATTATGTTTAAATATTCTAAATGCCATTTTTGTTTAGTGAAAAGTTTTTTTTTTTAGTTGTAGTCCTATTTGTGCTACAGTTATGCATACATTTCTGAAGCACTTGGCAATCAGCACTCTACTTTTGTCCTTCAAAACTTACTGTAATGTTAATGTAAATTCTGTATTGTTATTATGTTTTATTATTATACAACTGCAGTTAATTAGGATTGAACTTTATCATGGATAAAATTAGCATAAAAAACATTTTATATAGCAATTTTAACAGCATACTTTCACAACAATTGTAATAGAAATCTATCACAAACTATGTTTGGAGCTGATGGTGGTAAAACTTTTTTTTATAAGATTTGTGTGACAAACCCTAATGATATTTAGAGCCTCACTACACTAATTTTGTTATCTTTACATTTTAATTACATTTTTCTTGCATTATTATTATATAAATGTGTTATGACCCTCTTAACATAACAAATGTGTGCTTGCTTGATCAGTAATTGACCAAGCATATTTAGTTATTAACCACCCTGGTCAACTACTGAAAGAACTCATTTTTTAAATAAAAAATTGGTGAATATTGCTTTCAAAATAGAAATGTATGTATTTTTTTAAGTATCAAAAGGAATGGATGCAAACAAGCAAAAAATCAGTAGTTGACCACTTTGGTCAATTACTGAATGCTTTCAACATTCACACATCTAGTAGTTAACCACCCCCCTTAACGTCATTTAATTTATGAATTTAATATTAAATGCATAATGATTAACTTAAAACAAACAAAAATGAACTACACACCTCATTTGATGAACCAGTGGAACTAAATTAAACTTGATGCTGCAAGATTAATAAAACAACTCACAAAACAACACTACTATTACAGAATGTATTCATTTTTGATATTGTTAGAAGGTGCATTTTCTTTAATTTTTTACATTCAATCAGAATATAGATAGCAAAAGTAATTTTTTCCTTTCATTGGATGTTAGATATTTTTATTCAGCATTCAAAAATACTTTATCAACACATTGATTCTTGTTTTTAACACATAAATGTGTTTTTGGTCAATTACTGTCATGTGGTCAATTACTGGAAGTTCACCCTATGTGGTTGATAAAATTTTAGTATTTTATTCTTTTTTTTTTAATGTATATAACTCTACCTTACATATTTTATAATCTGGCAATCAAACCAGTCAGGAAGCAGGAAATATTGTTTAAGACACAGTCAAAGAGGGGCTCATAAGTCTGAATCCCTCCCTATAGACCCCTTGCATTGACGTCACGTTGCTATTAGCAACGACTGATACAATTGCATCTGGAGCACAGCAGACTTGTATAAAACCAAAAACTTTCCGCGCACATAAATATTGGGTCAAAAATTTTCTGCAAATTACCTTAATGTTTAATAAAATTACATGTTGCATTATTTTGACGATATGAATTAAAAATCATAGTTTAAAATAATTGCTATTTAAATAAAAAATTAATAGTTAAAGAATAATTATTTTAAATAAAAAATAATAAAGCAAAAATCCATGATAGGAAGGGGTGAATTATTTTAAATTATTTTGTCAATGTATTTAGAAGTAGCCAAATCCTTAATATTGTGATCTCTTCGCACAAAAGGCCTTACACTTATAACACTAAGAAATTATTCAATTTAACTGCTGTCGCTGGGCTAAAAAGTCACTGCTGCCGTCGATGGAAAACCAATCAGCGACAAGTTTTAGTCTGCGGAAAATAGAAATCAAAGGGTCTGTGATGTCACAACAATGTTTTGAGACTTTAAACTTTGAATTGTGGTCAAACAATATATAAATCGTACATAAAATTAGGTAATGTTTTAAATTTTCACTATTAAAAAAGTTACAAAAACAATGTTTTTATTTTCTGCAAAGTTCTGAATTTTTTGGAAAATTTTCTACGCACGGCGTTTGTCTATATTATACAACTCTGGAGCACAGAACTGCCCGTTTGCCGTTAAAAGCACGTGATATCTTTCTGTTTAATTTAGATCTTCCTTATTTTTATTATTATAGTGCAAATAAGTCTAATAAATCAAATGGAAAGCACCACATTCGCCTTATATTTGGGCACCATATGAAGCGATTTCAGACATGTGATGTCATGTGCAACCCATCTATTAATATAAAAAAAATTACAGAAGTTGTTAAAAATCTATTTTCTGTCTTAAATGTTTGCTTATTCATCTGACAAAAGAAAAAAAAATAATGTAATAAATAATAATGAAAGTTATAGTAAATCTTGAAACTAGTAAATCTGCACATCAGTAGCCTCAAATATCAATTCTACAGTTTTATTTTGAATTATTTTACTTAGTATTTAAAATATCCAACCCACAGTATCATTTCTTTCATATTTGTAACATTAATTATTACAAGTAAAGTACTATAACAATTAGTGTCTGCAAGCTTAATTGTTAAAAATAACGAGATGAACACCAATATTCCAAAACTTTTTTTTATTACCTTTTAAATCCCTTGCTGTCTCAATAATTTGATAGCTATAATTGATTGATATTTAGTATTTAAAACTATCCATCTAAATTAACTACAATATCAATCTTTTGATAATTACAATAATTGATGGAAACAGTGAATGATTATACAAATTTTTTATTAATTACTAGTATCCTAATTGTTAAATTTATTTGAAAATAACTATTTTGTTTCATTAGTATGCTTTCATTAAATTCTGGTTCTAAATACAATACAGTCATAAAAACAATTATTTATTACTTTTTATGGGGGTGTCCATTACTGGAATGAAGGGTGTCCATTACTGACATTTTAGGTGTTTTGATATATTTCTGTTATTTACAGTTAAATTTTAATTCATATTGGGAAATGAGACTATTGTTGAATAATTGTTGATAGATTAATATAATATTGAAAAACCTGGAATATATTAATTATAACTATGAATTAAAGAACAATTTTTAAAGAGATTCCTTAACGGTATCCATTACTGGCACATCTACCCTATATATTTTTTCATCAATCTATTTTAAATTTCTTATGCAGTAAAATCTCTAATTGTGGGCACTCCAGGATCGTTAAACTAGTTTGCTGTTCATAGGTAAAATTGTGCAAATCATATAGTGTGTAAAAGTGTTCACTATTTGGGAGTGTGTTATGGAGGTTTTACTGTATATATTGCTTAGAGTTCATTCTAGAAAGAAAAATGGCAAGGTGTTAGTCTCTAAAAAGGGCACTAATGAATAAATGAATTAGAAAACATGTGCTGGTTTAATAGAAAAAGGCATTATTTCAAGTATTATTGTGCTTAGTAATGGTAAAATAAAAAAAGAAATTTTTTAGGTATGATAAATAAAGTTAACATTAATTTTGAGTGATTTTATGAATTATAAATAAATAAATACAGTTAAAATTACAACAGGACTTAATAATCTGTTCTTTTCCCAAAATAATGAGAAATTTCTATATTTTTTGCAAGCCTGTGCACACATGAATTTAGAAAAGTGGTACAGGGAAGATTTTTACAAGAGACCTCTGGGTACAACTGGGGGTTTGATTTCACTATTTAAAAAAGGGACAAGGTGCATTCTGCAGATTTTAAAAAGTGCAGGCCATTGCGCCCTTAAAAAGTGAGCTAGAGGAACACTAAAATCATTTAAAAATAGCTCATTTTTAATAATAATCCAAACAATATAAATCTGATTTACTGTATGAAGAGTTAGAATGGTTCTTGTGGCTGAAAGTAGAGTAATGATTTTCTGTAATTAAACATAAAATATATATGAGAATTCATATTAATTTTTTAGATGTTGATTCTCTGTTTTTTTTTTCTTTTTTTTTTTTCTTTTTTTTTTTTTTTTTTTTTTAACAGAATTAGCTCTAAGTGTAAGCATAATAAGCCTAAGTTGCAGCTATTATCTTTAAATTTTTCATTCTAAGTAAATTGATTTTGTTTCATCTAGCGATTTCCAAATTGGGCTCACTGGCGGCAAATGATAAATATGAATTAAGTGATGTTCCATACTATAGAGTATAGCAAATATATGTAAATGAATATAGGGATGACATGAATAGAAAAGTATGCTATTTAAGTGTAAAATGAACATTATTGAATTTGTAAGAATTTTTTCTTTTTTTTTTCTACTTTGCTTACAATAAAACATTTTTTATTTCTCAAAGGAAAAACTAAAGGTTATTTGTTGTAAAAATTTCTGCTCGCTGCACAAATCTGTATTTGAATCTAATTGGAAATACCTTGTGTATGTGCATTCTTTGCTGTGGGTGCATTGCTTTTAACCTTAATATTTACAGAATTTTATATATAAGAGAATAAAGATATTGGCATTTTGTGACAACACAAAATAAAAATTTATTTTAAAATTCTCCATTAAAAAAAATTGTTTTACTTTTTTTAAAGATGGTTAATCTTTTTGTGATATATTTTTTTCTTTTAAAATAACCATAAAATTTTTTAAAAGGTACTAATTTACAAAAATGTCCTAACTTGCTATTTTGTGTTCTTATCTTTTCCAAATGAAAACTATGTATTTTAAAAAGAGAGAGAGAGAAAAAAAAAAAATGAAAGTGCATTAAAAAAAATATTGCAGATTAGATGTAGAAAAATATATTTGTTTGTAGAACTTTTTTCTTAGTATATTACCTGCAGTTATAGAAAAAAAAAAAAAAAATGGAAAAGCACACCAGTTTTTATTTTTAATACAAAAATCCCAATAGCAGAAATGGTGCAGCAATTCAGCATGCACTGCAGATTATTTTAGACTTCACAGATTAATCTAAATAGTTTAAAAAGAATTTACAAGCTTAAACAAAATGCTAAAATTTACTTTCTAGATTTATTGTATATTTTTATTATAATTTCTTTGTAAAATCAAAATTTGCTGATTATCTTAACTTTCTTTATTAACTTAAAACTTATATAATTTCATGGGCTAATTTTTATAGATGTCTAAATACAGTCGAACTCATTTATAGCGAGCTTAAATGGAACGTCATATTTGCTCATTATAACCAGGTGCTCTTAAAAAATGGGTTCGTAAAAAATTATAAAAATTCATGCATACTTTATTATACATATTTTTTCATTTATCATTTCTGTACAATACAAAAGAAGTTGGTTACTTTGCTTTTAACTGTCTTATTGTCTCTTTCTTGTGTTATTGTTCTTTGGAAAAGACTCATGGCCTGAAAAACATCATTTGCACCCCTGACTTCGAAAAAAGTTTAAAGTTTTTCTGCGTATTCATAAGCCATTGTGTATGTTGGGGTCAGTTCAGCTTGAAATTCTTCACATTCGTCGTTATCATCGCCACTCTCAAAATTAATGACTAATCACTCACTTTTGGTTTTGATTGACTTTGGAATGTTAAAGGAATTTTTCCAAGAAACGATTAGCTAAGCTGGAGAGGTGGAAGTCGATAGATATTTCAAAAATTGCAAAAATATTACTCACTATAACCGGGGTTTGCTTGTAAAATGCGAGTTATGATCCCATAGACTTAACATTGTACCAACCAAGTATTTCTGATTTCTTCTTTAAATCCGGGTTCTCGTTAAATCATGGCTCGTTATAAGCGAGTTCGACTGTACCTTATTTTATTTTATAACAATTTATAGGAAAACTTGTTCTGTATAACCTTTTATCAACTGAATGTACTTATTGTTTTGTTTAATATTTACAGGTTTCTGTTTCTATTTAATCTGTTAATGTGATCTTGATGTTTTTTCTGCAGTGTAGTGCTATGCTAATCTGTGAATGGATAAAACCATTGGTAAAACTAAATTTTTATGTAATTTTTTTTATTATTATCAAAATGACTTATAAAAATGCTTATTTAATATATATACTCAGTCAAATTTGTTAAATTTATTATTACCTACTGCAAATATGAAATATTTTGTGATGATACCCTATTGATAGAGCATGTTTTATATACAATGATATAGCAATTTGATTAATCTAGTGAGAAAAATAGTAACCTCTTTGGACCAATAGTCATTTTAGACTAGGTTAGTAATTTACACAGGAAACTAGTTTTTGATATGGCAGTAATTAAAACCATCAAGTAGGACGTTAAAAAAAAAAATGAATTTTTTAAAATTAAAATTAGATTTTTTTATTTAAATTTGATTTTTATTTTTTCCCCTGCATAAAAATTATTGAATGACTATCAAGCTTTGTAGATTTCCAAAGCAACTAAGCCTCTAATTAGATTATATTAAGGAACATTAAGTATATGTTTACCCGTATCAATAAAATTATAATTAGTAAAAATTATACAAATAATAAAATTGCAATAACTAGTTGCATTAATTAGCAGTACAAATAACATGTCAGCCTTCTTTGCAACTGTACTTTGTAAAATTACTGTTATTGCATTAAATCTATATTTATACACTGTATGCACAACAACCAAAAATATATGTAAAATCCGATTGTAAGCCCCCCCCCCCCCCCCCACTCCTTTTTGAAAAGCAAAATAAGTTACATTTGGAGAAGAAGCTTATAATCGAAAATTTTCTAAAATAATCATTAAAAACTCCCTTTTTACCATTAATTTAGAAGTAAATATGGCAAATATTGGTGTGATAATCGTCCGTATTTCGACAAATTTCTGATTTGTTAAAATTATCTGAATGACCCCCCCCCCCCCCCCCCCAAACAAAAAATTCCTAAGCAAAATTTAAAATCTTTAATTTTTTTTTTTCAAATTTACTTCGTCATTTTATTGCAACAATATTTAATCAATCATCTAAGCCCCCCCCCCCCCCCAAAAAAAAAAAAAAAACTGCTTCCCCTTCCGATTAATTTAAAAAAGTAATTAACATTTTTTTTTTTTGCTTTTAATTTTAAAAAATGTCAGACTGCAAATGGTTATTTTGTTTCTTTGCACACCTCTGAGACACTAATAGTGACCCTTTTTTTACTCGTAAATTTTGGGAAAATAAATAATGCTGAACCATACATGTGCCATTTTAGTTCTTATACTAAGAATTCTGAGACTTAAGGGAAAATGATAATTTTCATACAGTCATACAAGTCAAATGCTTCATGTATAAAAATGGCCTTTTTTTTTAATGATTTGTTTAAATGATGCATTTTTACCATTTAGCTCTTTTAATAGTTTCACTGCTTGGTTTATTCCTGAAAATTTAGAGAATTAAAAATTACCTTTGTAAAGTGGGGTTTTAATTTTAGTCTCGGCTAAAAATAAAGGTGAAAAGAACTTATTTTAAAAATTTGTTTAATTTTTATAGATGAAATTGCTGATATACTTTTAAATATGTGGTGTTCATCGATGGAATCATGTAATCTGTGCTTAAAATTCTATGCGTAGAATGAGTTTACACTAGTAGCATATAATAATGTAATGATATATAGAAGAACTATTAGTATTATTGCAGTTATTTATGAATAAAATATTACTACGTATAATTTGAAAGTGTTATATTATAAAAATTAATATAGAAATTTTACAATTACAACAAAAATGTAGGTGAGTAGATGGAAATTTTACAATTACAACAAAAATGGAGATGAGTAGATGGAAATTTTACAATTACAACAAAAATGGAGATGAATAAATGGAAATTTTACAATTACAACAAAAATGTAGATGAATAGATGGGAATTTTATAATTGCAACAAAAATGTAGATGAGTAGTAAAAAATTAAGTACAAAGGAGATAAGCAGATGATAAGCATTGATTTTTGGCTCCCAAAAGGGTTTTAAAAAAAAAAATTTCTTTACCTAAATCTATGATTGATTTAATATAATTTTTTCACTGTCTGTCTCATATTTGTTTGCTGATTTTTTAAATGTATTGTGCAAGATCAGAAACAGTTTTAACAAACTTTAGTGTATAAAGTATAAATGTGTAAAAATTATGATGGTGTTATGAGGGTTTCATACCCCAAAAATCAACTTTATATTTTTGAAATACATTAGTTTGTGTACTTGATTATCCCGTCGACCAATTTCGCCAAATTATACAAATCACCAAACTATCTGCCAAATTATACAAATGGAAAAATGTTGCCATTCTAAAATTTTATAATAGGAAAATTAATGAATTTAAAAAAGAAAAAAAATCACTAAAGAATAGGTTTATTTTAATGGATGACGTTTATTTATGACTTAGTGGCATACCAAATATGAAATTTGATTTATTTAGATGATTTCAGACATAAGAATACTAATGGTTTACGTATTTAAATGCAGAATTGTTAAATTAAACCGTAAACAAACAGATATTTTTAAGATATTGCATTTGTGAATAAAATGCAAAATATTTTAAATGTAATAATAGGATTTATTAAGGGCCACAATAAATATCAATGATAACGGAAAATTGTAAGGAACCTAATGTCCTTTATTTAGTCAAAAAATGTAGACAGATATAACTATAAAATGTATGTAAACATTAGATATAGATTTAAAGGAAAAAAAAAAAATAGCAGTAATTTTAAATAATGAAAGAACAAATAAAATAATAAAACATTAATAAAAATACAAATTAAATGCCAAATTAAAACATTTGATGATGTAGCAAATACGTGTTACATGTTTAATGTCAAGTGAATGAGGCATTACAATTGTCCTTTATTGGCATTTAATGTTATAGTTTGGCGACAATTTTTTGGCCAACGAGATAATCAAGTAGTACCAAGTTTGCTAATAAACCCATGTTTTCTGATCTTGTATAACACATTTAAACAATCTTCAAACAAAAATCAATCAGACAGGCAGTAAAAAAATTATATTAAAACAATCAAAATACTTTAGAATTTCTTAAGAATTTTTGGCCCCAAAATAAGATAATCTGCTTATCTCCTTTAGCAAAAAAGGAAATGCAACTCCACTTAAGACTTACCTCCAGTTAATGAGGTTAATTTCATTTTCCCATCCTTTTTGTTTTTTTGCAATTATTGTTAAGAACATCACTTAATGCATATTACTCACTGGATAATGTGGATAATGTTTTTTCAGATTCGATCAGACATAATCTAAACTAGATTTGCACATATTTGTTTTCAAAAGCAACTTTAGTGTAATTTTGGTTAACTCTCGGTGTGCATCCCGCGATTTCCACGGGCAATGTAAAAATAGCAAAATTTGCACAACCCATGATTTTTGCAATCTTTTTTTTTTTTTAATGATCTAATTCTATATTAAAAAAAGAACTCTCTTACAAAGAAAAAAAGTTTACATATTTTAACTCTAAAGTATATGCAGATTTGAAATATGTAATAAAATAAATGAACAATTTTTGAATCTATTTTGATAAAAAAATAATTACGCAACAAGAGGATTAAGAGATTAAGAAATTGTCAGTGGCACTGATAAAGGCAAAGAAAACATTTTGCCACTATAAAAGTGATAGGTTTAATAATTATTAAGAGCCTACTGCAGTCATGCGAAATGACCCATTCGCTAATGCTATTCCTATGGAAGAAATTTATAAAGATATCTCGGTCGCATTTCAATAATTTTAGATAATTTTTTTTGTAGTGGCTAGCTGAGGTCGATCTGTATGCAGGCCATTTTCTACTTTTTCAATTTTGTTTACAGGTATTTTTAATCTGGACACTTTCATTTTCAGAACCGGTTCCTAAAAGATCGACCTCAGCTAGCCACTGCAAAAAAAAAAAAATCATCTAAAAATATTGAAATGCGACCGAGATATCTTTGTAAATTTCTTCCATAGGAAAAGCATTAGCGAACGGGTCTTTTCGCGTGACTGAAGTAGGCTCTTAGGCTATTTATCCACAATGCCAATCAAAATGTGATCGCATAGACCAAATTTTCGAGTGGGTCGCAAAACTAAAATAGTGTGGTTAAACAGATTATTTGATTAACTATTGCAAATTTACTTGTTAGAAGTTACTTTAGTTAAAGTATAAAAATATAAGAACAGCCAATGTATATTTTGATTGTCCTGAGTAATTTAAACTTTTGTATTAACCAATTGTCATTAACTTATGTTTTTTTTTTTTTCTAAAATTACTAAATTATGAGTTGTTTCTTTTAACATAAACTTGGTAAGCTATTGCATTTCTGTAATAAACTTTATTTGATTTATTCAATGCGGAGGATTATTTTAAACCATTAAAATGCTTACATTGTTTAATGCTGACTTCAGTTACTGTGGGTAAAATATGATCTCCCTTGGAAGTCTGCACTAAGGGGTGTATAACTAACATCTTTAGTTAAATCAATACCAAGAATAATTTTAAATTTATTTTAAAAAGAAAATGTTTTTTCTTTTTTTTTGGGGGGGGGGGGGTGAGGGGGGGGAATCCATAAAGAATTTTGTTATGGATGAAATTAAAAACTATTTGTCCAAAAATTTTCTTAAAATATCCGCTAAATCATATGGACGTGTAATCTTATCCTCTCCCTCCTCCCATCAACCTGAAAAAGTTTATTTTCTAAATGCGAAATAATTCATGGATCTTTAAAAAAAATTACTAAATGAATTTAAAAATTACCTATCTAACAAATTTATTGATAGAAGAAATTAATTTTTATCTGTCAGCTTGTCAACTGATCAAGAATTGGAATGATATCCCTTGAAGCAAAATCCCTATCAATTCATTTACAAAAATATTAATTTCATGATTGCCTGTTGCTCAGAGTTCTTACCTGTAAAGGAAAGGGGAGAAAGAAATAGGGTGTTATCTTTTAAGCTATCTAAAATTCTTTGCAAACTTAAAAACTTTTCTGCGACCAGTGTTTCTATGTTTGTCAGTATTCTTTGACTCTATAGACTACTTTTAAAAGTTGATAGTTCTATAGTCACACAGGTTTTAATTTTAAACTGGGTGACAAAGTGTCCGGTTCAGGATTTGAGCCAGGGACATTTCGTCTAAGCTGCCAACTGAGCTATCCTAGACAAATTTGGCGGCCACTATTCACTCAGCCAACCTTATTGATAACGACATCTGGTCTGTTATATGAAACAACTCAACAGTATAAATCATAGGGAATGAAACTCCAAGAAAACATTGGAGTTACGTAATTACTCTTCATAAATTTAACACAATTATTCCAATTGGTAAATAAATCATTCATCATCACTCTTATTTAATTCAACCTGGTTCATATATGTAATGATGGAATTTTGTAATTGATTTTTCATTTACTCCCTCATATTATACAGATTATGTATAAAATAATAGATGTAGACGTCAAATTAAAAATCACTTTGGAACATAAAAAAATTGTGTAATGCATCAGACGCCAACTGAATGGGACCCCATGATGATGCATTTTTGGTGTTGATCCTGTAGTAGTGTTGACTCTAGAAAAAAGGGCCACCGGGCGAGAATTTTTTCAAAAGGGAACACTATTCTAAAAAAAGGGCACACTTGTACCTTGTTCATAAAAAATATTTTGAACTGGTTTGTTTAGAGTCCTTAGAATTTGTGATATTTTCCCAGGATCAATTGAATTGCCACAGGGTGCATAGCAAGTGTTAAAATGGGCAGCCGGGTGCATCAAAAGGGTTTAAAAGAGCTGCCAGGTGCAAAAAAAGAAATAAAAAGGACTGCCGGGCGCTGCACCCTGCTAAAGCGGCTTAAAGTCAACGCTGAGCTTGACGATAGTCTTTTTTATGGGAAGTGGTCGAAAGATCAAATAAACAAATAAAAAACATTCTAAAATATAAAATTAAAATGCTTTAATATTTTTGTAAAAGAACAGCCAGATTTAACAGTTCTCTAAAAATCCCAAAACCAGTTCTCTATTCCAATTCCAAGTCTATAAAGTTTTATTAGTACTTTCTTGTTAACTTTTTTTTTTTTTTTTTTTCTCATTCTGGATTAATCTCGAATAGCTACAAAGTAGAGGTTTCATTTTGAGCATTAAACGGTTACTCAAATTGCAATATATTTATTTCATTTAAGTCTAGTGTCAAGCCTACGCTTGTCACACGACAAAACTTGCATGCTAATGTTAATCCTATTGGAGTGTTCTTTTCAAATTTCTTGTTTGCATTTCAATATATATATATCAGGGTTCGCACAGACTCCTTAGACTCCTTGGAAACTCCTTAGAAATGAAAACATTCCCAAGTAGTACTTAGAACTACTTAGATAAGCAAACCACTCCTTAGAAACTCCTTATATTCTATTGTGGCTTCGGACGCAAGCGATATTGCTGCCGAGGGGGAAAAAAATCATGATTGAAAAACGCACGGTAAATCCTTTATGCACGTCATTCATCTGAAGCACAACATTGATTGGGTAGGGTAATCTTAATAGGTCCGTTTTTCAATTATTAGGTCCGTAAAGTCCGTTTTTCGACACTGTTAGCCGACCTTTATTTTAAATGTTATCGATGTTTGGCATTAAGCCAAGAATCTCGGAAATATCGCGTTTTTCGCAAATATGTTCCAAAAAAAAATAGAGTCAAATTTCGTCAATCGATCACGGAAAAAATTCGTAAATTTTGTTAAAGGATCGTGAAAAAACGAGAATTTCTCCAACAGATCGCGGGAAAACTCGAATTTCTTAAAACACAGCGATAAAACGCGAATTTACTCAAAGGATCACGAAAAAACGCGAATTTCGTTAAAGATCGAGAAAAAAAAAGCAGATTTTCTCGAAAGGTCATATAAAACGCGAATTTCCTCAAAGGATCGCGAAAAACACACGGTTTTCATCAAAAGATCGCGAAAAAAACGTTAGTTTCGTCAAACGATCGAAATAAAATGCGAATTCCATTAGAAGATCTAAAGAAAACGCGAATTTCCCCAGAGGATCGCAAAAAACACGAGATTTTACTCAAAAGATCGCGAAAAACGTGCGAATATCCTCAAAGGATCGCGAAAAACACGCAAATTTCGTCAAAGGATCGCGAAAAACACGCGGTTTCAATCAAAAGACGAATTTTCCTATAAGGTCGCGAAAAAAAACCGAGAATTTCTCCCAGAAGATCGCGAAAGAAACGCGAATTTCATCATAAGATCACGAAAAAAATGCGAATTCGTCAAAATTTCACCTTCAAAGAAAGCGATTACCGTTGTTCTAAAAAAATAAATTCAAAATTTGTTATATTTTTTCTTGTATGTTGCATTTAACATTCTTTTTTTTTTTTTTTTTTTTTTTTTTTTTTTTTGGCCTTTAAAAATTTTTTTTAAAGATGTATCATGTATGTGATATACATAATAAGTGCTTGGGGTTTCACAAATGCCTATTTATATCACCTAGGGGTGATTTTAGTCCGAATTTTCCAAAAATGTAATGCATTCATTTTCGAAAATTTTTAAAAGTCTGTCACCAATCCGAAAAGTCGGACATATGGTCGCCGAAAAAAATAAATTTTGTCAATCGTCTGCAGAAAAATCGCCAATTTCGTTAAAGAATCGCAGAGAAAATGCAAATTTCGTGAAATAATGGCGAAAAACCCCACAAATTTTGTCGTAAGAACGCGAAAACTTAAAAATTTCGTCAAAAGATCGCGAAAAAACGGCAAATTTCGTCAAAAGATCGCGGAAAAAATCACAAATTTCGTCAAAAGATCGCGAAAAACCCCACTAATTTCGTCAAAAGATCGCGAAAAACCCCACAAATTTCGTCAAAAGATCGCGAATTTTGTCAAAGATCCACGGAGAAAACGCATAGCTAGTGTCGGGAGGGGATTTCCCCCTCCGCCTCTCTGGTGTAACTTTTCAGAAGATTTGCTGTGAATTTCAGAATTAATTATTTTTTTTACTCAGAATCACCCCTGTGACATGACCATTGGTCACTGCATAAAAAAGTAGATTGTCAATTTTGTATTTAAACTTACGAAAGCAATAAGCAATATATTGTGAATACTGTGTAATTTCAGCACTAACAATTAGATTCTAATTGAGTAAAATTTGTTTTTGAAATGTTTTTCTCTCCAAATTGGGCATTAAAAATTGGAGTGTGCATACCACATAACGATGCAGCACATAAAAATATCGATAACAAAAAGGCAAATCCTTAAAATTTTTTGGGCTCCTTGGAATTTTTGGATACTCTTTGGATTTTTTCTTCCCAACTCTGTATGAACCCTGATATATATATATATATACAGTAGAACCTCGGTTATCTGAAGTAATTGGGACCGGCCATCTTTTGGATAATCGAGAATGCTTCAATTTTAAGATTAAAGGAGAAATATATGCAATATTTCATATTATGGTAACAAGTACTTAATAAAAATAAAGCAATAGCAAAATAGAAACAAGAATAAATTACCTGAATTTTAATTTTGAAATTAAGTGCCTTCTACATATATCACAAGGGTTTGAAAAAATGTTTTGTTTATCTCAGTTTCAATTGCCTTTGCTTTGAAGCTCTATCACGGAATTATGTAATATTATTAGTTCACCAGTATCACAGTCTTTCTGCAGTTCCAGTCATGCCAAACCTTTAGCAAAATATTAAAAAGCTTCAGAATTGCTAATTTGTTTGTTTTCTTCGTTCCACTCCGCTTACGGGAGCTTGAGTTAAATTCAAAGGAACTCTAAGAAAAGGGATAGAAAATATTTACATGTACTCATAGTTCGGAAAGGACCGCTTGCACATAAGGAATATTGTAGTTGAAAAAAAAAAAAAAAAAAAAAAGAATTTCAAAATTGATTTTGTACACAAGGAATGTGATAGTAAAGAAAAGAAAAAGCTTTAAAAATGGATTTCGGTTAATCGAGAGTTTCGGTTAAAAGAGTTTCGGATAAAAGAGGTTCTACTGTATTTTCACTGGATAGCTGAGGCTAACCGGATCTTTTTAAACTTTTGGCTGCAGATTTTTTTATGAGGTCAATTTCTATTTCTGAACCAGTTTTGAAAGTGTACCTTCATAGAAAATCTGCAACTAAAATTGAAAAAATTAGAAAGGGTTCAGTTAGAGATTGGCCTTAGCTATCCTTTTCAAAAAAACATCTTTCAAAAATATTTATATTCAAACAAGAAATTTGAAAAGAATGCTCCCATAGGTTTAATCTTAGCTTGCAAGTGTCTTCCTCTGACTAGTGTAGGTTCTTAATATATGTTTATTTGTTAACACTAGAATGTCTGGAAATTTGACTCAACCTTAATAAAAACATTTTACTCCAGAATTTTTATTTAAAACTATAACTTATATATTTAACTTAGTTCTGTTTGGTTGGTATTGGTTCGAATCGATATTCAATCATTTGGTCGGTGTCAAATCGACACCAGCACACTTAAAAATTTCCATTTATTTTGTTATGTCAAGTTTTCCTTTGAGAAAACAGTATTAATGATCATTTTTTAAAACTTTGCATATTTTTGCAATATGTAATTTTGATATTAATAAAATGACAACGATAGAGAAAAGTATGTAGTATGAAAATTTTATCTGTTCTAGGTCTAGATTAGCATATTGCAAAACAGGCAAAGAAACATTTTAAATTTGGAACCTGGGCTTTTAAGAAAGGTCTAAATAGACAATTTAAAAAAAAAAATCAAAAGTTGAAAAGCCCAGTGTTTCTGCCAAGTGTTAATATAATTATTTGTGTAATTTTACTAAAATTAAACTTTCTTTTTTATTATTATAAGGAAATTGATTTTGAATTTTTAGATAAATGACTTCAGCTTATTTTATATGTTTATTTTTAATTACAAAAGATTTCAATTAACATTGAAATTATATGGATTGCTTTCATATTTCAATAAATATCTCTTTAGTATGAAATGCTTTTTATAAATATTAATAGAATGAAAATTTCATTTCAATTGCATTTTGTAGTAGATAATATCTATGCTAATAATTAGTTGTCTTTTCCTTGAGCAGCTTTATATGACTTAATACTAGCGATGAACTTTGTAATGAAATTATAAAACACTTCTGAAAATTGAATCGCATTGATGCTGTTTGATTTGTAAGTTTTGTAAATATTTGTATAAAATGAAATGTATATATTTTATTTCACTTACTGTGTTGTCCAATTTCTGTAAAATGCTACTTTATCAAGAAAATGAAATATTGTAAATTCTCAGATTTTTATTTCAAACACACAAAATTTATTGTACAAAATTAATGATAAAAAGCTCTAGTCAATTATTTTGATTTAAATTATCTGAGAGAAAAATTCTATCGTATTTAATTTGTATAATTTGTAAATTTCCAAATGGGTGATAAAAAGTCTGGGCAGGATTCGAACCCGTGAATTAGTACCCCAGATTTGTCCGAGATGGCTCATCTGTAGAGCATTAGTGGCTTCAGCCAAGACATCCCTGGTTCGAATCCTGGGCCGGACTTTTTTCACCCATTTGGAAATTTTTCAAATGATATGATTTGTTTATCAATGTAATAATTGCGTTAAAAATTAATTTAATATTTAATTTGGTTATAAAAAATTAAGAAGTAAGTGTATTCCATATTGTTTATGGGAAAATAAAATCGATGTGTTGATAAGCATTGAATCTTTGGGGTCAATTTTTTTTTATTTTCTAAGATCTTTTGATTGATTTAATGTAATTTAAGTGCCTCTATGATTGATTTTTGTTTGAAGATTGTCTAACACTTTGAGGTCTGATATATTTCAACCGCATATCTTCCTCTGGACTCAGGGTATTTGGTACTTTCATGATTTCTTTAAAAAAAAAATACTTGGAAGATACATATTTTAATAATTTTTTTTATTATAAACTTCAAACTGTTCTTTTTCATAATCAAGGAACTATTTAAATGTACTAAACATAAATATTTAATGAGAAATTATTGAAAAAAGCATGTTTTATACTTTTAAAGAAAGTTCTGCATAAGAAAACATCATTTTTTAATATAAAATTTTACATAGACTTGAATAAAAACTTACACAAATGTTGCACAAATGTCTCAAAATAGATTTTATTTGTATATAAACATTATTTAGTAAAATTTGCTTTTGTGTGGTACATTTCAAAGCACAAGGAGAAACAACGCAAGGTTCACAATAAGTTCGAATTAAGTTCTGATTCTTGATATTTTCATATACCAAATTCTGTTTAGTGCTGCAATCTATCTATATATATTTTCAAAATAAAGGGGTCGTAAGTAATATCTGAAAAGACACTGAAAGAATATAGTTGATAATTTTATAGCTCAGAGGGTTAATAGTTGACCCCAAGAGACTCTCCTGCTTAGTTCGCTTCACCGAAAACAGCAACCCAAGTGACACTCGGGCTTAGACCTCAAAGTGTTAAATGAAAATGTGTTGTACAGGATCACTAACAGTTTTATTTAACAAATTTTACTGTATTTCAGTCATATCAATTTCAGGGATTCCAACCACTAAACATTAAGTGTAGAAACTACACATTGTTCTGCTTCTAACTACGCACTACACATTGCTTACTAGAAACTACAATAGAAAAAATTTTTTTTTTTAATGAGAGATATACTTGTCTTGTTCCTGGTTTCTTTTCCTTTTTCAAAGCATACAAATTTCTCATTATAAATTTTATTATGGTTATAAATGTGTATTGTGCACTTTTGTATATTGCATGAAATATTAAATTTATATTTTGGCCAAAATTTTCATAAAGCTTTTGTATTTTTACTAGTGAAAATTTTCTTTGTGCAGCATTAGACTTTATTGTGCTCCATAAATAAAAGTTCATTTTAATATTATCATCTTTTAGATTTTTCTACTTTGAGTGTGTTCATAATTTTAGTGATTTTAAAATACAAAATTTCTGAGCACGAACTACATATTAGTACTTTCAAAGGTTGGAGCCCTGCTGTTTGATTGTTTTTTGATGTGAAGAGTTCATAAAAACATGATTTTTTCATATGTTTTACTTTATTTTTTCATCTATTAACATATAAGGGGTTGACACCCATAGTAGACCAAGTCTATTTTGAAAATAAATGAGATAGTCCATTTAGAAGGTGCATAAAATCTGTTTTATCCACTCCCACAGTGAACCAAGTCTGTTTTCTCATATGTGTCATCTGTTTACAGACTTGGTTCTCTGTGGGAGTGGACAGACAGTCGAATGAAACAGATTTTATGCACCTTCTAAATGGACTATCTCATAATTTTTTTAAATGGACTTGGTCTACTATGGTTGTGAGCCCCTCATATGTAAAAACTACTTTGGTATTATGACTGCTTCAAATCGTCAGAAAAAAAAAAAAAAAAAAAAAAAAAAAGTTAAAATAAATTGAAGTTTGCTTCCCCTCTCATCTTTTCCTGATCTTGTTGTATAACACATTTAAACAAACAAGAGTTGATCAGAAAAGCTTTTAGATTTTAAAGATTCAATGCTTGTCTACTTATCCCTTTCCTCTGTGTCAATAGTTAGCTGCTATGAATGTATTTACTTTAAAGCACATTCTTTCTAAAATTTACAATTTTTAAAGCATTGTAAGATACAAGTATACCTATTTTAAATGCCTAACATGTTTTTTATGTATCATTATTAACTTATTTATCTGTTATACTGTGTTCTGTTAAGGGTTAAGTATGTTTTTTCATTATAGTAATGGTACATTTATTGATGATGGTTAAATTATAAAAATGTCTTAATGAAAAATAAAACATTTTCAGAAATTGATTATTTTCTTAATTTGTAATCTTATTATTTGTCTTATTTCCTGAAAAGATTATATAAATTGTGGAAAAATATGGATGTAATATATATCCTTTCACTTTTCAAAAAATCATTTAAAAATGAATATTAAATTGTCATATCAAAGTTTAGTTTGCACCATAAGAATTTTCAAACGGTCTGTTTTTTTCTTGCTATAGAAAAATAATATTTGAAAGAAATGTCATATGGTATTTAATTTATATTAATCCCTTGAAGGGCAGTGGTTCATTTTTGGACGACCTAACATTAATCCCTAAATGCCACATTGGCACCAGAATATTGGAATGAAAAATTTTCTTTTATTAAGTACAAAAGCTTTTTCTAATTTTGCAGTAAATTTAGTTGTTATTTCTGGTGTCATTCCCTTATTTCAGCATTTTGCAAATAGAAATACCTTGCCCCTGAAAGGGTTAAAAAAAAAAATCTGTTGTTGATCCATGCAAAATTTAGAACCTATTTAAGGCTCTTTTACAAAAATCCGTTTCGTAAAAGCATACTCATCATTAATTATTTTTATTTTGTTAGATTTTAAAATGTGTAATTTGCAAACAAAACAAAGAAGGCATATTGACCTCTGTATGTACTTTGTTAAAATTTGCACTGGTTCAAGTTCATATTTCAAAAAATCATAAAGATGTAACAAATTGTCGCATCAGAATATGGTTTACACCATAAAACTTGTCAAAAAGTGTAAATTTTCATTAGGGGAAAAAAAAAGTTTAGATTCCAATAAGTTTGTACTAATTTCAAAAATTCATAAAACTCACAAATTGTCGTGTCAAAATATGGTTTTACATTACGCTGTGGAGAAAATTTCGTTTGAAAAGGAAAAAAAAAAAAGTTCAGAGTTTCAAAAGTTTATTCACATTTAAAAAATTCATAAAACATTTTCAAATAATCATTTCAGAGTGCAGTTTACATCATAAGAATTTGCGAATGATAGGGAAAAAAAGATGTTCAAAGGACATTTTATCTAATTTTTATGATGCAAACTGCACGGGGCTGCAACAGTTTAATTTTGTTTATGAATGTTTAGAATGTGAGCAGACCTATGGGACACCCTGTATAATAAAATGATCAGAAAATAATGTGTGTTATGTTTAAGGTGGTCCTCAAATTCCCTGCTCAACAACACAAAACTTTGACTCATTTTTAAACATAAAGACAAAAATGGCAGGTCTTAACATAGAAGTGATTTGGAAGCATTTTCCATTTTTTGATAAATTACTTATAGAGTTAAAAGCATTTCTTGTCATATGACGACAAGTTTTTCCCCTTTCTTGAGCTGCTGTTTTGGGAATTCGGTTCAAAACAAACACTTTGGGAGCATTTTCTGAAAGATTTTCTGCCTTTACCAAAAATTAGAAAGCAACATTCAATTAAACAGTTTCTGAATGAGAACACCTGCCAATTTCATACATTTATGAATAACAATGAATTCAGAAATGTGTCAGAAACTAGCTCCTTTGGATTTGAGAACAACCTTAAAAAAAAAAAAGTACAGTGACCTCTTAAGACTCTCAGTTATACGCTATTGATGAGTTCGAAACTCTTACAGAGCTTAATACTGAAATTATGCAATAGAAAATTTTTTAATAACATTTTAAAATTGTTGCAAGATTTATTTTCTCATTTAAAAATATCTTTCATATAAATTAGTATTAATCCTAAAAACTCTCATGACAACATTTCGTGATTTTTATACCCTTCAACATCTGTTGAAATAGTAAAATTGTTATTTATACCTAACCATTGGCAGAAATCAAGGATAGACAAAGGATGTTTCAAAGATTTTTTTTTTTTTTAATGTTAACATTGGCTGTGCGAAGGCTTCAGAATCAGATGGAATATTTCTCCTTATATCCAGCGTTCTCGCTGTCTTTTGACCAACTTCAGCAATTTGGCTAATCAAAAATAAAAAACTGTAGCCAAATGAAAATTGTTCTAGTAAAATAGATTTGTCGTGAAAGACTAAAAAATTGATCTTTAATCCTTTGATTGCCTCTTTTTTTCAATAAGTTCTAAAATAATCTTTAACTTTTCTTCCTTTCATGGCTGATAAAATGAGTACCAAGTTTGCTTGAGAACTAAATGTGGAGCTTCCTGCGTTAGGCTGACCATCTGACCAGGACATATGCTGTATACAGAGCGCCTGCCACAGGCAACTATTTTTTAAATTGTATTTCGCATCATTTTTTCAAAACAAAAATCTTTAACATACGCTTTGAGAAAATTTGCGAGAGAAATATACTACAAAATGTATTTTAAAAAAAAAATAGTGTTGCAAACAGAATATAAAAAAAGTTGCCTGTGGCAGACTGTGTATACAGGGCCCAGGGTCAAGGAAATGGGGCTTGGCACTGTAATTTTTTTTTCCAATATAATGTATTTTTTGTAACTGCTTATATTTATAACTACAGAAACTATTAAGAATAAATTACATTCTAAATGTTTTGCACAATTAAGAAAAAAATCCAAGCCCGGTTTAATTAACATATAATGAAATAAAACTTTCCAATCCAAGTTAATTCTCTGAAAGTTCAAAATATAAACAGCAAAATAGAATCACATTAAAAAAAAACTTTATTTTTCAAGAATTCTGCAGCTTTTCATTGAAGCTCATATTTCAAAGGTTGTTTCAAAATTGTACTGCTACCTGTTGTGCCTGTTAACACATACTCAAATGACATTGACATTTCTTATATGCATTCGATTTTTCATTTTTGTTGTGTTCATCCATGGCCAACTTCAATACCAGCCTAAAAAGATCTTGTTTGTTAGAATGGTGACTTAGGACAGAGACACATCATGACATCAGATCACATGAATTCTTACGAGAAAGCCGTCCTAAGCAGTGGAGAAACAAACAAGAGCTTTCTCGGCCAATTGGGTCGGCATTAGATCACGTGATCTGATGTCATGAACTCCGTCTAAGGCGGGAGAAACAAACAAGAACTTTCTCAGCTGCTTTTCAAATAATTTATTCAATATTTTACACAACGAAGACACGTATAAACATATCCAAATTACATGTGTAAACGTCCAAATTAATAGAAGGCAATGCTTGCCTAAACAAATGTCAAACAAACAAAAGTTCAGGGGATTTTGAAATTGTCTACACAGTTCTTGACTCCCGATGAAATCATTCACTGAAATGCAGTGAGTCCATGTCAAGGTCCTGGTGGCATTCACTTTTAAATCCCAATGACGAAGATGATGGAATCCTTTGAAATACTTTTCAGAGGAGTTGGCGATTGCACTCCTCTATTTAAGGGTGAATAACGAAAAGCGAGCACCATTCAGTTGTAATGGGTCTATCTGGAATTGAAGGACTTTATCTTTGTTAACCTTAGCCTCATGAAGTTGGCCGTGTTTCATCCCGCTGAAGTCTCTCTCACAGTCTACTGAATGTAGTGGCAAGATTGCAGCAAAGCGTGGCATGTTGCATGTTATAGGATAAAGTTAAGTTGCTGCAGGTTGTTTTTTCGATTGAAGTATATGGTATCTTCTAAATTCGTGGTTCTGCAACGAGAACTCATGTAATGCGAATAAGACTCTCATGTTGACTGGCCCTTATTATTGCATGGGCAAATCGGGACTTTGCCCCTAAATCCATATATTAAATTATAGATTTTTTTTTTTTTTTTTTCCCCCCGATTCCAACTTTTCCATAAGTTGAAATTATTAAATTCATCTTAAAGTAATATAACAAGTTGCTAAAGTTATATAAAAGAGTTTTGTTCAGTACTAAGAAAAAATAGAATATTTTTATTAATTAAGGTACTTAATTTAAAATTGACGGAGCTGAGAATTTTCTTCTATTTAAAATCCAAGGTGCAAAAATATTGTTTATGCATTACACATATACACAAATGATTGACCATCAGTTCTATTTGAATAACTTTGCAATTATTCATTCTATTTAGGTAGTTTCGGAATTTTTCAACTTTCAGTTCAGTTCATATAAAATTCGTGAAATTTTCATCTCGCAAAATCACCGATATCTTCATTTTCGCGAAAATTACGGCTCACGAAATAATATTTTTTTCGCCTCAAATAATAATAAAAAATCAGAAATTTTTCACTTATCCAAAATTTAGTGATTACAGTTACTTAAATAAGTACAAAAATTTCTTGCATACTTACAACTATTCCTTGACTACTATTCATAACTACTTCTTGAATAAAAACAATAATACAAGTAATAGAATGCAGCTCATTCACTTACAATATTTATATCAGCTTCTTTGAAGCCATTCATTTTTAGAGCGATGGGGAGAGGGTTGGGGGGGGGGGGTGAAGAACTTTTCTGACAAAAGGAAGTTTCTTAAATTGCCTTATGCAAAAGGGGTTCTATTTAGGTAGTTTCGGAATTTTTCAACTTTCAGTTCAGTTCATATAAAATTCGTGAAATTTTCATCTCACGAAATCACCGATATCTTCATTTTCGCGAAAATTACGGCTCGCGAAAGTAAGCGCTTTTGCAGTATCCCATCAATAACCATTCAATTCCCTTTCAAACTGATTTTTAAAGGATTGCAAAACAATTTAAGAAACTTAGAATGCATTCTTGTTTCATAAAAAGAAAGTTTTTTTCTTTTTTTCAATTTTCAGCATGAACCTGAAGACTTGATAGAAAAATCATGCCCATTTCAGGACATGCTCAGGTTGAGATGGATTTACTTTGAGTTTATTATATGCACAGATATTTTATTATTGTCACTAAAGAGTGAGAATTTTTAATGATGTGGTAAGCTTCCCAAAAATCAAGATCAAGAAATTCTCACTCTTTAGTCAATGACTTATCTAGTACTCCAGATTTTCCAAGTATTTGGAAAGCATTAATTTAATTTCCTCTTTTTTGGTTTCATTTTCTCTCCTTTTCCGGTAGATGTCGCTACTTGTCCACCCAGTCGTTTCCACTGCTTCTCTCTCATTGGTTGTTTCTGGCGCTTTCGCTACCCGCATAGGGTATATAAGGCAGCGCGTCTCTGTCTATCATTTTGCTCAGCCTTGCTTTTTCTAGCACGCTGTTCCTTTTTTCCCTCTCTTGCACTGAAGAAGAATCTCGCTGTAGATTCGAAACAGCTGTTTGCTGCTTTTTCACGCATTATTTGTGCATTTTAAACGTTGGTTTACTGCATTTCAATATTCCTGCACAAAGGCTTTAATTGCTATTTTACTTCACCTGTAGTTGTAGACAGATTTGTTGTAAAAAACTTCCAAATTCTACAGTATTTCTAAATCTATGTGCCCAAGACCTTGCAAAAATGATAGAACTTTATTTCTTTGGAAAAAAAAATTAAAACATATTATTATTTAATTGTATTTTTCAATTTGTAATTTATAAAATTATTAAAATTAATGACACTTTATTTATCATACTAAAAAACTATGTACATTTTTTTCCTTATATAATTTCTAAACACATTACTAATATTTCCTCATGAAATAGTGCCCTTTTTTGGAACTAGCATCTTGTTTCTTTTTCTTTCCAGAATGACTAAACTATTAATTATAATTTTAGTTATTAAAGCATAAAAATGTATGTTCCTAATTACAGAGTTAATTGTTTAATAATTTTAATAAGTGTTAATATCACCAGTATTTAATATAGTTTTACATAATTATTACAAAATATTAATGTAAGTATGTAACATTATTGTATGCTACTAACTAATGGAACTACTAATTTGCACTTTTTATAATTCATATAATTGCTAACTAATAATTATAATTTTATGGATTAAAGTGTAAAAACACTGATTATGTTAGCGTTAGCAATTAGAGGTTTGACTGTTTTGAAGGCCTAAAACTCTTGGTAGCTATTCAGTATTTGAATGCTGGGAAAAAATACAATTTAAATAAAAAAAATCAATTTTTTTTTTTTTTTTTTTTTTTTTTTTTACACTTTTGTTTTTATAGGTCTGACTGGAATAATAACTGAAAATAAATATGGATTCAAACATGGGTTTGTTGTCTATTATTACGTTAAAACCCAAAATAAAACAACAAAAGTAGACTTGATTGTTTATTTTAACACAAACCAAAAATATTAATAATCTTTGAAGCACAACCTAGTTATTAAAATCTTATTCAGTACTTATGATAATGAGTCTCATAATCAGCCCTTTATCTTTAACCCCGAATCGCCGTGCCCGAAACATTTATGGGAAAATTGCAAGTGAATTGAAAACTACGATGATTAATGGGTAATATTAAGGAAAATTTAAAAAAATTTTTTTTTGAAACATCAATGAAAAACTAAAAGCACAATATTGTTATTTCATACATGGAATTATTGTTATATAGAAAAAAAAACAATTTGAGGAAAAAAAAAAAAAACTTTTTTTCCAAGGAGGGTGTTTATTTGATTCAAATGTTAAAACCTTTGAACCAAAGATTTTACGGTCAACTCTGTGAAATCTGCAGAACTTAGGATCAGAGATTTGTTAATTTATACATTTTAGCAAATTATAGATAATTATTTGGTTTACATATTTTTTAAATTTTGATCATAAATTAACAATATGCAGACCTGCCAACTGCTACGAAAAAATCGTAGTTGCTACGATTTGGACCTATAAACTACGATGCTACGAAAATCGGTCTTAAACTACGATTTTTTTTTTCCAAAAACAGAAACGCTTTTTTTTGTTTATAGTTGCGATTTTTATCCCGTGTAGCATATTTTTCAGGAGTGATTCTGTTCTGAAATTTCCAAAATTTCAAAGTATTCATTTCCGAAAGTTTGAAAAAATTGGTCTTTAGCCCGAAAATTCGAACATTATTTAAAAAATGCTCATGGGGAAAAAATCTAGGCTGCAAAACAATCTTCTTAACATAAAATCCTCCTTATGTATATTAACCACAAGTGAATCGTGTTTCTGTAAATATTTGTATAGGAATTCCCTTCCTTAGAAACAAGGTGACCATTTTAAGAATTTCTGGAAGGGGGGGGGGGTGTTCTTTAAGGGGCAAAGTTTGAAATAGTGTGCAAAATAGCACGATTTGCATGCGGAAAAGGAAAGTCCTGCATAACGTAAACTGCTGTGTAGTATTTCCACCTGCAAATTCTTCCACAGACCTATGATTCTTCTGCGAGTATATTTTGAAATTTCTTGGAAGTCCACGAATTTCTTTTCTTTCATGGAATTTTCCCAAATTAATTCGTGAATCGATCGCACAAAAAATTGAGAATTTCTTCAAGCGATCGTGTAAAAATATAGGGTATTTCGTCAAAGATCTCAGAAACAAATAGTGATTATATTCAATAGGTCGCTGAATTGTGCGAGATTGCGCAAAAAATTACGAATTTCAATAAACTATCGAGGGGAAAACATTGCAAATTTCGTCAAAAGGTCGTGTAAAGGAGTAGTGAGTTTTGTTGGTCGAGAAAAGATATAAAAAATCTTGCTGATCTGTTGCGATAAACTATCGCGAATTTCGACAAATTACCGTGTAAAAAAAGTCAATTTCGTCAATTGGTCGCAGAAGAAAATAAATTTTGTCAAAGGATCGTGGTAAAAACGTGAATTTTGTCACAATATCGCAGAAAGAAAATGGAATTTCCTCAAAAGATCACTAAGAAAATGCAAAATTCATCGAAAGATCGCAGAAAGAAAACACTAATTTCGGCAAAGGATCGTGGTAAAAAACGCAAAATTAGTCAAAGGATCGCAGTAAAAAAATGCAAATTTCGTCAAAAGTTCATGGTTAAAAGTGCGGATTTCCATAAAGAATCATGATAGAAAAATGTGAATTACGATTGTGAGGAAAAATTGTGAATATCCTGAAATGATCGCAGGGAAAAAAATCGCGAATTTCGTCAAAATTTACTGCACTGGGCTAAAAAATTGGAACCAGGCTCCTTTTACAAATGCAAAAAAAAAAAAAAACGCTGCGAAACAAGAAGAAACTCTAAAAATCGTATAAAAATTTACAGAGGAAAAAATTTACTATATTGAGTTGAAAGAATGAAACCTTATTCCTTTTACAAATGTCAAAAGAAGGCTGCGAAACACGAAAAACCAACCAACCAACCTTCAGATTAATTTTAATTTTGTGTGCTACGATTTCTCATTTTCAAAGGTTGGCAGGTCTGCAATATGTGAAAATTCAAATGTATATCTATACTCATATTATAAAGAGGAAAAAATTGTTTATTTGTCGGAGATAAGCTCAGGAACTACCGAACCGATTCCAAAAGTAATGGTATCAAAATGATGGTGTTCGCCCAACTTAGAACATAGGCTATATCTTATGTCGGTGCCACTACCGCAAAGGGGGTGCAGGAGCAAAAAACGTTCTAAAAATGCAATTTTTGCGTTACTGAAGGGCCTAGAAATATGAAATTTGGAATATTAGTTACTTATAAGATATAAATGATGTCTAAGAACAGTTCTTAAACAATTCGAAATTTAAAACGGGTGAGAATGCAAAAAACCGTTCTAAAAAACGTTCTAAATGGTAGTTTCTACATAATCTCAGGAAATACCGAACCGATTCCAAAAGTAATGGTATCAAAATGATGGTGTTAGTCGAACATAGAACATAGGCTATATTTTATGTCGGTGCCACTACACCAAAGGGGGTGCAGGAGCAAAAAACGTTCTAAAAATGCAATTTTTGCGTTACTGAAGGGCCTAGAAATATGAAATTTGGAATATTGGTTACTTATAAGATATAAATGATGTCTAAGAACAGTTCTTAAACAATTCGAAATTTAAAACGGGTGAGAATGCAAAAAACCGTTCTAAAAAACGTTCTAAATGGTAGTTTCTACATAATCTCAGGAAATACCGAACCGATTCCAAAAGTAATGGTATCAAAATGATGGTGTTAGTCGAACATAGAACATAGGCTATATTTTATGTCGGTGCCACTACACCAAAGGGGGTGCAGGAGCAAAAAACGTTCTAAAAATGCAATTTTTGCGTTACTGAAGGGCCTAGAAATATGAAATTTGGAATATTAGTTACTTATAAGATATAAATGGTGTCTAAGAACAGTTCTTAAACAATTTGAAATTTAAAAGGTGTGAAAATGCAAAAAAGTGTTCTAAAAAACGTTCTAAATGGTAGTTTCTATATAATCTCAGGAAATACCAAACCGATTTAAAAAATATTGGTGTCAAAATGATAGTGACAACGTTTATTCCAAGATAGGCTATGTTTTATGTCGGTGCCACTACCCCAAAGGGGGTGTAGGAGCAAAAAACGTTCTAAAAATGCGATTTATGTGTTACTGAAGGGCCTAGAAATATGAAATTTGAAGTACCAGCTGCTTATTAGATATAAAGGATTTCTAAGAACAGTTCTTAAACAATTTGAAATTTAAAAGGGGTGAAAATGCGCGAAAAGCGTTCTAAATGGTAGTTTCTACACAATCTCAGGAAATACCAAACCGATTTAAAAAATAATGGCGTCAAAATGATGGTGAAAATCCTTGCTCCAACATAGGCTATGTTTTATGTCGGTGCCACTACCCCAAAGGGGGTGCAGGAGAAAAACGTTCTAAATTGCGGTTTTTGTGTGACGGAAGGGCCTTGAATCGTGAAATTTAGAATGGTAGTTAGTTATAAGATATCAATGATCTCTAAGGACATTTCCTAAAAAAATCGAAATTTAAAAGGGGGGTCAAAATGCGCAAAAAGTGTTGTAAAAAACGTTCTAAATTGCAATTTCTATGCAATCTCAGGAAATACTGAACCGATTTCAAATATAATGGTGTTAAAATGATGGTGACAGATCTTGCTCCAAGATAGGATATATTTTATATATGTTTCCACTATCCCAGAGGAGATGCAGGAGCAAAATGAGCGAAAAGCGTTCTAAAAACGTTCTAAATGCCGATTTGTCACCAATATCTCAGGAAGAATCAAACTGATTTCAAAAGTAATGTTAGGAAATTGATGTTGATAGCCTCTTCTCTAACATAGACGCTATTTTAAGTCGGTATCACTATCACCAAGACGTTGCAGGAGCAAAAAAGCCTTCCAAATTTCGATTTTTGTGATCGGTAGGAGCTAGCAACTTAAAATTATGCAAGGTACATATGTATTACATATAAATGATCTTTAAGAACAGTTTCGAAAAAATTGAAAATTTAAAAAGGGGTGAAAATGCGCGAAAAGCGTTCTAAAAACGTTCTAAATTGCGATTTCTACTCAATCTCTGGAAATTCCAAAGCTATTTCAAAAGTAATGGTTGCAAATCAATGGTGACAGTCCCTGCTATAACATAGGTTATATTTTATGTTGCTGTCACTACCATCTGAGGGTTGCAAAAGCGAAACATGTTCTAATTTGCGTTTTTTGCATAACTGAAGGGTCTGCATAACTTTGAAGTATGGCATGTTATTTACTTACAAGATTCAACTGCTTTCTATGAACTGTCGGAAGAAAATTTCAAATTTAAAAAGATGAAGTGAGCGAAAAGCGTTATAAATTACAATTTTTATGTAATCTTTTCAAATACCAAACCGATTAAAAAAAATAATAACAAATTGTTGGTGATAGAACCTGCTCAAACATAAGCTATATTTTATGTCTGTGCCACTACCACCAGAGGGTTGCAGTAGCTAAAATCTTTCTAAATTGCGATTTCTGTGATACTGAAAAGGCTAGGAACTTTAAATATGGCATGGTAGTTACTTATAAAATATAAATGCCCTCGAAGGACTGTCGAAAATAAATTCGAATTAAAAAGGGGTGAAATGAAGGGGAGGTGCGAAAAGCATTCTAAAAAAGTCGTAAATTACGATTTCTACGCTATTTCAGGAAATATAAACCAAATATAAAAGTAATAGTTGCGAATCAATGATAACAGTCTCTGATTCTACACAGACTATATTTTAAGCCGATGATTCTACCACCTGGGATTCAAAGTATTAACAAACGCTATAAAAAAGGCCTTTAAAAGCTTTCTAAATTACGTTTCTGTGGAATATTAGGAAATAACAAACCAATTTCAAAATTAATGTTGGCAAATTAATGGTGACAGTTCCTATTTCAACATAGCCCTTTAAGTTGAGAGAGGTGGTAGGACTTTGAATTTGACATGATGGTTAATTTTAAGATGTAAGAAGATGGTTTCTAAAAAATTCAAAACTTCAAATGAATACTGAAATGAGCATATTAATTGAGCATAAAAGTTTCAAAATATTTTCTAAATTATTATTTATTTAGTTTTATTTCGTTTTATTAATTTAAGTCTCATTTCTGCCTTATGCAGTGTAACAATGATGTTTAATCAAACTGTGTTTTAAATAGTAATTTTTTTTAATTATTCCTAAAAGTAATAAGTACCTTTTAATAAAATAAAATATTACCTTTTAATAAAATAAAAATTTAGTTAGTACCTTTTAATAAAAATTAGACATATAAATATCACTTGGCATATTTCAAATATTACGCGAGCAAAGCCGCGGGGTTTGCTAGTATATAATATATATACGCGGTGTTTCATAAAAGATGGGCAAAACATTAGGAGGTGACAGTACATATCCAAACAAACAGCTTTCATCAAAGAATGCAGGGTCAGAAATAAAATGCAAAGGTGCTGGCGCATTTGGAAACTTGGTTCATGCAAACGTTAAATCTCCATTCCTGTTGCGAGTTATCGGGAGAAGAATGGCGTAATAACATGTAAATGTGATATGGGGAAGAAGGACACGTATGTAAAATTTCGCTTCAATTAATACATAAAAGACGCTGATCCGAATGTGCAACAGTCAATCTTGGTAGGAACATACCAAAAGATGTTGCCATTCACTAATAGGGAAAAGGCTGATATGCAATTTATCTATGGAACTGCAAATGGAATTTTCTCAGAGGCTCAACAATTGTACGGTGTGCCGTCTCCCACCTTTCTTTTGTCATTTAATTGTTTGTGTGTTTTTGCTTCATATAACAACATCACCTTTGGTGACCTCTAGCACTTTTGCATTTGAATTCCGACCATGCATTCTTTGATGAAAGTTCTTTATTTGGATGTGTACTATCACCTCTTAAAGTTTTGCCCATCTTTTATGAAACACCCTGTATATGTAATACAGTTGAAGATCAATATAACGCAATTCTATAAACCGCAATTCTCCATAAACTTCTTGGATGTAAACAGTGAAATTCACAGTTAAGAAACTTCTACATTTTGCATTGAAAAAAAAGGCACCCTCTAGCGGATTAAATTTCAGATTATAATTTAATCTTTTTCTCCTGAATTCACAGCTTATAAATAAATTGCGATTATTAATGTGAAATAATTTTGAAAGTGAGAAATGAGCATCGTGATACAATATTAAATACACAAAACGCAGTCTCTGTAGCTCTTAGCAAAATCGGCTAGTAAACCATGGGGAACGCAAAAACGCAGTTAGCAAGTCACAGAGCTTGTGAAATCGCTATGCAAAACAGAAGGTTTAGCGGCAAGCAATCGTAATTACTTTCGATAAAATGGCGATGCCAGTTTATTTTGATGTTGAATATCACGCCTCGCGCACGTTGCTGCTTCTTGCTATCTTGCTCAACATACAGTTATTATCGGAAGCTATATTTATTAAAACGCTAGTTTATTTGAATATTTTAGCAGAAAATACAAATTATGAACGAAAAAGTCGGCGAGTCATCTAAAGCCTCTAGTAAAAAACGTGTGATTTTGACTATTTTGCAAAAAGTCGAAATACTCAAAAACTGGACAAGGGCTCAACGGTAAAGTACATTGCTAATGCTTATGGTATTGGCAACCGGACTGTTTACGACATCCGTGACAGCCGAGAGAAAATCTTGGCTTATTATTCAAATACTGACAGCAAAAAGGCATTCTTAAACGGAAAAGAATGAAGGGTGCACAATCGGCCGATTTAGATGCTGTTTTGTTCGAATGGTTTCACCAAAGGCGATCAGAAAGCATTCCGATTACGGGATCGATTCTGTGTGAGAAAGCAAAGGAGCTTCACAAACAGCTTAATATTGAAGTTCCATGTGAATATTCAACTGGTTGGTTAAGAAAATTCAAAAATCGGCACGGCATACGGTACCTAAAAGCAAGTGGCGATAAGGTAACTGCCGATAAAGAAGGTGCTGACCAATTCATTGAAGAATTAAAAAAAATAGTAAATGATGAAAAATTTTCACCTGAACTCATTTACAACATTGATGAAACAGGCCTGTTTTGGTGCAATTTACCGCATAGAACTTTTGTTACTGAACAGGAGGATGAACCTTCAATGGTGAAGGATGATAAAAGAAGGTTAACTGTAGTTCTTTGCAGCAATGCCGCTGGTACGCACAAGTGTCGGGTATTAGTGATAGGAAAGAGTGCAAATCCTCGTGCCATAAGTGGGTTAAAGAAAAGTGGTCTCTTTCCTGTTATTTATAAAAATAATAAGAAGGCATGGATCACTAAGGAATTGTGTACGGAGTGGTTTGAGAACCATTTTCTCAAAGAAGCTGAAGATCACTGCTGGAAAGTTGGACTACCTAAAGACAGCAAGATTTTGCTGTTAATTGATAATTGCTGTGCACATCCGGAACTTACTGCCACTAATGTGACAAGAAAATTTTTGCCACCTAACACTACATCCCTAATCCAGCCTATGGATCAGGGTGTAATAAACAGTCTGCAGTGTAATTATAAGAGTGCTTTTCTTCAGAGACTCCTGAATTCTGATTTTCGTACTGACATGATTACTGAATTCAAAAAAGAATTCAATATCAGAGATTGCCTCTATATGCTGAGGGATGCCTGGGATTCAGTAACTCAGGAAATTCTTGTGAATGCATGGCATAATTTATGGCCAGAATCCCTTTTTTTTTAAACAGATAGTGACGACACAGAATTTGCTGGTTTTAAACCTTCACTGGCAAAAATCAAAGCTGCTGAACTCATGCTTTATGTGGAAACTGCACAATTAGATAAGTTAAATGAGGACACTATTGTGGAAATTTTGGAAAGTGATGACCAGTCACAAATTGTGAACCAATTGACTGACAGTGAGATAATTTCTTCAGTTCTAAACACAGAGGAAAACAATTCTGAAACAGAATCAGATGAAGAGGAAGTTGTAGAAAAAGTTTCCATGGATAAGGGAATTTCTATAGGGGATTCATATTTAAAATTCCTGGAAACACAAGACTGTGTAACAGAACAGGAAATGTTAATTTTTCACAGAGTTCAGGAAAGATTAATTTCTAAAAAAAACACAAATGTTAAAACAAACCAAAATTGATAACATGTTTAGAAAACAAGTTTAGTGCTAATAATTTATATACATATTTTTTTCCCTGTAAAATAATAAATTAAATAGCATTTTTTCCCCCTTATAATAAATTATTAAACAACATATTTTTGTTTTTAAAACCATTTGTATTTTAATATTATTTTAAAGTGTTACTATTAATATGTTCCACATATATTTTGCTATGTTTATAAGGTAAATTTTAATGACGTGCGAAATGATCTATATAATGCAACACCTTGCGTTTTTAGTTTTGCGTTATATAGATCTTCTACTGTATATATATATATATATATATATATATATATGCATATTCTAATTACATAGGTCATTAAATTTTTACACATTAGCAATTAAAGTTTTGGTTTTTATAATAAATAAATATATATTTTTTTGTTTTCTACAGCTAGTTATTATCTCTAGATCTGAGATAGACTAGAACTGAAATCATCTTATTTGGTTCAACACTCATCTTCCTCGAAATTTTACAGACCTACTATGACAAAAAAAAATTTTTGAATTACTTTGTAAAAAAAAAAAATATTAATTAAGTACACTACCTCTGAATTATTATAATATAGTGAATAAAGTGTATTTTTAATAACACCTTATTGAATATACTATATTAATATAGTGAATACTAGATAGTACCCGTCAAGATTTGACGGTAAATAACTTGAATATTCCATTAGAAAAATTCTTGAATTTTTAATTACTAGTTGCTTTTAAATTAATTATTGAAATCGTGACAAATTTTTATATTGCATAAGTGATTCCTATTTCTTGAAGGTGAGCTAGAGGGTGCTGTCAGTGTAACCTGTTGAATAAAGTGAAAGAACTTTAAGTTTATAATTTACAACCAATTATGCTTGCCTTTTATCAGAAATTTACCAAAAAATACTGGGCAGAACATTTATTAACCATTTGGAAAAATGGTTATTGTCCTCGGTCAAGGTAGGAAATCAAAAACATATCTGAAGCTTTTTATTAGTTGAATCCACATTTTATTCATTTTCAGATTGGTCTATACAGTAATCTGTATTTTCCCTTTACTTTCAACAGAGATGGATACTTCTGTTACCACTATGACAAAAAAGTAATAAAAACTACAAGAAAAAAAAAAAAAAAAAAAGATAACTCGGAAGCAAATTGAGATACAGCTTTCAAACAAATTGCATTTAAAAGTACATTTTTTTCTCCATACGATGCTGTAAAAAGTAATAATGTGGGATGTTTAGAAGTTTAAGAATGAAATTTCATTTAAATTGGGTCCAGGAATATTAATGTTTAATCCATGGCATATATAATGTGTGACCAGCTCCGTAGAAGTTTAAAAATTTACAGTACTGAAAAATGTAATCCATGGCGTACGTAATGTATGATCAACTCCGTGCGATTTTTTTATGTCTTAAATTTTAGTCTTTGAAAAAATCATTTTCCAAATGGCCGTTGTAATTTGTTAAATTGCATTTTTTTTTTTTTTTTTTACTGACTACAGTCTTATTTTTTTAAAATAACAATACCTGTTTTTATTATTTTTTACAGAAAAGAATGGCAAACTTTTACTGACTCACACACCTATATATTCTTGATAATGTTCAGAAAACAAAAGTTGTAGATCAGCTCAATTTATTTAATTTATAATAATTACATGCAAAATATTTTAGGTTAAATATTTAAATATAAAATTATTTTTTCAAAATATTTTTGAGTGTTAAATTTTATTTAATGATAAACCATTCAAATAATAATAAAATCAAAATCACATAGCTTCTCCTCCTAATAAAATATGTCATTATCGAAATGAATTATCGCCAAAAATGATACAGAAATCATTTTGCCGGACGTTGGGTTCGAACCTGCGCCGTCTACAAAAGTTCAGAGCTTTAAACTGGTGTTTTAGACCTCTCTGCTATTACCAGACCTGCTCCCCCCCTAAATGGAAGATCTAGTGAATTTAACTTCACACATGCGCAAATGCATGAATTTTTTTGACTGAACTTGCAGAATCAGGTTTACGTTTTAATCAGGGTTGGGTTTTTGACGTCAAAAACTGGTTTTTGACATGACAAGCGTCAAAAACTGGTTTAAACTGTCATAAACTGGTTTAAACTGTCGAAAACTGGTTTAAACCGTCGAAAACTCCGCGTACATGTAACACGCTAAAACATTTTAACAATAGATAAACATTAAATAAGTCAATAATTTATGTGATCTTTTATTGAAATTTAATAATTTAAAAAATATATTATTTGCAATAAAATATTTTTTTTTTTTTTGGATTTTTCAACCAGAAGAAAATAATTTTGTACAATTAAATAATCTGGATCAATTTTACCCCGCAGCACGCCACTTGTTTAGCACATTTATTTACATCCAAAAGATTTTTGAATTTAGAGTGTATGAAGCGTTAGAAAATAGTCTGTCTCTTAATTGATGCTGAGCTAGTAGGACTTGATAGTAAAAGATGAGCAAGTTTTGAAGCACGCTCAAAAAGCTGTTGCATTTAGTGATACCTTTCCACCAAACAATAGAGTCCTCCCTATAGCACTGAAATAAGAAGACTGGAAAGGGGATTCTTTAGCTTCATACACAATCAGTATGGGTAAGCATACATAAACTCTCTCCGTAGCTCAAGCGTGAGCTGAATCAACTGATACAGCAGTCAATCCTTGCCCCTGATGGTTGGGATGCAAAGTATAAGCCAAACAATGGTATGGTTTCATGATTTGATCCCTTCTATTATGCACTTTTTCAATATGGGCTTACAGGAATTTTCTTTTAGATGACCGAGCCAATTTTGTTCAGTTTTAAAATCAAAAACATTTTTATATATTGAAAGAAAGCATGTTTTAAAAAGATTTTGACTTTAAGCTTTTTTTATTAAAATTACTTCTCTTATTTTGTAAATGTTTAAAATTAATAATCCAATTTCAATTTTGAATGGAATGGTTATTGCCTAGACTAGAATAACATTGATGCACATTATCTTGCTATATATACAAAAAAATCTGCACTTTTTTTTTTTCGCCCATAAAAAAAGCTAGCTTTTAAGCTCTCAAAAGTAGTAAGCGAAATTAAAACGATTTTAAGTAACAGAAAAAATGTTCAGCTCAGGTGAGCTTAATGTCTACCTTTTAGAAAAAGACAATTTTACAAAAAAAAAAAATAAATAAAAATAAAATTTTACCCTGTTAAAAAGTTTTACTTAAAAATAATACTTTACCATGTACTAATTACTGATATACAGTAAGAGTGAATTTAAAATATTACATGTAATGTTGTCATGTGTGACATTTAATTTGAATTTTTACAGATCAATTTAGTATTTGAGGTTTCTGACATGACGGTTTAAACTATGGTTTAAACCCGACATAAACTGACACATGTCAAAAACCTGCCAACCCTGTAATTATTACTAATACTATATACTAATTATACAATTACAGTAATAGTGAATTTTAAATATTGCATCTAATGTGAAATTTTACAGATCACTGTAAGTATTTGAGGTTTTTGACATGACGGTTTAAACTGCAGTTTAAACTGTCAAAAACTGACATGTGTCAAAAACCTGCCAACCCTGGTTTTAATATATATGATAGTGTTCTCCCTTTTCGTCAACCACCTAGTATTTTTATTAATGCTTTGCTTAAAATTGTAATTGTTGTTTTAATATCTTAATACCTATAATTTGTTTGTTCTTTTTTCTTAGCTATTAAGTTATCATTGTTCCGAGGAACCTTTCATTGAATGAGTACAAAAGATTCCCTCCCTTTAGAAATCACTCAAAAGAGATTACTTAATGATTAAGCACTTGATTATTGCCAAGATTCTTACTTTTTAGATTTCATTGGAATTTTTGTGTGTAGGTATATCTTAAATCCACCAAATATGTAATTTAAGGTATGGTATAAATTTATCTTGTATCAAAAATAAATAGTACAGTTTTTGCTAAATCTTTTATTTGTTCAAAAAAAAAAAAAAAAAAAATCAAGCATTGTTTTGCTTGCATTTCAAAATATTTTCCGAATTTTAGCCATTTTCTCAGAACTAAAATATTTTCTCCCCCCCCCCCCCCCCCCTCACACACAAACACTAAAAAGATAGCACAATGAACATTGTGACAACAAATTTTCCATCACGTATAATCAATCATTCAATAAGAAATGTGTAATGTAAAATTAAATGAGTAAAATAATTTATCATAAATTTTCAATTCTTTAGTTTAAATCTGAATTTGTAACTTTCATTTACACACACGCACATCATTTTTAGTTAGTATATAAAATTATTTTTAAATGATTGAGGTAAAGGAATTTCACACACACACACATATACAGCTCCAAAAAGGTGTTAAAGATTTTATAAGTAACTGTTTGATGTGAACATATAGTTCAGTAAGGAATATGAAATTGGAATTATATGGCACAAGTTTGCCTTTTTATTTGTTGTAATATTATTTCAACTCTTTGAGAACTGGAAGAAAGAGGTTCTATTACACTCTTGTATGTTTTTATCGTGTATTAACAGCAGTTTATCTGACATGAAACTGTGTCAGCAGATAAACAAAAGTTGTGATAAGGGAGCAAGAATAGCCTGTTGTGAAGTTTGAAGAATTGTATTCTAACGGACATTTTCTATTTGTTTACTGAATAAAATTTAAGTCTTAAAAAGTTTTTAGTTTTTTACTCGCAATCAGTTATCAATAGTTTTTTTTTTTTTTTTTTTTTTTTTAATTTGTGAGTAAGTAACGGATTTTTATGCATTCGAAATAAAGGCTACGCTTTCGCTTAACTAATTTTTGTAAATTTTTGTTTAGTTATTAAAGACAAACAACCCACAATTTTGTCGTTTTAAATTAGAAAAATGACAAATCTTTTAAAATTTATTCCACAGTATATTCACTATATCGTCTGCGTGAGGATTTTTTTTTATATGCTTATAAACTTTTTGACAATAAATAAATAAATACTAGAGAACAGGAATTCTGCCTTTTCAGAATTTAGTGTCGCCCCGGCATTTCCATTACTTCATTTTCTTCTGATGGACTGATGGCTTCTATTATTATGAAACAGCCATTATAAATGAAGTGTTAGGTGAAGATGAAAGAGCAGCCGTAAAAAGTTATGAAGACGTGAGTTTCAAAACTCGCTTTATCCAAAAAAAAAAAAAATCGTGTTTTCTCTATCAATCTATTCTATTGATAAACCAGCACTGAAAAAACACTACAATCCGCAAAAATACTAGTTTTATCCTGTATTTCTGGCATTGTAAAATCTCGGTTTACAATGCAAACCAATGGACGCAGTTAGAGGTTTTTCGCGATTTCCCAAATTTGATTTTTCGGATAAGACGAGTTTTGAAACTCACGTCCTCATATCTGTATTAGAAAGCAAAATCATGTCCGTGAAATAATACTGACGTCATATTGACGATGACAAAGACCCGAGCAATAAATTTAGCTTTTATTACAATTTTTTAAAACTTCTGAATATCACACATTTTAATTTTTTGCACCGGCGAATATCGAGGGGGAGGGATGCACTCCCGAATGCAACTTACTGGAAAACTATCTCAATTTACTAATATTTTATGGATTTAAACATATATTTCTATCTGCGTGGAACCCAATTGCAAAATATTAATACATTTGCACTTATAACGGTGTAAGTAATTCAGTATTTGTTTCCTCGTTATATTTCTTAATTAAATTGTCAACCGAAATTAAAACTTCACAAATACATAAAAAAGCGCGAGTTTAATAGACATGTAATCGAAGAACGCTTCTATCCACGCACTGAAATAATTATAATTACAAAGGTTGCTATAAATCGTGAAATGTTTCATGGTTGACTGCTACTAATATGACAATACCAAAAATGCTTTTTGGTTGATGGGCACCTTAAGAAAAATACTAAATGTAAAAAAATCTATTAGATTTTTCAATTAAAACGATTTTCATCTATGTTCTGTACACACAGTATATCGGACATCTTTAACCCTAGTTGGATTGCCTGGTTATATTAATGAATTAATAATTATTTTTATTTACATTATATTACATCCCCCCCCCACCCTTCCTATCGACGTTAACGGGTTAAACAGCAGCTTATTTATGCAAAAATGATTTCTGTCTATTTTATTGTTCAGGAGAGAAACGGAAAATCAGTGAAGGTGAAAAAGATTTCCCGGGGATTGTTTTTGTGGAAGGGGGCAAGGGCCAAAACGAAGGACGGACGGGAAAGAGAATTTCCTGCCGAGAGGTGGGGCAGAACGTGATACTGTATCGCTCCGGTCCGCGACTTCAAGCAAAAATCCGGTCATATGTGGTCTGGAATATGGAATGCAGCAAATTTTTCAGCAAGAGTAAAAGGAGGGGAGAAGAGAAGAAAACGTTGAGAACAGGTGTTCACTAGGACGAAACCATGTAGTGAACACCTGTTCTTAACTTTTTTTTTCTCACCGAAAACAGGAAATTCATTTTTAAATAAACTGAAGTAAAAGAATATAGTCTAAGTTATGACTGTTCTCAAATTCAAACTATATTAGGTACTTTCTGATACATTCATGAATTAATTTAAAGTATGAATTCAGGGAGTGACCGAGGGGGGGGGGGGGGTAGTTAAGCACTCCCACCCAGAAAATTTGGAATTTTGTATTTATATATATTCAAAAGTACGAATATTCACCGACGGAGTTTCAAAAATACATCCGGTAGCAAAATGTCTGAATTCAGTAGAGGAAATGTAGAGGGATATGGACAGACACCATTGTTTTAAGATAGCAAATCTCGTCGTTTCTAATCGCATAATTAAATGTTTAAATGAGACGTTGATTATTATTCGAAAATAGTAGTATCTATAACCCTTCCTCTCTGAGTTAATTATTTTAAAACGAGCGTATTTTAAGGGCTATATCCAAATTGAAGTTCGGTATTCGATTGTTGACCGAGAAAGCCCCTATCTTGATCAAGGCGTCTTAAGCACTCCTCAAGCAGTTATTGAAGACTGCTAGATTACAGGGTAGCATAAGAAATTTCAAAATATTTAGCCACTTCTATCATAGACGGCCCCTTAAACCATCATTTTGCTGTTTTTTAAGCATAATTTGAAAACTACTTGGAAGAAAAATGTTAAATTTTGGATTTCCATAAAGCAGGACTTAATAAATCTAAATCCATCATAAAAATTATAGGTTGCAATTCATAATTTTTTCGAATATTAATTTCATAATTCATATCATAAAATTATAAAAATTGCAAACTCAATGTATTTATATTTGGGTATTTTAGTATTATTGCTACACAAAAAATTGGCACATTAGGAGTATAATTTCATGCGATATTAATAAAAATATGAAAATGTAATTTAACATTAGAAGCACTAAATACTGAATGTTTATAATTCAAAAACTTATCATTCAAATGACTTAAAATTTGGTGTCTAGGCATAGTTTGAACCGAAGATTTGAAATATCTTGTTAAAATTGGGTATTGCCATTGAAAAAAATGAAGTTTGGGTTCGTTTTAATATGTAGATGGCTCCCTAAGAAAATTTATATACATCATTTAAAAGTAGACTTTATTTCCAATCGTTTGGTACCAGTAACTTTCTTCTACGATAATGTGTTGAGAAGTTAGTAGGGGGTGTTTACTTTTTTTTTTTTCCACGACTGTACGTAACGCGATAACTCTTGATAAAAATATCCGATTTGCTTCGAAATTTTTTTAGTTTCATTCTTATAAGGCGCTTCCCTGATTAGTTTTGGGTGTTCATTGGTTAAGTATAAAGGGGGAATCGGGGAACTAATCCCCTCCCCCTTAACTTACAAGGAGAGGGCCAACCTTGTTAATCACAGATTTTGATTGTTTTAATATATGTTGTAGGGTAGAGACCCCTTAGTGTCAGATTCAACGGATTTTATACAACGCTCCTTAGTTCTTGAGAAACCGGGGGGGGGGGGGCGGTCTAATAATAGATTACTTAAATACTTACTTTGCAACCGCAGTGATAGGTTGATCATAGCTCAGTTGGTATGGCGTTTGCCGGCTGATCCGTGGTGCCCGTGTTCGATACCTGAATGCGCTACATTTCTTTTTCTCATTTTTCGTTTTATAAATATATTTGTAAGTATAATTAATAATCTCATTGTCAATTAAAATTTATAATATTGTATATCAATTATAATTTTATCCTATTTAAGTTTTTACTTTTAACTAAATAGTTGTTAAAACATCATAAAACTGTTATTTTTTTAAAAATCACTTTTAAAATGCATTTCATATATTCTTTATCGATGCAATGATATTGAGCAATCGTGTCAATTCGTGATTTTAAAGAAACATCATTTACGCATTGCTTTAACAAAGGAAGTCAATGCGATAATACTATTATTTTGTTTTTAAAGTAACAAGCATAATTATATTAAAAATTAGCATCAGAATTAAATTACAACCAATATTTTGCATATTACAGATTTTAAATTTGTAATGCGTATGCTTGCGTTTTCAATTATTTTGCTTTCACCTTTATCTTCTTTCTGCTTTTATTTTTATTTTAATTGAATTTTCTTTTATTTTATCATAACTAGCTAGATGGCACCACAACAGATTTTGTTACGATTTTGGAATTTTTATCATTGAATAAAAGATCCAATTTCTTTTTAAATTTCTTTACTGGATGAGAAATAATAGTTCAAAATAAAAAATGATAAATTCAAATTCAAATTTGTTAACATTATAATTAATGCACGATATTAAAATTTTTACTCGAGATTATTTACACAAATTCAAAAAAAATGTGCGGCATAAATTCCGAAATTACCCTATATATTTTTCAAATTATTCTTTTCTGCTCATCACAGACAGACCATTAAACCATCATTTTGACGTTTTTTTAACAACTAGCAAAAGCCATGCTTTGTTTGGATTCGCGAAGCATTATTTAATAAGATAAATATTTGAAAGTAACAATATTTCTTTATATTATTTTTGCATCTTTATTTAACAAAACTTTATTTTATGTTTTGGCGCATTTTAATTTTAGAAATGTAAATTCAGCCAAATAACTAAGAATTTCCTCGGATTTTTTTTTTTTTATTTATGATATAAGGAATTTAACAATTAATTTTATTTGTTTACAATTCTTCTGTTGCCACTTTACAAGAAAAAAAAAACCCATAATATAATTCTTTTAAAATGCTTAAGTATTGTCTGCGTAAATGATTTCACATAAGAATAAATTGAGTATTTGAATTCTTAAGACTGAAAAATACTTTTATAATTGAATATAAATAATTGAATTCTCACAAATTCTAATTCATTAAAAATATGCTATAATTTTCATAAAAACGGGATCTTAAAAATTTCATAAAAGAACTCGTGAAACTATTTAATTAATCATGATTCTATGTATAATTACTAACTCCATGATTTATTTTTTCTTCTGAAAATATACGTTTCATTTTTTATTTGCAAAAATGCGTCCATAATGGAAAAACATGTAAAATAAATTAATTAAAATAATACATTTTTTAAGGTTATTCTGTAAAAAAAATATATATATGATATTGTGCAATCTACGGATCATAATTTATTTTTATGTTTAATTTCAAGTCAAAATACTGATTTTTTTTGTAAAGTGTACGACAAAATGTAATTTATGTAGCCTAGTAGAGGATTCGCTTCGCTCATCCTATTAATTCGAAAACTACGTGGAAGGAAAATTTGAAATTGAGAATTCGCATAAAGCAGGTCATAATAAACATAAATCTATCAAAAAAACTGTAGGTTGCAATTCATATTTTTTTTTCGAATTATAGACTCAAAACTCATATTATAAAATTTTTTAAATTACAAATTCAATGTATTTATGCTTGGGTTTTTTAATATTATAACCACATACAAAATTATCACAGTAAGCTTATAATTTCAGGAGATATTAATAAAAATATAAAAATGTAATTTAACATTTGAAGCTCTAAATTTTGAAAATTTATAATTAAAAAACTTATCATCCAAATGACTTGAAATTTCGTTTCTAGGCATCGTTTGAACCAAAGATTTAAAATATTTTGTCAAAATTGGGTGTTGCCATTGAAAAAAAAAGTTTGGTCTGATTTTGATTTGTATATGGCCCCCTAAGCAAATTTTTTATACATCATTTAAAAGTAGGCTTTATTTCCAATCGTTTGGTAGGTACCAGTAACATCCTTCTGTTATAATTCGTTGCAGAGTTAGTAGGGGGTGTTTACGGTGTTTATTTTTTTCTTCCACGACTGTACAATGCTTCTTTCATCTTGGCAGCTATTCTACAAAAATATATCTGATTTTTCTATTTTAATCTCTAAAGTTTTTTCTGATAACAATTATGTTCTAGAACACAGACGAAGCCTAATAAATATTCCTTTTGCGCGTTAATTCCATTTAATAGCTCAATGCTCATTTACATTACAAAACTAAAAGCCTCAATTTATTATTTCGCGCTTTCACTACTTGATAATAGATTTTTTCCTTTCTTTTATCGTGATGTGATATCCCATCAAAACTTTTCTAGACCCATTATGCGGATGAAGGAAAAGTAATTAACTAGATAGGGATATCATTGTAATACTTTTTCTCCTTCCCCCCTACCTCCCATCTGACTATTGTAATGGTTGCTGAAAGTGAAATAAATGTCTTCGAGTTTTTCCTTTTTTTACAACGGGAAAAAAAAATTAAAATAAACCTCTGATGCTTTTGCAGTAAATAAAAGTAAAAGAAATAAAATAAAACGTTAATATAAGGAAATAATATTAAATGTAATAAATATGAAAATATGTAAAGTTTTTAATAGTTGAATTATCACAAAATAGCGGGTGTCCTACTTGCAAATGGTGGCAGCTATTAAAAAAATTCTTGCAGGAGGGTTATGTAAGATGTCAAAAGTTTATATATATATATATATATATATATATATATACTGCGATCCTGATTTTTAGTTCCAAATTGTAGCAACAGATGGCATCGCAAACAATAAACGCTGAACTGAGGGCCCATTTTTGTTGCATCGCACTCCTCCCAGCAGTGTTGCGAAGGAAGCATATTAAATATATCGAGTGGGCTCCAAAAGAAAAAGATTGCATTGGCGAATGGGACCAGCTCCATATATTTAATCTCCTTTTTTTGATGCTGAGAGAAAAGCGAGTCAAAACAATCCGGTCTAGGTTAAGGGTTAAGCGCTTATTGCTTGCAACACCATCTATCCCTGTTACTTGTAACTAAAACCGGGAATAGCAGTAAAGAAAATTCCTGACATTTTACACAGGGTTGGGTTTTTGACGTCAAAAACTGGTTTTTGACATGACAAGCGTCAAAAACTGGTTTAAACTGTCATAAACTGGTTTAAACTGTCGAAAACTGGTTTAAACCGTCGAAAACTGCCAAATACATGTAACACGCTAAAACATTTTAACAATAGATAAACATTAAATAAGTCAATGATTTATGTGATCTTTTATTGAAATTTAATAATTTAAAAAATATATTATTTGCAATAATATTTTTTGGGTGGGGGGTGGGGGGGGAATTTTTCAACCAGAGGAAAATAATTTTGCACAATTAAATAATCCGGATCAATTTTACCCCGCAGCATGCTGCAGCACACCACGTGTTTAGCACATTTATTTACACCCAAAAGATTTTTGAGTTTAGAGTGTATGAAGCATTAGAAAATAGTCTGTCTCTTAATTGATGCTGAGCTAGTAGGACTTGATAGCAAAAGCATTGCTAGATGAGGAAGTTTTGAAGCAGGCTCAAAAAGCTGTTGCATTTAGTGATGCCTTTCCACCAAACAATGGAGTCCTCCCTATAGCACTGAAATAGGAAGACTGGAAAGGGGATTCTTTAGCTTCATACACAATCAGTATGGGTAAGCATCCATAAACTCTCTCCGTAGCTCAAGCGTGAGCTGAATCAACTGATACAGCAGTCAACCCTTGCCCCTGATGGTTGGGATGCAAAGTAAAAGCCAAACAATGGTATGGTTTCATGATTTGATCCCTTCTATTATGCACTTTTTCTATATCGGCTTACAGGAATTTTCTTTTAGATGACCAAACCAATTTTGTTCAGTTTTAAAATCAAAAACCTTTTTATATATTGAAAGAAAGCATGTTTTAAAAAGATTTTGACTTTAAGCTTTTTTTTTTTTTTTTTTTTTTTTTAATTACTTCTCTTATTTTGTAAATGTTTAAAATTAATAATCCAATTTCAATTTTGAATGGAATGGTTATTACCTAGACTAGAATAACATTGATGCACATTATCTTGTTATATATACAAAAAAATCTACACTTTTCTAAGTTTTTTTTCCCCATAAAAAAAGCTAGCTAATGCTTTAAGCTCTCAAAAGTAAGCGAAATTAAAACGATTTTAAGTAAGAGAAAAAATGTACAGCTCAGGTGAGCTTAATGTCTACTTTAAAAAAAAAAAACACAATTTTACAAAATAAATAAATAAATAAATAAAAATTTTACCCTGTTAAAAAGTTGTACTTAACAATAATACTTTACTATGTACTAATTACTGATATACAGTAAGAGTGAATTTAAAATATTACATGTAATGCAGTGGCGTGGCGTCCGGTCATCGCTGGATGCGGCGATGACCAAGCAATATTTTAAAACTCTTAATAAGCTTTTAAAACTCTACGATCCAGTTTTAGCAGAACATTTGGAGTTCATGTATAAGTGAAGGTAAGATTTAAAGTTTCTTTTTTGAACATTCAACCATTGAATTTTAGAGTTAATAATTTTTCACCACAAACTTAAATAATTGCGATGACCACCGAAAATTTTCACGCCACGCCACTGATGTAATGTTGTCATGTGTGACATTTAATTTGAATTTTTACAGATCAATTTAGTATTTGAGGTTTTTGACATGACGGTTTAAACCTGACATAAACTGGCACATGTCAAAAACCTGCCAACCCTGTAATTATTACTAATACTATATACTAATTATACAATTACAGTAATAGTGAATTTTAAATATTACATCTAATGTGTGACATTTAATGTGAAATTTTACAGATCACTGTAAGTATTTGAGGTTTTTGACGAGGTTTTTGACAAGGGGTTTTTGACATGACAATTTAAACCGCAGTTTAAACTGTCAAAAACCTGCCAACCCTGATTTTACATAACCCTCCTGCAAGACTTTTTTTTTTAAAACAGCTTTCATCATTTGCAAGTTATTGAATTTTAAAGTCAGTCAGTCCATTTTGGGACACCCGGTACATGTAAAAATTTTGCATTTAAGGAAAATGTTATAAATTAAAAAATTGAGATCATTTACATTCAATATAATAAACCAGCTGCAATACCCGGCGTTGCCCGGGTCAGAATATATCGCCTGCTTAATAGCATGAGGACTAGTCTCCCTATCTCAGATATAGACAGACGTATATTCCATTAAACGTTTGATGAACAGTCGTGGGAAAAAAAAGTAAACACTCCCTACTAACTCCTCAACAAAGTATCGTAGAAGAAAGTTACTGGTACCGAACGATTGGAAATAAAGTCTACTTTTAAATGATATAGATAAAATTTGCTTAGGAGGCCATCTACATATTAAAACGAATCCAAACTTCCTTTTTTTCAATGGCAATACTCAATTTTAACAAGATATTTCAAATCTTCGGTTCAAACTGTTAGAAAAACTAATCTCTTTCATAATTAGATAAACTCATCATTAATCAAGATAAACTGTTTTTCCTGTTTTCAAAAACACTTTATGTCTGTCATAAGTAAGACTTGATTATTACCACACAAAATTACTTCCTTGTTTGTGTAATATGTCAATCAAAAACTGATAAACATTTAGACTAAATGACTGCAATTGTGACAGATGAAAGAAGTATATTAACAATTTATAGACTCTAAATAATATTGATTGTTTTATTAACATAACTAATCAAGATTTTTTGTTTATGTTCTTAATCGGGACCGCACCCAGCTTAGAGCAAACTTGCGGTCCCGAGGCGTTCTAGAAAGTTATTTTTGAGAGATTGGCTTTGACAAAATCCTAGAGTATGTCAAAGCACCAAAGTCTTTCACGCAGTTCTTGCGTTTTCGAGATACTTTCTATCTTTCACTTACTGCAAAACGTCCTTGACATTTGCTTAAAGAGGATGGCTGAAGCAAACAAAGATTTGCAAAACGCCCTTCTCAGGGCGGAAAGTCCTCCTCCTCCGGGCCACCTCAACGCGGTGCGACCCCGGCAGGTTAAGAAGGGAGACCTGGCCAAGAGCCCGGAGGAGAAGCTGGAATCAGTAGTGGTAATCAATAACACGACTACTATCGAACGCAGCGGTGGCGAGTCGAGCCGAGAGGAGGCCAGTGAACGCCAAGACTCGAGTTCGAACGCCCCCAATCCCCCAACTGATGCTCCGTTTAAGGATAGGCATGCGGATGCGGAGGTTAAAGTCGAAATCAACCCGAACTCTGCCCTTATCTCCCTTGCGGAGATGGTGGGGATCTCGGCTGTTTTCGCAGAGGACGCGCACTCCATAGGTGCGATATTCCTCAAGAAGCTTGAGCGGGACAAGAGCATGAAGGTTGCGAAGAAGGATGAGTACGGCGAACTCGTTTGCTCGCTCATGGACTTTGTGACCCGACAACACTCTTGGCTCTGTCTCTTGTATGGGAAAGCCTCGCAGACGGGAGAGCAGCCGATAGTTTGCAGAGAGGTTGGAGTAGGAAACACGCCCTACTCTTCGAAAAACCGCTCTCGACTGTCGCGGGGATCCCGGAACGAGAGGGTACCAAAACATGGCGAAGATGTAGAGGGATCTATGTCCTATCGAAACCTCAAGTTGAAAAGTAAGGCGGTCCAGACTGAAGAGATGGGCGTCGGAGGGGAGAATAGTCCTTCCGTTGAGCAGAGAAAGGAGGATTCTGATCCACCTGAAAAAGGAGGTAAGAAACCACCGAGTTCTGATCCGGAAGTTGACGGTTCGAACCCGAGGGGCAGGGCCTCAGATCGGAAGGAAGGACTGGCTGAAACGCATAAGTCGGGTTTAACGGAGAAGGCTGGCTCGGGAGGCAATGGCGACGAAAGCGAATTGAGCGGTGTTGAGCTGCCTGAGGAAACTCAGAAAGTTCCACGCAAGAGACGCCGACGTCGAAAGAGCAGGGTACAGCAGTCAAAGGACGACCCAACAGACCTGCGAACGTCAGCGAAGTCGAATGAGAGCGGCTTGGGAGGCAACGGAGGTGGAGACGATCTAACTGAGGTAGAAGTAGTCGCGCCAAAGCACTCGCGACGGACTCCCCGGGAGGAAAGTCAAAACCGAAGGAGCAGGGCAGGCTCTCAGGACACTAAGCAGACCAACGTACAAGCCAAGAAGTCTGGGAGTAGTCGGAGGAAGGAACAGTCCCGGCTAGTGAAACCGGGTACGAAGCCTACCAAAGACCGCTCTCAGCAGGGAAGTAGAGGGAACCCGAAGAAGGAGGAATCTCGGCCAGTGAAACCGAGACAGAAACCTACTGAGGATGACCTCGAAACCCAATCAGAAGCGGCTGACCACGTGGAGAATCAGTCCTGGGCGAAGGTGGTTACAAAAAGTATGAGGAAAAGACTGCGGAGGAAGGAGAAACTTAAGGGATACCCGAAAGACGGCCACGCGGCTGATAAGAAATCTCCGCATGAATCCGTTCGGTACGGGACAGGGAAAAACAAGGCCCAGTCCCCTCGGGGTAGCAGCGTCAAGCCTAAGGTAAGACCACCCCGAAAGAGGAAATAGCACTCATTGTACGTCCAAAGGGGCAGGACGCACACGCCGTTGTCTCTTCCAATGATATATACAAACAAGTAGTCAGCAAAGTCGATCCCATCCAGGCCAAAATAGCGATCCGGGGGACGCGAGACATCTCAGGAGGGGTATTCTCTTCCTGACGAACAGTCCAGCAGATCTCGAGAAGTTTGAGGCTGCCTTGGAGACGGCTGAACTGACGAAAGACCTCCTTGTAATGAGACCGCGACGTCGAACTCCAGAGATAGTTCTCTTTGGAGTGCACTCGAATCTACCAACTACCGACATCATCAAGGCGCTCCAAGAACAAAATGAGGTCCTGAACGGGTCCCCCCTCGAGCTCCGAACTTCGTTCATGGGCGAGAGAGGGCGCAATGTGGTGTTGGCGGTGGATGAGAGGACATTCGATCGTCTCGCAGATCTCCGTCGACTAAATGTGGGTTGGCGCCAAGTGGATTTCCGACCTAATACGCGACCTCTGGTTTGCTATAAGTGTTGGAGGTACAGCCACACACAATCAGTGTGCCGCGGCACACAAATATGTGGGCACTGCGGCGCCGCTGACCATGTAATTCCATGCACCGCCGACGCGTGTTGCCCTAATTGCAGTTTGAAAAACCGTCGGAGACCGGGAAGTAATCCACTACACACCTTTCACTCCTCAGGCTCGAAAGAGTGTCATATCCACAAGCTGGAGATCGAACGATTGAGGAAAAGCAATCATGGGGAGTAATCCACTGAGATTTGCACACCTCAATTGTCACCACGCCATCGTGGTGGCAAACCAGCTCTCACAGGACGTTTCGTCCGCCGGATATGACATCGTATCTCTGAACGAACCATACGTGAGCGAGGGTCAGATTCTCGGAACTCCGCCGGGATACACGCAGGTGAGTTCGGAGGGCAGCCGATTTAGAGTCCCCCTCTGGGTGAGCCGACGTGTTTCATTCTGCACGGTCAGAAGGCACTCTGATGTGGTAGCCATCCGTTGTGATCTGTCCAATAAGAAGGTGTTGATAATAACTTGTTATTGCGCACCCTCAGAGGACATCCAGATCGTACTCGATTCGTTGGACCAGCTACTGAGTACCTACCGGAGGGACAATGTCATCTTGGTTGGGGACTTTAACGCTAAGTCCACGATTTGGGGGCAACGACCCACTGACATCAGAGGGAGGTCCATGATCACCTTCGCCTCGAACGCAAATCTCGAAATCGTGAACGATCCGGACAGCATTTCAACCTTCAAGGGCCCTCAGGGTGAAGGTTGGGTCGTCATCTTGTTGGCTCGGTTTTGCGCCTCTCGCATTGAAGACTGGATGATGTCCGATATCGAAACACTCAGCGACCACCGACTCGTGACGTGGGCCTATCAAGGCAAACCTTGCACTCGCCTTCCCCGGAACGTCCACCGCAAGTGGAGACAAAGGGATTTGGTCTGGGACGAGTTCCTACACGATCTACAGTAGATCTGGGTCGGTACAGCTTCGAAACCCCCGACGAAGGTGTCGAACACCTGATGTCGATCCTGGTGAGGCTGTGTCAAAAGCACAAAAAGCGCACACCTGCAGTACGCAAGGGAGCGTGTTGGTGGACGGGTCAACTGTCCAGCCAAAGATCTCGGTTGCGTGCGCTGAGGCGGCTCTACCAGCGAACGCTGGAGCAGCCACAGAGGGAGAGGCTTGATGCTCTCTTGAAGCGAAAGCGAGCAGAGTATAAAAAGGCGATCCTGCATACCGAACGTGCATCGTTCCGCCGATTCATTTCGGAGGGATTGGTCACGGACAAGCTAGGTTGTGCAGTTGAGGTGGTGCGTGGCAAGTGGAGAAGGGAGGCTCCGGTTTCCCTGATTCTTCCCTCCGGGGAGGAAATATCCACCTGGGAGGAATCTCAGGACGAACTTGCAAGACACCACTTCCAGCAGGCCGATGAAGCTTCGCAGGTCGCGCACAACAGAATCGGCGAACCAGACTGGTTCACCTTCGAAGAGCTGGAGCTTGCAGTGGAATCACTGCCGCCTAATAAGGCACCCGGCCACGATGGGATCAGCCTTGAGATCGTCCGTAAGGTTCTCCAGTTCCATCCTCAATGGCTACTGGCACTTTATAACCACTACTTGAGAGCATCTTGTTTCCCGTGGACTTGGAAAAGGGCTGTAGCGGTGTATTTTCCCAAACCGGGAAAGCCCCGCATCGTACCGCCCGATCTGTCTACTGCCAACCCTCGGGAAGGTATTGGACAAGATGTGCGCAACGAGATTGGTTCTCCACCTTGAGACCAACGGACTGCTCGACGCCAGACAGTACGGATTTCGCAAGAATATCAGTACGGTGGACGCGTTGCGCAGAGTGCTGGATTACATAGCCGAATCAAAGACCGGTGGAGAATTCACATGTCCGCCCACTTTTGACATTAAGAGCGCCTTTAACAGCGTTCGCAGAGCGGACATTCTCCGGTGCCTTGCGGATATCGGCATCGAACCCTATCTCTTTGGGTTGATTGACGATTACCTGTGGTATAGGTCGATCATTCTCTTCGTCGGGGAACACTACTTTAATGTCGGTGTTCCGCAGGGATCATGTCTTGGTCCGATTCTCTGGTTGGTTGTGATCAACATCTTGTTGAGGCGGTCGCATATTGACGAGGCATGGCTGATTCAAGCCTTCGCCGATGACGTCTTTGTTGCGGCACGAAGCAGAGCAGTCTTCAGGTTTGCCGAAATCCTGAATCCGGTTCTTACCATGATTCATCAGTGGGCATCGGAGTTTAGCTTGGAGTTCAGCTATGCTAAGTGCAACTACACGGTGGCCCCACCAAGAGGAAGGCTGAACTATGCTCCATCCAGGGCGATTCTTATGAACGGTCACAGGATCAAATTCGAGCAGCGTCTGACTTATTTGGGGGTGACTATCGACATGCATCTGAGTTGGATGCCCCACCTGAATGTTGTTCAGGAAAGGGCGTTCAAGCTGCTGCACAAAAGGGACCGTCTCACCGCAGCCAACTGGGGCATCAAGCCGCCCTTACGCAAGATGCTCTATCGCCTAGTTGTCGCCGCGGAGCCAATTATCTTGTACGCGGCTTCTATTTGGTACACTGGCAAAGTAGCAGAAGCAAACAGGTTACTCAGCGCACAAAGGGGACTTCTCCTGTGCGTAACGAAGTGTTATAGCACGGTTTCGAATGATGCGCTGCACGTCTTGTCGGGGGTTCTGCCTCTTGCGTGCAGAAATGGACAGGGACTTCACGGCCCTTGTCAGGTGGGGCAGGGGCATTGACGGTACAGGGCTCGACCCTGAGTCAGTCGATCTCTGGCGACCATCCTACCGGCGAGAAGAACTCGGTCGGATCCCATGGACCAGGGACCTCAATCTCCGGACGACGTGTTCGTATTACACGGATGGATCCAGGCAGCAAAACCGTACGGTTGGTTGCGCGTTTACTGCCGTGATCGATGATCAGATCGTCAGTGAGGGCCAGTTCCGTCTCTCCGATGGTGCAGAAGTATTTGCAGCCGAGGTCCATGCGATCAAGGAGGCGATAACAGACGCCCATCACAGGGATCTCAGTGAGCTCGATATCTACTCAGATTCGAGATCGGCGCTTCAGGCCCTAAATAGCCTCGTGCTAAGGCACAGGTCTATTTCTGAGATTAGGGACTTGGTAAAGAGCAGTGGAATCGGTGTTCACATGCACTGGATCAAAGCCCATGTGGGACACGTCTACAACGAGCGTGTGGACGAGCTGGCGAAAGCCGCGACGACCCGCTCGTCTGTTGATGTGGAGGTGAAAACCACCCGCTGCCAGGCCAAGAAAGAGCGTTTGGCCCGTGCCGTCTCAAGATGGCAAAGCAAATGGGTCACTACGGGCAAAGGCGAAGTGACATACGAGCTTTTTCCGCGCGTACGCCTCCGGCGTCTGCACGGCGATTTCTACCTCAACCAAGTTCTAATGGGACACGGCACCTTTGGTGACCATCAGGCTCGCTTCTTTCAGAAGGATCCCACATGTTTTTGTGGGACAGGGATAAGCGACAGGATGCATTGTCTCTACACTTGTCCCCTATGGCGGTCGATCAGGGAAAGATTCTTTCCGTGGAACTTCTATATTCGAACGCTTCTCTATCTATGTCTAGATGGCTATTGTCGGAAGGGAGTGAAGGCCATAGTTAATGATCTCCTCCTGCGGACATTGGATCGAGATCTGGGTCGCCAAAGGCATGGTCGCCGCTCCAGAACCCTTCGCGGTCAAACGCCGCAGTTGAACGCAAATCAACCAGTCCGCCACACACGCGGCACTGGAGGTGGTGGTGCATGAAGTTCTCAGGCTCGAGACATCGTCTCATGAACCTGTATTTAGTAGTGTATAATATGCCGTAGTGTATTTATGTCGTAGTGTATGTATATATTAGTGTATAATATGTGTAGTGCAATAATTATGTAGGTAAGGTAGTCCGGAGACGTCCGAACCCGCAGCCCACCCCTAGCGAGGGCGTGTCTATGCGCTCAAGGAAAAACTTTCCGCGAATCTCCTGGGCTCGCGAGCGGCACCTTCCCCTTTTATCGGTTGTCCCTCATAAATGTCTTTGCCGGATAATGGTATTTGATCTTGAGGGGCCTCCGTACATCAACTCCGGCTCGGTAACCTCGATTTGGTTCATGAGCCCGACTCCTTCATAGGTGCTCGGTTCCTGGGGGCTGTCGGGCCGTCCCGGGTCGGGAACCAAGAGAAAGAACCATTTGGCTCCTTTAGCTAAGTGGTGGGATCTGTCGCATGCGACCATTCGTCCTCTTGGGAATAACCGGTGTTACGTGCGCTGGGCAGTGCACCGGCTTGACCGGAGTGTGCGTGTGGATCGGTCCTAACGGCCACTCCTGGCGGCGACCTTCGGGACGCGCTGCGGGGTTTGGAACGGGGGTCTTTCCGCGCGTAGACGTATGGGCCTGTAAGGGCCTGGGACCGGGAGATGGGACCCCGTCTTATGTTCTTAATCATATATAATTTTCTTAAGTGTGTATATAGACATGTAATCAGATGGGAGCAAAGATGTATGCTCCAATTTTGTATTTTAGAAACGTATAAATATTATATTAGATGTAAATTTCCAACTGGGCGAAAAATGTCCGGACCAGGATTCGAACCAGGGATCTCCTGGCTGAAGCCGCCAGTGCTCTACCATCTGAGCTATCTCGGACGAATCTGGTGGAACTTTTTCACCCAGCTAACCTTAATGATTAAGCATCTGGTCTGAAACCTGGTTCAGCTCAACAGAATAAATCTCAGGTAAAGGAACTCCAGAAATCGCTGAATACGAAATTACACTAGAAAATTAGTGTAATACATGTAGTGTATAGAATTCTAGTGTAATTTCGTATCCAGCGATTTCTGGAGTTCCTTTACCTGAGATTTATTCTGTTGAGCTGAAACAGGTTTCAGACCAGATGCTATAATCATCAAGGTTAGCTGGGTGAAAAAGTTCCACCAGATTCGTCCGGGATAGCTCAGATGGTAGAGCACTGGCGGCTTCAGCCAGGATATCCCTGGTTCGAATCCTGGTCCGGACATTTTTCGCCCAGTTGGAAATTTACATGTAATATGATTTGTTTACCAATTGGAATAATTGTGTTAAAATTATTCTAGTTGCCGAAACGTCAGTGAAGGCTTACTGTGGAGACACGAAAAGTTTTGGTTTCTGTTAGTCTGTCTGTCTGTTAGTCTGTCTGTCTGTTCCGCGATAACTGCCGCAAAAAGCATCCGATCGGCTTGAAATTCACAGGGCATGTTGATGAGGTACTCGGACTTAGCTGTATGGTTTTTGGTTAAATTTGGTTCATTCGTTCGGGAAATATGGAACATTTTATTTTGCTCTATAATGCTTTTCAATGGCAAGTCAGACGATTTTCAGATTTTCATTTGTTGAAAGAAATGGCTCATATGAAAAATGGATTTAAATGGTAAAATTTTGATGCTGAAATTTTTAAATAACATTATTAAATTATTCCAATAAATTATGTCAATATATTTGCGATATTTTTTTAATTGGATTTATAATATTGGGGGGAATTTTATGCATGTTTTCCAATAATATAAAGGATTTTGTTTTATCAAATTGACATAATGCATATTTCATTTTTTTCCTTTTCTTTCTCTGTTGCCTAGCAACATATTTGGTCCTAATAATATTAGTATAATTGCGTGTATAATGCTTGAGTAAAGCCAACGTCAAAACAGATGAATTAATGCATTTGTATCTTTGCATATAGAAGGATTTTAGCCGATTTTAGGGTTACATTTTTGGCGTCACTTCAAGATTTATTGTCTGTGTACGGTTAACATGAATATTTTATTTTAAATTTAAATTTTATTAATTTATAAAAAAAAAACTTATGCTTATCCTTATAAATCACAGCGTAAAAAAAATCTAAGATATACTATAACCATCCGCACAATCAATAAAAAATTACGAATGTAAATTTAAATAGACTACGGGGTGTTCAGGGGGGCTCTGCCCCCCTGAAGAAATGCAATTTTTGATTTAAAAAGTTGCCAGAATAAGTAGCTCATCAGAATTTCAGAACATCAATGTACAACCACTTGTTTAACACTTTTAATTTCTGAAACTTTACGAAGTATCTTGTATGCTCATAAATATTTATGTAATTTGAAAACTTTAAAAAGCGATTTGTAGGAAGTTGAATATTATGCAATGAGTGTTAAAAAACAATGACTTGCAAAGATGACGTTGAGGCTCCTGATCTGCAGATTTACTAGTTGCCGAAACGTCAGTGAAGGCTTACTGTGGAGACACGAAAAGTTTTGATTTCCGTTTGTCTGTCTGTCTGTCTGTCTGTCTGTTCCGCGATAACTGCCGCAAAAAGCATCCGATCGGCTTGAAATTAATCTGGCATGTTGATGAGGTACTCGGACTTAGCTGTATGGTTTTTGGTTAAATTTGGTTCATTCGTTCGGGAAATATAGAACATTTTATTTTGCTCTGTAATGCTTTTCAATGGCAAGTCAGACGATTTTCAAATTTTCATTTGTTGAAAGAAATGGCTCATATAAAAAATGGATTTAAATGGTAAATTTTGGATGCTGAAATTTTTAAATAAGAGTAGTAAATTATTCCTATTAGTTTGCAATTTTGTCAAAACATTTGTCAGAGCTTTTAAATTAGGTGTATAACTTATGATGGAATTTTATACATGTGTTCGAATAATATAAAACATTTTATTTTATGAATTTACTTATATTTCATTTTTTTTTCTTTTAACCGTTGCGTAGCAACTATATCTCATCTAAAAATATCATAAATGTGAAAGTATGTATGGTTTTTTAAGTCAAATCAAAGTTAGAAGGAATGAATTAATGAATGCCTTTGTATAGATATTTGCATATAGATTGATTTAAACGCAGAAATGAAAATAGTATTTATATAATATATAGAATAATATTTTTATTTATGTATACAACTATTTTGATTATAAAGGAAAAAGTTCGTTATTTTTATAAACTGACATTATTCTATTAAACTTTATAAACTTTATTGTTGCCAAAAAAAAAAAAAAGGAATAACAATTTCTCCCAAAGAGTTCATTTTAATTTGTAAGATTTTCACGTGCAAAGGGAAAATGCAGTAAATTACAAATAATAAAAAAGATAAATAGGGCAGGAATGAATACATATAAACATTTCACACCAAATACCACCTAAAATAATTTTTGTAGTGGTATTTTACCACACTACGAAGAAAGATTCCCCGATTTAGACGATTTTACTTGGCCTTCCTTTTCTCATTGGTTGCGATTTCATTTTCGCTATTGCGTATATTAATTGGCACAAAATTTTACATTTTTATGACTGAGGTATATGTAAGGCCATATAAATAAGAAATTCCGTATTGTTTCCTATAAAATGTGATAAAGTGTTGGTTAACTATATATGTTTCTATTAAGAGGAGCAGAGCTGCCAAGCCTCCGGCGTTCTGGATACCAGTATTTTAATACAAAAAATATTACTTTATTTAATTGAAACATTTACGCGATTTAAAAGAACAACATTTTCTGTAAGGTAATAGTGTTGTGCAAAAAGCCTGAGACTTGCCATGTCTGGTGGGGAGTGAAATGTTTTATTTAATGCATTTATCTCTATTTTAATGCTACGTGAACAACGTCCCGTGTAACAGCTTGTAGAGTGTAAAATAAATTATTAAAATAATCCCTATTACGAAAAATGGAACAAAATGCCCGGCTAAGGGAAATAAAAGGTTAGTTAACCTTTCGTAATTTGACCTGAACACAGGTGTGCATCAAATTCCAACGGTGTTTGTAACATCACGATTTTAAATTAAATGTGGATACTATTAAAAGGCTATCACAAAAAATACTTAACGGCGCCATATCACGTTTATCTATTTAGTCAATTGGAAGTGGACACGATGATGAATTATTAACCGTTAGGTTTAGAACTCCCCCTACTTTAGTGTGATTTTAGTAAGTTAATGCTGTCGAGTACATTTTTAGATATTTAGATTAGATCTTAGATATAAATATTGCAGAATGGTAATCAAAATTATTTTTTGGAAACAAAAATTATAAAGGTATTAGATTTCTAAATTAGATGTCTCAGTTTACATTTCCAAAAGTTCTTTATCCATTAGATACAGGTGTTTGTGGTTAGCAGGCAAGTAAATACTGCTGTATGGATATTAGGATAATGTAAAATGCTTGACCAAATTGTTGCTTATCCTTATAAATCGCAGTGTAAAAATGAATCTAAAATATAGGATAATCATTAACTCAATCAATAGAAAATTACAAATGCAAAATAAATTAAACAACGGGGGGTTCAAGGGGGGCACCCCGCAGAAGAAATTTGCTTTATTATATAAAAATTACTAGAATAAGTAGCTCGTGAGAATTTCAGAATATCATTACATAACAACGTGTTTAATTTAACGCTTCTAATGTCGAAATATTTTTTTCTCCTTCTATAAATGTTTGTGTAATTTAAAAGTTTAAATTTTGTTTTTGTAGAAAGATTAATATTAAGCAAAATTTGCTAAAAACAATAAGTTGCAGAGATGACGTTGAGGCTCTTGATCTGCAGATTTACTAGTATAAATATTATAGTTTAACCAGAATTGTTACAATGTTCCTGAAAAATTCATCGGATACATTAGGGATTAAAAATTACACCTATTAATAAAAGAAAACACAAGTTTATTTTACAGGATAAATCTCAAAGATATTTTATATAGCAATTGGATATACATATAGCTCTTCAATGGATATGATGAAGATAGTACCGGTTTCTACGTGGACGATCAAGAACCAAAAGGTAAGAAAATTTACCTTATCTTTATTTTATGATTTAATGTGATTATTGTTTTTTCACGTTAAGTCTCATCTTTTATCTAACAATGATTATGAGACTGACGTGCTGCCTTCCTTAAATATTAAATATTAGTATATGATAATTTAATTAAAGGGTTTATTTGAAAATTAAAGGGTGGTAACAGAAGTAAAAAACGACTACAGCAAAAGATGCACAGATAATAGAGAAGCTAAACTCTAATAATTATAATGTTCGGAAATTTAAAATCGAGATGCTTCTCATTAAAGAAGATCTTTTTGAGATCATTACTCATGAACCACCAAACCCAATTACGACCGATTGGTACAAAAGAGACCGGAAGGCAAGGGCTGTAATTAACCTCAGCATTGAGGATAGCCAGATCGTCCACGTAAAAAATATTCAAAATGCAAGAGATACCTGGAACACCTTAAAAGCAATTCATGAAAGAAGCAATTTGTCGAGTAAGCTATACATTTTACGCAAGTTGTATAGCACAAAATTACCTGAAGGTGGTGATATGATTAAACATATCACAAACATACTTGAATTAATTGATAAATTATCCGCAATTGGAGAAACCATAAAGGATAATCATATTTCAGCACTTTTGCTGTGTAGCTTACCAGCTTCATACGACACATTGATAACGGCACTTGAATCCCTAATGAAGAATTGACACCTAGTTTTATTAAGAGTAAGTTGATTGATGAATATAATCGCAGAAGCGACAGTTCAGAATCATCTGAAAATACCGCTAGAGTATTCAAAACTACAAAGAAATTTAACAATGCAGGATATAAATTTAATAATGCGGGATATAAAAAGGAACAAAAATACTGTTCAAATTGTAAATTTAAAAAACCATAACACGAAAGATTGCTGTCATAATAACAACTATAAAAATAAAAACAATACTTCACATAATACGAACTATAAACAAAACTACAAAATAAATTTTAATTCTTCTCTTGTTTTCCAAAAGGATGATAAAATTGTTAGAAATGATTATGTATCAAATTCGGATAAAAATGCCGATTGCAATGAACAAAAATTTGAATGAAATTTGTTTGAATGAAAGTCAACCAGGTAATAAACATTGTGCGTTTATAATAAAACCGCGCAATAACAAAGCGTGGATAGTTGACAGTGGCAGTTCTAGTCACATAACAAATGATCAACATTTATTTACAGAAATTAAATCAAATGAAAAAACTAATGTTGTAATTGCGAACGGAAACAAATTAGTTTCTTATGGATCAGGAAATACATTAATAATAAAAACTATAACTTCAGACGGAGAAACACATATAACACTTAAAGATGTTCTGTTTGTTCCAGATATTGAATCAAACCTATTTTCCGTTAGTAAAGCTACAGAAAATGGATGCGAGATTTTATTCAAAAATGATAAATGTTAAGTTAACGTATAACGGAATAACACGCCTGGAAGCGGCAAAGAAAAATAACTTATATGAAATTCAATTAGGAAATGAAAGCTCAAACGTAAACTATGTAAATAAAACTTACAATTGTAACAATAATAATTGCATAGAATTATGGCACAGAAAGTTCGGCCATAAAAATTTTGCATCTATAAAACAAATCGAAGAAAAACACCTAGCGAAAGGAATACAAATAAATAAATGTAAACATAACACAACTTGTGAAACTTGTATCAAAAGAAAGCTAACAGATGCACCTTACCCAAAATTAGCAGATTATAGAGCCACTAAACGATTAGCGTTGATACACTCTGATGTATATGGGCCTTTCCAAATACCAACTATTGTGGGAAAAACATATTTCTTAACATTTGTAGATGACTACTCAAGATTTACCATTCTGTATTTATTATCAAAGAAATCAGAAGTTTATGAAAAACTAAGGAATTTGTTGCCTTAGTTAGTAATAAATTTGGCGAAAATCCGAAAAATATAAGAACAGACAATGGAGGGGAATTTAACAATGATTTAGTTGACAATTATCTTATAAAAAACGGCATAAAGCACCAACACACTGTTCCGTACTCTCCGAGTCAAAATGGCGTAGCTGAACGTAAAAATAGAACTTTAATTGAAATGATGAGAGCTTTGCTTAGCGAAGCAAACTTGCCTCAAAAATTCTGGGGTGAAGCTGTCTGTACGGCGAATCACCTGCAAAACCGATTGCCTACAAAATCTAATGAAAAGTCCCCGTATGAGCTTTGGAATGAACGACCACTAAATTTACATTACCTTAGAGTGTTTGGCTGTAAAGCATTTGCTTATGTCAACAAAAATAAACGACAAAAATTAGATGATAAGGCAGTTGAAGGCATTTTTCTCGGCTACGACAATTACTCCAAAGCTTACCGTATCTACACAAGTGGTAAAGAAATAATAATCACAAGAACAGTAAAATTTTTAGAAAACAAAAATGCACACGAGAAGGTAGAAACACAATTAAATTTGAGAGAAAAACCATCCGATGAAAATGGCAAATCACAGAACAAAAACTTCGTAGAAATTGAAGTCACAAACACTGAAGACACACCAAGTGAGTCTAAACAATTAACATCAGAACCAAGGCGGTTAGATAGATCAAATAAAGGAGTTCCTCCAGACAGATGCATTTACATGACAACATACGAACATATAAAAGAACCACAAAATTTTCATGACGTAATGAATATTGAAAATCCAGAAGAAAAACAACAATGGTTAAATGCGACACAAGAAGAGATAAATTCTCTTAATAAAAACAAAACATGGACACTTGTTGATCCCCCACAAGGTAAAAAAATAATTGGATCCAGATGGATTTTTAAAACCAAATATGATGATCAAGGAAGAATACAGAAATACAAAGCGAGGTTAGTGGCAAAAGGATACTATCAAAAATATGGCGTAGACTACGAAGAAACTTTTGCCCCTGTTCTTTCATATACGACACTCAGATCTTTTATAGCAGCAGCAGCAGCTTACCACAAATTAAACATTAATAACATTGATATTAAAACGGCTTTCCTGTATGGTAATTTAGATGAGAAAATTTACATAACTCAGCCAGAAGGCTATATTATTCCAAATCAGGAAAACAAAGTCTGCCGATTAAATAAATCCATTTACGGCTTGAAACAAGCAGCCAAGGCATGGCACACTAAGATAACAAAATCATTAAATGATTTAAATTTTAAACAGTTTAATTCAGACACATGTTTATATATTCGAAATGAAGGAGAAAGCAAAACGTATATTATCGTTTATGTGGATGATATCCTGATAGCAGGAAAAGATGACGAAATTAAAGAAATAATAGAAAAACTTAAGCAAGAATATGAATTAAACTAGTTGGATGAGCCAATCCCAAAACTTTCTTCTATCTTATACATCTTATATTTCAAAAACTAGTTAAACATGTTAATACTTCAATATTATTAGTTCATTACTATACCAACTATGATTTTTATCTTAAATTCCTGATTCAGTCAATTAAATGAACTAAAAACGAGTTAATCTATATCATGATATTTGTTAAAATTAATAGTTTTTCCTTATTCTGTTGTTATCAGATGTTTGAGAATAGCCGGCTTAGCAGAAAGTGAATTCCCGCCTTTGCACGAGCCGCCGATGGACAATAGAACTACGAAAAATCAAGAAAAGTATACAAAAATCGCTATCACAGAGCCCCTTTACCGCGCGATATTTCCAAATTCAAGGAGGACCTGTTGGCCAAAGCCAAAAACATGCACAAAAAAATTGGTTCAATTGTATGCATAATTTTATACACTTTTCGATTCTACAATAAAGAAAATGGTACAGACATCGTAATTATAGCGCCCCCTTCCAGCGGAATTTTTCCAAATTCTGGGAGGACCTTCATGCCATGACCAAAAAAGAAACACAAAAAATTTGGCTCAATTCTATGCATAACTTCATACACTTTTTGATGGTAAAATATTCAAAATGACACAAAAATCGCTATTAAAGCACCTCCTGCCGGCGAATTTTTTCCAAATTAAGGAAGGACCTGCTTGCCAAAGCCAAAAACTTAAAATAAAAATTTGGTTCAATTATATGCATAACTTCATACACTTTTCGATGGTACAATATGCAAAATCACTATTACAGCACCCTCTAGCGGCGAATTTTTTCCAAATTCAGGGAGGACCTGCTTGTCATAGTCATAAACGTAAAATAAAAATTTGGTTCAATTCTATGCATAACTTCATACACTTTTGGATGGTACAATATTCAAAATCGCACAAAAATTGCTGTTACAGCGCCCCCTACCAGCGAATGTTTTCCAAATTCAGGGAGGATCTGCTTCCCAAAGCTAAAAACTTAAAATAAAAATTTGGTTCAATTCTATGCATAACTTCATATACTTTTGGATGGTACAATATTCAGAATCGTACAAAAATCGTTATTACAGCGCCCCCTACCGGCAATTTTTTCCAAATTCAGGGAGGACCTACCTGCCATATTCAAAGACTTAAAATAAAAATTTGGTTCAATTCTATGCATAACTTCATACACTTTTGGATGGTACAATATTCAAAATCGCACAAAAATTGCTGTTACAGCGCCCCCTACCGGCGAATATTTTCCGAATTAAGGAAGGACCTGCTTGCCAAAGCCAAAAACTTAAAATAAAAAATTGGTTCAATTATATGCATAACTTCATATACTTTTCGATGGTACAATAGGCAAAATCGCTATTACAGTGCCCCCAAGCGGCGAATTTTTTCCAAATTCAGGGAGGACCTGCTTGTCATATCCATAAACGTAAAATAAAAATTTGGTTCAATTCTAGGCATAACTTCATACACTTTTGGATGGTACAATATTCAAAATCGCACAAAAATTGCTGTTACAGCGCCCCCTACCAGCGAATGTTTTCCAAATTCAGGGAGGATCTGCTTCCCAAAGCTAAAAACTTAAAATAAAAATTTGGTTCAATTCTATGCATAACTTCATATACTTTTGGATGGTACAATATTCAGAATCGTACAAAAATCGTTATTACAGCGCCCCCTACCGGCGAATTTTTTCCAAATTCAGGGAGGACCTACCTGCCATATCCATAAACTTAAAATAAAAATTTGGTTCAATTCTATGCGTAACTTCATACACTTTTGGATGGTACAATATTCAAAATCGCACAAAAATCGTTATTACAGCGCCCCCTGCCGGCGAATTTTTTCCAAATTCAGGTAGGACCTACCTGCCATATCCAAAAACTTAAAATAAAAATTTGGTTCAATTCTATGCATAACTTCATATACTTTTGGATGGTACAATATTCAAAATCGCACAAAAACAGCTATTACAGCGCCCCCTACCGGCAAATTTTTTCCAAATTCAGGGAGAATCTGCTTGCCATAGCCAAAAACTTAAAATAAAAATTTGGTTCAATTCTATGCATAACTTCATACACTTTTTGATGGTACAATGGCGACAGACAGACGGACACACGGACAGACAGACATTTTCTATAAACATGTTTTTGGGGATCTCTGACCCCTAAAACATGTAAATCCGTCGAAAACCGGAAGTCGAAAGAAATTTCAATTACAATACTTTCTTCTATTGAAGATAGAAGAAAGTAAAAATGTAGGAGAACTAAGTTATTATTTAGGAATCAAAATAGAGAAAACAGCAGAAGGTTACGATTTAAATCAAAGGAGTAAAATAGAAGAACTAGTAAAAAAGTTTAATTTAGAGGAAGCTAAACCAGTCAGTACTCCGATGGAACCTAATTGTAATGGATTAGAAGATAATGACAATTTACTACCAAATAATATTAAATACAGACAGGCGATAGGTTCATTGCTTTATATCGCTTCTGTCAGTAGACCTGACATTTCTGCTGCTGTAAATATATTAAGTAGAAGAAACGAATCCCCGCGTCAAAAAGATTGGGTGGCAGCTAAAAGAATAATACGATATTTAAACTGTACAAAACAACTAAACTTGCGCATTGACACTAAATCTGAACCGATTTTAAAGGCTTTTGCGGATGCCGACTGGGCAGGTGACACTAGCACAAGAAAATCAACCAGCGGCAACCTTTTTACCTTAGGTAATAATCCAATTCAGTGGATTACAAAAAAAAAACAGTCATGCATCGCCCTTTCATCAGCAGAGGCTGAATATGTCTCAGCTGCAAGTGCAGGGCAAGAAATTACGTATTTATTGAAACTCCTGGAAAATTTGGACTTAGCACAGGCAAAACCTATCTGTTTATATGAAGATAATCAAAGTTGTATCAAAATGATTGAAAATGAGAAGTTTTCAAAAAGCAGTAAGCACATAGATATAAGATTTCACGCAATAAAACAACTCAAAGAAGATGGAATAATTGAATTAAAGTACTGTCCATCGAAATATATGATTGCTGATGTACTCACGAAACCCATTCCCAAGCTGAATTAGTGAATCACAGAAATTCAATGATCTTGTTTGCCTCATCAATCTGAAGAGATTAAGGGGCCATGTTAGAAAAAGTAATCTCTTTCAGAATTAGATAAACTCATCATTAATCAAGATAAACTGTTTTTTCTGTTTTCAAAAACACTTTATGTCTCTCATAAATAAGACTTGATTATTACTTCACAGAATAACTTCCTTGTTTGTGTAATATGTCAATCAAAAACTGATAAACATTTAGACTAAATCACTGCAATTGTGACAGATGAAAGAAGTATATTAATAATTTATAGACTCTAAATAATATTGACTGTTTTATTAACATAAGTAATCAAGATTTTTTTGTTTATGTTCTTAATCACCCATATAGCACGAAAGCTCCCGAAAACTTCCCCAGGAGCTCCAAGTCATCCCGAATTCCTCCTGATACTAAAATGACAAAATAGGGACGTCCTGAGGAATAGACGTTTAAGATGTCCTCAGGAGTGAGCTCCCAGTGACGTCCTATGGAGTAACGTCCAAGGACGTCAGTCCTGGGGAGATACCTGGGAAGCTATTCCTGGGGAAGTACCTGGGAAGCCATGCCTGGGGAGGTACCTAGGCAGTCGTTCTTGGGGAAGTACCTGGGAAATCATTCCTGGGGAAGTATTTAGGAAGTCTCAGTGCTGGCGCCATCTCATGAGTGATTCTGGAGTACAATACGCTTGTTCTTCCTTGCTTTTTATTAAAATAAAGTGAATTCAATTTGATCGGGATCGATTTTTAATGAGTTTGTTTCATATTATTAATTATTCGATTTATTATTTTTTAACAAATTAGACAATTGTCAATAAATTGTAATTATTTTTAATTATTGCAATAGCTTTTAATCATTTTAGTTAAATTAAAATGTTTAATTCAATATTTCAGTTAATTCATATTTTAAATAATAATTACTATATGTCTTTTAAAGCACATTTTGTCCATTTATCATTATTTTATTAATTTTCAATAAATAACATAAGACATTTTTCTTTTTTATTATTATTATTTTTTTATTAATTAAGGAATTAATTTAATTTGTTTAAATTAACCAAATAATAAGTTTCTAAATCAATACACTAAAACCTCTAAATGAAAGACAGTTCTGGACCATATATTTTTCCGGTATTTAGAGGTAAATATATCTATACAAAGAAAATAATATATCCTTACCGTGTGTTTGTTTGTAAGCAGCCGTCTAAATTTTTTTGTGAAAATAGTCTAAATCGAGTCCTGCTGCACCTGAGGCTAAGATTTTTCATGTTTTGAAAATTAGCTAACATACTTATCAAACGCTGCATTTAAACAAAAAACAGACAAAACTGTCGCGATGAGAAAAGGGCATTTTTATTTCAGCATATAACACCAACTTAAAGTGAATACAATTCACGTTAAAATGTCACATTTCATTTAAAAATATATAAATATTGAGCCGCACCCCCCCCCCCTCCCCATACGAGTTTTTTTTTTTTTTTTGCAAAGATTTTCTGTTATAAAAAATACATTTTTACAAAATCGATTAAAAGATATAAATTCATGCAAAATTAAGGTTTAATTCAGATTATTATCCCAGGCCTGGGAAGTACTGCTAAGCTAAGCTCATTTGATATACTTTATACAGGTGTTGGGAATGAGAAAATGTTAAATAAATAGAAGTGTCAGTTCTAGAGGTTTAACGATATTTTGTTTTATTTTATCTTTAATTTATTTTTTAAATATAAGTTTGACATATTAATTAATCATTTTTCTATTATCTTTTTTAAATTGCCATACATAATGTTATTTTTCCCCTCAATAATAAAGGTGAAGTCTCCATTTAAAGAACTTCAGAAATATAAATAACATTATTAGATTCAGAAAATATAGATAAATATTCATCTGTTCTTCCTAAATAACAAATATTTCTGCAGGATTTTAAACTGAGAGGTATTTTGCGTTATATATATAGAGAGAGAGTTAAAACTTCTATTTAAGAAACATATTTCCTATTTAGCAAATTTTTAGTTTCGGATATCTATGAAACATTAATTTTGACGGAACTTCTTTTCTCTTTTAGCCATGGAACTAACTCCATTCTTTTAGCATGCATATGCCCAACAGACTTCTCATATCTCTTCAAGTATCTTTTCTCTGAGATAATCCATAGCTAAGGGTCAGGGAGACTATTATAACTGGATTCCCAGTTGACTCTGAATAGAGCGGATCCGCCCCCAATCACTTTTGTCAGCTGAGAATGTGTGTGCATGCTTGCTGCAAGTACATAATACCTGCGAAAGAAAGTTTTTGAAAGGAGAAAAAAAAGTGTTATTGCAAGAATTTGAACAAAACCCATTTCTGAAATAACTAAGCGAAGGCGTTTGTCCATATTTGTGAAAATTTTTTAAAGAGGATTTTTTAATTCAAAGGTTTCTAAAAAAAGAAAAAAAAATATTTATTTAGTTTGGGATTTATACAAACTAATTTGCTTATAAAATAAAGATCTGATATTTTAAATCAAAGCATTCGTACTTTTGGTCATTTTAAGCCTGAAATGTAAGTTTTATTAACTAAAATTAAATTGCATTTCAAGAAATCACTAAAAATACTTTACATCGTTAATTAAATGAAAAATGGTTCATAATGAATGTCTTATGAACAGAAAGCTTTCACACGATTTTAAAGGTCGTTAAATAGAGATTTAACTGCAAATTAGTTTTCTTTATTACAGTAAGAAAATAAAATAGTTTTGTAACAGGCATAAACTTCATTAATAGTTTTCTATTTTTATGTAACATTTTTTGTAACTATTTATGTAACTATTTTTATGTAACCTGTTTGTTCATTGTAATGATGGAATATTGCAATCTATTTTCATCCCAGATCCTGATATGATACAATTTTACAAGTTTGCACAAAAAAATGTGTTTTTGATGACAATATAGTATTTTAAAATTTTTATAACGTTATTATAAAATAAAAAATTGATTTTAAAGCATTTTTCAATTCGCCCGCGACAGGTGGTAAATCACCAAACATCTGCAACTCCTACAACTGTATGGGAGTTCGAAAAACAATGAAATTAATGATGCGTCAATAAATGCTCACAAAAATATGCCAAATCGCAATGAAGTATTTTAAAGAATAAAAAGTAGAAAAAAGATTATAAATAGAAAAATGAATTGTAAAATATAATTTTTAAAATACGCCCTTAACAGTTAATAATTTCTTATTAATTGATTTGTGATTATGCGTTCAGAAATCAGTGTAGAAATTCCAAAAACATGGTTTAAATAATGTTTAACCCCCCCCCCCCCATCTTAAAAAAGAAAGAGAAAAAATTAATGTTTTTTCAAAAATTTGCTTAATAAGTGCGCTTTTTACCAAGCGTAAAGCAAACTTTTCCTGTAAAAAAAAAAAAAAAAAAAAAAAAAAAAAAAAAGGAGAAATAAAAAAGTATTTGCTTTGAACGAATTCTTTGAATTGGAATTTTAAAGTTTAGTAATCATAAAAAAAATTCATATTTTAAATCAAAGTATCCATATTTTGCATTTTAAATCTCTGGAAATATTATTTTCATTAACTAAAATTAAATTATATCGCAAGATACTCAGAAACGTTTAGCATCATTAATTGTATGAAAAATAGTATAGAATGATTTCAATGGATTTTAAATATGAAAAGCTAAGACAATATTATTGTCATTTAAAAATATAATTTCATGTAGGAATTTGGAAATTCAAAGATCTTTATGTTATCTTAAATAATTATTGATAAGCCTTTTTTTTACTTATGAATTTAAATTTATATTGAATATATACAAAAGGCTACGCATTTAAATTTGCAATAAAAGTTAGATAATTCCGGCTTATATGTAGCACATAAAATATGGATATTTTCTAATTTTTAGTTTCAAAAGAGGGGGAAAATACATGAATACCTTAGAACTTTTCTTATTCAACGGCCCTGTAGTATAATGGATAGAGCGCGCGTCTCGTGTTCGTAAGTAACCTGGATCAAACCCGGAAGGTAGAATGAAGGTAAGAAATTTGTTCCCAACAGTTTTTCATATAATTCCGTGCGCGTGCTTGATAATTGTAATGTCTGTTAAATGTGAAACTGTCTGATAATTAGTTAAAAAATAATTAAATTGTTTTACATTAATTACTTTAATCTATAGCTTCAAAATTTTTTGTGGCATATTAAGTGACCTTGAAGTTTCCCAAAGTCCTCCACTATCACTTCCTAACATCTTCCTCAGAACCTCCCAGGGAGGATCCTAAAGGAGGTCCTGGGGAGCTCTCCAGGATGCTGCAGGGCGGACATTTTCTGTTCCTGAGGACCTCCTGGTGACAAATTTCTGCATCCTCAGGGATGCCCGTGGGATGATGGTGTTTTATTGTAAATCTTCCTGGGGATGTCCTGGGGAGGTAAATGTGCTATATGGGCAGTGGCCGCCTCTCCGGGTGGTTCCGATCCGACCCCTTGAGTGGGGGAGGCGACCGGAAGCTCGGCAGAGTTCGTTGTGTACGAATGCGAGGGGGCCGGATGGGGACGATTCGCCACCTCCTCGAGAGGCTCATCTCCGACAGGCGTTGAGCACGGTGGCCACGGTTAGCGGACGTTGTGCATGGGTTGTAGGGCCCTCGGGCTCGCCCCCTGAGTACAACCCCCGGAAGCCGGGTTCTCTGGCCAAGCCGGATAGCGACGCTCCATAGTCTGATCCCAGAGCCGGCGGTGGCCGGGTGGTGACTCTGGGCAAAGGATAGCTAAGGCGATAGGACCCCATCCACCAATTGACTAAGAGGGAGCCTGAAGTATGAGTGAGGGCTTTGTAGTGGAAAGTCCTCGGTGCTCGCTAGTGACGACGGGGCTCGCGGGAACGCCATGCAGGGACTCCCGGAGCAACCGAAGGGCGAGGGTTTCGGACAGCGCCCAGGTTACTTTATGACTTGGGTGGCTCATCCCTCCGAGGACCTCAGCTGGAGCAGTTGGGAGCCGACCCCCAGGGTGGTAGGGTTTGGCGGTGCCCCCGTTGACAAAGGAGCGGTCGCGTGGGGAGGCCAGTATGGTTCTGGTTGCTCCATGTCGTGCCGTGACCCTTGGGAGGTGGTCGGCCGGCAGGTCCACCATCGAACGCTATTCCCGCAGGGAAACGGGCCGGAGGCTCGCCGGTAACGCGGCGGCTCATCGTGCCTCAGGTGAACTCTTGGTCAGATGCAGGTCCTCCGTGTCTATGCGGTACCGGAGTTTGCCTCGCCTGGTGATGAGGACCTAGAGGTGTCTCCACCTAACTTTCGAACGCACTAACAAAGGTAGCGGTCGGTCACTGCACGGGGTCAGGGGTCTTCGGGCCTGGGTACCCTCGACGGCCGTGAGGTAAGGTAGTGGCGGGCGGGCTTCTGTCGGCCTCCGCTGGCTTCTCTGTCCTAGGATGGAGTCGAGTCGGTGGGGGCTGGCGGGACTCCGTTCCGTCCAACCCCCTAGCGAGGCGGAGTCTATTCCGTCTAGGTGGAGCTTTCCGTGCCCGCCTGGGGTCGCTAACGGCACCTAGTCTGGGCCAACTGGCTCCCGGCGTGATCCGCGAGGGGTTCCGTCGGTTGAGCCGGGTGGTCTGGGCGAAGAGCCAGGAGCTGGGTCGCTTTACGGCCGAAGGGATTTTCCCCGTCCTCCCTGGTTTTCAAGCTAGGGGCTCCTCACTAACTTTCCGATCGGCTGGCCCACAAAAATGTCTCTGCCGGAAAATGGTATCTGATCTTGGGGGCCTGTCCGTAAATTAAATTCGGGTCGGGAAGCCTCGGTTCAGTCCGTGGGCCCAGCGTCTTTATAGGCGTCTGGTTCCTGCGATGGCTTGCGGGGTCTACCGGCTCGAGTAACCAAGTTTAGGGACCACTTGGTTTTTCTAGCTGGGTGGTGAGGACTGTCGTAGCGGCCGTTCGTCTCTTCTTGGGAATAGCCGTCACCGTGTGCGCTGGGCAGCGGTGTCGGTTTGGCCGGAGTTGGCGTGGGGCTCCGCTCTGTTGGAGCTTGTCTGGCGGCGACCTTCGGGACGCGTCGCGGGGCTTGCTTCACGGGTGGTTCCTTGCGTCGACAAATGGGCCTGAAAAGGGCCTGGGACCGGAAGATGAACCCCTCATCTTATGTTCTTAATCATATATCAATAATATTTTTTTGTAAGTTATAATTTTCTTAAGTGTGTATATAGACATGTAATCAGATGGGAGCAAAGATGTATGCTCCAATTTTGTATTTTAGAAACATATAAATATTATAGTTTAACCAGAATTGTTACAATGTTCCTGAAAAATTAATCGGATACATTAGGAATTAAAAATTACACCTATTAATAAAAGAAAACACAAGTGTGTTTTACAGGATAAATGTCAAAGATATTTTATATATCAATTGGATTGGATATACATATAGCTCTTCAATGGATTTGATGAAGATAGTACCGGTTTCTACGTGGACGATCAAGAACCAAAAGGTAAGGAAATTTACCTTATCTTTATTTTGTGATTTAATGTGATTATTGTTTTTTCACGTTAAGTCTCATCTTTTATCTAACACAAACTATGCCTAGACACCAAATTTCAATTCATTTGAATGATAAGTTTTTGAATTATAAACATTCAAAATCTATTGCTTCTAATGTTAAATTACATTTTCATATTTTTTATTAATATCTCGTGAAATTATACTCCTAATGTGCTAATTTTTTGTGTAGCAATAATACTAAAATACCCAAATGTAAACACGTTGAATTTGCAATTTTTATAAGTTTATGATATGAATTATGAATTATGAAATTAATATTCGGAAAAATTATGAATTGCAACCTACAATTTTTTAGCTGGATTTAGATTTATTAAGTCCTGCTTTATGGAAATCCAAAATTTCACATCTTTCTTCTAAGTAGTTTTCAAATTATGCTTAAAAAACGGCAAAATGATGGTTTAAGGGGCCGTCTATGATAGAAGTGAGTAGATATTTTGAAATTTCTTATGCTATCCTGTAATCTGGCAATCTTGAATGACTGCTTTAGGGATGCTTAAGATGCCTTGATCAAGAAGGGAGCTCTCTCGGTCAACAGTCGTGTACCGAACTTCCGTCTTAAAATAATTAATTTCTCGGAAACTTCTCGTACGAATTGCATAAAAATTTGTTTACAGGCTAATTGAAGGGTATAGAGTTCATTTATGCTGCCAGAACTGTGTACTGCTATAGAAAAAAACAAAGTTATGGTTCGGTTTAATATGTAGATGGCCTTTAAGCAAATTTTTTATGCATAATTTAAAAGTAGACTTTATTACCAATCGTGTGGTACCCATAACTTTCTTCTCAGATAATTTTTTGCAGAGTTAGTAAGTGGTGTTTACTTTTTTTTTCCGACGACTGTACATAGTGTACACAAAATTAATTAATCAACGGTGCGATGAAATATTATTTAAGTAAAACACAGGGCAGAATCAAAAGTTAATTCATTTAATAAGAAATTTATTTTTTATTGTATATTCATATTTACATTTTTTATTTATACAGTTCCTTTTTTTTACTTTTAAGATTGTGTAAACATTCTCTTATGCTTTGGCATTTTATCTGTTACAAAAACTTTGAAAAATAAATCAATAAATAAAAGTAAATCATTAGCAGTATATAATAAAATTAAAAAGGTTTTGTAAAAATTTTAAGAAAACAATTGAATACAAAGAAAAGAAAAAAAAACTAGAAAACAGGAATTCTGCTTTTTCAGAATTTAGTATCGCCGTCGATGAAAAAAAATATACCGGGTGTCCTAAAAAGGACTGACTGATTTTAAAATTCAATAACTTGTAAACGGTGACAGATGTTTAAAAAATTCTTGCAGGAGGGTTATGCATAAGGTCAAAAGTTTTCTTTACAGTGATTTTCAATTTTAGTTCGAATTACAAACAATAGATGGCGCTGCGATCAATAGACGCTAAATTCAGGCTCGATTTTTGGTACTTCGTGGCCCGGATAATACATTTCCATCTCCTTTTTCAGCATGAAACAAGAGAAAGGACCAAAAATCGAGACTGTATTTAGCGACTATTGCTTACAGCGCCATCTATTGTTTGTAATTCGAACTAAAATCGAAAATCACTGTAATAAAACTTTTGACCTTATGCATAAACCTCCTGCAAGAAATTTTTAAATATCTGTCCCCGTTTGCAAGTTATTGAATTTTAAAATCAGTCAGTCCTTTTTAGGACACCCGGTATGTAGGGTAACTCCGGGAGAGTGGCCGCATACGGGACAGATGTCCCTTGTATTTCTTGTAATTATCGATAGTTGGTCGTCAAACACACAGTATAGGTGCGCAATGAGATTATTTTAATCAATCTATAGCGTGAGTCCCATGTCGATGTTTACTTGTAGAAGTACAGTCCTTAATTTGACGTAAGTGCATGATTTCACTGTCCAAAATTTTAAACACGTTATTTTTAAATGCTTTTCATACTCTAATTACTGAATGCATGCATGATTTCGAAGTCAAAACTAAGTGTAGCGTTTGTATAGAGTACTGTGCGTATGGTTACGCCATTCCCCTTAGCGATGACAGGTAACTGTGATGGCCGACGTCTGCACCATGCAAAATGGGATACATGCCGTAGTTTCTTTTGTACGGGATGATTCAGTGTTATTAACTTTTCATTTCTTTTTGCACAGACTAACCATGTTATGCATGTTCTCAAGTTTACTAAAACCAAAAGATAAAAAGGGGAAAATAAGAAGTAAGAAGGGCAAGAAAGATGCAAGTCAAGATGATAATAATGAAAAATTGGATTACGCGTAACGCAGACGTTCTTTGCAAGGAATGTTTAGAAAACTACTCCAAAAAAGAGGAAGTGTAATTGGCTTCGTTGCATCATATGTTTAAATGTAGTTACACAGAGACTGTACTTTTTCGACAAGTTTTCTGTAGATTGTAGTCGAAAAAACACCTCTCTTAACCCATTCGGGGCCATAGGTGCATATAAGCACCTTCCTAAAGAGCTTACAAAATTTGTTTCTGGCACCAGTAAAAAAGAAAAGTAATATTTTCTTTGCTTAATTAGAGCATTTTCATGATTTTTTAAGTAAAGGTAACTTTTTTTTAAAAGTGGTACCAATCGAATAAAATTTGTGTAAAAGCCACCGGTCCCGAAAGGGTTAAGAAATAAATTATGTAAACACAATTTTACTTTTTTCATTCCCTTTCTAATACATTGTTGTTACGTTGTTGCTGAAATGACAATTAAAATTTAATGTACAAAAAAATAAGTCGATCATTTTATTAGTGAAAGTAGGCAACAATTATTAATTTGAATCTACTAATACGTTTCATTGTACTCATTTAGTTTCATTTTGTTATTACATCGTTAATTATAGCCCAGATATGAATATTTTTTAAAATTTTTTATTTATAATTTCATTCTTTTCTTATTACAAGTGCGGCATAACTACCGCACATGTGCGGCGTCTCAGCCTGAATGTACGGGTGACGCGCCGCAGTGTAATGTTTTTGAAAAAAATTGTTAAAAAATATTAATATCTTGTTTTGAAATTTTTTGTCGCAGTACACGCGTTGTATGTTTAACATTAAATAGCACAGCATGATTTTTTTTTTTTTTTTATGTCCACCATGGGACTTTATACACAAGTTCAAAAAAATGTGCGGCATAAATCCCGGAATTACCCTATATATAAATAGTACAAAACATATTTCAATTTTAAGACTTACAGCAACGCTTTTATTTTATGCAAAATGGCGTCATTCGCATCTGCTTAAGAATTCCACATTTACGATCCACTCTTAAACATCTACAGTAAAGTAGGCATAGGACGTCACTATCGCGAAATAATACACAAATGCAGCAAAAAGATGCCGTCATTCAAGAAACTCGACAAAAAAAAAAAGAAAAAACGGCTGTCTAATGATTCATAGGCCTTCATTTGTTTGTAACATTAATATATATACTTAAAATTAAATATAGTTTATAATAGCTCCATGTTTTAACAGAGATCATTCGTTTATATTTTTTCAAAATAGAACGTATTTTAATTACATTTTCTTTCGGTTGTTATGAAAAAATGGCAACAAAAATATATAATTAATAGTTTACAACTATTTTTCCTTTACTTTCTACAGAAATGGAGTACTTCCGTTGCCAATATTAAGCAAATGGCTCCAAAAACTACAAAAAAATTAATATTTCAAAAATAAATGGAGATGCAATTTTCAAACAAATTGCATTTAAAGTACTTTTTTTTCCCAATACGACGGAATAAAAATTGAAAATGTGCGATGCTTAGAAGTTAAAAAAATTACTATAGAGTATTTAATCGCACTGCTTTGTTTTACGGCTGGCTTCTGTAAGGTAACGTTATTTTTTGGACGACACAAAATTAGCTGAGAGAAAGAATTCTCCATTACCGTACCGGAGGCTAAAAAGAACAAAATATTTTTCTCGTTGTCACTTGAATTTATCGTTTGAATATTTACTTTTGACGTTTGGGTATTTTTCTCTGTCACCCTCTCTTGATCGCTGCTTTAAATGTGACTGACGAAAACACGCTGAGCTTCGACGCTTCGACTTATATACCACTGACGATCGAAATTTCGTACATTCTCAAACATTCCATATTATTCTAGGTCATTTTAGAACATTTCAGATTATTTTCGAACATTTTATATTACTCTTGATTATTGTAGAGCGTTTTAGATTATTATGGAACATTATATGTAATTCTAGGACATTTTAGAGCATTTTAGATTATTATCGAACATCTTAGAACATTCAAGATTATTTTAGAACACTTTAGGTTAGTCTAGAACATTTTGGATTATTCTAGCACACTTCGAAACTTCCATGAGATTTTTTTGGCGGAACCATGAATTTTGTCTGTTTATAGCAGGATTCTGTTATAAACAGGCTTTACTGCACCTATGCTAATAAAAGAAAGTTTCGCTCTGTCTGTCTGCGGTTTCAAGGGAAGTACGAGTCTATACTTTTTCTGGTGTTTGATTTAAAAAACCAGGATAGAAGCTTGGCCCCCTAGGAGGGTCGGGTCCCTGTAATTTTTACCGGCTCTACCCCACTTCTGTACTACACCACTATTTTCTAGAGCCTGAAAACAATAAGCAAAATCTATTAATAATCCTTTAAAAGTATAACATGTACACTCTTAATTCAAAAGAACGAATTATTAACTCAACAAAAGAACGAAAAGTTTTACGCGTGTTTTTGTTCTTTCTGAGCATCTGTTTTATCAAAAAGAGACATTTTCCACAAAAAACTGGTTTACCAAATCATCTTTTTAGGAGTAGCATCCCCAGGACTGCTCATTTCAGACCGGAACAGAAAAATATCTCTAAAAGAGCGGTGAAGCTTCTCTATTGGTTGAAATCCTGTAACGCGATATATAGTTTGGCAGAGGAAGAATCGAGAATCGCTTTGAAAAGGGAGTCGCTTGTTTGTTTCAAGCATCAAAGCTTAGCGTTACCTACAAGATTAAAACATTATTACAATTATAATGTGATTGATTTAAAAATGGCATAGAATAAGATAGATGGATTATGCCCACGAAAGCAGGGGGGGGGGGGGAATCATCACAAAGAATTGGATAAATTTCGTTTTTGTTTCCCAGCTAAAACCAAGATGGCTACCGGCGATTCTAGGATTATACTAATACTGAAAATTCTAAGGTAAAGTACGTTGTTTTACTTCATCTTTCTTGTAATTCCTTCGCCATTCCTTGTTGTATTTTCACATTGTATATATGATTTTTTGCGTTATTTAACGTTAATACTTTTAAACCGGAAACATGAACTTCTTAAATTACTTTTTTTTTTTTTAATACATCTGTTCCATAATTTTTATAATCAATAAAATGCACTTAGACATGTAGTTTTCTTGTACTCAAATTGTGTAAAATTACGCTAATTGGTATTTACCTTATTAAACATATATCATTTTGTGCTTATATTATTGATTATTAATATACTACTTTGCTCATGACACTTATAAATCTTTCCGGAACACAACCCATGATTATAAAAATTATTAAATTATTAACTTATAATATATGTTCTGTAGTTTTCTTGCACTCAAATTGTGTAAAATTACGCTAATTGGTATTTACCTTATTAAACATATATCATTTTGTGCTTATATTATTGATTATTAATACACTACTTTGCTCATGACACTTATAAATCTTTCCGGAACACAACCCATGATTATAAAAATTATTAAATTATTATTAACTTATAATGTATGTTCTATTTTTTTTTTTTTTTTTTTTTTTTTTTTTTTTTTTTTATGTTTCAGTAAGTACAAGTATTTAATAAATTGTGTTCATTCAGATAGTTGTACATGTACATATCTACACTTTAAATATTATTTTTTTAATTGCCACAGTATTATGTAAGTAGTACGAAATGTTAAAGATAATTTTAAAAAAGTATCAGAAAATAATAGATTAGTAAAAAATATTATCAATTTATTTTATGGCACAACTAGCTTGACCTTTTTTTTAAATTATAATTTTGTGAATTTTTATTTTTGTGTTATACTTCGCTCTGTTCATATTCAAAAGTTTAACTAAACAAAAGTCTGCAGTTATGTAACACATGAGTTCTATATTCCATAATTATTTATCTGTGTCATAAGCAAAATATATTAATAAGATATAATAATATCAGAAATAATTAAAGAAATCGACATTTCCGGATTAAAATTAATAACGTTAAAATTATATATACAATGTGAAAATATTAAAAAGAAAAAAATCATAATAAGAAAGATAAAGTAAAAAAAGCGCACTTCAGGATATTGACAAGGTAGAAAATCTTGTCTTGTTACGGCGCGAACTTATCTTTTATTATTATTATTATTTAATTTATCTTTTGGAAATGAAAAACAAAATTTCTTCTGCATCTAGATTAAAATAAAACAATACATATGGAGTTTTAAAAGTAATACATTTTGCAAACTGGGGAGTTATATATGTTAAAAAACAAACAAAAAAAAAATATCTGAAAATAAGAGGAAAATAATTTATTTTGCCTATTAAATTTGACAAAAAAAGGGGTTTAAAAATGACTTGTCAATAATGAGTGCAGTCACTCCTTTTGCCTATTAATTTAGTCGAAAAAAGAGCGAAAACAGCTTATCAAAAAGGAATGAAAAAAAAACCACTCCGCAAGATGGATGAAATTCACTCCTATAGGATAAGTGCATTTTCAATACTGAAAAGGAGTGAAAATACACTCAGTCGGAGTTAAAATCGTTGAATTTTTTTAAGAGAGTACTTTTTGATGAATTTCTATGTCGTTTTTCTCTCAATAGTGTGTAAAAAAAATTCTTATCAGATCTTATACAAAAAATATATAAACTCTGATCTTTTAAACAATTTAATCTTTGTGCCACCACGTTGCGTACATATCCAAAAATCAATGTTACTAATACAGCAGGCTTTAAAAGACGATTTTATTTACTGCTTCTATTTTTCCATTAGTAGTTAATATAAATTGTTCACAGAATTCCCAATAAACGGCGATACTAAGATAATTTTTCATGCGAAAGTTTTAATTATCATTTGAACAGTTTTACATCGTTATTGCTAAAATGAACTTCGAAAATTTTGCCAAATAAAAAGATTCTGGAGACGTCCAAATATACATGTTTTACAAATGTAATTTCGCATACTTTACAATTTTGTATTTGAAAATTCACAATATTTATGAGAAGTATATAATTTTTTTATTTATTGCAGATGTGGAAAAAAGTGCCTTTTAATCAATATATTTTTATTTTTATGTTTTTTTAGTCCCCGGTATGCGATTTCTTTCTCCCAGCAATTATAATGTCGTCTCCAAAAAATAACATTCCGTTGTATAAGCCAGCCGTAAAACAAAGCAGATGTACCATTGTACTGTTAAATACTCTTCTGAAATTTTTTAAACTTCTAAGCATCGCACATTTTCGATTTTTATACCGTCGTATTGGGGAAGAAAAGTACTTGTTAATGCAATTTGTTTGAAAACTGCATCTCAATTTATTTTTGAGATATTATTTTTTTTTTTCAGTTTTTAACGCCATTTGTTTAATTTTGGCAACGCAAGTACTTCATTTCTGTAGAAAGTAAAGGAAAAATAGTTAGAAAATAGCAATTATATCTTTTTGTTGCCATTTTCCCATAAAAACTGAAAAAAAATGTAATTAAAATACGTGCTAATTTGAAAGAAATATAAATGAATGATTTCTGATAAAAAATGAAGCTATTATAAACTAAATTTAATTTTAAATACCTATATTAATGTTACAAACAAATGAAGGCCTGTAAATCATTAAATAACCGATTTTTTTTTTTTTTTTTTTTTTTTTTTTTGTCGCGTTTCTTGCTGATTTTTTTTCTACTGGATTTGTGTATTATTCTGAGATAGTGATGTCCTATGCATACTTTACTATAGATTTTGTTTAAGACTGGATCGTAAATGAGGAATTCCTCAGCGGATGCGGATGACGTCGTTTTATATAAAATAACAGCGTGTGTTTTAAGTCTTAAAACTGCACTATCTATATTTGTATACATATATATTTTTTTCATCGGGGGAAACACTTAATTCTAAAAAGACAGAATTCCTGTTTTCTAGTTTTTTTTTTTTTTTTTTTTCATGCTTAAAATGATGCATTATGACTTCTGAGTAAATATTTTTCAAATTTGAGTTGTTCAGTCATAAAGGGTTAATGTTTCTCCAGAAAATAATTATTGTGATTTTAAACGTTGAAGGAGCCTAATAAGTATTACTTTTGTGCTTTAATTCCCTTTAATGGCTCAATGCTCATTTACATTACAAATCTGAAAGCCTTAATTTATTATTTCGCACTTTCAGTCTTTCACCGTATGATAATAGCCGTTTTTTAGGTGCGTTCGTAATTATATAAATACGTAGCACCTATAGTCGTCGTTCAGTCCGTCCGTCTGTCCGTCCGTCTGTCCGCATGTAACAGAGCAAAAACTACCCAACCGAATAGTCTGAAATTTCAAATATGTGATTGTTGCAAAATTTTGTCGAGCCATTTCAAATTTTATGAAAATCGGATGTATAGTTTAATTACAGGGACAGTCAAAAGTTTTTCTTTACATTACGGCCAATGGGAAAAATTATTGCAAGTGGATTTTAATGATATTAGAGCCTTCCGAATGATCTGAAATTTTAAAGATATAATTGTTGCAAAATTTTGTCGAGCCATTTCAAATTTTAGGAAAATCGGACGTATAGTTTAATTACAGGGACAGTCAAAAGTTTTTCTTTACATTACGGCCAATGGGAAAAATTATTGCAAGTGGATTTTAATGATATTAGAGCCTTCCGAATGATCTGAAATTTTAAAGATATCATTGTTGCAAAATTTTGTCGAGCCATTACAAATTTTAGGAAAATCGGATGTATAGTTTAATTACAGGGACAGCCAAAAGTTTTTCTTTACATTACGGCCAGTGGGAAAAATTATTGCAAGTACATTTTAATGATATTACAGCCTTCCGAATGGTCTAAAATTTTAAAGATATAATTGTTGCAAAATTTTGTTGAGCTATTTCAAATTTTAGGAAAATCGGATGTATAGTTTAATTACAGGGACAGTCAAAATTGTTCCGAAAAAATTATTGGAAGTGCATTTTAATGATGTATCAGACTATGCACGTTATGAAGTGCAAAAAATTATACATTCAGTACAATATGGGGTGCAAAAAATAATTTTAAAACTAGTTATAGTACGAACGCACCTCATTTGCCACGTTTGACGAGCAATTCCCAACTTGTTTTCTTTTATCACGATGTGATATCTCATCAAAATGGTCCTCGACCCATTACGCAAATGAAGGAAAAGTAATTAAGTAAATAGAGATATCATTATAACCTTACTTTTTCTTTTTCTCGCCAAATTTCGCATCCTCCTATTGGATTTTTGATAAAGAAGTAAATGCCATCGAGTTTTTCTTTTATTTCAGCAGAAATAATTATTTTTCTAGGCAGAAATATAATGGTTTTGTAGCAAAAAGGTATAGCAGTAAAAATAATAATTAAAGAAAACCCCAGCATAAATTATGAAACACTTTCAAACACTTCATGAAATCTTTAACAAAACTTTGTTATTTAGATAAATAAGTTAAATACGATAGGTAAGGAAATATTTTAGAAAATAGATAAAACATTTGAAAAACTGATTTCAGCAGTTAACGTCCATAGAAAAATATGTATTCCATTTCTTTTGACCATCCCTGTATCTGTAGATTGATATCTATACTATATAATGCGAAAATTTACTTTAGCAACAAAACGCATAACAGGTTGAAATTTCTCTTTCAGCAATTTATGCTAATAGATGGATACATACTTGAATACTTTTGTTCAGTCCTGTAATTTACCTAGTACCTTTATTACACGCTACTAATTAGCTAAAGTTTAATTCAAACTAAAACACACTTAAAATTACTAAAATCACATTTTCAGAAATTATCATCTGTAGACGGCCTTGTATCCAATTCTTTGTGTAGCCCTGTATATCATTTTATCTATATTTCTACAAACATTTCTTAGTAAACTAAATGCAGTTCAGCGTGCAAATGCATAACTCATTTAAAATCCACGCTTTAAGCAATTTACGCTCATACTCAGTAATCTTTACGAATTCTTTTGTGTAGCCCTGTATATCAACTATAACATTTATACTCGCTATATAGTTTGCATAAATATAGTGAAATTCAAAAGCGCATATCATAATTGAAAATGCATTTCCTGCCATCATCGCTAATATACAGTATTTTTGATACAATATAGTATCTGAAATCTTTTGTGTATCCCTATAAATGCTATGCGTTTCGTATTATACATGAAATAAGTTATAGCAAACCTCAGCGACGCATATTAGTTTCAATGTATACCAAATAGTTTAACATATTTAAAGCACGCTGCAAACAATACCCCCCTCCCATACAATTATGTAACGGAAATCTTTTGTGTGGCCCTGTAAATGAATAATAACTATTCTTGGCACTGCATACTCTACAGAATGCATATCTTAGTTCACTTCGCAAATGCATATCCATTTTTAGGTGCGTTCGTAATTATATAAATACGTAGCACCTATAGTCGTCGTTCAGTCCGTCCGTCTGTCCGTCTGTCCGTCCGTCTGTCCGTCTGTCCGTCCGTCTGTCCGTCCGTCTGTCCGTCTGTCCGTCTGTCCGCATGTAACAGAGCAAAAACTACCCAACCGAATGGTCTGAAATTTCAAATATATGATTGTTGCAAAATTTTGTCGAGCCATTTCAAATTTTATGAAAATCGGATGTATAGTTTAATTACAGGGATAGTCAAAAGTTTTTCTTTACATTACGGCCAATGGGAAAAATTATTGCAAGTGCATTTTAAAGATATTACAGCCTTCCGAATGATCTGAAAATTTAAAGATATAACTGTTGCAAAATTTTATCGAGCCCTTTCAAATTTTAGGAAAATCGGATGTATAGTTTAATTACAGGGACAGTCAAAAGTTTTTCCTTACATTACGGCCAATGGGAAAAATTATTGCAAGTGGATTTTAATGATATTAGAGCCTTCCGAATGATCTGAAATTTTAAAGATATAACTGTTGCAAAATTTTGTCGAGCCCTTTCAAATTTTAGGAAAATCGGATGCATAGTTTAATTACAGGGACAGTCAAAAGTTTTTCTTTACATTACGGCCAATGGGAAAAATTATTGCAAGTGCATTTTAATGATATTACAGCCTTCCGAATGGTCTGAAATTTTAAAGATATAATTGTTGCAAAATTTTGTTGAGCTATTTCAAATTTTAGGAAAATCGGATGTATAGTTTAATTACAGGGACAGTCAAAAGTGTTCCGTTACATTACGGGGAATGGGAAAAAAATATTGAAAGTGCATTTTAATGATGTATCAGACTATGCGCTTTATGAAGTGCAAAAAATTATACATTCAGTACAATATGCGGTGCAAAAAATAATTATAAAACTAGTTATAGTACGAACGCACCTCATTTGCCACGTTTGACGAGCAATTTCCAACTTGTATTATTTTTGAAAGAGTGTAACATTTTAAAAATTATTTTGAAACGATTTTTTTCCATTGGCCGTAACGTAACGGAATACTTTTGACTGACCCTGTAAATAAACTAGACAGGCTACAAACATCATTTGAAATAGGGATTGTGCTAGGATAAGCTTAAACAACATCCAAAAATTTCAGGACAATCCGACTATATTTACGAGAGTCAGAGCGCGGACAGACGGACAGACAAACCGAAATCATAAACACTTTTCAACTTTGTTGGAAAGTGTTGAAAGACTGTGCTTATTGCAGAAAGTGCCCCAACAGATAAATTTTTTGAATGCCTGGCATTAGGTGGTGGATTTAATTATTATTTAATTATTATTATAAATTGGTGGATTTAATTATTATAAATTGGTGGATTTAATTATTATAAATTGGTGGATTTAATTATTATAAATATCCATTAAAATGCAGAAACACCGTAAAGAAATGAAAAATAATTTAAATTTACATTATGATTTTGTGAAAAAGAGTGTTGTTATTCAGTCGGACCTCTATTTAACGAACCTCTATTTTGCGAATTTCTCTATTTTGCGAACTTTTACTTGGAACCAAGAACATTTTGCAAATTTCTTCGTAAAATAACCTCCAAATAGCCGAAGTGCACTCTCTATTTAACGAACTTTTCCTTGGGATCTAATTTTTTCTCCTCCCTATTTCGTAAAATATTACTGGACATTTCAAACTTATTCTTTCTGTTAACACATTTAATGATGATCAATGACCATGAACAGGTCTTACCAGGCACGTAACTTACCGAGAGCAGTAAAATTGCTGTAATTCTTTGCTTTCCATCCCAGAAGTGCAAACTTTCAATATTCCCTTTTAACCCTCAATGGAGCTGCCCCATGTCCTTAAAGTATAGTTTCCTATTTTCCAGATTGTTGATCATGATCAATCGTGTTGATAATTTCGGTTCTTGTAGCTCAAAAATTTCAAAGCGAAAGTGCTTGAGCATAAAAGAAAAAAAAATTGTTCTTGATGAGCTGAATAAAGGCGTGAAGAAAAAGAATACTGTTTTAAAATTTGGTATTCCTCCAGACAGCTTATCAAGCATAATAAAAAATCGGGATTTTAATGTAAAAGTATTTTTTAACTGAAAGTACAATGTATTTCCAGACAATGTTTTGCTTCATTCTTATTTCCCTTGCAGTTTTCTTTTTGATGGGTAAAATAAAAAAAACAAGTAGATATAATTTATAAAAAAAGTGTGACTAATTACTTTTTAAAATTATATTTAGTGTTTATGGGCTTAAATTACGTTTTATATAGTTTGAAGTATTTTAAAAAGTGACTCTCTATTTAACGAATTTTCCATATAACGAACTTTTTTTCGGGATTTAGCTACTTCGTTAAATAGAGGTCCGACTGTAATAAGATTTTAAAACAAAACACATACATTGTCAGGAATTTCCATGCTATAATGAATGTACAATGTCCCATTTTTCTCACAGTAACTCGCAAAGACCTTCCAGCCAAAACATAGTATAAACTGTTATTGTTTCTAATATCTAAAGTTTTTTCAGAAAATAATTACATTTTAGAAGAAGCTTAATAAATATTTCTTTTGTTCATTAAATCCATTTAATAGCACTATGCTCATTTACATTATAAAACTACAAACCTAATTTATTATTTTACGCTTCCGCCACTTGGTAATGGAATTTTCTTTTTATCTGCATGTGATACCTCCTCAAAATTGTTCTAGATATATTACGGGAATGGAGGAAAGTAATTAACTAAAATAGGGACATTACAATAACTCCATTTTTAAAATTTCCCCCCTAATTCTCCCGTCTGGCAGTCGCAATAGGTGTTGAAAGAGAAATAAAAGCCATCTAGAAATCCTACAAAAGAGAGATATTGCGCGTTGACGGAATATCCGAATTTTTTTAGGGTACAGTTCTTAAAAAATAACAAGAAAGAAAAAATCATGCTTCAAGCATAGATTATAAAACACTTTCCAACACATTCAGAATAATGTAACGAAACTGCACCGTTTAAAAAATCAAAATACAGTCGAACCACGTTATCCCGACACTCTAATAACCAGAAAAAAGTGTCGCCATAAGCGGAGTGTCACGGTAACCAGAGTTGGAGAAAAATATGTTTATAAAAGGTTAATAAATTTTAAATTAATTTAAGATAGTTTTAAATTCATAACTGTTCATGCAGTTTTAAGCAATACAACATCATTATTAAACAAAATAAACACAAAAACAAAATTGAAAAGAATAAAAATCAGATTTATGGTGACTTTTGTTTTATTTTTACATCAAATATTGAAGAATTAAAGTTTGCTTATCCATGTGCTTCCTACAATTCTTTTTTCAATATTATACAATGAATTGTAATCAATATTCGTTGTTTCAGAAATGGAGGTTAGATGATTTCTGATCGTTTCAATGCAATGCAATGCTTCGGTTTTAGTTGTCTGAAAAACGCTGTGTAACCACAAGAAAGCGCCGCCTGACCAGAACAAAAAGACCGCAGTAGACTAATACGTCTATCTGTAGCTTAAGTGAGTCATTCATAGTGTGTGGGTTTATTTATTCAGATATAGGATCGAAGTAAAATTTTTCATTTACCTCAATGGGTATTTTAGATACTTTCGTGAAAAGTTTGGCTAAGACTTTTCTTACCGCTTTATTTCCGGACTTATAAGATGGATTATGAAAAATGGGCAATTTTCCTAAACCGTCGGGATATACGGAGTTGAAAATTATTCAACGACGTAAAATCCGGAGTTCATTCACATTAAAATCATATACAGAAAATCGGGACTTTGAAAAACTGACGTAATAAGCGGAGTGACGTGAAAATGAGTGTCAGGATAACGAGGTCCGACTGTATTACATTTAATTCAACCATATGGAAACGCATAACACATTTCAAAACCCAATTTCAGCTGTTCCAATCTACTATCGGGAAATTATCCGAATTTTTTCAGCAGCCCTGTGTAGGATATATAGATTTATATCTATTAACTACAAGCATGCCAAAATTTAGTTCGCTTAAGAAATACACATACTTCAGTTGAAAATTCCCTTTCAGTAATTTCCTCTAATAAGGAGAATGGTACGTGAATACTTTTGTGCAACCCTGTATATGAGGTATAGAATTTATATATAACGAGTAACATGCAAAAAATTAAGTAAATTTAAAAGCGCATACCGAATTTTAAACTCCAGCAATTATTATTCAAAGACAGTACTGTAACCGATTTCTTTTGTGTGTCCCTGAAAATGAATATAAAAATGCTATGCATGCTTTGTTCTAATGTGATCTTAGTGAAATTCAGTGATTTATATCAGTTTCCATACATTTGAAATAGCGTCATGTCATTAAAATACTCTGCAAACGATCCCCCCCCCCCATACCATAATGTACTGTAATACTTTTGAGTGCCCCTGTAAATGAACTATTAATCCTACATACTTCATATACAATATCAAACATACTTTGGTGACCCTAAGTAATCTTTATCAGTTGCATGAAAATCCGAGTAAATTTACGGGAGTTAGAGCGCGGACAGAAGGACAGACAAACCGAATGCATAAACACTTTTCAACTTTGTTGGAAAGTGTTAAAAACGAAACCACGATCACTTGTTTATCTGTCTGTCCGTCTGTTACAGCTAGTGTTGGCAGGTGTCCAGCGTAAATCGGGGCTCTAAATGCTCTGGACATCAGTATTTTAAAGTAAATTTTTTCGCCTTATCTAATGGCAGAATTATCTGCGAGTAAAGATGGCGATATAAATTGTAAGAAACTTGTGGCATCCAATCTCTCTCTTATTTAGGATCTCTAATGCTAATGTCATCGAGTTTATTCTTTTTTTTTTTTTTTTTTTTTTTTTCAGCACGCACACAAACGCACAAAACAAATGGATTTTCAGTCAAAAAGTATGATTGTTTTTGAAGCATAATGATGCTTAATGCCTGTTTTTTTTTTTCTTTTAGTAAGATGCAATTTTTTTGTGCTGTTGTTCGTTTGTCAGTTTTTTTTTTCAAATAAAAATACACAAATTTTGATTCTTCTATTTCAGTCACAAGTGTCATCTTTTGAAAAAAAATCTTCTTGTTTTAGAATACATGAAGAAGCCTTTAATATATAGACTTTTTTGTGCGTTAAATCCATTTAATAGCTCATTTACATTCTAAAACTGAAAGTCTTAATTTATTTTTTCACGCTTTCGCCACTTGATAATGGATTTTCTTTCTCTTTTACCGTGATGTGGTGTCGCATGGTAATTGCTCCATACAAATTACGTGAATGAAAAAAAAAAAAAAAAAAAAAAAAAAAACTAAATCACTGTTAAAAAAAAAAAAAAAAAAAAAAAAAAAAAAAAAAAAAAAAAAACGGACTAAATAACGGAGATTTTACTGGCAATCGAGACGCCAGTACTATTTCCGTATTTTAATGGAAATTTCTCCCCATAAATTCCAGAAATCCGTATTTTTTACGAAAATTTTCCCTTATAAATTACAGAAATTTTTCCGTTTTACTGGAATTTATGGGGGGGGAATTTCCGTTAAAATACGGAAATAGTAATGGCGTCTGGATTGCCAGTAGAATCTCTGTTTTTTTTTTTTACAGTGTAATAGCGATATCATAATAACTCTACTCTTTTTATCCCCTCCTCTATCTCCATCTGACAGTTGAAAAAGGTGTTGAAAGAGAAATAAAAGCTCTTTCTTTCACAGCAAAAAAGTCCATTTTCAAGCAGAAAATATGATATTTTTGTTGGGGAGGAAAATGTCCATATAATATATAAAAATATATCAAAACAAATATAACATATCAACTACAGTAAATGTAAAAACAAATTTAAACTTTACTAGTTAAGCGTCTCTAATTATATGCAAAAATGTTTTGCAATTAATTAACAAAATGTTAAAAAAAAAAAAAATGAGATTTTTTCACAGGAGATTTACGAGGTGAAAATGAATTAATAATTTGAACATATTAATTATCTACTATATAAAAGGAAAATTTAAATTTCGACCCGGCTGCTTATAACTTGAGTTCTGCTGAAGGGATTTTAATGGGACTTGCACTGTTAGATAATTTTCAGGGAATGTTTTAGTATCGTTCTACTTTACTTAGTTATTGAATTATTGCGAAAAGAACAGCCCAAATTTCCTCTGACACATTAGAAACGCAGTTGCATTTGTATCGTTTTCAGTTATGTGGAAGGGCAATTCCTCCTGGTGGTCCACATTGCTTTAAAACACAAGGTCAAAGTCACCAACATATTTCGTTTGATTTACATTTTTTTTTTTTTTTTTTTTGAGAAATGGACCATCAAGCGTAGCGAGTGAAGCCTGCTAGTAATAAAATAAAAGTAAGTAAAATAGTCAAAGTGATAGATATGAAAATAAGACTCTTTATTCCATCAATATCATAGACTATAGTTATATTCCGGTGTTTCCTGCAGTAACGGGATATTTCCAAAATACTTATAACTGATTTTTCTATTGCGTCACGTACGTTTTAGTACGTGACACAATGAAAATTTAACAGTTGTTTATCGCCAATCCCAATCAAATGTTAATAAGTAAATAATGAACATATTAAGGGGGTCCGGGACACATTTTAAAATAATTTTTATGTACTGAGTTTAAATTCTGCATTTTTTTTGTGATGGTTAACCTTATCATTTGTAAACAAAATCACATGATAAAACTTCTCATAATTTTTTTTAAAAATTTAAAATTAAAAATTTATTAAAAAGGTGGGGTAATTTAAAATCGTTATAACTCGAAATATTATTTATAGAATTTCATTTTTTTTAATTTAAATAAATAAAAATATATAAATGTTAATTTTGATTCAGCATTTTTAACAATTTTAATTTATACGAAAATTAAAAATATTTAACGAAAAAATTTAGAAAAAAGTGGTGCAACTTAAAAAAAAAAAAAAAAAAAATCATTTTTTCACAAGTAAATATTTTTTTCAAATATGCTGAATCAAAATTAAAGTAAAACAACTGAAAAAGATATGTTCCAAGTTTGAACCCTTTATCTTTAACGGTTCTCGAGTTATAAGAATTTAAATACAAGAAATTGTGAAAAAATCTATCACGAAGAAAAACGAAGTGAAGATTTGAAGTGATGTTTAAGAAGTAAATAAAAGAGAATGTTGTCCACCTGTTTTGTTGATAAGAAGTTCTGTCTGCCCCACCCCGTGCGGGGCAAAAAGACTACTGTTGAATGCATTATGTAACAAAAAGCTATTATTAAATACTTTTAAACAATAATTGTTTCTTTTAAGTGTTATTTGAGATACTGTTAATTCATATATAAAATGATACTTTATTGGCTTCTCTTTGAATCAATAAAGTATGGGAAAAATAAATGTAACCATATTTGTATATCACTCTAAACATAAGAAAAAAATTCCAAAAATCTAAAGAATTTTTATACATTGATAACGATATCATTACCGGGGGGGGGGGGGGGGAGGAGTCCAAAATTACCAAAAAGTTGATAACGTTATATATGCACAGCCCCTTACTACTTTTGATATTCCTTCAAAAATCCGGCATAGTCTCGGTCCCGATGATGCCGGATTTTTGAAGTTATACTGTATATTAAAAATGAAGGACATATTGCAAGGGTACTCATTATCACAAGTACTAACTATATTTTTAATAACCGGTTTGTGCTTCAAAGATTTAATATTTTTTCTTTGTGTTAAAAAAAATCCGTATAGCAACAAAATTATTTTTATTCTTTTATTTTTGGTTGTAACATATTAAACGACAATTGAATCCATATTTATCTGCAATTGTTATTCCAGTCGGTCCTATAAAAATAAACAATGAATTAAAGTTTAATGCAATTAAATTTTAATCTAAATATACGTAAAAGAGACAATTTTCGACCGTAAACATATAAATGAAAGCTCTAAAGTTCATTTAGACGATTTAATGTATAAATAAACCCAGTTCCTGTAACATTATGCAAATCACGGTTAATACACGATCCTGCTTAATACGCGACTTTTGTCCACTCCCTTGAAACGCGTCTTAACCGGGTTCGACTGTATATATACTATATGCTATGACAGTATGGATTTTAATTTGGTAATTTGTTTTTTTTTATATTTTTCCTTTATCCTTTTTAATCTTGTTTCATTTTTTACTTAATTGGTGTTCAATGGTTTATTTCCCGGTTTTCTGTGTGTGGTAGTCCCAAATTCATATTCTTTATCTTTTTATGGCTAATATGAAGCTGAAAGCATACATTTTATTTGTGCAACTTTAGGCATTTGGGACCTGAAGATTCTGTCTAAGTTCTACAAATATTCATTTTTTTCTGCTCCTTTTATTTATTTTTTATGTTTGATGGTAATTTGTATTGATTTTTAATGGTGATATATATATATATATATATATATATATACATTTATTTGTCATTTTATTCATAATTTCAGCTTTTGTTGGTGGTCGGTAATTTTTATTTAATGGTCATCATCATCATCATCATCAACCGTTTTCAATCCACTGCTGGATGTAGGTCTCCCCCAGATTTTTCCAATGTTTTCTGTCTAGTGCTTTAGTCATCCAATTTACACCGGCTACTTTTCTGAATTCATCACTCCATCTTACTTGAGGTCGTCTTCTTGGCCGTTTTACTTCTCTTTTGGATACCACTGTAGGGTGTTTGTGCTCCGTCTATTGTCTTGTCTTCTTGCAATGTGCCCAGCTCATTTCCATTTTAGCCGTTTAATTCTTTCAATGATGTCAAAAACTTTCGTCTGACTTCTTATCCAGGTTATTCTTTTTCTGTCTCTTCTAGTTATACATAGCATACATCTTTCCATACTTCTCTGTGTTGTTTGTAATCTTTGTACCATCCGTTTTGTTAGCGTCCATGTTTCTTCTCCATAAGTTAGCACAGGCAAAACACATTGGTTAAATACCTTTCTTTTCAAACAAAGAGGCATGCTACTCTTCAGAATAATATTGTTCTTCCCAAAAGCACTCCGTCCATTTCTTATTCTTCTATTGATTTCATTCATGATACTATTATCCGATGATATTTCCTGCCGAAGGTACACATAACTTTGCACTTCTTTAATTTCAGTGTTGTTGTAGACAATTTTCTTTTTTGATGCAAATGAATTGAACATCACCTTAGTCTTTTCCAAGTTTATTTTTAATCCCACATTAATGCTAGCTTCTGCCAACTCTTTTAGCATATTTTCCAATTCTTCAGGACTGTTACTGAAAATTACAATGTCGTCAGCGAATCTGAGATGACTTAAATATTCCCCATTTATTCTAATCCCTTTGTTTTCCCAATTCAGCTTCTTGAAAATATTTTCTAAGACAGCCGTAAAAAGCTTAGGCGAAATGGTGTCTCCTTGTCTTACCCCTCTTCCAAGCTTGATCTTTGCTTTTCCTTTGTCCAAGCGGATGGTTGCTGTTGCTTTCTTGTAAATCTTCTTTACAATATTGATGTAAGGTTTGTCTATACCAATGTCCTCCAGAGATTCTACTACTGCTGACGTGTAGACCGAATCAAATGCTTTTTCATAATCAATAAAGGCAAGGCAAAGTGGTAAATTATATTCCTTGTGTTTTTCAATGAGTTCGCTTACCGTTTGGATATGATCCATTGTGCCGAATCCACTTCGGAATCCTGCTTGTTCTCTAGGTTGAGCTGAGTCCAGAGCTGATTCAAGTCTTGTCGTTAAAACTTTGGTGAAAATTTTATAAATCACTGATAGTAAGCTGATCGGACGGTAGTTTTTAATGTTTTCCTTCTCTCCTTTCTTGTAAAGTAGCACCATCACAGCATTATTCCAATCTTCTGGTACATCTGACTTCTTGAGACATTTGGAAAACAGTAAGGATAGCATTTTTGCAAATTCTTCTCCTACTTCTTTGATAAGGTCGATTGTAATTCCATCTTCTCCTGGACAATTACCTTTTTTCATAAATTTAATGGCTTGTAAAACTTCGTCTGTCATCACTGGGATTATGGCTTCGGTTTCTGTTAAGTTTTCACGTGGATCATATAGGTTGATTTCTCTTTGGTCTTCACATTTATATAAATCGTTATAGAATTTTTCGACAATGTGTACTATTTCTTTATTGATTTTGGTGATTGTTCCATCTGCCCTCTTTAGTGCAAAAATACCTTTTCTTCCAACACAAAGTTTGCGCCTAGCTGATTTTAAACTTTTGTTATCATCTAGAATTTTCTTGACAAGATCAGAGTTAAATTTTCTGATATCTTCTGTAACACATTTTCTTACCGTTTTACATAATTCAGCATATTCAACTCTTGATTTAGGATCGTTTTTCTTCATTTTAAATTCTCTGCGTTTCTTTATCAATCTTCTTGTTTCTTCTGTTATTTTCTTTGTCTGCTTTACTTGTGCATCGCCGGCTATCTTCGTTGCAATATCTTGTAGAGTATTGGTTAGTTTCTTGTTCACTACTGTAACATCTTGCTCTTCTTAAGAAGTTGATTGAAGTACTTGGAAACGGTTTTTAAGTTCCAAATGGAATTCTTCGTTATGTTTCTGGAGATTATTTATATCGATTGATTTCTTTGAGTGTTGCAAAAGCTTCATTCTTTCCACTTTAGTATTTAACAGCAGTTTGCATCTAACCAACCTGTGATCACTTCCTTTATTGAAGTTATTGAGAACGCTGCAATCCTGAATAAGATGCTTTTTGTTTGTTAAGATGTAGTCGATTTCACTTGTTGAGCCATTTGCACAACGCCATGTCCATTTCCTTTGTGGCTTTTTCTTGAAAAATGAATGATATACAACTGTTCACATTCCGCAAACTCAATCAATCTGTTTCCTCTTTCATTTCGCACCCCATATCCATGATTTCCTACTGATAACTCGCCTTTTTCTTTTTCTCCAATTCTAGCATTCCAGTCTCCCATTATTAATTTTATGTAGCATTTTCCCTTTTGATGCATTGAAGCTACTTCTTCATAGAAATCCTCAACTTCTTCATCAGTATAGCTTACTGTTGGTGCATAAACTTGGGTAATTTGCAGCTTGTATCTTCTGGACACCTGTATTACTAACCTTGCAACTCTATCTGATGCACTATCATATTCTACGATGTGATTCTTCCACCTTTTATGAATCAGAAATCCCACACCGCTTGTTCTTCCATCTTCTGTGCCTCTGTAGTATAATACATGCCCGCTGGCAAGATCTATCTTCTCTTCTCCTTTTCTTCTTACTTCACATAATCCTAGGATGTCCCAGTTGATTCTTTCTAATTCTTCTTCTAGTTCCTGTAAACGATTTTCCGAAGATAGGGATCGTCCATTATACGTAGCCAAGGTCATCAACTTATGGCAGCCTAGCCGAGCCCGGTTATTCTTAGCACCCTTTGTCTTCATGTCTTTCTGATCGCTGGCGTAACCAGGAACATTCAGACCGTCGGGAATTAAGGCCGTGATATATTTTGTGAATTCATGGTAAAATAAGGGGGGTAGGTGGCCAAATTCCTCCACGCTGGCCAAGCAAGTTGGAGGAAGCCCATCCGCGTTCGTTCCCCATGCACTAGGCAAGGGTACTAATAGGCTGCACCGGAGGAAGGTGCGTATTGGACATTAAGTCTCCGCTCCCAGTCGATTCTTTTAAGCCTTCATCGAAGGCAATTAAAGGGTCTTCTTCTGGTTAATAAGCAGAGGCTATTAAACAGCCCTATATATATATATATATATATATATATATATATATATATATATATATATATATATATATATATATATATATTGTAATGGTTATATATATATATATAAGGGGGAAATATTATAAGGAGTTGTTTAAAAATACAAACTATAGATGGCGCCATAATTTTTATCAGTTTTACTTGAAAACTCATGTAAAACATACTATTTAGCCATTATTGGAAAATCATTGAATATATTTTTGATATCGAGCCATATTTAGCCAATAATGGCATTCCAATAAAAATAATATCACTCAAGACAAGTATATACAACAATTAATCACTTTGCTTTCCGAACAAAAGCAACTATTTCAAACCATCATTTGCGGAACTTGTACTGTTTTAAAAGCAATACAGTAATATTCCGTAAAATGTAGGGAAAACGTACTGGATTTATATGGGTTTATAATCTCAAAATGTCTATTACGGAAATTGTACTGTTTTCTTAGAAAAATGAAACTTTTCCGTAAAATTTTACGGAAAAATTTGTGTATATTGACGGATTTTTTTTTTTTTTTTTTTTTACAGTGTAGATGTTTCTCAGTTTTGGCTGGCGGTGAAGCAAGCCGGTGTGGAGTCCCCCTCGTTAGCCTCTGAGCACGGGCACTTCCTATATGAGGCGCCCCGCGATTAGGAGTCAATGATGCGACGGAGCCTCAGCATCGGATCGAGTCTATTCCGACCCCTTTTTACAGTTATATCGAGCCGGATTCAGTCGTGATGTTCGAACGTCAGTACTTTAAGGGCTGGATTGGGGATACAGCGGAGTCCCTTGTGGACGCCGTGGCGACTCTTTCTTAGCTCTCGTGTGGTGACCAGTAGTGGTCAAGAACACGTAACTAGTTCGCCTTACAGTGTAGATAAAATGATGAAAGATACCTTTATAGGATGATTCCAAGAAAATAATTTTATCATACATATTCTAAATGAGAGAAAAAAAAAATCTGCAAATATCCAGATGAGGTTAATTACTAATAAGATGCTACTTATTTCAATTATGCTAGAAAAAAAAATAGAAGAAGAAGAAATTTTTTTAATTAATATTCGACGCTAGCGACATAACAAGATATTTTTCTGATTAAATTACTTCACAATCACGAACAAACGATTATAAATTCAAAGGTATATATAAATATTATACAGTGGTGGACATAATTATAAGACACCTACCTAATTTGACATACGGTAAAAGAAAAGATTCAGAGCTTAAAAATGCTTTATCAAATACGACAAAAACATAAATTTATTCTGTTATCATACGTAATTGTTTTACAGAAATGATATTTTTATAGAGTTTAATAAAAAAAATTATAAATACCATGGACAAAATTATAAGACACCCTAACATTTTAATTAAAACACCTGCTTTTTTTCGAAAATAATGTGCAATATGCAAATTTTCTGCATGCTGTTATGATGTCAGCAGTTAACTAAAGCAGACAATAACCGACTTCACGCATTTACAAACATGCCACGAGGTACAGAATTAAAAGAAAGTGAAATTCGTGAAATTTGGAGATTAAATGGAACTGGTGTTTCAGTCAATAATATTTCAAAAGTTATTAAACGCTCAAGATGTGCAATTTCAAATGTTTTGAAAAGAGGAATTAATGCATCTGTGATTAAAAGATCTGGACGTACTCTTTGCTTGTCCTCGAGAGAGAGACGCCATGTGTTTTCGCTCGTTACACAGAATAAGATGACCACTACAGCCATTAAAAATGCTTTGAAACTGAATTGTTCAAGGAGAACCATTCGCAGGGCGTTGCATAATGCTTCCTATGTGAAATTTAAAAAATTGAAGAAAAAACCACCGCTTCTAAGGCGGGACAAAATGGACCGTTTAAACTTCGCTAAACAAAGTATGGCCTGGACCTCCAAATGGTACTCTGTGTTATTTTCTGATGAAAAAAGTTTAACCTTGGACGGTCCTGACGTGTTTCACTATTATTGGCATGATTTACGGAAGTCTCCTGATGTACAAATAAGCCGCAAAATGGGTGGAGGTTCAGTAATGGTTTGGGCTGGTTTTTCGTCTCAAGGGAAAAGCGATATCGTTTTTGTGCATTCAAGAATGAATTCCGAAAAGTATAAGAATATTGTTAAAGATCAACTAGCTCTATACGGTGAACTTCTTTGTGGCGAACACTACACTTTCCAGCACGATAACGCGTCGATTCATACATCACACGTGACAAAAATGTGGCTTTCAGAGCAAAGTATCAGTGTTCTTCCGTGGCCTTCTCGCTCCCCAGACTTAAATCCCATCGAAAACTTGTGGAAGATCTTAGCTCGTGAGGTTTACCGAAATGGGAGGCAGTTTACATGTGTCGAAGACCTAAAGAATGCTATAAAATGTGCTTGGGAAGAATTGTCTTGCGATATTTTGTTAGAATTGATAGATTCGATGCCGAATCGTATCTTTCATGTTATAAAAAACAATGGCGGCTCCACCAAATATTGAATAACCATGTTAGAGGATTTTCTTTTAAACCATTAGTGTCTGCTAATTATGTTGACCACTGTATTTGGAAAAAAAGGTTGGTGTCTTATAATTTTGTCCAATATGATTTTAAGTTTTTTCATTAAATTGTATGAAAATATGATTTCTGTAAAACAATTACGTGTGATAACAGAATAAATTTATGTTTTTGTCGTATTTGATAAAGCATTTTTAAGCTCTGAATCTTTTCTTTCACTGTAATGTCAAATTAGGTAGGTGTCTTATAATTATGTCCCCCACTGTACAGACATACATACAATAAATACAATAAACCCAACTGGAGTGAAAAAAATCCCTGCCGGCTCGGCCTACAGGCGGAGGTAGATTTCGAAGTTAAGTACTAAATTCACCAACAAAACTTAAATCAAGATTAGAGATAAATCCAGTTTCTTTACTAAGAATGAGTTGTAGGGAGCTAAACTTTTTGTGAAAATTATAATATACACGAATACACACACGCATGTATATGGAATAGTTTTAAAAATGGATACAAAAAATTCAAGGAACGTTTAAGTGTTAAAATATGTTAATATTTCCATAGTCGGGTATTTATCATGTTTTAATACGTTTCTTCAACCTCACATGACGTTACATATTCACCTGCTGAGGTCCATTATATTTCCAATATGACGCAATGCACATATTTTTTTAATTCGTCAAACTATTTATTTTATTTTGAGTTTTCATGCGGAAATCTTGCTCTAGAAAACTTATGACGCAATATTCAATTTGTCAAACTATTTATTTAATTTTCACGTAAAAATCTTGAAATAGAAAAGTAATTGATGTGGTGAGAAATTTATTGTTTTTTTTTCATTGTTGGCAACTGCTATAACGAAAATTGTTTATTTTTTCCTGTCATTGTTGTGTAAGAGCCGTTTTTATCAGAATCATGTTAAGACAGTATTCAAAATTTTGAACCCTCCCCATTTCCACCCCCTTGGGCCGATTTCGCCCATTTTCAATCCCCGCCGAGATATTAGCCATATCATAGTTGTTGGCGAGTTTGAAGACGATCCGTGCATTATTGTGACTTTTATCGTGCGGACAAAATTTAGTACATACATATATATATATATATCGAATTCCATATCGTTCTTTTTTCTTCATTATTAATTCTTGTTATATAGTACAAGGGACTTTATTTTATGCATAGCAGCTTGTTAATTATGTTTTTGGTATCTATTCAGTGTATTTGGGGACACTGTATTGTTGTAAATGCATTCATACTATCACAATTATTGATGGTGGTCAGTAATGTTTAATTAATGGTTATATATATATATATAAACTTTTTTAGTGGGGGTGGTTTGGGGTTCCTGGGGTCATATAATGAAAAGTTATGAAGGAATTTTTCAAAAGCCGCACCATGTAAGGACTGCAATAGGTGGTATTTCTTACGAAATCTACCTAAAATTAGCCAGGGCCAGGAATCGAATCCGGGACCACAGTATACAAGACTGCTGCTCTAACCACTGAGCTACTCCGGCCGATATCTGGGTCTGCAATTTCTCACTAATAAACCATGTTGGGGAAATCACCAGCCATCTACACGACAACCTTGGATGACCGGACAACGATGAATAGATTTTACTATTACATCGATCTACGATATATAATAATAAAACACGCATACAACATATATTAAAACACACATACACACATAAATAACATCTGCATTCAACAGGTAAAGGTATATATAAATATTATACAGACATACATAAAATAAACCCAACTGGAGTGAAAAATTAGCCAGAGCCAGGAATCGAACCCGGGACCACTGTATACAAGACTGCTGCTCTAACCACTGAGCTACTCCGGCCGATGCCTGAGTCTGCAATTTCTCACTAATAAACCATGTTGGGAAAGTCACCAGCCATGTATACGACAGCCTTGGATGACCGGACAACGAACGGCAGACTCAGGTATCGGACGGAGTAGCTCAGTGGTTAGAGCAGCAGTCTTGTATACTGTGGTCCCGGGTTCGATTCCTGGCTCTGGCTAATTTTTCACTCCAGTTGGGTTTATTGTATTTATTGTATGTATGTCTGTATAATATTTATATATACCTTTAACTGTTGAATGCAGGCATTATTTATGTGTGTATGTGTGTTTTAATATATATTGTTGTATGTGTTTTATGATTATAAATTCCATTGTTCTATATTGTTTTTTAACTTCTAGGAAACATGATAGTTTCGTTAAAAGCAAGAGTTTACATTCGAGAAAATAAATTTAATCTAAATACTTTTACTTTAAGTCGTTTATCACATTCACTGGATGCTGTAATTATCTAAAACAAACGCATTTCTTCAGATAATCTATGTAAATGAAACTAAGCCGTTTTGTCGACTTTATCTAATGTTTAAATCACAAGATATCTTCTTTTCGATGAGCTGAATTACAATTTTCCTTTGAACTAATGAGTAACTCTCTGGTGTGATCTGTCAACGTCAATTCGCCATTTGTTGAAATTTATAGAATAAATTAAATATAGTAATGTATTTACTTTGCTTTGAGTACTTTTTGGGTTTTAACCACTTGAAGGCCGCTAGTTCATTTTTGGACCACTTAATTTTAATTCCTAAATGCCACATTGACAGCAGAATTATGGAATCAGAGTTTTACTTTTATTAAGTAGACGCACTCTCAGAAATGAATACTCAGAGTTCACGAAATTTTCTTTGTTTTTGACGAAATCATTTCCTGGGAAATGCTCCGAGCTAATATTTCGTCAAATTGATGAAATTACTTTCTTCACTTGCTTGACGATATAAATTCCGTCAAAAGTTTCATCAAAAGAGGGCTGGTGCTGCCATCTATCGAACAGTTTGGAAGCTCCGGTATTTGACGGGAAGAAAAAAATCACCTTGCTTTCCTCGGGGTGATTCGAACCCGCTGTCTTTGGCGTGGAAGACCGTTACTCTTCCGACCTGGCTATTTGGGACTTGTATAAATGTACTTTTAGATTGATCTAATGAATTCTACTACGCGTTTACATTTTTATAAGTTAGATTGTAATTTTATCGGTGCTGCTATAATTTCTGAAAGTTTCAAGTAAGGCTAAATTATTATTATGGTTTTTTTCATGGTCAATGAATAATTATAATATGGCTTGATTAAATAATTTATTAGTGAAATTTTCTTTGCTCAACGAATGGTTACAATATGATCTGATTAATTTGTTGCTCACTGTACTTGATTCCACCTTAAGTTGGCAGCGTTGGTTATGCTACGAATGCCGAATCGCAGCCGTTGCCGTAGCAACCAAGGTTTACTTGAAGAGCAAAGGATCACTAGTAACCAAGGAAAAGCGCCATTTTGGCGGAAAAGTATAATGCGTGTGCAAAAATCTGTACGTTTTGAAGTTCCTATGAAATTAATTATATAATCTATTAAAATAACGAATTGCATTATTATTCTTTTCTTATTTTTACATTTTTTAGACTAATTTTAGTACTATCTTATATTATATTAACTGATCCGCCCGACGTCGCCCTTCCCGCAAAATGCGAAAAATTTTTTTAAATAGCGAAAATTTTAAAAAAGGGTGCACGAATTGTGGAAAAACTTTATTAAAAAAATGTCAAAATTTACTGTTTTAAACTAAAAATTTGAAGTCGAATTCCACGTACTGATGTTGAAAAAATCACATAGGAAAGAAAAAAATCGCATCGAAAATTATCTAAGAAATTTAAAATCGGGGCAAAATTTTCTATATTTAAGCTCCAAGTTTAAAACAGAATTCTTACAAATGTCAAAAAATTCCCGCAAAAAGCAAAAAAAAAAAAAAAAAATCAGATTAAAAAAATCGAGAAAATTAAAAAAATCGCTATACGAATTGTGAATGAAATTTACTGAAAACAAAACAGTATTATCTATATTGAGTTAAATGATTAAAACCAAATTATCCGGAAATCTATTTAAAACAGAAAATTTGTTATTTATACCAAAACCTCTGACAGAAATTCGGAAAAGGCTATATCTCACACTGAGCCCGTCTCATTTTTAATGTACATTTTTAATTATAGATATTAGTGTGTAAAAAAGTCATGATTTTTTAAAATCAAAATAAGCTGATTTTTAAATAATTAAAAACTGCATTTAATATTAAATTGTTAACACTGCTGAAAATTAAGGGACTGTTTCACTCACGCAAAAACACCCGCTTGCTAATTCTAATCCTATGGAGAAAAAAAATTAATATCTCGTTTGCATTTCAGTATTTTTACATTATTTTTTTTCTTTTGCGTTTGATAGCTGAGGTCGATCTCTACAAATAACCTTTTTTACCTTTTCAATTTTGTTTGCAAGATTTTTTTTTTTTTTTTGGGGGGGGGGGGGGCTTTGAGTATCCCCTTCATTTACCCATGTTTCATCAAGATAATAAATAGAAGCATTTTTTTCCCCTTATACTCTGTAATTTTTTTCAAATAGTTTCTGCGCCACAAAATAATATCTTGCCTCTCAAGAAGAGCTGCCTCTCTTTTTCGTTTTTCAAAAGAGAATCCTGAATTTTTTAATATTCTGTACAATTTGGTCCGGCTAATATTTTTCGAAAAAATTTCTTTATCATCGTTTACAACTTGTAAAACTTTATCCAAAGTTGGTATGTCATTTCTGCGAATAAAACTATGGATTTCTATCGAATGGAACTATCGAATGCAAGATAACGTGAATTCGTCATATTTTCCCAGCCTTCTGCGTTTACCCACTGCACCAGGTCGTTTCTTTCCGGGTGTATTTAAAGGGCTCGATGCCTTTTTCTCTTTTTTCAAACGAAAAATTGTTCTTTTCGAAACACCTGTAAGTTGGGAAACTTCCTCTACGATTTCATTAATTGAATGTTGGGGATTTTCTTGACGAAGTCTGGAATAAACATTTAATATATTTCTGCGAGCTGCACTTTTGATTGACTTTCCTCGCCTTGAAGGTCTGTAAAGCGTGTATGGAGATAATGCTTTATCAGACATGTTATAATTCAAATAAATTTGATTCAAATAAATATTTAACTATGTAACAAATTTCTAGGTTATAATTCAAATAAGTATGATTCAAATAAATATTTAACTAACAAATTTTAGAAATACTCAGTTAATAAATGAATAAATAATAACAATAATTAACAGTAAAAATAAAAAACTATGAACACGTTAAAAAGAAAAGTAAAAGCGAAAGCAAACAGCGAGTATTATTAAAACTATTCATAAGAACAATAAGAATGCGTGGAGTAGCAGAGCATTAAAGTGCGCCAGATATTTAACCCTGAAGAATTGTTCCTCGCCAAAGGAGAGTTTTTTACGCCAAGATTTTTACTTTATACGTTCGCTTTAAATACAAAATACTTTTAAATTAAATACTTTTAACAGAGAAATTACATTAAATACATGCTTCAAAATACCGAAATTTGTAATTTATAAACATGATCATATAAATTTGTATGCATTTTCACCATTTAAGATTAAAAAATAACGGAGAACTACTTTTCAAGGCGGAATGTTACTGTTTCTACCTTTCACGGTGCTGCCAAGTTGAGTTGGAATAGAGTGTAGTAATGAATTGTGATGTGCATATTGCGTGAGATTTTATCAATTTGAGTAGGTGGATAAGATTTTAACACTTTACTGTTTATAAAGGAGAGTGGGATCAATTATGTGGGAAGAGTCGCATATCCTGTGCCGGAAGATTGAAATTTTATTGACCAAATTTTCTTTCTGAATGTTTTTGAGGAACGCAGGAAATTTATTCTTTTCGAATTGAAACACAACGAACAACAACATATAAATAAATAAATAAATAAATAATAAGCATTCCTAAAAATTTTAACAGCTAAAAAAATAACTCATGAAGAAACAATAACTACCTATATTTCAGTATTTTCTGAAAAGCACTAAAAAGTGCTGTTTTAAAATAAATTATTAAAGCACTAACATAAACAAGCAAATATCTGCTTGCTAAAATCTCAGGATTTGAGAAGGTACAGCAACTGTTTCCTTAAAATGTATCGAGTCTGACCGTGATTGAGGCAAAACTTTCGTCAAATATTTGAGAGTTTATATTTCGTTAAAAGTCACGTGATGTTGATAGGAAATGATCGTCGAAAACGACGAAATACAGCTCGAGGATTTCTGAATCGTCAAAAGTGAGAGTTTTATTTCTGAGAGTGCGAAGAAATGCGTTTAGTTATTTTCAAATAAATTTGATTGTAAATTCTGGTGTCTGTCGATTACTTCAACAGTTTACGAGTAGAACTTTGCCCCTGAAAGGATTAAGAAGTTAAATTTAACGAAATAATTTTAAACTAAAATTATACATGCTAAAAGTGAAAACAATACATTTAAAGGCTTATAATAAACTATCTACATGTTTCTTAATCACAATCGGTGACTTTTTCAAGATCAATATTGATAAATAAATTATTTCCGCAAAAAATTAAAACAAGTTGGAAATTAAAACACCAAATAAAATAAACTAAGACGGACTTGAGCACAGTTAAAAAATAAAATTTATAAAGACAATAAAAAACAATTAAAAATACAATATGTAAACGTTTCGCCAAACGACACGCAAGGCATCATCAGTACAAAAAATATCCATTGCATTTCAAACGATCCTAATGTTTGAATCCGTTTGAAATGCAATGGATATTTTTTGTACTCATGATGCCTTGCGTGTCGTTTGGCGAAACGTTTACATATTGTATTTTTAATTGTTTTTTATTGTCTTTATAAATTTTATTTTTTAACTGTGCTCAAGTCTGTCTTAGTTTATTTTATTTGGTGTTTTAATGGTTTTTAAATTCAGACGTTAAATGTATATGCACTGTAAGTTGGAAATTGCTCGTCAAACGTGGCAAATGAGGTGCGTTCGTACTATAACTAGTTTTATAATTATTTTTTGTACCCCATATTGTACTGAATGTGTATTTGTTTGCAATTCATAAGTGCATAGTCTGTAAATCATTAAAATGCCCTTGCAATAATTTTTTCCCATTCCCCTTAATGTAACGGAAAACTTTTGTCTGTCCCTGTAATTAAGCTATACATCCGATTTTCATAAAATTTGAAATGGCTCGACAAAATTTTGCAGCAATTATATATTTAAAATTTCAGCCCATTCGGAAGGCTGTAACATCATTCAAATGCACTTGCAATAATTTTTCCCATTGGCCGTAATGTAAAGAAAAACTTTTGACTGTCCCTGTAATTAAACTTTACATCCGATTTTCATAAACTTTGAAATGGCTCGACAAAATGTCGCAATAATTATATGTTTAAAATTTCAGACCATTCGGAAAGCTGTAACATCATTAAAATGCACTTGCAATAATTTTTCCCATTGGCCGTAATGTAAAGAAAAACTTTTGAATGTGCCTGTAATTAAGCTATACATCCGATTTTCATAAAATTTGAAATGGCTCGACAAAATTTTGCAACAATCATATATTTAAAATTTCAGACCATTCGGTTGGGTAGTTTTTGCTCTGTTATATGCGGACGGACGGACAGACGGACTGAACGACGACTATAGGTGCTACGTATTTATATAATTACGAACGCACCTAAAAATGAACTCGATAAACAAAAATCACGAGGTCACAGGTCAAGTACACTTTTTAAAATTTTGCAGAACTAGTTTATAGATCAATACTGATCTTGAAAATGTCTCCGAATGTGCGTACGAAACACGTAGATCAGTTTATTAACCCCTTATCTACTGACTGTACTTAGAAGTACCATTAACATAACTTGTTATAAAATTCATTTGATACATCGATTAGTTGTAATATAGTTTAGAATGAGTTATAGTTACATTACTTTATTTCGTTCCAAAAGCGTTATTGGTTACACAAAACAAAAATAATCTTTAAAAGGATGATTTCTTTTGCATTTGCATCTTTTCAGCTTTCTTGGCGTTGGGAGGAGGGGGGATTTTTCAATTCGGAAATATTTCTATTACACCGTAAAAGAAACGGACTAAAAAACGGTGATTCTACTGGCAATCGAGGTGCCAGTACTATTTCCGTATTTTAACGGAAATTTTTCCTTCATAAATTCCAGAAAAACGAAAAATTTTCTGTAATTTATGGGGAAAAATTTCCGTAAAAATACAGATTTCTGGAATTTTTGGGCGGAAATTTCCGTTAAAATTCGGAAATAATACTGGCGTCTCTATTGCCAATAGAATCTCTGTTTTTTTAGTCCGTTTTTTTTTTTTTTTTTTTTTTTTTTTTTTTTTTTTTACAGTGTATATATTATATAGAACATTAAATTTGTACATTTCCCATTTCTACAAAATACTAAGAAAAATATTTAAAATAAAAAATTTGACATGTTGCACAAAATCCCTATAAATTCACATTTAATTAATCCTCCGAAATTCTTCAATCCTTCTAAAATTTATTAAATGCTTATGTAAATCTTCTAATGTAGTTTAACCATTTCACGAAAAGTGCTTCAGAAGATAAAATTGTCATAATTCAGTACATAAGGGTTAAAGGGTATTTATAAGCCTTCAAATGTAGTGTTTTCACGTTTAGCATCTATAACCTTAGTTTAATGATAATAAGTGATTTTGTTACATAATTTTATAAAAGAATTTTTTCTTATTTTTTTTCACAACATTTATCACGATACTGTAATTATCTAAATAGGGTCTTCAACCTTTCACGATTTTGGACCACATTAATAAATTCTTAAAATCTCACGGGCCACCCCATTTGTAAATGGAAGCAACAAATGTATACAGGCTTATAGGTTATATGACAAGTGCGAATAGTATACAGGTGTTTCAGCACACCGGTTACAAACTTTTAAGAGAGTTAGAGTACACCTAGGCCAGGGACGGCGAACCTATGGCACGCGTGCCATAAGTGACACACTGCAAATTATTTTTGGCACGGCATTGATTCAGGTTCTACATCAAAATATAGCATAGAATTTCACAAAATGCATCAATTAATCTAGATGTTGTCTCTGTCTGCATTCGATTAGTTAGGTTCTTTGTCATTGTCATACAGATTGAAGAAATTGAAATATAACTTAATTTATTCCCAGAATATATCTCGATATTGGGTCATAAAATTTTAAGAATAAGAGAGAATTTGGAGATTATCGCAAAAGGAAGATTAAAAGGCATTATAAGCAGAAATAAGTTTTAAATTATAACAACTTGGAATTCAATTCCAGACACTAAAAGCCGTAGATTCTGGTGCTTGCTATTTTGTCAATTAGGTAGATTTCGTAAGAAATACTACCTATTGCAGTCGTTACCATGGTGCGACTTTTGAAAAATTCCTTCATAACTTTTCATTATAGGACCCCAGGAACCCAAAACCACCCCCACCTAAAAAGTTTATATATATATATATATGTGTGTGTGTGTGTGTATGTATGTATGTACTAAATTTTGTCCGCACGATAAAAGTCGCAATTATGCACGGATCGTCTTCAAACTCGCCAACAACTTTAAGGTGGCTAATATCACGGCGGGGATTGAAAATGGGCAAAATCGGTCCAAGGAGGTGGAAATGGGGAGGGTTCAAAAATTTGAATAACGTCTTAACATGATTCTGATAAAACCAGCTCTTACACAACAATGACAGGAAAAAAAAATATTTTTCGTTATAGCAGTTGCCAACAATTAAAAAAAAAAGCAATAAAATTCTCACCACAACAATACGTGAAAATTAAATTAAATAAATAGTTTAACGAATTGAAAACAAATTGAATATTACGTCATAAGTTTTCTAGAGCGCGATTTCCGCATGGAACTCCAAATGAAATGAATAGTTTGACGAATTAAAAACAAACAAACAAAGTATTGCGTCATATTGGAAATAAAATGGACCTCAGCAGATGAATATGTAACTTCATGTGAGTTAGAGGAAACGTATTAAAACATGATTAAAACCCGACTATGGAAATATTAAATTATTTTATCACTTTGAGATTCTCTGAATTTGCTTTAGCAAATTTTTAAACCTATTCCATATACATGCGTGTGTGTATTCGTGTATATTAGAATTTTCACAAAATGTTTAGCTCCCTAGAGCTCATTCTTAGTGAAGGAACTGGGTTTATCTCTAATCTTGATTTAAGATTTGTTGGTGAATTTAGTACTTAACTTCGAAATCTACTTCCGCCTGTAGGCCCGAGCCGGCAGGGATTTTTTTTCTATGAGACATTCTTTTCGAAAATAAATAATATGAAAACTTCAAGTGAAAACATCTTGTCAAATGAGTCCAATTGAACTTGCATTCTCTTAAAAATAACTAAATATGAAGCTGATATAAATTATTTGTCATCTAAGATGAGATAACAGGAACAATATTTTAAAAACAAATTTCTAAAGTATAACATCAAATATTACCCATATTTTTTTAATGCTAAAAAATTTTTTAAGTAATTTTGATTCATTATTATTTCATCCATCAAAATGTTTTACTGTTGGCACGTCATGAACACGTAAAATATATTTCTGGAAAAATTTGATCCGTGAATGTGAAAAGGTCCTCACCTAGGCTATGGGAAATCCCATAGCAATGAATGGTCGGAAACGCCTTCCTGGCGTTGTAGTGACGACGCAAAACACAAGAAAGGAAGGACATGAACGGCTTTGATAGCCTGCGAGCTAAAAAAGCACATTCGAATAGCAACAAATAACATTTGTGCCGTTTAATTGACAAAATAGTAGATGGAGATTGTAGGCCTGATTATTTTATTCATATCTGTGCCGAAACCACAACAAGAGAAAGATCTATTGTAAACATTCTTTTTTTTTTCTCCCGCGGTTTAAAGCAAAGTGGGCTAAAACACAGATTTGAAGGAAACGCATGCAAATTTATTGGTCGATTGCAAAAGTTCGTGCCCGATTTCCGATGCATCGAGCTTCGAATGTGCCCAAGTTGTTTTAAATGGTGAAATGCAGTCGAATTGTCAACATTGAATCTCTCAGCAATCTCTTCAGTAGTAATCCGTGGATTATTATTCACTAAATCACGGATTAAAACATTATCCATGCCAGAAGGTCGCCCAGATGGAATTTTATCGTTTAGATTAAAATTACCATTTCGAAATCGACAAAGGAACTTTTTAACTGTCCTAAGAGCGAGATCACGATCGAAATAAACGTCTTGAATATATTTTCTTGCACGTCCAGCACTCACTCCTTTTTTACTTTCTTCTATCTTTACAAGAAGAAAGTATTGGATTCGTGAAATTTTTCGAATTTCGGTTTTCGACGGATTTACACATTTTAGGGGTCAGAGAACCCGAAAACATGTTTTTACAAAATGTCTGTCTGTCTGTCTGTATGTGACACAAATTTTGTGGGCGCTCTATCTCAAGAAATAATGCACGGAATTTAATAAAAATTTATATTCAGTTAGTCCCTGATATAAATTGGTGCTGATTAGTTTTTGGTGTAAATCGCTCAACAGGTGGCGCTGCTATGCAGCCTTTTTCACGATTTCCGCAATAGCTCAATCTCCAGAACTAATGCACGGATTTTCATCAAACTTCAGATTCAGTTAGTCTTTGACATGAATTGATGTTTTGTACATTTTGGTGTAAATCTCCCAACAGGTGGCGCTGCTATGCTGCACTATTCAGAATTTCCATTATAAGTGTATCTCAAGAACTAATGCAACAATTTTCAGCAAACTTCAGAATCAGTTATTCCTTGATATGAATTGACATTTTGTACTTTTTGGTGTAAATAACTCAACAGGCGGCGCTGCTACACAGCATTTTTCATGATTTCTGCAATAGCTCTCTCTCAAGAACTAATGGACACATTTTCATCAAACTTCAGATTCAGTTGCTCTTTGATATGAAATGATGCTGACTACGTGTTGGTGAATATCGCCCAATATGTGGCGCTGCTGTGCTGCATTTTGCACTATTTCCTCAATAGCTCTATCTCAAGAACTAATGCACGAATTTTCATCAAACTTCAGATTAAAGTACACCTTGATAGATGTTGATGCTGATTATGTGGTTGTGTAAATCGCTCAACAGGTGGCGCTGTTATGCTGCATTTGTCATGATTTGCGCAATAGCTCTATCTCAAGAACTAATGCACGGATTTTCCCCAAACTTCATATTCATTTAGACATTGACATAAGTTGATGATAATTAGGTTCTGGTGTAAATCACCCAATAGGTGGCGCTGCTATGCTGCATTTTTATGGATTTACACGATTTCAGGGACAGTAATATGTCAAGAACTAATGCACGGAATTTCATCTTTTTAGAATCCTCATGATGAGCATAGATGCACTGTGATAATGAATTTTGAAGTATTGACAAGTATGAGATAGAAGAAAGTTTTGTGATGGCCACAACATACTAGTTAAACTCATATAACGTAACATGTCGAAAATGTAACTTTTCATTTTCCCTTTTGAATATTAAGCTTGCACACAAATTAATTTGAAAAAAAAAAAAAAAAAAAAAAAAAACGTTAGCTTCACTCACTACACATGGAGATAACTGTCAGTTAATAATATGGTTATAAAAGAAACATCAGCACAGCCAAAATTGCAAGTTCCGCCATCTATGAAATAGTGCGCGAACTTTTGAAATCATCCAATAAAAGTAATTAGAATCTGTGTACACATTTTCAATTACAAATTATCCCGGTTCTAATTAGAACACTTTAGTGCGATTTGTTTTTTGTTTTTTAAATTCAGAATTGAATATTTTTTTTAAATAGGAAAAATACAAGTTCGTTTTTTTGAAGGTTTAAAACTGATGGTCCATCTGAAGTATTTAATAACATTTATGTAGATGGATGTTAAATTTATCCGCATGGATGAATTACCTTAAACAAATGTTTTTCTCCACATTATGTAAAAATAAAACCAGCCTATTTTCATGGAATGTATCTAATGTTTAAATCACTCTACCTTATTTCTTTCTGTTAGCTGAATTCCAATTCCGAGTTGAACTATTAAATAGCTTCCTAATGTCATTTATTAATGCCATTTTGAAGTTTGTTCGGATTTGCCGAAATAAAAGAAATGCACTTGTATATTTCATGTTTCGTATTGAGAAGATACATTTAATTTAAATATTTCATCATATTTAAATGGATAGTCTAACTATGTAAAAATTTATTTTTTCAATCATTTCCAATCTATTGATACTTTTTTATTAGCCCCCGAATAACATTTCTTTCAGGCAACAATTAAAGTGTCGTTCCTAAAAAATAACGTTGCGTTAATAAGCCAGCCATAAAACGAAGCAGGTGTATCAGTGTGCGGTTAAATACAGATAATTTCTACTGCAATTTTTTTTAACTTCTAAGCATCGTACATTTAAAATTTTTACATCTTCTTATAGGGGAAAAAAGTACTTTTATGTGCAATTTGTTTGAAAACTGAATCTCAATTTATTTTTTAAATATTAATTTTTTTGTAGCTTTTAATGCGACTTCTGTAATGATGGGAACTGAAGTATTTCAAATAGTTGAAAAATTGTAGATTACTATATCTTTTTGTTGCCATTTTCTCATAACGACTAAAAAATTTTTTTAATTAAAATTCGTGCGATTTTGAAAAGATATAAAGGAAAGATTTCTGATAATACATGGAGCTATTATAAACTAAATTAATTTTACGTATTCATATTATTTTTACAAACAAACGAAGGCATATGAATCATTAAATTACTGACTTTTTTGTCGAGTTTCTTGAATAACGACATTACTTCTTGCTGGGTTTGTGTATTATTCCGCGATAGTGACGTCCTATGCATACTTTTCTATAGATGTTGTTTAAGTCTGGATCGGAAATGTGGAATTCTTCGGCGGATGCAAATGACGTCATTTTATATAAAATAAAAGCTTGTAGTTTAAGTCTTAAAAGTGAAATATGTTTTGTACTATCTATATAAAAATATATATTTTTTATTATTCTTAGCACAGCAAAATAATAAGAGATAAGTACAAAAAGGGATACAATAATTGTTATCGAAGATGGTGTTCGAAATTACGACTCCGGGCCTGATGCAGGCCTCACACTTCCGGTGAATGGAAGGTCTAATATTCTCGGAAATATCGGGATTGTCCCGGACTTCCCCAGCAGTTGTCACGATCCTCAGCACTTTCCAGCATTGTCCCGGCATTTTTGCAGTACTAAGAATAATAAACATGTTTTCTTACCCTGTTCGTGTCCTTCCTTTCTGGTGGTTTGTGACGTCACTACCTCACCATGTAAGCGTTTCCGACTATGCATTGCTACGTGATTTCCCATCACCTAGGTATGCTCTATTTCTCCTCAAACTTTGTAACCGCTGTGCAGAAACACCCTGTATAATGAATTTCACAAAAATAACTTTTACTTTTAACAAAGGCCCCAATAATAACAAAAACTAGTATGTTGTGGCCATCACAAAACTATCTTCTATATAAATCATGTCAATTAAATCATTTAAATAATACAAGAAATTACATCAATTTAGCACCGATTCATACCAAACTGTATTTGAATTTGAAGTTTGATGAAAATTCGTGCATTAGTTATTGAGATAGAGTTATAGTGGAAATTCGGAAAAATGCTGCATAGCAGCGTCACCTGTTGAGCGATTTGCACCAAAACATAAACAGCAGTAATTCATTTCAAGATATACATGAATCTGAAGTTTGTTGAAAATCCAAGCATTAGTTCTTGAGATAGAGCTATTGCGGAAATTGCAAAAAATGCAGCATAGCAGCGCCACTTGTTGAGCGATTTACACCAAAATGTATAAAACGTCAATTTCTGTCAAGGACTAACTGAATCTGAAGTTTGATGAAAATCTGTGCATTAGTTCTGGAGATTAAGCTATTGTGGAAATCATGAAAAATGCTGCATGGCAGCGCCACCTGTTGAGCGATTGATACCAAAATCTAATCAGGAACAATTTATATCAGAGAATAACTGAATAGGAATTTTTATTACATTCCGTTCATTAGTTCTTGAGATAGAGGGCCCACAAAATTTGTGTCACACACAGACTCACAGACAGACATTTTGTAAAAACAGATTTTTCGGGTTCTCTGAACCCTAAAACGTGTAAATCCGTCGAAAACAGGAATTCGGTAATTTTCATGAATCCAATACTTTCTTCTTGTAAAGATAGAAGAAAGTAAGAAACTTCATCGACCCCTGATAACGAATAACACTCTGATGTCATTTATAACCGTCAATTCAATTTCTTTTGGAATTGCAGAAATAAATTAAATTATATTTATGCACTTACTGTGTATCGATTTGATAAACGGAATCTAACTATTTTTGCTTTACGCAATTCATCACATTTATCCGGATGCTATAATTATCTACAGCAAATTAATTGTAAAAGTAAGAGACTTTCTGCAGTTTATTGGATATTCAAATCACTTGCACGTCTCTACTTTTCAGTGAACCGATACGGAACGACGAACGAACTGGATTTTATCTTCCGTTACAAAATGTTGTTTCTCACAAAAATATAATGAACTTTACAAAAATAAGTTTTACTATTCACAAAATGGGCCTCGAGAAAAAAAAACCCTTGCACCGACCCCTGATAACGAGTAACACTCTGATGTCATTGTCCATTTAATTCCTTTTCGAATTGCAGAAATAGATTAAATATATTTATGCATTTACTGTGTATCGATTTGATAAACTGAATTTAACTATTTTTACTTTAAACAATTCATCACATTTATCCGGTTGCTATAATTATCTACAATAAATTAATTGTAAAAACAAGTAATATAAAAATTTTGTTTTTAAAGTCAATTCCTACTTAGGCCATCAAAGAAAAATTTAATATAATCAAGCTAATATGAGTTTTTGTTGCATTAAAATATCTCAATTTGTTGATTTTCTATAAGCAAGTAGGTTTACAATGGAACTCTATGGGAATTTGGCGAAATATTACAGATATCGCCAAGTTGGCGTCACTTTTGGCGACTCATTTTGACCGCCAAATTTGGCGGTATATCGCCAAGTTGGCGACAAACTTGGCGGTATTTGGCGACAGAACAGGGTCCCCCCCTACGGTAACCCTTATTGAAAATACTTTCATTGAAATTCAATAACCAATGGCGGCCATTTTGTTTCCCATGCAAAACTAAAATTAATTAATTAAAATTTAATTCATTAATTAATATTTGAAAAAACTTTATTAACATCAATTGTCATCCAGTACAAGTTTAAAAAAATTTATTTCAACCTGATAGGATGAATAATGAGTATTTTATTAACGATTGAAAATTTGTACAAGATAAATATATAAATATATAAATAAATATAGGGAGAGTGTGAGCTAATAGTAGGAATTGAATAAGAGACTTTCTGCAGTTTATTGGATGTTCAAATCACCTGCACATAGACTGGGAGCCGGCAGCACAGACACAACCACCCCATCGAGTTAGAGGCTGAAATTCCAGAATTAGCTAAAACTCGATTCCCATATTAAAACGCAATCTGTCTGTCAAGTCTTATCTTGGCGGAAAACAACTAAAAACCCGATTTTAGCGGTCGACTCGATGAGGTGGTTTTCTGTGCTGCCGGCTCCCGCTCTAACATCTCTAATTTTCGGCGAACCGATACTGAACGATAAACGAACTGGATTTTATCTTCCTTTACAAAATGTTATTTTTCACAAAACTAACTTTTGTTATGCACAAAATGTGCTTCAAGAAAAAAAAATCTTGCATCGATCCTTGATAACGAATAAAACTCTGGTGCCATTTATAACTGTCCATTCAATTTCTCTTCGAATTGCAGAAATGAAATATATATAGACATTTATTGTGTATCGATTTGATAAACTTAATCTAACTATTTTTACTTTAAACAATTCACCATATTTATCCGGATGCTAAAATTATCTACAACGAATTCATTGTAAAACTAAAAGACTTTCTGGAGTTTATTGGATGTTCAAATCACCTACTCTTCGATGAACTGAATTGCAACTGTCAGTTGAAGTAATAAATATCTCAGACATCGTGACGGATTTGTTTATCTTTTACTCTGTTCGATAGAAACACTCTACTTTAGGAAAGAAAAGTTCTATTTGAAGAGAAATTTAATCTAAATACTTTTAATTTAAATAGTTCGCATTTTACAGGTTGTAATTATCTAAAACTTCTTCCATGCAAAATAAAATTAAGATACGTATTATATAGAGTTCATCTAATGTTTAAATCCCTTTTTTACTTTCTTCTATCTTTACAAGAAGAAAATATTGGATTCATGAAAATTTTCGACTTCCGGTTTTCGACGGATTTATACGTTTTAGAATGCCCAGAACACGATTTGATGGTTTTTAGAAAATGTCTGTCTGTGAGTCTGTCTGTCACTCTGTCACTCTGTGAGTCTCTACGTGACAAAAAATTTGTGGGCGCTCTATCTCAAGAACTAATGCACAAAATTTCACAAAACTTTATATTTAGTTAGACCTTGATATAAACTGAACCTGATTAGTTTTTGGTGAAAATAGCACAACAGGTGGCGCTGCTATGCGGAATTTTTCACGATTTCTGTAATAGCTATATATCAAGAACTACTGCACGGATTTTCATAAAATTTCAGATTCAGTTAGTCCAGGATATTAGTTTGGTGCTGATTACTTTTTTGTAAAAATCGCCCAACAGGTGGTGCTACTATGCTTCATTATTCATGATTATCGCAATAGTTCTAACTCAAATTCGGATATACTTTGATATGAATTGGTGTTAAATTCATGTAATTTCTTGTACTATTTAAATGATTTAATTGACGTGATTTATATAGAAGAAAGTTTTGTGATGGCCACAACATACTAGTTTCTCGTTCGGACGAGCCAAATTACATTTCTTAATTAAAGTATAATGAATAACTCTCTGATTCCTTCATAATCGTCAATTCAATTTATGTTCGAATTGCTAAAATAAATACGCTTACGCATTTATTGTGTATTGATTAGATAAACATAATCTAAATACTTTTACCCTAAAAAGTTCATCGCATTTATCTGGATACTGTAATTATCTAGAACAAATTCACTTTTGAGATTCTAGGTAAGTAAAACAAAGAGATTTTCTGGAGTTTATTGGATGTTCAAATTACTTGCACATCTCTACTTTTCCATGAACCGAATTACAACTGTAATACAATCTGTTGAAGTAATAAATATCTCTGACATCGTGACAAATTTGTTTATCTTTTACTATGTTCGATAGAAACTCTAGTTTAGTAAAGAACAAGTTCTATTTGAAGAGAAATTTAATCTAAACACTTTTAATTTAAATAGTTCGCCTTTTAGAGGTTGTAATTATTTAAAACAAATACATGTTTCTGCTTCCATGCAAAATAAAATTAAAATACGTATTATATAGAGTTCATCTAATGTTTAAATCCCTTTTTTCTCGTTCGGACGAGTCAAATTACATTTCTTAGTTAAAATATAATGAACTAGCAAAACCCGCTGCTTTGCTCGCGTAATAATTAAAATATGCTAAGTGATATTTTTATGTCTAATTTTTATTAGAAGTTATTAAACTTTTAGGAATAATTCAAAAATTACTAATTAAGATACAGATTGACTAAACTTCATTATTATACCGCATTAGGCAGAAATGAGACTTAAATTAATAAAAAGAACTAAAATTAATTCTAAATAAATGATAATTTAGAAAGTATTTTGAAGCTTTTATGCTCATTTCATTCGTTTATTTCAGTATACGAAGTTTTGAATTTTTTAGAAATCATTCTTAGTACGCATTTACATCTTTAAATTAACCACCATGTCAAATTCCAAGCTTCTTATCTAATGGTTTACCACTTCTCTGGGTGTATTGGCAGTAATATAAAATGCCTATGTTGAAACAGAGACTGTCACCATTAATTTGCCAAAATTAATTTTGAAATCGGATTGGTATCTCCTAATATTCCATAGAAAACGTAATTTACAAAGTTTTTAAGGACTTTTATAGATCGTTTGCTGTTCCTGCCAAACCCAGATGGTAGTGGCACTGGCATAAAATATAGCCCGTGTAGAGTAAAAGACTGTCACCATTAATTCGCAATCCTTACTTTTGTTATCGGTTTATTATTTCACCGAGATTACATAGAAATCGTAAATTTTAGGACTTTTTAGAGCGCTTTTCGCTCCTTCTCTCTGCCTCACCCTTTTTAGATTTCGAATTTATTTCCAACTGTTCTTAGAGGACATTTGTGGAGCAAACATTCAAACCGTGTTTTCTCACAAAAAAATAAAAAATGAGTTATTGTTATTTTTATGAACTCTGTGTTAAATTGCACAGAAATAAATGGTATTTTTTACTAAAAAAAATTTTCTCCGATTATAAATCAATTTTAAAACTTGACGTTTCAATCAAAGAGTGTTTCCTCCAAAGCCTGCATTCAATCAAGCAGTGATTTCTCCAGTCTGCCAATCACAGTTGTCACTTAATGTGTACTTTCGAAACCTACCATACATATCACAATTGAAACGGATTGTTTTAGAAAAAAATAAGAGAACTGTTAAAGTTAAAGTCTTCCAGAATTATAGATTTCAAAATCTAAATGAAGAATATGATGTAAATCTTCTTAAAAAGGGAGTTACTGTTGCCTTGTTCAAAGGGTTGTTTTAGAATATCTTCCTCTTAGCCACGCCATACTAGTTGAAAAGAGCAAAGATGTTAAAAGACTTTTGAAGGTAATGTATAGTGAACAGTGGCAAAATCAACCTGATGATATATTCAAATGATGCAACCACATTATCCATGATTGATAAGCCTGCAATAAAGAAGAGGGGTATGTGTATAACTGTCTAGATGAAGATATTGGTTTTAAAATTTGAAGTGGATTTCTGGCAAACGAGTATTTATTTAGTAAATATTTAATGAATACTACTAGGTACCATAATCTGTCATTTTATTTTAACAATAATCAACTGAAATTCGGTATTTATTGAAATAAAATAATGCTATTGTATTATTTGTGAGTTAGAACTTATTTCATTCAAAAAGCGTTTTATCCACTTGCCAAACAATCAAAACATGTTTCCTCCTCTGAATTCGGTCAAAACGTGATTTCTCCAAATATTAAATGCATTTTATTAATTTGTTTTATGTTTAATATCTTAGGTATGCTTGCAATTCTTTCTAATAAACAGTAATAAAAATACACTATAAAAATGAGAATTAAATACAAGTTATTTTCTTGTTTATCAGTTTTTTGTGTTTTTTGAAAATTTGTATCTAAAGGAGAAAGCATGGTTTGCATGTTTGCTCCACATTTATATTTTACAAGTAACCACCATGCCATATTTAAATCTTCTAGCCTCTTCAGTATCACATAAATCGCAATTTAGAACGTTTTTTGCTCCTGCAACCCTCTGGTAGTAGTGGCATCCAACATAAAATATAGCTTATGTTTGAACATGTTCTATCTCCAACAATTTGCAATCATTATTTTTTAAATCGGTTTGGTATTTCATAAGATTGCATAAAAATAGTAATTTAGAACGTTATTAGAACGCTTTTCGCTCACGTCATCCTTTTAAATTTAGAAGTTTCTTCCGACGGTTCTTAGAAAGCTTTTAAGTAATTACTATACCAAATTTTAAAATGTTAGATCCCCCAGTATCACAAAAACGCGATTTAGAACATTTTTTGATCCTGCAACCCCCATGTGGCAGTGACAGCAACAAAAAGTATAGCCAGTGTTGTAGCAGGTACTTTCACTATCAATTTGCAGCCATTACTTTTGAAATCGGTTTGATATTTTCTGAGATTGTTTAAAAATCGCAATTTAGAACGTTTTTCACGCATTTTCACAACTTTTAACCCTCTGCGCTCGGCGTCTCTTACACAAATTTTATTCGATAGGCACCACTTTTTTAAAAGAAGTTTCGTTCACGTGCACAATTTCAAAAGTGCTCTGATTAAGTAAGGTACATTTAATTTTCCTTTATTACTGGTGCCAAAAACAAATTTTCCAAAGAAAGATTATGTCTCCGCAGCGGAGCCCCCGAGTGCAAAGGGTAAAATATTGAATTCTTTAGAAACTGTTCTTAGAGAGCATTTACATCTTGTAAGTAAATACCATGTCTAATTTCATGTTGCTAGCCACTGGCAGTATCACAGAAATCGCAATTTAGAACATCTTTTGATCTAGGTGGAAATTGATTTATGAAATCACGGTTTTTTGACAAGAACTGCTATAATATTCATTAAAAACGAATGAAATTTCATACGTTATATATGCTATGTACAACAAATAATTTAGAAAAATAAAATTTCATACATATTAATAAACTAAAACATAAGGTCAAAAATTAGATTTTAGTAACATAAAAACATGAAAATTGATTTATGAAATATCACACTTAATTGAAATTAATAGTTAGTAAAGCCGCTTTTATTCATCACAGTTTCTTTTATTCTAGATGGCATTGATAAAACAAGATTTTGAATGTATTTCTGATCAATTAATTTCCAGTTTTGACAGATTGAAGCTTTCAATTCTATAAGTGACGTGCAGTGAATCCCATTTGCATAAATCATTCGAACAGGCTGTCCCCAAAAGTTTTCGATGGTGTTCAGATCAGGACTAATAGGTGGATGATCTAAAAGAACAATATTCTGTTCGTCAAACCAATCTTTCATTGCATTTGAAATGTGAATACTTCCATTTTCTTGCATGGAGATGTAATCTAAATCGTGATATTGCCGTCCAAATGGAAGAAATGAATTTTCTAAAACAAAACTGTAAACAAAAGAAGTCTGGCGACCGTTTAAAAATACAATTTCATTTTTACCATCATAAGCGATCGCTGCTCAAATCATCAAACTTCGGCCATCAAAATTTCTGCTGAATGTAGATTTTGATTCTTTTTGGAGATCCCACCAATAATACGTCAAACCATCTGGGCCATCCAAATTAAACCTTTTTTCGTCGGAGAAAATGACTTTCTTCCAATTGTCACCCATTGTCATGTACTTCTCGCAGTACTGCAAACGCATCTGCTTGTGATGCAGAAGCAATTTTGGACCAGACTTCATTTTCGACGAACTCAAGCTTCGTGAAGAATGTAAAATTTGCCTAACGCTTCTAAAAGTAACAGGAAGGGATAGATCTGCGCAAATCTTCTTTGAAGTGTGGTCGGCTTTCAATGCAGGTAGAAGAATCCCCCTTTTCTCTCTTTTACTTAAACGAGGATTACATTTTTGTTAAAATTCTTCCAATAATTGGCTGGATCTTTTCTGTAGTTATATATCACACCAACTGATCTTTTAATTAATTTTACTAATTTCCGTAACAGACTTTCCACATCCTATATATGCATTGATTTTAGCTCTTTTTTCCTCAGACAACATTTTTCGTTTACCCATCGTGAAAAGTATAATTGAAACATGTTGCTTCCAAAATGTAACACTTTTTATGTCTACTGTGTATGTCACGCTACCTTGTTTTATGCAAATATTCGTCATATTACTTCGGAATAGCCAAGGAAATATGATATTTCATAAATCAATTTCCATGTTTGCGTATTACGAAAATCTAATTTTTGACTTTTTATTTTTGTTTAATATTATGTATGAAATTTTATTTTTGTAACTCATTTGTTATACATATTATGTATATCCCATGAAATTTCGTTCATTTTTAATGAATATTATAGAAGCTCTTGTTAAAAAACCGTGGTTTCATAAATCAATTTCCACCAGTGTAGGTGGTAGCGACACCGACATATAATAGAGCGTATATTAAAGAAATGGCTGTTACCGTCAATTTACAACCATTATTTTTGAAATCGGTTTGATACTTCCCGAGATTGCGTAGAAATCGCCATTTAGAACTCTTTTCACGCATTATAACCCCTTTTAAATTTCGAATTTTTGAATAATGATATAATTTATATCTCATAACTAACTACCATGCCAAGTTTAATGTATCTAGTCTTTCAGTAACACAAAAATAGTATTTTCAGAACGTTTATTGCTCCTGCACCCCCTTTGTAGTAGTGACACCGACATAAAATATAGCCTATCTTAGAGCAAGGGCTGTCATCATCAATTTCCAACCATTACTTTTAACACGTTGATTGCCATGCTACGAGTATACTCGTAGCTTTAATATTCGTGGCTTTAATTTATTACTTTCTCATCATTATTTTGAAAAAAAAATTGCCTTATTTATTGGTAGAAATTTCGCTGTATTAGTAAGCGAAATTTACCTTTCAGAATTTGTGGTGGCAAACGACTCTCAAGAAGAAATGTGAAAATTATTACTTTTTGCGGTAGTGAACATGTTAAAATCTGTTTGATACTTCCTGAGATAGCGTAGAAATCTCTTTTTAGAACGCTTTTCGCGCATTTTCACCCCTTTTAAAATTCGATTTATTTTAGGAAACGCTTTCAGAGATCATCTGGGAGCACGGCAGTGCGTCCGCCAAGTTCGCACAAGCCGTAAGCTACCTTTTCCTGAACCATTTCGGCATACTTTTCACCCCCTCATAACGTCGTTTTAGGGAGAGGTGTAGAAATTTTTCTTTTATACACATGTTCGTATGGTCAAACTTAACTAAGGTTCCATGATTTCATGTTTCTATATTTAGTAGTTTTTGAAATATTAAATTCCGAAAAAGCGCTTTTTTGTCACTGACTCACTTCGCATCATCAAATAACTAAGGTACTTCTAAAAGTCGTAGAATCATGAAATTTCACAAGTAAGTCGGGTTTGTAGCACAATTAACCAGAAAAATCTGAAAACACCGAATTTCCGCCTCTAAACCCTTAAAACAGGGGGTGTTCATTTGGCCGTAAACAGTTCCTTCACATTCAATTGCGCCAATGTAGGACGCCAATACTCGATTACAGAGTTTTGAAGGGGTCACGTGATTTCAAGCAGAATAAAACTTTATATATATGCTTTTCCAAAGATGTTTGTTAAATAGAAAAAAATGAATATACCTAAAAATTTTAATCAGTATAGGTTATGATATATTTACGATATTAAAACAATAAAACATTTAACAAAATATAACCGCCATTCGGTATCTTTCCGATATAGTAGCCTTGGCGAAATACAGAAAATAGCCTTGACGAGAAAAGAAATTTGATAACGTATTTTCTGGCAACCTATTTACTGTGTCATATACACAAGCAATTTTTTCCATATGTATACAATTTATTTAATGTAAGGAACCCGCTTATTTATTTTTATATACCAACATAAATAATTTGTATATAAAAAAATAATATTTTATACATGTATAAATAAAATGTTTATATGTATATAAATACATAATATAAATAACATAAAATTTCATCAGGTTTGTTTTCATAGTTGTTTATATCATTTGGCAACATACCTCAGTTTCTGAAGTCCGAATTGTGCCAAGATTTAAAAAAAAATGCCAAGGTCCCTATAGTGGAAAAATATCCTAATTCCATATGAAAGTTTTTAAAAATCTCATTTTAATTAAATGAAATGTGTAACTAATAAACTGTCTTTAACGATATGCGACAGAAGCGGCGTCCGAAGTCCGCTGCTAATGTTATTGTATTGTATTATTAGCCTACTTACTGTTAATTTATTGTTAATTTTAAATCTGTAAAAGAAAGATTATAGTTATAGATAAGATATGTTGGTCGCCAAAACACGATTACAGAAAATTAGCCTGAGTTATAAAGGTGTTACATGAGTTCAAGCTGAATGAATTTTTATATGCTTTTACAAAAATCTTAAGGCAAATCTTTTAGTTTATCTATCCATCTTTTTATTTTTTAATTCCTTAAAACAAATTTTATTAAAGACCGGGAGGCGTCTGCACAGATCTTCACTTCATCGAGTTGACGGCTGAAATTTTAGGATTAGTTAAATATCGATTAGCGTATTGAAATGTAACTGGTCTGCCAAGTCATATCTTTATGGAAACCACCTACAGACCCGATTTTACGGGTTAATTGGTGGATTTTCCATTGTGTTTTCCTGCACCCATTCCTCCATATTTCCAAACTTTTGGATGCAGGAAAATACAATAGAAAACCTATCAGTTAACCACTAAAATTAGGTCTTCAGATGGTTTCTACCAAGATATGACTCAACAGACCAGTTGCATTTAAATATGCTAATCTAGTTTTAACTAATCCTAAAATTTTAGCTGTAAACTCGATGAGGTGATGGTGTGTACAGACGCCTCCCAGTCTATTATAAATGTCGTAATTCTAATCTCAACAGCAATCTCTGGTCAATCTGGCAATTATCCCTACTATTTATGGAACACTATTCCTTTAAGTGCGTTTTAGTGATATTAATGAACTTATGCATATGCATTATACATATTATACATATGCATATAATACGTAATACATTTGCATCATATATACAGGGTGATTCAGCTCGTCGGTGACAAACTTTAAGGATCGATAGAGCACACCTAGACGAACATTTTTGAATAGGGAATGTAGGGTCCCTGACGCGATGGTAAGGCGCTAGGCGCTTTCGAAAATTTGGGTGCCGAAATTCGAAACGTCATAAAAACTAGGGAAATGGTTAGATTTTCTTGCTTGTTGCGTCGAAATGATTCTGTTTGTTTAGACTTTCTTCAGTACCAATTTGATAAGCGTATCTCTTAAAACATGGATAGGGGGCGCTGCAGACTTTGGAGAGCTAGACAACAACTTTAAGCCCGTTATTTTGATAATTTAACACATGCTCGCCAAAGTTTATACTCTAACTTAAAGTTTGAACCCAAAAGTAGAGCCCTGCAAAAAGCGTAAGAGCCGGAATAAAATGTCAAAGTACAGGGTGGTCGAAACTCGAAGGCTCCTAAGAGATAAACAAACAGATTTCTTGACTTATGGCATGCATTTTCATGATTCTGTTTGCTGGGGCTCTCTGAAACTCAGTTGAACGGTACAAAAAGAAACATCGATAGGGGGCGCTTTGGGCAAAAAACATAATTCGTTGACATTTCGGACGCTAACTGGAAACGGGGCGCTACGATCAGTTAGTAATAATGAAAACACATTTTCTACCTCCGCTCAACACTTCTGAATAAATTTAGACCAAAAACACCAATGATACTGGAAATTTATTTACAAAAAATAACACTACAGAAGATGCTCGAAATTTCGACCTTGGGCCATGATGCAGGCTTCGCACCTCCGTCGCATTGAGGAGTGTGTGTTTCCAACAATGCCAGGAGTATCTCTGATCTGCCCTGCAGCTGCCACAATGCGCGCCACAAGTTCTTCAGCACTGCTGACAGGTGTATGGTATACCTCGGCCTTCAGGTAACCCCAAAGGAAGAAATCCAAGCAGGTGAGGTCTGGTGATCGGGCAGGCCAGTGAACTGGACCCCCACGCCCGATCCACCGCTGGCCATACCTTGCGTTTAGATGGAGACGCACGTCGTTCGTGTAATGGGCCGGAGCTCCATCGTGCTGGAACCACATCTGGCGACGCGAACCTTCGGGTACGTGCGCCTCATCCAGAAGCTGCGGCAGCACTTGATCCAGGAAAATCAGGTAATTTCCACCTGTCAGCCGTTCAGGTAACAAATAAGGGCCAATGAGGCAATCCCCCAGAATGCCGGCCCACACATTTACTGAGAAACGCTCCTGGGCTGCTCGGCTTCTGGTTTCATGTGGATTTTCATCACACCACACATGACTGTTGTGGGCGTTCCACATTCCCTCCCGGCTGAAGGTGGACTCGTCCGTAAACAAAATGCTGTTTACAAAACGGGGATCCCTGGATCTCATCGCCAAGTACCATCTTGAGAATTCCACTCGAGGGCCAAAATCCTGCTCTCTGAGCAACTGCACCCGCTGGGTGTGGTAGGGGTGCAGATTCCGGGAACGTAAGATGCGCCACGCAGTTGCTTGCGAAATGCCAACATGTCTGGCGATATCTCTCGTGCTAAGACCTGGGTTGTCCTCAACCAGGTTAAGCACAGCCTCTTCGTTGTCGGGGGTGCTCACTGATCGTTCCCGTTCAGGCCTGCCTCCGTCGAAAGATCCCGTTGTGGACAACCTCTGGTGTACTCGAGCGAAGAAGGCATGGCAGGGGATTTGCCTGTTGGGGTAACGCTCGGCGTACAACCGCTGAGCGGCTCGTCCATTACAACCAGCAGCGCCATACGCCAAATGCATGTCAGCCAATTCAGAGTTTGTGTACCATTCCATCCTACTACCGATCTGCAGACAAGTAACCCGAAGCTTAAGTAGGTACCGCACGTTCAAAAGACGTGTCTGCGCATACAACTACGTCATCTCGCGTTGTCGTCTACGCATTACGTATCTTTTGCATATCGATATGGTACGATATCTTTTGCATAAATCAGCAAAAAGCACCTTATGTAAATTTTATTGCGCGCATTGTGCATGATTGAAACCAGCTATGTTTGTTAAAAAAACAAACAAACTGCAGTTTTAATAGCTTCTTATGATAAGTAAATTACTCTCTTGTTTTGTTTCTAACTGATCGTAGCGCCCCGTTTCCAGTTAGCGTCCGAAATGTCAACGAATTATGTTTTTTGCCCAAAGCGCCCCCTATCGATGTTTCTTTTTGTACCGTTCAACTGAGTTTCAGAGAGCCCCAGCAAACAGAATCATGAAAATGCATGCCATAAGTCAAGAAATCTGTTTGTTTATCTCCTAGGAGCCTTCGAGTTTCGACCACCCTGTACTTTGACATTTTATTCCGGCTCTTACGCTTTTTGCAGGGCTCTACTTTTGGGTTCAAACTTTAAGTTAGAGTATAAACTTTGGCGAGCATGTGTTAAATTACCAAAATAACGGGCTTAAAGTTGTTGTCTAGCTCTCCAAAGTCTGCAGCGCCCCCTATCCATGTTTTAAGAGATACGCTTATCAAATTGGTACTGAAGAAAGTCTAAACAAACAGAATCATTTCGACGCAACAAGCAAGAAAATCTAACCATTTCCCTAGTTTTTATGACGTTTCGAATTTCGGCACCCAAATTTTCGAAAGCGCCTAGCGCCTTACCATCGCGTCAGGGACCCTACATTCCCTATTCAAAAATGTTCGTCTAGGTGTGCTCTATCGATCCTTAAAGTTTGTCACCGACGAGCTGAATCACCCTGTATTATAGGTATGTGTATAATACATAATACATATGCATCATTATGACGTCAGAATAAACAAAAATTTTTTTGTCGCTAAATTTGAGAATTGACATGATATATTACCAAATTCGGCGAAACTTTGCTAAATGTCGCCAAGCTTGGCGAATATTTGACGCTAGTGGCTATTTTTCAATGAGTTAATTATTAATGCGAGCCATCTATTTTTATTTTTACGCATATCATCTGAATAGTTAAATGATATAACGTACTAATATTTCCAAAGTGCTAATAGTTTCGTCACTGCCCAAAACCTCTGCTATTGTTATTATATTGTACTGTTATTATACTTACTGTGATTATGTTGTTAATCATTACACCGCTAAAACTTCTGTATTATATAAAGAGAATTTACGGAAACTATTAAAGCATTGAAACTGCCAGTTCTCCTTATGATTATTATAATTCTATAATATGTAACTTGTTAATCGATATGTACGTTAGAATGAATCTTCTATAATCCGGTTCCTCGCATTTTAGTTTTCAGGTTTCGAATAAAATTAACCAAAATCTTAAAACCATGGCACATTGACTAATTCTTCAACACGATCAGATGAGAAGAATGATAGATTTTCAAATGGATCATGGCAGTGATCCGGTAGACCTTCTATTCTTCCGTAATCGAGCCTATTGAAAAGGTTAACGTGAAACAAAAAGATATTAGCATCAATATGGTTTAATGCAAATGCAGATATTGTCAAAGGATTTCATAAGAACCATTTCACTTGTACCAGTCGTATCAGTTAAAATACAACAATTGGCAGTGAGCCCAATTAGAAAAGATTACTTAATAGGATTAAAAATTTCCGCATTAGAGAACGAATTGTAACTGCTAAGAAAACATGCATAAGTGAGTTAAGAGATATTTGTAACGAAAGATGGAATACATAACAATACAAAATACATGATGTGCTTCCATGATCGTTAAGAGTTCTTGATTTCTCTATCAAAAGCTTCCCACTTGGCGAAAGAATGGGCAAGTAAATTAAATTATGAATAACAGTAACATAATGCAACGTTTAACATGGAATTAATACGGTAAATACTGCTTGCTAGAGGCGGCTAGTACTTTAATATAAAAAGAAATAAAGTATAAATTTGTAAAGCTCAATAAAATAAATTTAGGTATTTTTATAGTAGCCGGGCGAAAGTGGCAAATCGCCAAATACTGTTTCCAACTCCATTGTTCATATTGCATTCATTTCATTTAAAGATATATACTTTTCAGTCATCTCATTTAAAATAGATGCATTTCCCTCATTTTATTTAATAGAATATTTAACATAGAAATAAATAAATAAATAAATAAGAAATAATAACATAAACCAAAATATTTTATTTGAAAATCAAAGCATTGTTTCTAATTTACACATCTAAAAAATGAAAACTGTTATTGGCGAAAAAACAAAAGTCTAATGAGGAGATTTGCTCCCGGGTAACATAAAAGTACCGAAATTTAAGTTTTTTTCATATTAATATAGTTTAGAATAACAAACTTGAAAAAACTTACAAAAAGTAGTGATATCCCAACAAAAAGTTTTCGGTAAAAAAAAAAAAAAGCGCCAAGTTCTCCTTAATGTTTCGGCCAGAAAAAGTAGTGATATCTGAAGTTCGCACAAGTTAAAAGCCAAACATCCCAAATCTTTCATTGAAAATGGCTTCCTGCGACTTGGTCGTTAATGCCTTCGAGAGAGTTTTTCAAATTTTAAAATATGTACAAATGAGCTACATGCCAACTACATTTTTTTATTATTTTAGGCATTTTGTGGCACAGAGTACAGAAAAAAGTACACATTTAAAAAAAGCATTTAAACAACTTCAGTCTATTTAAATGCTTAGAAGTTAAAAATAACGAAATACTTGTATTCAGGAGATAATATCCCTAATTGCTAAAACATAATTAGTATCAGCTTTTAACAGTTTATAAATCGAATACCTCATAATGTATGCAAACAAACTATAATAAATGTTCAAACGAAAAAATTCTCTTTCGTCAATACACAAGATTTCAATATTATACAATAAAATATAATGTAACATATTGTGAGATTTGAAGTAAGTAAATTTTGTTTTATTTCTTGGGTTTTACGTTAATGACTTTAGCTTTAGACCGTACAAAATGGTAATTAAACCACAAGTGGACTAAATGATCTGTAATCAAAACTAATGTTTGTTGAAACTGAATGGTAGTTATCAGAAATCTTTTATTTATGTCTTTATGTGAATTTGCCTCTTTGCATTCTAATATTACTTTTAATATTTAAATAATATATAAATGAGTAATTTCCAATCATTAATTTAGAAATGTTGTAGAAGGCATTAACGGCCAAGTCGCAGGAAGCCATTTTCAATGAAAGATTTGGGATGTTTGGCTTTTAACTTGTGCGAACTTCAGATATCACTACTTTTTCTGGCCGAAACATTAAGGAGAACTTGGCGCTTTTTTTTTTTTTTTACCGAAAACTTTTTGTTGGGATTTATATATTATAAGTTACTACCAAGGCAAATTTAATGTTGCTAGCCACTGGCAGTATCACAGAAATCGTAATTTAGAACGTCTTTTCATCTTGCAATCCCCAGGTGGTAGCGAAACCGACATATAATAGAGCGTATGTTAGAGAAATAGCTGTTACTATTAATTACCCATCATTACTTTTGAAATCGGTTTGATACTTCCTGAGAATGCGTAGAAATCGCCATTTAGAACGTTTTTTAGAACGCTTTTCGCCCATTTTAACATCTTTTAAATTTCAAATTTTTTAATAAATGTTCTTTGATATAATTTATAACTAATAAGTAACTACCATGCTAAATGTAATGTATCTAGGTCTTTCAGTAACACGAAAATAGTATTTTTAGAGCGTTTATTGCTCCTGCACCCCCTTTGGGGTAGTGACACCGACATAAAATATAGCCTATCTCAGAGCAAGGGCTGTCGTCATCAATTTCTAACCATTACTTTTAAAATCGGTTTGTTACTTCCTGAGATTGCTCAGAAACCTCAATTTAGAACATTTTTTAGAACGCTTTTCGCGCCTTTTCACCACTTTTAAATTTCGATTTTTTTAGGAAACGGTTTTAAAGATCATTTATATGTTACTAGCAGACCCCGCGGCTTTGCTCGCGTAACTGTGGAAATATGCCAAGTGATATTCATATGTCTAACTTTTATTAAAAAAAAATTATACTTTTAGGAATAATTCAAAAATTACTATTTAAAACACAGTTTAACTAAACCTCATTATTACACTGCATTAGGCAGAAATGAGACTTAAATTAATAAAAAGAACTAAAACTGAATATATGATAATTTAGAAAATATTTTGAAGCTTTTATGCTCATTTCAGTATTTATTTGAAGATTTGAATAAACCGTTCTTAGTACGCATTTACATCTAAAAAATAACCACCATCTCAAATTCCAAGCTTCTTGTCTATCGGTCTATCAACTCTATGGTGGCAGTGGATCTAACATAAAATGCCTATGTTGAAACACAAACTGTCATCATTAATTTGGCAATATTAATTTTGAAACTGGTTTGGTATTTCCTAATATTCCATAGAAATCGTAATTCAGAAAGTTTTTAATGGCTTTATTTAGAACATTTGTTGTTCCCTTTACCAACCCGATGTGATAGTGGCACTGGCATAAAACATAACCTCTGTGGAATCAGAGACTGTCAGCATTGATTCGCAACCATTATTTTTGTAATCGGTTTACTATTTCCTGAGATTGAATAGAAATCGTAATTTAGGACTTTTTATAGTACGCTTTTAACCCCTTCCCTTCGCTTCACCTCTTTTAAATTTCGAATCTATTTTCGACAGTTCTTAGAGGGCATTTATATGTTATAAGTAACAACCATGCCATATTTAAAGTTTCTAGCCTCTTCAGTATCACAGAAATCGCAATTTGGAACGTTTTTTGCTTTGCAAATTCCAGGTGGTAGTGACACCAACATGCAATAGAGTCTATGTTGAAGCAAGGGCTGTCATGATCAATTTCCCACCACTACTTTTGAAATCGGTTTGCTACTTTCTGAGTTTGCGTAGAAATCGCCAATTAGAATGCTTTTCGCTTATTATCACCTTTCGTTAATTTCGATTTTTTTAAAGAAATGTTCTTAAAGTTCATTTGTGTCTTATAACTACCATGTCAAATTTCATGTTTTTAGGCCCTTCAGTAGCACAAAAATCGCATTTTTAGAACGTTTTTTGCTCCTGCACCGCTTTTGGGGTAATGGCACCGACATAAAATTTAGCCTATATTGGACCATCATTTTGACACCATTATTTTTTAAATCGGTTCGTTACTTCCTGAGACTGCGTAGAAATAGCCATTTAGAACGTTTTTTAGAACGCTTTCTGCGCATTTTCACCTCACTTTAAATTTAGAATGTTTAAAAAAATATTCTTAGAGATAGTTTATATCTTATAAGTAACTACCATTCCAAATTTTCATGTTTCTAGGCCCTTCAGTAACACAAAAATCGCATTTTAGGAATTTTTTTGCTCCTGCACCCTTTTTAGGGTAGTGGCACCGACATAAAATATAGCCTATGTTGGAACAAGGGCTTTCACCATCATCTTGACATCATTATTTTTTAAAACGGTTAAATACTTCCTGAGATTGCGTAGAAATCACCATTTAGAACGTTTTTGATAACTCTTTTTGCGCATTTTCACCCCCCTTTAAATTTTGAATGTTTTAAGAAATGTTCTTAGACATCATTTATATCTTATAACTACCATTCCAAATTTCATGTTTCTAGGTCCATCAATAACACAAAAATCGCATGTTTAGAACGTTTTTTGCTCCTTTGGGTTAGTGGCACGGACATAACATATAGTCTATGTTCTAAGTGGGACTAACACAATCATTTTTATACCAATACTTTTGAAATCGGTTCGGTAGCTCCAGAGATTACCTCGAACAAACACACAAACAAACAATTTTTACTTCTTTATAATATTAGTATAGATAAGTTACTACATGCCAAAATTCATGTTTCTAGGCCCTTCAGTATCATAAAAAGTACAATTTAGAACGTTTTTTGCTCCTGCAACCCCAAGGTGATAGTGACACCGACATGAAATAGAGCCTATGTTAGTACAATGGCCATCGATTTGCAACCATTATTTTTCAAAATCGGTTTGATACTTCCTGATATTACGTAGTAATCGTCATTTTGAACGTTTTTAAAAAGTTTTTCGCGCATTATAATCCCCTTTTAAATTTCGAATTTTTAAAGATGTGTTCTTAGTGATAATTTATATGTAATAGGTAACTACTACGCCAAATTTCATGTCTCTAGGTCCTTCAGAAACATAAAAAAATACCTGACGGCCCCGTCTGCAGGCGGAGGTAGATTTCGAAGTTAAGTATATTAATTTCACCAACAAAACATACATCATGATTAGAGATAAACCCACTTTAAAAATTTTATCTGGTCGCTTTTGACGAGTTTTTATTTAATTTTTATATAATAGCTGGTTTTATCAGAATCATGTTAAGGCGGTATTAAAAAAAAAATACTTTTCCATGCTCAACAATTCGAAAATTTCTGGCACATTTTCAGATTCATTTTTAATAGAAAAATTATTAAACTTTCTGACGTGATTTTTGAAGAGATTTATAAGCAACCTGTGTTTTTATTTTTCGTTCAATTAATTAAAACTTGATTTATAAACAATTATTTTCTCAGTAGGGCAATATTTTTCGGTTCTAACACAATCGCTTCGGGAAATTCTGTTCAAAATGTCCACTTTGACATCATTTTTTGAAATATATTCTGCCTCTATCAAAAAAGCGATCATTACGGTACATTATATAGTTTCTGAATAAGAATCTACCAATTGGATGCGTCTGAGAGCAAAAATGAATTTAACAAGTTGGAAATTTCTCGTCAAACGTGGCAAATGAGGTGCGTTCGTACTATAACTAGTTTTAAAATTATTTTTTGCACCCCATATTGTACTGAATGTATAATTGTTTGCACTTCATAACGTGCATAGTCTGATACATCATTAAAATGCACTTCCAATAATTTTTTCGGAACATTTTTGACTGTCTCTGTAATTAAACTATACATCCGATTTTCCTAAAATTTGAAATAGCTCAACAAAATTTTGCAACAATTATATCTTTAAAATTTCAGATCATTCGGAAGGCTCTAATACCATTAAAATCCACTTGCAATAATTTTTCCATTGGCCGTAATGTAAAGAAAAACTTTTGACTGTCCCTGTAATTAAACTATACGTCCGATTTTCCTAAAATTTGAAATGGCTCGACAAAATTTTGCAACAATTATATCTTTAAAATTTCAGATCATTCGGAAGGCTCTAATATCATTAAAATCCACTTGCAATAATTTTTCCCATTGGCCGTAATGTAAAGAAAAACTTTTGACTGTCCCTGTAATTAAACTATGCATCCGATTTTCATAAAATTTGAAATGGCTCGACAAAATTTTGCAACAATCACATATTTGAAATTTCAGACTATTCGGTTGGGTAGTTTTTGCTCTGTTACATGCGGACAGACGGACGGACTGAACGACGACTATAGGTGCTACGTATTTATATAATTACGAACGCACCTAAAAATGAGTCAGAAAATAAGCAGTTCGGATTTGAATGCACCCTTAATACGATGATTTTTTTTCTTCAACCGTTATGTATTTTTAATTCTTTTTTGCTGTAAGAATTGGTCCTATCAAAAACTCTTCTATATAAATGCTGTAGACAATATTAAGAAGATATATGATAAATTCATGGGGATTTTATATCTTGTGAATTGACGCAGTTATGAATTTTTTTCTTCTTCAATTCCCCTTTTTGTTTTCGTTTTTAACGTTTTTTGCGGTACGGATAGGTCCTATCAAAAACTGGTGAATATAAAAGTTGTAGATAATATTAAGGAGATTTATAATAAAAGTAATTGGATTTGATATCTGAAGAATTGACGAAGTTATGAATTTTTTTCTCCCAAAAACCCCTATTTTTTTGCGCCTCTTAAGCCCATTTTTAAATTTATCAAAAGTCTGTGATACATAAATTTTTGGCCCTATTTTTAGAAGTAATAAAATCTTTAAACTGATTTGATACGTACAAAAATTAAGAAGCTATGGGGTTTTTCGGTTATCACAAAACCCCTCCCTATTTCCAGCCCCTTGGCCCGATTTTGCACATTAACGCACTTGGCCGAGATTTTATGCCCCTTGATTTTATGTATCAGTTTGGAGAAGATTTACAGAAGTTATCATGTCCAGAAGAAAGTGATATATATATATATATATATATATATATATACACACATATATACATATATATATATAGCCATAATATAATTACAAATCATCATCTATTCCAATTACAATATATATATATATATATATATATATATAAAGTTTTTTACTGAGGGTGGTTTTGGTTTCTAGGGATCATGATCGGTGTAGATCTGCAAAATTTTTTCAGAAATTCCAACATAGGGAAGAATGTAATAGGTAGTATTTCATACGAAATCTACCTAAAATCGCATTTTTAGAATGTTTTTTGCTCCTGCACCCCCTTTGAGGTAGTGGCACCGACATAAAATATAGCCTATGTTGAAGCAAAGGTTGTCACATCATTTTGACGCCATTATTTTTTAAATCGTTTCAGTACTTCCTGAGATTGCGTAAAAATTGCCCTTTAGAACGTTTTTTAGATTCCTTTTCGCGCATTTGTACCCCTTTTAAATTTCGAATGATTTAAGAAATGTTCTTAGAGATCATGTATTTCTTATAAGTAACCTTGCCAAATTTAAAGTTTCTAGTCCCTTCTATAGCCCAAAAATCCCATTTTTAGAGCATTTTTTGCTCTTTCACCCCTTTGGGTTAGTAGCATGAACATAAGATATAGCCTATGTTCGAACGGGGGCTAACACAATCATTTTGATACTATTAATTTTGAAAACGGTTTGGTAGTTCCAGAGATTACCTGCTACAAATAGACAAATAAACTTTTCTTCTTTATAATATTAGCATTCATAACTGTCTGATGTCCTTTACAATCGTCAATTCAATTTCTGTTCGAATTGCTAAAATAAATACATTTACGCATTTATTGTGTATGGATTAGATAAACATAATCTAAATATTTTACTCTAAAAAGTTCATCACATTTATCTGGATACTGCAATTATCTAGAACAAATTCTATTTTGAGATTCTAGGTAAGTAAAACAAAGAGATTTTCTGGAGTTTATTGGATGTTCAAATCACTTGCACATCTCTACTTTTCGATGAAGCGAACTGCAATTTTCAGTTGAAGTAATGAATATCTCTGACATTGTGACAAATTTGTTTATCTTTTATTCTGTTCGATAGAAACTCACTGGTTTTGCAAAGAACAAGTTCTATTTGAAGAAAAATTTATTCTAAATACTTGTACTTTAAACAGTTCGCATTTTAGGAATTGTAATTATCTAAAGCAAATACATGTTTCAGCTTCTATCCAAAATAAAATTAAAATACGTATTGTATAGTATTCATGTAATGTTTAAATCCCTTTTTTTCTCGTTCGGACGAGCCAAATTACATTTCCTAATTGAAGTATAATGAATTACTCTCTGATGTCCGTTATAATCGTCTGTTCAATTTCTGTTCGAATTGCTAAAATAAATACATTTACGCATTTATTGAGTATTGATTAGGTAAACATAATCAAAATACTTTTACTTTAAAAAATTCATCGCATTTATCTGGATGCTTAATTATCTACAAAAAATTCACTTTTGAGATCCTAAGTAAGTAAAACTAAGATATTTTCTGGAGTTTATTGGATATTTAAATCACTTGATCTCATCTTTTCCATGAAACGAATTGCAAAACTCAGTTGAAATAATGAATATCTCTGTCATCGTGACAAATTTATCTTTTATTCTGTTCGATGGATACATGCTAGTTTCGCGAAAAACAAGTTCTATTTCAAGATAAATTAAATTTGTTTTTACATTTAACAGTTTGCATTTGAAAGTTATAATTATCTAAAATAAATTAATTTCATTATAAATTATAGCTTAAACTATAATTATTGAATGCCATGTTCACCTTGATTACTAAATGAAAAATATACGAAATGAAAATTCTGATTCAATTTACTTAAAAAGGTGCTAAAATACATAAAATGGTCTTTATAACATAAAAACCGTCAAAAGATGCTAAAAACCCCAAGCGCTTTCAACTGTAATAAAACAGCCATCATCAGGGGAAAGATCAGAGGCGTGAAAGTTCATGAACGTTCATTGCTTAAACAACTGTATACGAGTCTATATCAAAGGAAGGGAAGAGGAGGGGGTGGAAATTCGGAATTATATTAAAAAATCCCTAGATATATTTAGCATTCCATAGACTCGTCTACAGCTATTTAACTCCTTAATTCTCGCTTCCGTGATATTCACGGGTTGTGTCTTTTATTCAGATTGTTCAGATTTCTTTGATTCTCACCAGTTTTATGAAATAGTGTAATTGGCTTTATTGTGGTATCATTTTACCTGTCATCAAATAAGGTGAACATTTCTTTTTCAAAAAAGTGGTACCAATAAGCAATTTGAATTTTTAAACAGTAATTTAATGCGACCGTTAAGGGGTTAAGGAACGAACAGTCATGAACTTTAATGCCTCTGTGAACGCTCTCCTGATGATGTCTGTTTTATTGCAGTTGAAAGCGCTTGGGTTTTTAACATCTTTTGACGTTTTTTATGTTATAAAGACCATTTTATGTATTTCAGCACCTTTTTAAGTAAATTAAATCAGAATTTTCTTTTCGTATATTTCTCCTTTAATTTCTTCAGCTTTTGCGTAAATTAAAATAAAAATATTATGTAGTATTCATCCGATGTTTAAATAATTTTTTTTTCGTTTGTACGAGCCGAATTGCAATTCTTAGTTGAAGTATAATGAATAACTCTCTGATGTCATTTATAATCTTCAATCAAATTTCTGTTCGAATTGATGATATAAATTAAATGCATTTAACCATTTATTGTGTATTGATTAGATAAACATGATATAAATGCTTTTAATTTAAACAATTCGTCACATTTATCTGGATGCTGCAATTATCTAGAATAAATTCCTTTTCTAAGATTCTAGGTAAGTAAAACTAAGACGTTTTCTGGAGTTTATTGGATGTTTAAATCTCTTGATTTTCGATGAATCAAATTGCAATTCTCAGTTGAAGTAATGAATATCTCTGACATCGTGACAGATTTATTTATCTTTCACTCTGTTTGATAGGTTTGATATTTATTTATTTATTGCCTAAGTGGGACAGAATCACCAGACCTCAAGGGTCCGATGTAGACTCTATTTGCCCCACCCGGAGTGCTCCCCGACACGCGGGGATTCGTTAACAACAAAAAAAAAATTAATAATAGTAATAATAATAATAATATGTACAATACAAGCTCCTCCCGCCGGAGCACAGGCTGCTCCCTCGCGACAAGGGGCGGGTGAGCAGAATGGGTGAGCGTGGAGTGTGCTGGATCACACAAAAAGTCCAGTTAATTGTGGAGGAGTAGCCACAAGGTTGTGGGTAAGTTGCAGCACCATGCAGGTCTACGAGGTGAGGTTTGTTAGTTCCATTTGAAATTTATAAATTCTATTTAATTTGCCTATAAGAAGGGGTCTTGTTAGAATATTGGAAAGCCAATTTTTGGGAAGGATGCGGGGGCGTTTAATATGCCAGGTTTGGGTAAGTGTGCAGTGATAGTAGCTATGTTCTGGAGAGCCGACCTCGCCACACTCGCAGAAGGGGGTGGCTGCCCGATAGAAGCGTTTCAAGTATTCTTTGAATGGTCCATGGCCAGAGAGGAATGCTGTAGTTGCTGGTGAGAGAAAGTACATTTCTCTTGACACTATACGTATGAGATCGTATGTGTATCTACCTTTGGTAGACGCATCCCAATAAATTTGCCACTCTGAGATGATTTTTTGATTCAACCTTCTGCGAATGTGTGAGGGGGGGAGGGGAAGGGTAAAATCTATTGATGTTCTAGCCGTTGCTTCTTTAGCCAACCTGTCAGCCCGCTCATTGCCCTCAATGCCAATGTGGGCCGACACGTGACCCAGGGCGACTTTGTGTATGAGAGAGAGTAACTTAATTTTTATGTCAAGGACTAAAGGGTTCTTAGTTCTGTGCGCGAAAATTGACTGTAAGCCTGAAAGACTATCACTGTACAGCCTGGTGAAGGAAGGAGGTTGGGAAGAGATCCAATCTAGTGCCCGCAGAATCGCAAAAAGTTCTGCTTGGAATACAGAGTTATCATCTCCGATTCTACAGGCCCATTCATGGACCACCACATCGTTCCGCATGACGCAGAATGCTGACGCCACGCCCGATTCCGTGCGGGATCCATCAGTGTATACGATTGGGACTCTTGAGGGTACAAATGAATGTTTAGAAGGGTTGACTTGCAGATGTGATGTTTCTTTTGCAGGATGCAGGGACCAGCTGCTGACTTTCCTTTGTATGTCTGTTTGTGGAAAATGCGCGTCTTGCGTTTGTTTGTGAACGAGGTGAAGGATTCTGTTTTTGGTGTATTCATAATTTAGTGTTATTTTTATGGGAGGGATACCCGTAAGTACTGCGAGCGCGTCTGTGGAGATTGTTTTATACCCCCTCGCCATTCGTAGTAGGAACATCCTTTGCAGCGAGGGAAGTTTGTCCTTGACTCTATTGGTGAGGTTTCCTCCCCAGACGCCCACGCCGTAGAAGATGATCCGTTCCACAATTGTGTGATACCACATTTTTAACATGTTGGGCTTAATGCCCCAAGATTTAGATGTTAATTTGCAACTATTATTGTGAAGTGTTGCTAAGCGTAATTTAAGTGCGTTGATATGTTCCGTCGAGCTCCGATGTTTGTCTATTGTAATTCCTAATAATTTCATGTGTTTAACGTGTTTGACGCTGCGCCCGTTGATTCGCATCACGGGGTTGCGTTTGAGAACTATGGGTTTGTCAAATGTAAGTGCTTGAGATTTTCCTGGTGAGAGCTGGAGGTGTAGGTCGGTCAGCAGCTGTAGGAAAACAGGGAATGCTTGACGCGCCGCAATTTCAAGATCTAGGCGCCGGCGACAAGAGAAGATAAAACTGAAATCATCGGCAAAGGCGAAGAGCAAAAAGCCTAATTTATCGAGTTCTTTTAATATTACGTTTGCTATGAGCAACCAAAGAATTGGTCCAAGGCAGAACCCTTGTCGGCAGCCTTTTTCTAGTTGGTGCACTGATGTGCCAGTGCCCCAGTTAATTAATATGCTTCGGCGAGAGAGATATGAGTCGATGGTTCCAGCTATATTTCCCGGACAGTCGATTGCAATAAGCTGGAGTAAGATGTCCCGCCACTCCACATTATCAAATGCACCTTTGATAGAAACACATTGGCTTATCGAAAAACAAGTTCTATTGGAAATGAAATTTAATCTAAATGCTTTTGCTTTAACCCCTTGAGGGGCGGTGGTATTTTTATGAAACCACTTAATTTTAATTACCAAATGCCACATTGGCACCAGAATTTTGATAAAAGAAATTTCGGTTTATTATATGTGTGAAATATAGCTTTTTCATATTTACAAATAAATTTATTTTCAAATTCCGGTGTCATTCATTACTGCTAACACTTTAACAATGGAATTGCTTTTCCCCTGAAAGGGTTAAACAGCTCGCATTTTAGATGTTGCAATTATCTAAAATAAATGCATTTCTTGATATTCTAGTTAAAATAAAATAAAAGTATTATACAGATCTGGTGTTTAAATCATTTTACTTTTTTTTCGGACGAGGCGAATTGCATTTTCCAAAAGTATGGCGAATAACGCTCTGATGCCCGGTTGCTAGAAAAATACTAAAATTTTATTAGTAATACCACTATTTTTGTAGAGAAAAAGTTGTCTTATTTAATGTAAAAAAAATTTCGTAAAGCAAACAAATAATACCATACGAAGATAAAATTTTTGTATTTATACGAAAGCCCTGCTTCGATGTCATTTATAACTGTCAATCCAATTTCCTAAAATAAATTAAATACATTTACAGATTTATTGTGCTTCGATTAGACAAATATAATCTAAATGCTTTTACTTTAAACAGTTAACCGCACAGGGCCTCACAATTTGGCCTCCATTTTTATTCAGAAATTTCAAGTTCATACCAGAAATAAAGAATAGTATTTTATGCTTTAATTAATGAGGGACATTTAGCGATGACATAAAGTGAAAATTCTCCTTTCGAAATTCCCGGTACGAAATTTAAATTTTGAATTAAAATTGAGGGCCAACCTGGCACCTCTGTTATCCAATTTATCTGGGTACTGTAGTAATTATCTAGAACAAATTCAATTTTTGAGATTCAAGGAAAATAAAACAGAGATTTTCTGGAGTTTATAGATACTTAAACCACTTGATCTCTTCTTTTCTATGAACTGAATTGCACTTCTCATTTGAAGTGATTAGTATCTCTATGATCAAAGTTACATCGTTAATTCAGTTTTTATTGGAATTACTGAAATGAATTTACTTATTTTTATTTTTTTATAGAGTTGTAAAATAATTTTACATTAATCAAATAAACTTCCTTTTCAAACATTTTAGAGATATCCACTTCTCTCCTAATCTTCTTTCTTTTTTGATTTATTGACTCGTTTTCATTTGAAAATTTGAAAAAAACCTTCCTTACTTGTATAATTTATTGATGTACTGGAGTGGCCAAGATTAATAAACGGCTTTTTAATTTTTATTTGTGAAAAAAAAATTCTTCAATAAAATCTGCAAATTAATCTGTAAGTGGAATATTTTTTAATGTTTTCAAGTGATAGTCTCTTTGTAATTTTCTGTTGATTATTATTTGTTTCTGATCCATAATCTGGGGACTTGCGATTTTATCACGACTGGGGATTCCTTTCCTTCATCAGAGTGGCGTACAAAATATATCTTAGAAAAATATATGATGTACTAAAAAATAATGTGATAGATCTTATACAGAAAAATACCTATTTTTAAGTTCATTCGACTATTTAGAGGACGTATAGTGAAAAATAATACTCCCTTTTGTCCCAAATTAGTTGCTACATTTGATTACTTTTGTACTGAATATTGATACGGATGATTTTATGATTTTGTTTGAACATTTTTCAAAGATTTCAGGGTGCTATGCTATCAATAAAGAACATTTACTTACCAAGCATTCCCTCCGTCTCTCCTTAAATACGTACCAAATTAGTTTTAAAAATCCAGGGTTCACACGCTCTTAAGCCACGCCTCATTTTGTAAGATCTTTCACCAGTAATCGCATAAAACTACCTTCTAGCTAATGAATCGTTAATTCTTTAGGAAGAAAATGATCTTTATGTTATACTGGTGGTAGAGTCCTTACAAAATGGTGTCGATCTACTAAACTGCATCGGAAGTTATTTATGACTCCACCCACTTGAAATGTAGCAACTAATTTGGGACAAAATTTTCGACCTAAATGTCGAAACTAATTTGGGACGGACGGAGTATAAAAAAACTTTTTTCTCTGTCTGTTTATCCGAAATAGGCTCAGAAAAGGTTGAATAAGAAAAGCTAAACTTATCAGGGGCAGAATATTTCTTTCTACAATCTGCAGTTATTAGCATTCTGATAACTAAAATAGTTTTTGAGAAATCGAATAAAACCAGGAGAACCAATCAACTAATCTTTCAATACTCCAAAACTTGGAATGGTCTTTATTTTCATACATCACTTGTTATAATATGAGTAATAGATTTGAAAATATAAATTTTTTAAATATGCCCATTAATTTATGCTAACCCTGTATATAGAATTGTACTGTCTGTTTGTGATTTTTAGAAAAATACCTATTTTCAAGTTCATTCATGGAACTATTAACCCCTTAACGGTCGCATTAAATTACGGTTTAAAAATTCAAATTGCTTATTGCCACCACTTTTTTGAAAAACAAAATTTTCACCATATTTAATGACAGGTAAAATGATACCATAATAAAGCCAATTACACTATTTTATAAAACTGGTGTAAATCAAACAATCTGAATATTTAATTCAAATTGACACAGCCCGTGAATATCTCGGGAGCGAGAATTACGGGGTTAATAAAGAGGAATTGACATACCCTTAAAATAGTGGAGCTTCAACTTTAACCGCTTTCGTAGGGGGTTGATTCCCGCCGGGAGAAATTTCCGCCACTAAATTTAAATATAATTTATTTCCTTATTTAAACGCTTTATTAATGTGAAATTTCAGTCATATGTAATGAAAGAAACATATATTCATTTTTATTGGTGGAAGCTTACTTTGGCGGTAGTCAGGCCCTGTGCTTCCGCGATGTTGTGATAACCTAGACGACTTTTTGCCAGTGTCGGTGAAAAAGATTACATTACCTGGACAAACTGGCACCAGTAAAAATAAATACAAATTTTTACCATATTTGTGAGAAAATGTTCCCAGGTGCAAAATAAGGCGCTTAAATAAGACGAGATTTTCTATCCAAACTTACTGGTGGGAAGAGTTACGTTAATAAGAAAGGGTTTATGCGATTTAAAAAAAGCAGCCGCCATCTTGTGACAACCTTCTCAGTTACTTCACTCGCAACTGGAAGACAGACAGTACACTACATCAGTGGTGTAGTCGTAAAAAAAAACAGAGGGCATACGTTCTAAGCAGAGGGTATACGCTCAAGGCAGAGGGTATACCCTAGTGTATGTATACTATACTTTTCTTGAGAAACAGAGGGTATACGGTGTTCCTTAAAAAAATCCAGAGGGTATACGGCGTATACCCCCGTATATCCTCCACTACATCCCTGCACTACATGTCTCCCCCTCTTTATTCCATTAGTTCATTCGACTGTTTAGAGAACGTATAGAGAAAAATAACATTAAAAACTTTTTTATCTATCTGTCTGTCCGAAACAGGCTCAGAAAGGGTGTCATAACAAACGCTAAACTTATCAGGGGCAGAATATTTCTTTCTACAAACTTCGTCTATTCACATTTCTATTAATAGAATAGAATTTGAGAAATGCGAATTAAACCAGGAAAACCAATTAATAAATTAATTGTTCACTTTTAATTAATACTTAAAAATCCGGCAACTAATTACAGTAGAGCGCCGATTATCCGAACAAGTCGGGACCGACCCTCGTTCGGATAAGCAAAAGTTCGGATAAATGGACGGACAATTTAAGGGATGTTTCTGACTATACTAAAACCTTCACACGTTATCTAAGCTTAGGACTGGCAGCACCAGTTAGCATGACTAAAAATTGTTTTTTTTTTTTTTTTCTCTTTTTTAAAAAAAAATTGTTGATGTTTACATTTTTATCATTAATTTTTTTTCTCTTTTTATCATTTTCTGAACCCCAGAGATTATAATTTAAGCAAAAAAGCTTTTGATTGTTCCTAGCTTCAACGAAGACATTGTTTTTAATGCTGCCATATCTCTAATTCTTCTTAAATACGTTAGTTGAATAGGATCAACGTTCTGCTGCTGTTCGAGCCATTTCATAGCTGTTTCCAAACATTCAAAGACTTCGTTATGTAATGGACCTGGGTTATTTTCAGAGCATTCGTTTTCATTTTCTTCAATTTCTTTTTCATCATGAATCTCATCCACAATCTCATCATCATTTAAAATCTGATATCCAGGGTCATGTATACTTCACTGTTTAACCACTCGATAATTTCATTTTGCTCATAGCTTAGGATTCTTTCCATCTCCTTTATTGTTTTTACATTCCTTATTTTCTGATCCACAGTTCAGTTTTTCTTTATTTAAAATTTTATTCCAAGCCAGTGGATAATTGTTAGTTCGATTAAAAAAATTTTTGGGAGAAATAAGCTGTTCAGAAAACTGGAAGTTTGTTAAAAAAATTTTTTTTGAGAGAAATAGGCTGTTCGGATAATTGGAAGTTCGGTTAATTGGAGTTCGGATAATCGGCGCTCTACTGTAATCAATTTTAAGGAATTATACGGCGATTGAAAGATCTAATTAAAATATATAAATGAAGAGCTGAGTGGAAGAACAGGTTATGCTACATTTTCTTAAAAATTATTTTATCTTTTGTATGAAGGCGTTATCAGGTATTCTATCACATGGTAAAGCTAAAATACCAAAATTCTATTTAGCCTTGAAGATTTAAGACATTATTCATTAATATTTAATATTTTATTATTTAATAATGTCAATAATATTAATATTTTTAATATTTAAAAATTAAATATGAATAAGTTTTTTGATACAGTTCAGTACCACACCTGTTAATATTTTGGGTAATTCGCAATATACTCTCCTTCGCCAATCTCCTTCGATAACAGACAGAAAATAAATCATTAAAATTGACAACAAAAACTTTCACATCAAATTTCTTCAAATGTAATTTTTGTTACTTAACATGTTCTTCCACTTAGCTCTTCTAATGAAAATTCTGCTTGCAATATGCAGCTTGTGGCTTTCCAATAAATAAAATAATTTTTCAGAAAACTGGGAAAAACATGGTTCGTACGGATACCGTTATTTCTCCAGGAACAGTACCAGCAACTTTTTATAGAAAAAGAAATCTAGTTTAAACGCGCAAAATTTCGTCTTCTTTTAAGAAGAGATTTTCAATAAGATAATACTGGTGCCGAAAAATTTTCCGGTCTGCTAACTTCAAGGAGGCGTACTAACCATGGAAACCAAGAGAATAATCAACCAGTCTTTCAATACTCAAAAACATGATAACTGATTGATCAATTTTAAGGCATTATACGGCGATTGAAAGATCTAATTAAAATTTAAAAATGAAAATTCTGGTTACAATCTGATGTCCATGATGAACAGCGATCAGGCCGACCATCAGTGATCACAGAAGATTCGGTCAATGCCGTGGAAAAGATTCGTGAAGAGCGGTGATTCAGAATTTCACCTTTAAATCAACAACTTTTGAAAGAAGCAGTTAAATACTGGCTATCCTCACAGGCAGCAGACGTCTATGACTTAGCAGGGTACGTACGGGTCCTTGAATTTTCAGAAATAGAAATTCTTCTGTACCAATGTTTTCTTAAGGATAATCTCTCCTTAAATAAGACGAAATTTCGTCCATTTAATCTAGATTTATTTTTCTATGAAGAAATACTAGTATTTTGTCTGGAATATAACAGTACTCGTACGAACCATGCTTAGGCATACAAAAGCTTGTAGAACGTTATGACAAAAGTTTAAACAAATATGGAAACTGTGTAGAAAAATAAAGAAACATGTAAAGAATTGAATAAAAAAAGTTTTTTGAAAAAATCTGTGATGGTTTGTGTTTTATAAAAAATCGGACCTTAGTTTCCGAATAACTCTCAATATTCTCAGTAACGCGTACGAGTGAATGCGAGTTGAAACAACAATGGATTTAACAATGCGCCAATAGAAACTTGCTGAAATTGCCCAGACGGCTGTTTAACTGCTACAATAAAACATTTTAATATGGTTTTATCAATTGATAGTTTAGTATAAATTTGCGATGAAACATTGAGAAATCAATTTAGAAATTCCAAAAAGATTGTTTAAATAATAATGTTCTATTTTTTATTTTCTGTTGGCCTAACTTAAAAAAGAAACAGAGTAAAAGTTATAAATTTTTAAACGAACTCCCTCGTTCGCGATTTCTACCAAGTATATAGAAAAAAAAGCAGTGAATGTTTCATAATCGAGCTCGGTGCCTACGCCTAATTAATGTGTTGTAACAGAAAATTTTTGGTAAAAAACATGATTTGCAGTCAAAAAACTAGGTTTTATTTTTAATATGAACATTGGCTTCTTATAAAAGCGTGTCTTTAAAAAAAGATCTTTAATCTTATATTTATTTTTTCATCTTTTTATTGATAGTAGGTGACTACTGAAAATCTATATACTTAAAAAACGACGTTGTTTTTTTAGTCACCTGGCCTGAGCTTTCTACTGAACCCATTATGATAATTATTATTATTTTTTTTAAATGAAAGCACTTTATTTGTAGATGAGCCCGCACTCGCTATTTTTTAGACTAATCCCATTTTTAGCCCACAGGCTATCAAAGCCTGAGAGCTAATGTGCCTGCAGGTTCTGCATGTACATACGTACGTAACGCGATAACTCTTCGATTTGCATCAAAAATTTTCTAGGTTCATTCTGATAAGGCGATTCCCTGATTAGTTTTGGGCGTTCATTAGTTAAGAATAAAGGGGGTGGGGGGACGGGCTAATCCCTCCTTAATTTAGATAAACGGGTTTTTCATGCAGACTTATCAGATTTGCTTCAAATTTGCTATACCAGTTTATTCTTATAAGTCGATTCCTTGATTACATTTGAAGGCTCATTGGTTAAGTATAAAGGGAAGAAACGGTGGGAGGTAATCCCCCCATAATTTATTTTTCGAGGGGCATTATTCTTTGAAATAAGAGTATAATATACAATTAGTGTGAATAGCTTGTGAACTCAATGCCAACAGTTTAACTGGGCACTTTTCTTTTTATTATATTTTAATTTTAATTTTAAAAGTCCTTTTTGAAATTTCTCCACATTGGTGGCAATCGGGTTACTTCCATTGTTAGAGAGAAGAGAAACAATGGTAATTAAAATATCATTCGGGATGCCATTTTCGCATTACAATTAAAGATAACTTAAAAAAAAATTAGCAAAAAATGACGTCCCGATGGAAAAAAAAACATATTATTACTCATAAAGCTGCTACATTTAAATATTTTTTTTTCATTCTGAGATTGATACTGAGATTGAGACGCTCATCTCAGATGGGCCTCAGTGAGTGAAAATAACGTCATAGTAAAAATGAAATGAGTATTTTCTTTGATAAAAATAAATATTTTACTGCGAATGCGTCTGAAAGAGTAAATTTCTGGATTTCGCCGGCATTCAGATTAGAACCTCAAGTCAAGAGTGCGAATGTTCACATGCAAAATTGTAACTGGGAAACGGGCCATCAAGTTCGGAAATTGTATATTTATTTATCTACTGCACGTTAAAATATTTAAAAAATAGTAAATATGAATATGAAAAGTATTTAAGTAAGTTTTGCGACGGTGAAAACACGCTTTAGATTTCCTTGAAAAATAAAAAAGAGTTTGTCATAGTGGCGTAAAATTTTCGTTGATGTTTCATTACGTAGTACAATAGATCAAAGCCTCAATTAATAACTTCATAATTTTTTATCTTAACTGCATGTTGCTGATTACGTATACGTATATAGTTTAATTTTTTAATAATTCGAAAAGTTGAAAGAAAACTTTAGTTAAAAACAATATTTGTTTTAAGAGTTAGGCTTGTCAATATAAGACTGATTATTTATAATAATAATAATAATTTTTCTTTTTTATAAATTTAGTCAATCAGTTCTTTTAACCCTTTCAGGGGCAAGGTACTTCTATTCGTAAAATATTGAAATCAGTGAATGGCACCAGAATTTACGAACAAATTTATTTCCAAATACGAAAATGCTTTTGTGCACTTACTTAATAAAAGGAAAATTTTCATTGCAATATTCTGGAGCCAATGTGGCATTTAAGAATTAAAACTAAGTGGTTCAAAAATGAACCACCGCCCTTGAAGGGGTTAAACATTTTCATTCGTCGATTTCGACTCGTAAATTTGCAATCGTTAAACGATATCAATATTGTACGTGCTTTCTTTTGCTACAGTAAAAAATAGTGTATTTTGTTGTTAAAATTTGAAATGTATAAAAATAAATTAAAATGATTTACAGAAAAAGGGCTCACAATCACCCAATAAATTTTCCTCCCTATGCACATTCCACCAATTTCCATATAATAATGATAATTACTTTTTTGTAACTGAAGCAGATAGTAATGAAGATTACTTTTGTATGAGAAATCCATTTAATAGTCTCCTTTTTTTATAAATAATAATGCAATTGAAAACGTTATTTATTACGTCACATTTTCACATCTAGTTTTTATCGCTTTTCTTTAACAGCGTGCTATTTAACATAAAAAGTACTCCAAACCATAAATGAAAAAAAGTAATTAACTAAATAGGAATATGATAACCCTCCATTTTTTGATATCGTATTCTTATTAGAAGTGGGTACTAAAGAAAATAAAGCTGTATTTTTGTAAAAAATGATATTGAGATTCGTTTATGATGTGATGATATATGTCAACATGATTTATTTTGCTTTTGCCACAACACGAATGAGTGTTTTTTGTGGTTAAAATTTATAATGTATAAAAATAAAATGAAATGATTGAGAATAATAATAAAAGCTCATCATCAGTTAATGAAGACTTCCTTACTCGCCTTCTGTCCTGTGCAACCACCTCTCCAATTTTTTATAAAATAATAATTGCCTTTTAAGAAGAAAAAGAGAATGTAATGAACATTATTTTTGTATACAGTATTCATTTAGTATGCCTCCTTTTCATAAATGAAATTAAAATCCAAACCCTATTTATTACATCATACTTTTATCACAGTTTCACATCATCACGTTTTCCTTTAACAGCGTGTGATTTAACATAAAAAAAGCTTCAAACTGTAATTTATAAAAGTATTGGGTTGTCCGGAAAGTTCGTGCCGATTCGTGCCCACTGGTATCTATTTTTATATTCTATTCGTACTACTATTTAAAACAATATGTTTTATAGTAAGTTTTCCTTGCAGATGTTGTCAAAGTATATGTGAAAGATTTCTATTTTCAAAAAGGGGTGTGAGATGAATTTAAAAATATCACTTGAGTTGAGAAACAAATTTTTGGGACAAATTTTGACTGTCAAGAAACAAACGCCTTGCATTCGTTTGAGACATTCTAACCCTTCCTCCCTTCTCTCGGGACATTGCGCCACCCGACTATTCTTTTTTTCTTTTTTTTAAAAAAAATTCTCTTCGCCAAAAAATTGATTTTGAATGGCATAAAAAAGTATCTCGATAAGTATTTTGACATCAAATCACAGATCTTTTGGAAAAAAAGGCATTATGAGACTTATGGACAGATGGAAGAAAGTTGTAGAACAGAATGGCACCTATATGATTCAATAAATGTATACTAAAATTTAAATTTTCTGCGTTTTAATTTTCCTTCAAATTCGGCACGAACTTTCCGGACTACCCAATAATTAAGCCGTAAATGGCACTGGATGTCATTTCGTCCCATGCTAGTATTATCAGTTGTATATTAACAAGTAATATAAAAATTTTGTTTTTAAAGTCAATTCCTACTTAGGACATCAAAGAAAAATTTAATATAATCCCTTAAGCTAATATTAGTTTTTGTTGCATTAAAATATCTCAATTTGTTGATTTTCTATAAGCAAGTAGGTTTACAATAGAAGTCTATGGGATTTGGCGAAATATTAGAGATATCGCCAAGTTGGCGTCACTTTTGGCGACTCATTTTGGTCGCCAAATTTGGAGATATATCGCCAAGTTGGCGACAAACTTGGCGGTATTTTGCGACAGAATAGTGTCCCCCTATGGTAACCCCCTTATAGATATGAAGATGCATTAAATGCTTCAATAACCAATGGCCGCCATTTTGTTTCCCATGTAAAACTAAAATTAATTAATTAAAATTTAATTCATGAATTAATATTTGAAAAAACTGTATTAACACCAATTGTCATCCAGTACAAGTTTTAAAAAAATTATTTCAACTTGATAGGATGAATAATAAGTATTTTATTAACGATTGAAAATTTGAACAAGATATATAAATAAATAAATAAATAAATATAGGGAGAGTGTGAACTAATAGAAGGAATTGAAAAAAGAAAGAAAAATCCTACATCAAGCATAGATTATAAAACACTTTCCAATTCTTTTACCAATCTCCACTGTGTTATAAGGTAAAAAAGTTACCTAAGTAAGAAATTTGGAAAACGTTTAACGCTTTTTAAAATCCAATTTCAGCAATTACGATCAATAGTCGGAAAATTTTCCGAAGTATTCTGTGCAGTCCTGTATGTGACCTATCAGATTTGTATATATACTACATAGCATGCTAAAATTTAGTTAAGTTGAGAAACGCACTGCATTTTTCAAAATTCCCCTTCAGCAATTTCCGTAAATAAGCGAAAATGTACTCGAGATCTTTTGCGCAGTCCTGTGTATGATCTATAGAATTTATATACACCAAGTAATATACAAAAATTAGTTACATTTCAAAATGCATACTACAACTGGAATTGCACTTCTGGCAATTGTTTTTCATAGACAGTACCGTAACCGAATTCTTTTGTATGCCTCTGTGAATGAAGGATGTATAATATGCACGCCATATTCTATAGTAAACTTGTTTTTGTGCATTTAAGTCATATTTGTAAATTTCAATATGTTTGAAATAGTGTAACATCATCAAAATTTACAGCAAATGATTTTCCCCCATAGACCGTAATGTAATGGAATTCTTTTGAGTGTCCATGCATGCAAACTATACACGCCACACACTTAATTTTCAATACCGAACATGCTGTAGTAAAATTGAATAACATATTTCAATTTCATCGCAATCCGAATGTATTTATGCGAGTACTATTACTGCACGGGCAGACGGCAGATAGACGGGTAGACAAATCGTATTCATTAACTCTTTCAAACAATGTTGGAAAGTATTAAAACGCAAATAAAATCTCTCTATTCTAAAAAAAAGTAACTACCGCTGTCACCGCCGCCGGTTTTGAATTTTTTGTGACCGGAGGTCTTTCTTCGTTAATATTAAGCAAAATAATGCATACAAAAATATGAAAATCGGTAGTATTATACAGAAATGTTTGATAAACACGCTGATGGAGACAGTTTTCAGATCGAAGAATTATTTTAAGAGATATTTAATGCTAAAGTTGGACAAAATCGTTCCACTAAAAAAGTTTTATAGGAGCAAAAACTGTTCATAGGAATTTAATCATTTTTAGATCATTTTATGCGTTAGAATTTGCCGGAGTGCAGATTGCATTAATTTTTTTATTTTGACTCATTTTTTGAGGTTTTATTTCTATTTTAAATTCAGATTTTCAGCATTTCTAGAGATATTTTTAACAGATTTTAGAAAGTGATATTAATTTAAACTGTTGCCAACTGTATAAACAGCGGAAACAATAATGTTTGCTTCAAAAAAAAAAATATATACGTGTAAATAAATTAAAAGTTTATTTACACGTGACTATTATAAACAGAAAAAAACATTTAGAATTAGAATTAAATAATTATGTACAAAAAGCAGGAACTTATTAAAAATTACGTCATAGAAACTATAATTACACGTGAATTTTAAGAGAGAAAGGAATTTGTAAAACAATAAATTTATTAACATGCGTTAGAAGTCTTAAATAGGAGAATTACGTCATATTTACGCCACATTACAGTTATTACATAAAATGAACACAAAATAATATTGCAAAACGGTTTAAATTTAGAAATTGCGCTAGACATTTATTTGATATTTTGAGAGGATACTTTTCAACTATTTTTCTTAGGAAAGCGCAAATAATATTTCATTTCTAACACAACTATTTTCACATGAATATTAAAAAGAGAAAGAATAGTTTGGTCAAAATTACGTCAGATTAAAAACGATTAATTTAAAATGTCTCATTTAAAAGAACTTTCTTTTCACTTTGTTAAAAAATACCAGGAGACAAAGACTCTGTTTACTTAATTCCTTTTATATTAGCTTAATTTGAAATGATGTTACACGTGTCTACGTCATCAAGTTATTTTTATTTCGACGTTTTATTTGTATTTTTATTAATGTTGTACTAATTTATTTGTTTTTTCGTTATTTAAAATAAAAATTATGTCAATTTGTATAATTTGGCGAGTGGTTTGGCGATTTATATAATTTGGCGAAATTGGTCGACGGGATAATCAAGTAGTACCGCAACGGATTTGGCGTTAAAATTCCCCAATCAAAGAGAAATGAATAGAAATCCGTTTATAGAGAAATCGCCACTGTTTTTTAAATTATAATTCAATCTTTCGAAATCTTTTTAAAGCCGATCAAATTAGCGTGCATTTAGAGTCTACGGTGTCTGGACGGGGGTTGGCGAGCGTAGCTCGTAGGGGGCCGAGCCCCCTAGTGTTTTTATATAAAAACAGTGGCATTTTACATGAGTCTGTTTGTCGGTCTAAAAAATCAGCAAGTGCAAGGTGGACATAATTAACCCTTTGCGGTCGAAATACCCCTCCCAGGTACAGACATCTCTTAGACGAATTTATTCTTTTGACACCACTTCTTTTAACCCTTTCAGTGGCAAGGCATTTCTGCTCCAAAAAAATTCAAATAATTAATTCACACCGCGATTTACGAACAAATGTATTTGAAATTAATCAAAAGCTTTTATTCACGCATATTATAAAATTGAATTTGTACTAAAAAATTACTGGTGTCATTTGGAAGTTTGGGCATTACAGTTAACCGTTTGCAGACTGCAAACGGCGTCCCTTAAGGGGTTAAGAATCATTTTTAGTTGCGCTGTAACATCATGTGGCAGAGAAATTTACTAAAAATTTACTTTTAAAATATAATGGTGCGAATAGAGTATAAAAATAGATTCATGTATATAAAGCTTGGGCGGCTATTTGCCGACACTTTACCGCAAAGGGTTAAAGTGACAATACTCAGCGTGACGTGTAGCACGATCGAATTGCGAGAATGGAGCCACATTTTGTAAGATGATTAAACATAACGGGAGATGAAGGATTCCGCGAAAAAAAAAAATAGTTTCAAAAGTCATCGGTAGGGGATATGTGGTGGTACTTTTTTCGCGAAGTCCTCCGTCTCCCTTCTTGTTTAACAATTTTGCGAAATTTGTCTCAATTCTTGCAATTAGATCGTGGTATAGAACATGCTGAATAAGTTGCATATTCCATTTCAAATAAATCAACGACTAAATCCGAAATTACATTTCACCACAGAAAATATAATTTTAAACTAAAGTAATGAAGAAACCGAGCGCGTGAAAAAATATTCATAACATAAACCAAACAAATCCACTCCATTGCACTAATTGCACGTACCTTTACTTGCTGTTCTTGAGTGATTCAAGATAAGGTGTCTGAATTACTGAAATGTCTGAAACATTTAAATGTCTTAATTTTAACCCTTAAATGCGCGATTTTTTAATTTTTTCTCGAAAAAATTATGTATGATTCTCTGAAATGTTTATTACACAGGAAAAATAATGAAAAAAATCAGAGATAAATTTTTCATATAATGCGTCAATCTTTTCTTCTGTTTCACATCTGCAATATAAGTAAAAACTACTGTCGTGTGGCTGTTTTACACTAAAGTATAGCAAATTAGTAAATATTTTAATAAGTATGTCTCGAAATATCTTATTTTATATAATTATTTATTTTATAAAACTTAACCTTTAACTCTTTAATTCCCATGACAGAATACCTTCTAGAAATTACGTAGTTCAGAGAATCTGACTTTACACCAGAAAGTTTCATTGGTTAATTTCACTTTATTTAAATACGGAATGTCTGTTATTAATTAAAGAAAATAATCCTATTTTTATTTTCTGGTGTGAATTAGGTATATACGAATAAAAAAAATCTATTAAATTCAAAATACTGTTGTTTGCATATATGCAAAGCTGCGCACTAAAGGGTTAAAAATGTCATCGTTATTCAGACGATTTTCTCAGGTAGTTTACACCATGATCGTAGTAAGACAGTTGTCCCAGAACTTCGTGTACAAACTTGGAGGTGAGGTAGAGAACATCGTTAGGAACCATAATTACATAGGAAAACACCGGCTCAAATCGATAAGTGACGCTGCACGTGAGCTCTAAAAGTCGACACACCTGGCTTCCTGATTGTAGACGATGACTATTAGCTGTCAACATGAATCGCACGGACAACAACCCACACGGAACCCGACCACGAGCCGCACAACAACTCTTCACTGTTAATGTGTAGACGAGCATCGTGGCGGACAGTTTAGTGTGGCCATACATCTTATCACCTCGACTGGGCGCTTGCAGGTATCTCGTTATTATTCAGCAGGTTCTTCTAGAAATTCTTAACGATGTCCATTCACATGTTTGACATGGAAGGTAGTTTTAACATGATGGGGCGCCATCTCATTGCGCAGGGGTATAAGTGACCATTTGGAAAGAATTAGATTAGGTGTGGCGGTCCCGTCGCATAGACCCCAGGTCACTTGATTTATCTCCTATTAATTATTTTCTCTGGGGAGCTATAAAGAGCATTGTGTACGACACGCCCATAAATTCTAAAATACATCTCGAAGCACGAATCTCCTGCGATCAACGCAACAACCGGAATCTTCGAAAATGTTTACCAATCCATGTCGTCTTGCATCCATGCTAATGGGCGACAATGGGCACCTCCTGTGATGCTTGTAAGTCATACATTGTACTTGTTTCTGTGTAATAAAGCGTTTTTACGCTGCTTTCTGTATTGTGGCCTTACTGTGTCATTGTGTCTCTTTATCACGTGAGTGTTCCGCCTATGCTTTCGTGTTTAATTATAGTTTCTAACGATGTTCTCTACCTCCCCTCCAAGTTTGTACACGAAGTTCTGGCATACCCTCCATGTCTTAAATTCATATATCTATAATGTCTAAAATTTTATACTGAAACACTTTGAATTACTTTTCAGACAATTAAATGTCTGAATTTAAGAAGCTTATTATTTGCAGTGTACTGTCGGTTTAATTATGGTCACCCTGTATTTTACATATTTTATTATTTCTATCTGAATCTTATTGAAGAAGTTAACACGAATAGAAATATACATCGGACTAAATGGCACCACAACACCATTTAAGGGCTATCCAAATAAGAATATAATAATATGCGATTACCAATCCTTTTTTTATTTCATACTAGGGGGCTCTGCCCCATACGAGCTACGCTCGCCAACACCCGTTCAGACACCGCAAACTCTAAAAGCACGCTAATTCCATTAGCTTTAAAAAAAACTTCGGAAAAATGAGTTGTAATTAAAAAACAGTGGTTATCTCCCTGATAACGGGTTGTTTTCGTCTTTGGTTAAATGAGACCAGTGAAACATGTGAAAATAAGCTAATATAAAATGATTTAAGTAAACATTTTTAAATGACATTTTAAATGTATCGTTTTAAATCTGACGTAATTTTCACCAAAGTTTCTTTCTCTTTTTAATATTCACGTGAAAGTACTTTTGTTGTTAGAAAGGAAATATTATTTGCGCTGTCTTAGATTTCTCAACACAAGAGCAATGCGACTCTTGTAGACACTTTAATAACATCTGCATTGGTTCATTGGTTCAAAATATCTCAATTTGTTGATTTTCTGTAAGCAAGTAAACCCTATAGGTTTACAATGGAAGTCTATGGGAATTTGGCGAAATATTAGAGATATCGCCAAATTGGCGTCCCTTTTGCCGACTAATTTTGGTCGGCAAATTTGGCTATATATCGCCATGTTGTCGACAAACTTGGCGGCATTTGGTGACAGAACAGGGTCCCCCCTATGGTAACCCCTCTTATAGACATGGAGATGCCATAGACTTCTAATATAACTGGATGCAGAAATGGTAACCTTTTCTTGAAGAACATATCATGCTTCCCGCCATCACATGATGTTGGGAGAATTGCGCGCCAAACCAGTTTTTCCCTCCAAAAACTGTCATTGGAATTGCCGCTCCCACCGAGACTGGTATATCATCTGCGTGCATCCGGAGCTTGACAGCAGAAACATAAATTTGCCAACAAAGGGATCACTGCCAAAAAACGACAACCTTTTGTCGATAAAATCTCAGACATGTGTGCTTCAAGGTTCGGCAGATAGGACAAAGGGATTCGTTCTCTACTCAATTTCTCCTCTAAGGGAGATGCATTAAATGCTCTTCAATAATCAATGAGATGCGATTCATTCGGGCGTCGCCATTAAACAATTGACAAATAATGCGATTTCTGTGCCACGTACGATAGCGTAATATATATATATATAGATTAGTTTTAAAAGATTATCTCAAAATATGAAATAAATGTCTCGCGCAAGTATATTATTAAATTTAAACTATTTGACAATATTATGGTTTGGCAATTTTAAATGATATAATTTAACTCCCTTTACATTTTTTAACGCATATTATTGAATTTATTATTTTACAATTTTCTTTCTTTTTTAAAATTCATGTGTAAATATAGTTTTTATGACGTAATTATCAATATTTTCCTGCTTTTAATACGTAATTATTTAATTCTCATTTGAAAGATTTTTTCTGTTTATAATAATCACGTGTAAATAAATTTTTAATTTGAAAGAAATATTACTCTTCGCTTTTTTTTTTTTTTAATTTGGCAACAATTTAAAATAATACCCTTTTCTAAAAGTTGTAGAAAATATCTCTCGAAATGTTGAAAATTTGAATTTAAAATAGAAATATAACTTCAAAAAATGAGCCAAATTAAAAAAAAATAAATGCAGTGTGCACACCGGGAACTTCAAATGTATAAAATGATCTAAAAACGATTAAATTCCTATGCATAGTTTTTGCTCCTATAAAACTTTTTTAATGGAACGATTTTTACCCATTTAATATTAAATATCACTTAAAATAATTCTTCAATTTATAAACTGTCTGCATCAGCGTGTTTATCAAACGTTTCTCTATAACACCACCGATTTTCATATTTTTGTATGCAATATTTTTCTTAATATTAACGAAGAAAGACTTCCGGTCACAAAAAATTCAAAACCGGCGGCGGCGGTGACAGCGTAAGTTACTTTTGTTTAGAATAGAGAGATTCTGACGGAAATAGGCGTTTAAAGAAAATGAATCTATAAATTAGAAATGATATGAATAATGCACGTTTATTTTTGCCACAATATTAAATAGGGTCTTCTGTAGTTTAAATTTATATTGTGAAAAAGAAATAGATGATTGAGAATAATAATAAAATAAATAAACTAGAAAACAGGAATTCTGCTTTTTCAGAATTTAGTGTCGCCCCCGATGAAAAAAAATATATGTATATATAAATAGCACAAAACCCATTTCAATTTTAAGACTTACAGCACACACTTTTATTTTATCTAAAATGACGTCACACACTTTTATTTTATCTAAAATGACGTCATTCGCATCCGCTTAAGAATTCCACATTTACCATCCACTCTTAAACATCTACAGTAAATCATGCATAAGGATGTCACTATCGCAAAATAATACACAAATGCAGCAAAAAGATGCCGTCATTAAAGAAACTCGACAAAAAAACGGCTATCTAATGATTCACACGCATTCATTTGTTTGTAACATTAATATAGACGATTTCAGTCGTGACGTCAGTCATGACGTTTTGGTTGGAAACTGACTCCAAACAAACGGTTGCTATGTTGTATTTTCCATTTTGTTTGTGTGTTTGTTGTTTGTATATTTTATACTTATATCTCACATCTAAGTGTTTTAATACTTGATACGTACTGGTAACATTTTCCACAATTTATATTTAAAAAGAAATGACGCATAGCAACCGTTTGTTTGGAGTCAGTTTCTAACCAAAACGTCATGACTGAGGTCACACTGAATGCGTCTACAGATACTTAAAATTAAATATAATTTATAATAGCTCCATGTTTTAACGAAATTATTCGTTTATATTTTCCCAAAATAGCACGCCATTTAATTCCTTTTTCTTTCGATTGTTATGAGGAAATGGCAACAAAAAGATATAATTGCTATTTTTCAACTATTTTTCTTTTACTTTCTATATAAATGGAGTACTTGAGTTGCCAAAATTAAACAAATGGTGCTATGAACTACAAAAAAATTAATATTTCAAAAATAAATGGAGATACAGTTTTCAAAACAAATTGCATTTAAAAGTACTTTTTTTTTCCCAATACGACGGTACAAAAATTTAAAATGTGCGATGCTTAGAAATTAAAAAAATTGCTATAGAGCATTTAATCGCACAATGATACATCTGCTTTGTTTATTGCTGCCTTCAGTAAGCTAACGTTATTTTTTGGAGACAAAATAAGCTGGGAGAAAGAAATAGCATACCGTCCCGGGGGCTAATAAAAAATTGTTCATAATACGTTAAGTAAATTTTTTCCCTCTGTCTTCTCTTCGATGTACACTCCGGACCCCCCCCCCCCCAATTTCCATAAAATAATAATAATTTTTTGGGGGGTTGGGGAAATACAGGGGGGGGGGGAATATTTAGTATCACTTTTGTGTGCGAAATTTGTTTCATAACGTAAATTGAAAAAAAAAGTTTCAAATTTTATTTTTATTTTTCACTAAATCACAGAGCTAAATTAGCCACTTATCGAAGTAGACTTATCTTAGTAGAATCGGCCTTTTACTTTCACACTTATTATTAATAGAATAAAATTGAAAATCTTTTTTATTGCGTCACATTTTCACATTTTTCCACCCTCACGTTTTTATCGTTTTTCCTTAAGAGCGTGTAATTTAACATAAAAAGGCTCCAAACCATAATTGAAAAAAGTAATTAACCAAATAGGAGTTTGTTAGTCTGTGATTATTTCTTTTTTTTCATCTAGAACTCTATTAGGAGCTGAAAGGAAATAAAGCTGTAACATTATTATTATATTTCAACGTTATTGGGAATGTGCTTTTACCACACTACGAAGCAGTGCGTTTTCTGGGTTAAAATTTGTAATGTGCAAAAGTAAATTGAAAAGATTTTGAAAAAAAAAAAAAAAAGATAAAAAGCTCATAAATAGTTAATTAATTTTCTCCTTTCTTATACCCACCTCCAATTTCCATAAAATAATAATTGCCATTTAGGAAGAAAAGAGAAATGTAATGAAGGTTATTTTTGTATGAAATATTCATTTAGAAATATTCCCCTTTTCAGTAATACAGGGGTCTGTCCAGACTTTTCTCACAGGGTCCTGTTTTTGTGAAATTGTGAAGTTTTTCTTATTTTTGTGAAAGTTCTAGTCATAATTTTGTGAATTTTAAATTATCGATGTCTTCATGTTCTATCCTTCATATATAAAAAGCTAAGTAATATGCTCCTTGATGAGTTCAACTGCTTACTTACAGGCCAGATTTTATTTTTAAATGACTAAATTTGTGAAAAATTCAATTTGAAGGTGAAAAAATTCTGTGAAAGGTCTATTTAAGAGACAAATAATTTTGTGAAGGGTCCTATTTTGGGATAAAATGTTTTGTGAAGGGTCCTGTTTGGGGATAAACAAATTTGTGAAGGGTCCTGTTTTAAGATAAATTATTTTGTGAAGGGTCCTTTAAAGGACCTAAAATTTTCCTAAACATATCCCTGTAATATGATGAAACTTAAAACCATATTTATTACATCACATTTTCATATCATTACGATTATTCGTTTTTCTTTAACAGTGTTTACCGTATTTAATATAAAGATTTCTCCAAACTATAATTGAAAAAAAAAAAAAGAGCTAAATAGTTTGATAATCTGTGATTTCTTTTATTTTTTCTTTTTTTTTTAAATCTCGTATTCGGTTAGAAATAAGTGTTGGTGTTGAAAGAAAAGAAAGCTGTCTGTTTAGTTTACGAATATGTAGTGTAAGGAAAGTATCGTAATTATGATGTATGTGTGTGTTTGTGCTAACATAATAACTTACAAATGAGCTACCAAACCAATTCCTATTTGGCCAATATGTTATAAAGCACTATCGCAAGACTTGGTATAAATCGGCTGCCGGAAAATAAATAGTTTTTGTATAGAGTCATCATATCTGCAGATATGATGACTATGAAGATATGATATATGAAGATATGATATTAAAAAAATTCTTGCAGGCGTATTTTGTAAAATGTCAGGAGTTTTCATGTTGCGATTCTCAGTTTTAGTTACAAATAGCAACGATAGATGGCGCTGCAAGCAATAACCGCTAAATCCAGGCTCGATTTTTCGGCCTCTTTCTTCTTCCATGCTAAAAAGGAGATTAAAATGTATTGAATTGGTCTCAAAGTACCAAAAATCGGGTCTAGACTGAGCGCCTGTTGCTCTCAACGCCATCTATTGTAAAAAAGCTCCTGACATCTTAGAAAACCCTCCTGCAAGAATTTTTAAAATATCTGTCACCGTTTGCAAGTTATTGAATTTTAAAATCCATCAATAATTTTTGGGACACCTGGTATATACTACAGGGGTCGCAGCATATAGGACAAATTCTATTGTTCTTACCAGGATCTTTTATGAATAAATCTCATGATACATTCCTATTGCAATTCTTGTAAAAATGTCTCTTGAAGATTAACGATAAAAGATACTGGTAAGAACAATAAAATTTGTCCTATATGCTGCGACCCCTGTATAATGTTTAAGATAAGAGAATTTTCAGGAAATTCTATTTTGGTAACTTTAGACTCAAGTAAAAATATTAACCAGTTTCTTTCTTCGAAATTCGTCGGGTTTTACCTCGTTACATTTTACAATAAAAAAGAAACATTTTTTACAAAATAAATTTGAATATTTTGTTTCGATTCATTCCTTAATATGTTTCAGAAAAGAAAAAACTCACAATCACTGAAAAATAATGCTTCATAATTTTTTCTCTCTTCAGATCAACTTTTACTTATAAAGTAAAAAAAAAAAAAAAAAATCTTTAGAAATGCTGATTGGTATTTTATGTTAATGATCGAGCGAAAGCAGGATTTAAAATAAAAACGATGTCGGTATTTTTTAAATCCGTATTCATTAACTATGAAACTGTTTAAAGGAAATCCATTTGCTTAAGTGTATCTGATATTTTCAGATATTTAAAGTTCTTTTTTAAAAGCATCTTACAGCTATGAATATCACGTCACTGATCGTTTACTTTTCAAATCATATAATAATATCATTTATTATTCCGATAAGAGACTATAATGATTTTTGTGACATGGAGCAATTGAACTGTACAAATAAAAAATATAATTTAGAAGCTTGTAATTTTATCTTTTTATTTAGATTTTAAATGAGTATCTTTTAAAAAGTATTCGGGATATTATGTACTGCGACATTGTTTGAAGTTTTATTTTGATGTCTTTAGAAAGTTTTTTTTTTTTTTTTTTTATTACAAAAATTACGTAAACGAAACTGCTAGGAAAGAAAGAATAAGTATGTGACGAGTGTGAGCAATAATATTATCTCTCGTTCGTAATTATATAAATACGTAGCACCTGTAGTCGTCGTTCAGTCCGTCTGTCTGTCCGTCTGTCCGCATATAATAGAGCAAAAACTACCCAACCGAATGGTATGAAATTTTAAATATATAATTGTTGTAAAATTTTGTCGAGTCATTTCAAATTTTATGAAAATCGGATGTATATTTTAATGATAGGGACAGTCAAAAGTTTTCCGTTACATTAAGGCCAAAAGAAAAAATTATTGCAAGTGCATTTTAATTATGTTACAGCATTCCGAATGGCCTAAAATTTTAAATATATAATTGTTGTAAAATTTTGTCGAGTCATTAAAAATTTTATGAAAATCGGATGTATAGTTTAATGATAGGGACAGTCAAAAGTTTTCCGTTACTTTACGGCCAATGGGGAAAAAATATTGTAAGTGCATTTTAATGATGTTACAGCCTTTCGAACTGAATGAAATGGATATGCACTTATGAAGTGCACTAAAATATACATTCAGTACAATATGCGGTGCAAAACATATTTATAAAACTAGTTATATTACGAATGCACCTCATTTGCCACGTTTGACGAGCAATTTCCAACTTGTATTTTTTTCTTATGCAATTCGGGAGCGTGATATATTTTCTATATAAGACAAAAATACACAAATCTAAAATAAATGACTAATTGATAAATAGATTATATTGTTGGTTTCATGAGCGCGTAGCTCCCAGGCATCGGATAGTGATTGGCGTTTTAACGAATTTCATACATTTTAGCGACTGCTGCACGGCGAATTTCATGCATGCAGAGATTTTTTTGTTGTTGTTTAATGGGCGCGTAGCGCGGGTTAGAGATAGGGGTAAACGAATTTGGTATATTTAAACATTGCTGCAGAAAATGTTTTTTGCATTTTCTGATACATATACAAGGTGTCCCTGCTAAGGTGTTACAAACTTCGAGGGCAGATGAGCTACACCTAGTGGACTCGGAATCACATAGGAATGCCGGGTCTGAAACACCTTCCTGATCCAGTAAGAGCATTGAAAGTGTTGCCAGTGGGCTACATTTTTTTTTTTCGATTTCTTGACTGGCACCACTTTTTCGAAATGGTGAAATTCCCTTTGTTTTCAACTTAATTAATTTGTCATTAAACAAGGGGTATTTAATCATTTCAAAACAATGGTGCCAATCAAGAAATCGGAATTAAAAAATGGTAGCCCACTGGCAACGCTACCAGAGCCAAAGATCAGCTTTGTCTGATTCAGCGTTTTCAATGCCAGTGTTGCCAATGGCCTACTTTTTTAAAATTCAGATTTCTTGATTGGCACCAGTTTTTTTATAGTAAAATTCGCCTTATTCAATGACATATTAATTAAGGTGAAAGGAAAGGGGAGTTTACCGTTTCAGACTAGTGGTGCCAATCAAAAAATCTGAAATTTAAAAAAAGTAGCCCACTGGCAACACTGTCAATGCCCTTGCTGGGTCAGGAATATGTTTCCGACCCGGCATTCCTATATAATTCCGAGTCGTCTAAGTGTACCCTACTTCTCCTCGAAGTTTGTAACATCTTAGCAGGGACACCCTGTATATATATTTGGCAGGGATGAGATTTCGGCGTTTTTGAACACAAGTATTTTGCTAGAGAAAATGATATTTCATTTAATCGGATCATTTCTGCGATTTAACAGAACATGTTTTCTAAGAATATACTGGTGTGAAAAAAAACGAAAATCTCATCGCTGATATTTATTTTTATTTATTTATTTATTTATTTATTTGCAGAACATTTAGAGAAAAATTGATCGGCGAGATTTTGGCGATCAGTGGCACCCGGATACAAGTAAAGTACTAAAAAGATATTTGAAATTTGCCTCCTCCGCCCCTTAGGGTACAAAAATATTTGTTCATTAAGGGTACGAAAATGTCATCACTTATGTGATCACGTAAGTGTCATTGATTGCTACAGAAATAAACTGATGTTCTTTGATTGAACTGTTGCAAGGTTGATGAATGCACCATTTCTCAGTCCTACTCAGGGTGTGGATGGATTAGTCCAAGAGCTGTTAAACATTTTAGGGGAGGTATTTGAGGCACCTTGAAAATTTGTGAAACATTTTTTTTCTAATGCCTGAATACAAAATCGAATGTCTGGCTGAAGGATCGTGGCCCAAAACCTGTGCCAGACAAAAAAGGGCACTTGACACGTGTCTGGCACAGTTTTTGTGCCGACTAAAGTGTCTGTCATTTTCAAAATATTTTTTTCTAAGTATAGATATTATTCTGTTTCAATCTCAGCGTGCCTCAAATACCTTTTTTAGGTAGTGTCAAAAAATGGCACTTGACACGTGTCTGGCACAGGTTTTGCGCCACGATCCTTCAGCCAGACATTCGATTTTGTATTCAGGCATTACAAAAGAAGTGTTGCACAAATTTTCAGGGTGCCTCAAATACCTACTCAAAAATGTTCAACGGCTCTCCTACTAGATGTGAGTTCGATCCTCACGGGGATGTTGATCGAGTTTTTTCTTGCCAGGAAATATAGGTGAAAACTGGGAAACTCAATTAGTAGCCAGTGGCCGGTAGACTCAGTTTCATTAGTGGCCACTATAATGTTTCAAACTTTCTTGACTATAAACTATAATCGTTGTATATATACATATTTTTCTATAAATTAGAGTTTTATACTAACCAACTATTCATGATAAGAATAGGAAAGCAGTCGAAACTCAAGAAAATTACTTTAAAACCACAAAATCTGTTATCATATTCATTTTTTAGGATATATTTTTGGATTATTTGTATATGTTCATAAACACAATTATAATTAAATTACTGTTACATTCTTTATATAAAAAATAACTAAATCAAAATTCCAACAGCTAGGTGCATACAATAAAAAAAAAAAACAATCAAATAAAACACAATAAAATGTTATTTCGATTTTATTTAATAAGTAAATATGTTATTAATACAGTAGAACCTCTTTTACCCGAAACTCTTTTAACCAAAACTCTCGATTAACCGAAATCCATTTTTAAAGCTTCTTTTTTTTTTCTATCATATTCCTTGTGTGCAAAATCCATATTGAAAGCTTTTTTTTTTTAACTACCATATTCCTTGCGTGCAAGCGCGGTCCTTTCCGAACCACGAGTACATATAAATATTTTCGATCCTCTTTCTTAGAGTTCCTTTGAATTTAACTTGATCTCCCGTAAGCTGCGGAGTGGAACGAAGAAAACGAACAAATTAGCTATTCTGAAGCTTTTGAAGCTTTAAAAAATTCCGAGATAGAGCTTCAAAGCAAAGGCAATCGAAATTGCGATAAACAAAACATTTTTTCAAACCCTTGTGATTATGTAAAAGGTACTTAATTTCAAAATTAAAATTCAGGTAATTTATTCTTCTTTCTATTTCGCTATTGATTTATTTTTATTAAGCACTTGTTTCCATAATACGAAATATTGCATATATTACTCCTTAATCTAAAAATTGGAGCATTCTCAATTATCCGAAAATTTCGGTTTTCCGAAAGAGGGTCGGTCCCAATTACTTCGGATAATCGAGGTTCTACTGTATTAACATACTACACACATGACATACAGTTGAAATTTAAGCTGGTGAATGTATTTCATATTATTAAACAGCATCTCTTGAAGAAAAATAATGCAACTGATCTAACATATTGAAGATATTGCAATGTCCTTAACCCTTTCGGGTCCGATTTTTTTTTTCAATTTTGAGAACAAAATCACTTTTATTTTAATAATGTTAATCTTAGCTATCCAAATACATTGACTGAAGTTTAAAGATTATCTCATTGTCTGAATTCTAACGAATGTACTTATTTTGTGTACTATTCGATTCATATTTATAATGATAATAGGTTAAGGAAGAGTTTTTGGATACGTTTGGAAAATATCATATTACAATAATTCTAATGTTTTTGTGTTCGTTCAGAAAAGTAAACTATATTTTAAATTTAAAGAGTGAAATATATGTATAAAATTAAAGGAATCGCCAACGGTGCAAAAAGAATTAAGAAAACTTTTATTTTTATTACTAAATGTCCAAACATAAATGAAATCATAATAAGAAAGGCATAGCCATATACTATAATTACTATATGTAGATAGTAGCAAAAGTAATTGTTAAGACAAAATAATACTCGATGAAAAGACGTACTATTAATAGTACACCAGACCCGAAAGGGTTAAAATCCACTTGCATTTGCATCTGGTGAAAAAAAGGGAATAAATTATTTGAAATGCATATGGAATCAAAGCTGATGAATATATTTTGCAGAATAAAACTGTATTTATTGAAAAAATAATCCAACTGAAGAGTGAGCACATGGCGAAAAACCGAAATATTGAAAATACAGCTAAATTGTTGAAATCTGCTTGCATCCGGTAGGAAAAAGAATTAACCAGTTTGCTAATTAGATGTAATCAAAGTAGAGATGCATATTTCCATAAAAAAAAGTTGCATTTCAGTTCTCTATCGATAGGATTTTTTATCGCCACTTGGCGAGGGGCGACTATAGTGGTGATCGATGGCCGATTTTTTAATCGCCACTTTTACAACTTTAATCGCCACGTGGCGAGTAGCGACCGCCAATTTTCACCAATACAAGGAAGCTGGATTTAAAATTGTATATCCAATTTATTTTTTTAAACAATCTGATAAAAAAATTAATTAATTAAAATTAATTTAGATATTTATAAATACGTCCTAAAATTATTAAAATCTCGTGTTGTCATTAGAAACGCACCTATGTACATAACTTTTATAATTCTTTCATATACCAAAAAGTGAGTGAAAAATTGATCACAAAATTCCATCTTTCGATACATGAATTAACTAACAAGGAGAGGGCCAACCTTGTTAATAACAGATTTTGATTATTTTAATATATGTTATAGGGTAGAGACCCCTTAGTGTCAGGCTCAATGGATTTTATCCAACGCTCCTTAGAATCTTGAGAAACCTGGGGGTCTAATAATAGTACACAACTTAAATACTTACTTTGCAAACGCAGTGATAGGTTGGTCGTAGATCAGTTGGTATGGCGTTTGCCGGCTGATCCGCCGGCTCCGGTTCGATACCTGAACACGCTGCATTTGTTTTTCTCATTTTTTGTTTTATAAATATACTTGTAATTATAATTAATAATCTCATTGTCAATTAAAATTTATAATATTGTATATCAATTATAAATTTAACCTATTTAATTTTTTACTTTTAACTAAATAGTTGTATAAAACATAATAAAACTGTTAATTTTTTAAAAATCACTTTTAAAATGGATTTCATATATTCTTTATCGATGCAATGATATTGAGCAATTGTGCCAATTCGTGATTTTAAAGAAACATCATTTACGCATTGCTTTAACAAAGGAAGTCAATGCGATAATACTATTATTCTGTTTTTAAAGTAACAAGCATAATTATATTAAAAATTAACATCAGAATTAAATTACAATCGATTTTTTGCATATTAACGATTTTTAAATTTGTAATATGTATGCTTGCGCTTTCAATTATTTTACTTTCACCTTTATCTTCTTTCTGCTTTTATTTGATTATTCTTTTATTTTATCATAACTAGATGGCACCACAGCAGATTTTTTCACGATTTTGGAATTTTTATCATTCAATAATAGATCCAATTTCTTTTTAAAATGTAGCGCGTTCGGGCACCGAACCCGGGCCCCGCAAATCAGCAAGCGAACGCCGTACTAACTGAGCTAGGACCAACCTATGATTGCGGTTGCAATGTAAGTATTTAAGTTGTGTACTATTATTAGACCCCCGGTTTCTCAAGAACTAAGGAGCGTTGGATAAAATCCGTTGAACCTGACACTAAGGGGTCTCTACCCTACAACATATATTAAAATAATCAAAATCTGTGAGCAACAAGGTTGGCCCTCTCCTTGTAAGTTAAATTTAAAACAATGTGATTGAGTTATGAGGTATCATCATATATATTAAAACGCAAAGGTAAAAATTTAATTAGATCGAAATCTATACATTTGCACATGCGTCAACTTTTTTTCGAACCTCTATAATTTAGAGGAAAGGGGAGCGAGTTCCTGCCGGCGGCGCAGCGATCTAAGTCAGCAGTTTAAAGCTCTGAATTTTTGTAGAGGACGCAGGTTCGATTCCAACGCTCGGCAAAATGATTTCTGTAATATTTTTGGCGATAATTGTTTCAGTACGGGCATATTTTATCAGGAGCAGAAGTTATATGATTTTTATTTTATTATTATTATTATTTGAATGTTTTATAATTAAATAAAATTTAACACGCAACAATATTAAAAAAATAAGTATTTTATATTAAAAATATTTTGCATGTAATTATCAATTAAATAAATTGAGTAATGTACAATTTTTGTTATATTTTCTGACCATTATCAAGTACATATATATGTGTGTGTGTGTCAGAAAGAAAAGTTTAACAATCTTTTCCGTAAAACATAAAAAAAAAAAAATAAAACGGAAAGAAATAAAAATATTCATATGTGATGTATAAAGGAAATTACCTTGATATCCGTGGTTTAGCATTTAAAAAATGCATAAATGTAAAATAAAATTTAAGCAATAAAAAAGTATGTATGATAAATCGTTAGCTGCATCAAGTTTCAAATTTCGGATTTTAGAGAATATAAAAATAAAATTCAAGGCAGATTTACTGGTCGTGTAGTTAAAATAAATATTGTTATTAAAAAATGACCGTAGTAAGTCAAAAAAAAGTGCTGTACCCACTATTGTTTGATAATTTTCTGATAAAAAGCAAGCATAATTGGTTGTAAATTATATTCTTAAAATTATTTCACTTGATTGAATAGGTTAAACTGACAGCACCATAAAGAAAGTCTTAAAGAAATAGGATTCACTTATGCAATATAGAAATTTGTCTCAAATTCAATAATTAATTAAAAAAACTAATTAAAAATTCAAGAATTTTTCTAATGAAACATTCAAGTTACTTACCGTCAAATTTTGACGCGTACTATCTAGTAAGTTAAAATTAAACAACAACAACAAAGCTCGAGCTTATAAAAGTTCTTTCGTTGCCAAAAGAATGTTTATCCTAAGTAATATGTCGTCCTTTACATGTAAAACTACCACCAGTAAATAGAATTATTGCGATATTTTAAGAATTTTCAGTTGCAATTTCCTGATAATTCTGTCTTTTTCTTCCATTGTGATTATCAGCACGTGCAAAAAAAGTACGTACAAATTTGTACTTTCTGAAATTTCACACTCTTCTCTAAAACAATTTTAATCTTAACTCAACTTCAGAGTAAATTAAAGTGTCTCAGTACTTTAGTAAAGAATCCTACAAAACATTTTAGATGATTAGATTCAGTATATATACTTTTTTTCTTTTTTCAAAAGAGATCCATTGCGAATTTTCCGGATAATTCTAATTTTCTCTTTTGCTTTTATCAGCATGTGAATAAAATTGTATTTTACGAAATGTCAAGCAGTTCTGGAAATTAATTTTAATTTTAATTCCAGTTTCAGTGTGAATTAAATTTAAATCCTCAAATCTCTTTTTAAAAGTCGAAATTGTATAAAACATTTTAGATGATTAAATTTAGGATATACGCCTTTTTTTTTAAACGGGTCCATTGCAAATCACGCGAATATGTTTGTATTAATACATGATTCTTTAAACATTAAGGCTGTTTTCAAATCAAAAAGAGCAAATTTATGACATAAGTTTTGATTTATTTTTGTTCGGAAATGCATGAAACTAGCAGGTGTTGTTGTTCAGAGACTATGTAATCGAACTGTGTTTTCTGTTTATTTGCAAACTCAATAGATCTTTCAGAAAATAGTGTCAAAGTGGGCGCTTTGAACCGAATTTCCGCGCGGAAGGAGAATAACCACTCAAGAAAGGGTGAAAAACGTCTTTGTCAGATGATAAAAACCATTTACAACTCAATAGGTAATTTATTTATCAAAAAATAGAAAACATTGTTTGATTCCAAATCGCTTCCATAGTCAGGCCTTCCAATTTTATATCTTTCCGTTAAAAAATGAATTTGTAAATGTGTCGTTTTACGCTTGTTGAGCAGAGCAGTTGAGAACAGCCTTAAGATGCTTTGAATAAATGGAAATAAGTCCACATTTTAAGAATTTTTCTTTACGATTTCCTGATACTTCTTATTTTGTCTTTTTCTTCCGTTGTGCTTATCAGCAGTGCAAAAATGTACACTGAAAAAATAAAAAAAAGGATGATTTTACGATATAATACGGTGCCAGTTTATAACCGTGAAATTAGCAATAATAAACCGTAAAACACATAAAAATTAAATTTAAAAAATCAAAAAACCCGGCTTCGTAAAAAGCGAACTAATTAATTATTACTCATCAATGTGAAACTATTTTTATATTACTTACCTATTTTTTTTAATTTACTTGTATTGATGACTTTTAAGTTATGTTTAATTGTTAGTTCCTATCTATAAACACTGTTTTGATGAGGCCTATAGATGTCTATGAAGGTTACAGTTGCAGTAAGGCCCCTATCTACACATCTCCAATATTTAAATGGAGCTTCTGACTGTAAAATAGTCAATGAAACATTTTCTTCATTTTGAAAGACCTATCCAATGATATGCTACTCAATAGGGTGCGTAAATTTTTTTTCGTCTGTACCACCATTTTGCATTTTACGGCCACCATTTTGAATTTATAAAAACAAAACACCTAGCCTATAATCATCGGACGGTTAATAGGAATCGATAGAGACCTCATTCATTAAAATCTATCCAGCCGTTGGGATGTTTCGATGGTATAAAGAAGTCCACTTACCCAGATAGGCGTGGAACACATAACCCTTCTTGGCAGTCGGGTAAAAAGCAAATAACATGCCCTTTAAGCGGTAATAGGTTTTAATTCATTTATAAGACAATTTGTTACTGCTTATTTTATGGTTATAAACTGGCACCGTATTACACCGTAAAATCAGCATTTTGTTTTTAGATTGTATGTACAAAATTGTGTTTTATGAAATTTCATATTATTCACTAAAGCAACGTTAGTAATATTTCATCCTTTACATATAAAACTACCATCAGTGAATAGAGCTATCGCAATATTTCAATAACTTTTCGTTACAATTTCTTGAAAAATCTAATTTTGTCTTTTTCTTCAGTTGCGCTTATCAGCATGTACAAAAAAGTAGGTACAAAATTGTATTTTCTGAAATTTCTCACTATTCTCTTGAACAATTTTAATCATTACTAGCGAACTTCAACATAAAATAAAGCCTCAGTTCTTTTCTAAAGATACAGATCTCATAACACATATTAAATGATTAAATTCAGTTTATTATGCTTTTTTTTTTTTTTTTTTTTTTTTTTTTTTTTTTTTTTTTAAGAGGCCCATTGCAAATTTTCCGAATAATTCTAATTTTCTCTTTTATGCTTATCAGCCTGTGAATAAAATTGTATATTACAAATGTCACACTATTCTGCAAAATAATTTCAACTTCAGTTTAAGTGTAAATTAAATTTGGATCCTCAATTCTCTTTTTAAAAATCCAAATCCTATAAAACATTTTAGATGATTAAATTTAGAACATACTCTCTTTTTTTTTTTTTTTTTTTTTTTTTTTTTTAAAGGACCATTGGAAATAACGCGAATATGTTTGTATTAAATAATATATTATTCTTTAAACATTAAGATGCTATGAATAAATAAAAATAATATATCATTCTTTAAACGTTAAAATGCTATGAATAAATAGGAATAATTCCATATTTTAAGAATTTTTGTTAGAATTGTTTGATAATTCTAATTATGTTTTATTCTTCCTTTGTGCTTATCAGCATGTACAAAAATGTAAACTGAAAAAAATGTTGATTTTACGGTTTAATACTGGCAGCTGGGGTGCCAATTTATAACCTAAAATTAACAATTACCCCAGTGGTAGGGGAGCGAAAAAAGGCCCAATTCGGAAATAATTAGGGGAAAGCAGGGAATTGTTTTAATCCTTTCAGTTTATGTCTAGAATGAATATGCTACGTTTTCCCCCCTCGTACAGGTGAGCGTTAGGAATTATACATTGATTTATAGTAAAAAAAGAGGGTTTTTTTTTTTTTTTTTAATACCATAACACTATCTCGAAACTACTAACTTTTTCAAAAACATTGTCAATACAAATGTTGTAGAGCTTAACATTCTGAATAAAATGAGTACCTACACTTAATACTTTTGTTGAAATTTAAGGTCACAATTCTACTTTAAAATTTTAGCACCGTGGTCAGAGGGTTGCACTCAGAATTAATTAGGAGAAAACTGGAAATCGTTTTAATCCCTTCAGATTAGGTCTAAAATGAATATTCTATGTTTTCTCCTTCGTACTAAGTGCGCGATAGGAAATATGTACACATTTACATTCGAAAAACACGTTCTTCTTTAATATTTTTAACAATATCTGAAATTGCGACCTTAATTTTGAACAAAAATATTAATGTGAGTATTCATTTTATTCAAAATTTTAAGCTCCACAACATCTGTATTGGCAATTTCTTGATATATTTAGCTGTTTTGAGATATTGTTAAGATAATCTGGTCTCTCCTATCTTGAAGTTCTTGATTAGTGATTAAGGCAAAATTTTGAAATGGAATTGCGACCTTAATGTTGAACAAAAATATTAATGTGGGTACTCATTTTATTCAGAATTTTATGCTCTACAATATTTCTACTGACAATGTATTTGACAGACTTAGTTGTTTTGAGATATTCTTAGGTAACTTGGTCTCTCCGGACTTCAAGCTCTTGATTAGCGATTAAGACAAAATTTTGAAATTAGAATTGCTTCCTTAATTTTGAACGAAAATACTAATGTGAGTGCTCATTTTATTCAGAATTTTAAGCTCTACAACATTTGCATTGACAATGTTTTTGATAGAATTAACTATTTTGAGATATTGTTAAAAATATTAAGGAAAAACATGTTTTTCGAATGTAAATAAATACATATTTCCTAACGCTCACTTGGTACGAGGGGAAAACATAGAATATTCATTTTAGACCTAATCTGAAAGGATTAAAACGATTTCCAGTTTTCCCCTAATTAATTCCGAGTTCAACCCTCTGACCACGGTGCTAAAATTTTAAAGTAGAATTGTGACCTTAATATTCAACAAAAGTATTAAGTGTAGGTACTCACTTTATTCAGAATTTTAAGCTCTACAACATTTGTACTGACAATGTTTTTAAAAAAGTTAGTGGTTTCGAGATTGTGTTATGGTATTTAAAAAAACGTGTTTTTTGACTATAAATCAATGTGTAATTCCTAACGCTCACCTAGTACGAGGAGGAAAACGTAGCATATTCATTCTAGACCTAAACTGAAGGGGTTAAAACTATTTCCAGCTTTCCCCTAATTATTTCCGAATTCAACTCCCTAACCACTGGGCTAAATAATAAAACGTAAAAAAAAGCAAGTAATATGCCGTTAAGCAGTAATAAGTTTTAATTCATGTATAAGACGGTATACTGGGGTTTATTTTACGGTTATTAACTGGTACCGTATTACTCAGTAAAATCAGCATTTTTAGGTGCGTTCGTAATTAAATAAATACGTAGCACCTATAGTCGTCGCTCAGTCTGTCTGTCTGTCTGTCCGTCCGTATATAACAGAGCAAAAACTACCCAACCTTATGGCCTGGAATTTTAAATATATAATTGTTGTAAAATTTTGTCGAGCCATTTCAAATTTTATGAAAATAGGATGTATAGTTTAATTACAGGGACAGTCAAATTTTTCAGTTACACTACGGCCAATGGGAAAAAATGATTTCAAGTGCATTTTAATGATGTCACAGCCCTTCAAACAGAATGAAAATGGAATGCACTTATTGAAGTGAACTAAAATATACATCCAGCACAATATGCGGTGCAAAAAATATTTATAAAACTAGCTATAGTACGAACGCACCTCATTTGCCACGTTTGACGTGCAATTTCCAACTTGTTTTTAGAATGTATGTACAAAATTGTATTTTATGCAATTTCACACTATTCTCTAAAACAATTTTAGTAATATTTTATCCATTACAGATAAAATTCACATCAGTGAATAAAAGTATTCACTTAGAGGTATTTTAAGGATTTTTTGTTACAATTTTCTGAAAATTCTAATTTTGTTTTTTTCCTTCAGTTGTGCTTATCAGCATGTGGAAAAAGTACGTACAAAATTGAATTTTTTGAAATTTCCCACTATCCTCTTAATCAATTTTAATCTTCACTAGCCAACTTCAGCATAAATTAAAGCCTCAGACTTTTTCTAACAATTCCCATAAACATATTAAAGGATTAAACTCAGTATATAATCCCATTTTTTTTTATAAGAGGCCCATTGCAAATTTTCTGAATAATTCTAATTTTTTCTTTTATGCGTATCAGCCTGTGAATAAAATTGTATTTTACGAAATGCCACACTGTTCTGCAAAATAATTTTTTATTTTAACTCCAGTTTTAGTGTAAATTAGATTTCAATCCTCTATTCTCTTTTTGAAAATCCGAATTCTGTAAAATATTTTAGATGATTAAATTTAGAATATTCTCCCTTTTTTAAAACAGGTCAATTGCAAATTACGTGAATACGTTTGTACTAAACAATACATTAGTCTTTAAACATAAAGATACTATGAACAAATAGAAATAATTCCATATTTTAAGAATTTCCTGTTACATTTTCTACGAATTCGAATCTTTTCTTTTTATTCTGTAGTGCTTATCAGCCTGTAAATAAAATTGCATTTTCCGAAATGTCGCGTTGTTCTTCCAAGCAATTTTAATCTTAACTGCAACTGTAGCGTAAATACAACCCTGGATTGACTTTAGATATCCAAATACTACTTCGAAACATTTTAGATGATTAAATTCGGAATTTACCTTCTTTCTTTTTTCTTATAAACAAGGCCTTTACAAATTAGGAATCTGTTAAAGCACTTGATAGTAAATGTTCTAAAAATCTTTATCTCGAATTTTCTAAATGCTTCGCAGGAAATAAAGCAATCTCGTGAAAAAACTGGAGTCAGAAATTTAAGAAGATAAATTTAATCTAAGCGTTTCCAATTTAAATACTTCATCTGAGAGCGATATTTATCTTATACAAATGTATTTCCTAAAGATCTGCAGAAATAAAGTTTATCCAATTTCTCAAGTTTAGCAAATGTTTTGCTATTTATTCAAACGAAGTATTATTGTGACAGATCCTTGAACATTGACGTATTTATTAAGCGCAGTGTGATGTCTTTTTGCAGACGATATTTTCTCTATCGATTTTAAAAAAACAGAGGTGAATGATATAAATTTATATATTTTTAGCATTTAATTTACTTTTAAATTAAAACTATAATCTGGTCAAAGATATTTGAAATAGAGAAAAAAAAATGTTTTTCATGTTTGCTGCATTGAAGTGCGAAGATAAATTGAGTTTGAAATAACCTTTTTAGATTTTTTTAAATTGAGCTTTTGGATATTTTGATTCATTATTATCCTTATTTTTAACACTTTCTAACACAATAAAAGAGCTGGACATTTACACCATGAAAAGTTCAATAAACGTGAAAATAAAAATCACAAAGTTACTGAATGGTGTATATAAAATAAATTTAAAATTAAACAAACATTAAAATAATATTGATTTCGATTTTATTTTAATGTTTGTTTAGTTTTTAATTTATTTTATATACACCATTCAGTAATTTTGTGATTTTTTTTTTCACGTTAATATTGAACTTTCTAACATAGTTGAAAAGTGTTTTTGAATTCGGTTTGTCTGTCCGTCCGTCTGTCTGTTTGTCCACGCTCTAACTCGCTAAATATATTCGGATTTTCATGCAATTGATAAATGTTAATGATATTTACCATGGCATGTGTTAAATCTATTGTCCATGTTTATTTATTTGTTATTATCCTCTCATCTTTATTCTCGTGATACCTTTTATATATGATGTAACGTGAATCAGAAATTGTATTGTTTATTGTTGTTTGAATATTTTTATGGAAGAAGGTAAAAAGCTCTACCGGTAAATAAATTATTTTTGTTTTGAGAAGTTAATTGACTTCTTTATGTACATTTTAAGTTCATAAATACATAATTGGCGTCCGCATTATATTCTGAAAGCTGGGTTGTTAAAATAACATCCTTTTTGAACGCTTTAATTAACATTGTGACGTTGGCGCGACAGGACATTTTACAATATTTATTTGAAGCAAAATGTTTCAAGCCGTTAAAAATTTTAAAAAGGTCGACTTAAAGTTCGTGGTAGAAGAGCTTGGGGAAACAATCCCGCAAGATTATACGATTGGGACACTAAAGGAAATTATTTTGAATAGTAATGAATATAAACAGGATCCCGCTTTTGTACAAGAAATTTTATCCAATGCTGTTGCTGAGAGAAAGGAAAAAGAAAACGAGGCTAAGAAGTTAGAAAAGGAGAAGTCGGATCAAGAATTAAAAAAGCTAGAATTAAAGGAGAAGTCGGATCAAGAATTAAAAAAGCTACAATTAAAGGAGAAGTCGGATCAAGAATTAAAAAAGCTAGAATTAAAGGAGAAGTCTGAACAAGAGTTAAAAAAGCTAGAATTAAAGGAAAAGTTAGATCAAGAAGTAGAGTTAAAAAGGTTGGAATTAAATCATCAATTAGAATTAGCAAAGATTCAGTCACAGGGACAAATGCAATGTGAGTACATTTCAAATGATTACGAAACTAATAATTCTAAAAAGAAATTTACGTTGCCCAAGTTGGAATTTCGCCAATTTGATGGTGATTTAAAGGAATGGTTGCCATTTTGGAACCAGTTTGAACAGATTCACAATGATCAAGATATTGCGCCAGAAAATAAATTCCAGTATTTGATCCAAGCAACTATCACTGGATCTAGAGCGCGAGAAGTTGTTGATAGTTTTCCGCCAACTGGCGCTAACTATGCCAAAGCTATAGAGAGTCTTAAGGCTCGTTTCGGTAGGGAAGATCTTTTGGTTGAAGTGTATGTGCGAGAATTATTAAAATTAATTATATCTGTGCAATCAAAAGGAAAATTTTCTATTACATCATTGTATGATAAACTTGAGTTGTATTTACGAGCTCTTGAGACGTTAGGTGTCACAACGGATAAATGTGCTTCAATATTATATCCAATGGTAGAATCTTGTTTTACTGCTGAATTTTTGAAAGCGTGGAATCGAACACATACGAATTCGGTTAGTTCTGATGCAAAAGAGCGCCTAGATAATTTAATGGCGTTTCTCAAATCTGAAGTTGAAGGAGATGAAAGAATTAATTTGGCAGTGACAGGTTTTGGTTTAGCGAGAAAAGATGACGCGATCTTTAGAAAAAACAAAAGTCACAACGATGGTACTAAATATTTACCAACTGCTGCTACTTTATTAACAACTTCTTCAAGACCAGATTTAAGGAAAAATTGCGTTTTTTGCAAAGGAAGACATCTGAGTTCAGAATGCTTTTCGGCACGGAAGATGAGTTTTAATGAAAAGCAGAATATATTGAAGGACAAAAGATGTTGTTTTTTATGTTTGGCAACAGGTCACACAACGAAGCAATGTAGAGCTATCTTGAAGTGTTTCTTTTGTGATAAAAGACATGCGTCTGTGATGTGTCAAACGCTCGATAAGAATAAGCTGAATGAAAAGAAAGAGGAAGACACAGAAAAGTCACCTGGAAAAGAAGTAAATATGGCCAATTTCAATAGAAATCCTAAAGTGTACCTTCAGACGATAAAGGCAAAAATATTTTCCGAAAACAAAAAGAAAGATGTTAGACTAATTTTGGACTCAGGTTCTCAGAGATCGTATATTTTAAAACATTTAGCCGAAGAAATGAAGTATTTACCTCTTCGAGAAGAAAAAGTTTCTCATTCCCTTTTTGGCGGAGTCATAACAAAGGATTATAATCATCATTACTACAAGGTAAGATTAAGCGATTTGAAAGAAAATTTTAAATGTAATTTTGAGGTTTTGGATCAAAACATTATATGTGAAAATGTTATGCCAGTAGGAAAAGTATCCTGGTTTAAAGAATTATCGGAAAAAGGCATCACTTTGACGGATGTTGATGAAACTCCAGAATCTATTCAAATATTGATTGGAGCTGATGTAATGGGAAAATTACTGACAGGTCGTAGAGAAATACTCTCGTCGGGATTAGTAGCACTGGAAACATTTTTAGGTTGGACCTTAATGGGAAAAGTGCCTCAAGATAATGCGTGTAAAGAAAATTTAGCTTTGTCAGTTACGTCTATGTTTGTAAAGGAAGCAGAGATTGCTGATTTATGGAAATTGGATTTGCTTGGAATAAATGATCCGATTGAAAAACAATCTAAAGGAGATTGATCGTCAGGTTAAAGAGCATTTTTTACAGACAGTAAAAATGAATGAAGATAATCGTTATGAAGTTTCTTTGCCATGGTCAGAAGATACACCACCTTTACCTGATAATTTGAGTTTAGCCAAGAAAAGATTGAGTAACGTTAAAAACAAGTTGCTTTCCGATAACATTTATCAAAGGTATGAAAAAGTACTTTTAGGGTGGCTTGATGATCAAATTATAGAGGAAATTCCACAGGCTGAAATGAACCTTTATGGAAATTATTTACCTCATCGACCAGTAATAAAAGAGAGCAGTACAACTCCCATTCGTCCAGTGTTTGACGCATCAGCTAGAATGCAGAACCATCCATCTTTGAATCAATGTTTGCATTGTGGGCCAAACCTTATTGAATTAATTCCTGACATTCTCTTACGATTTAGAAAAAATAAATTTGGTGTTGTAGCTGATATCAAGAAAGCATTTTTACAAATAGCTATTCGTAAAGAAGATCGGGACTATTTGCGTTTCTTGTGGTGGAGTAATCCAGAAGAAAGAAATGTTAGAATGTTTCGACATACTAGAGTGGTGTTTGGAGTCAAAAGCTCTCCTTTTCTTCTCGGTTCCGTCATAGAATATCACATTAAAAACGATGAAGAATACGACCCCAATCTTAAACAGCAATTGCTGAGAAGCTTTTATGTTGACAATGTCGTTGCTAGTGTCCACACACAGGAAGAATTGGAAAGGTTTATAACTGATTCTAAATCTCTTATGGCTAAAGGTGGATTTGAGTTGAGAGGATGGGAACAGACAGAAGAAAGAAACAATATCGAAAATAGCGAAGAAACTGCTGTACTGGGATTACAATGGAACAGACTTCTAGACGTTTTAAAAGTTAACGTAAGCTGGACGAAAGATATAAATATAGAAAAAATAACAAAAAGAATCATGCTATCAGTTGCACATAAAGTTTTTGATCCAATTGGTTTTACTGCTCCAGTTATGATATGTCCCAAGATGATGTTACAGAAAACATGGAAAGAAGGAATCACGTGGGATGAAGAAGTTACTAGTGATATAAAAAATGAATTTATTGAATGGTTTCATGAATTAAATTGTTTACAAGAAATTCAGATTCCTAGATATATTCAGTTCACCCCAGATAATTTAAAAGGTTGTACTCTTCACACATTTTGTGATGCAAGTCAGTATGCGTATGCTGCTGTTATATTTTTGAGGATAGCAACTAAAGATCGTGTAGAGTTATTCCTTCTTGCAGCGAAATCCCGCATAGGTCCTTTAAAATGTGGAACTATACCTAGAATGGAACTTTTAGCTGCTTTGATTGGTGCTAGATTGGCTAAATCAGTAACTGACGCTATGGGCTGGGAAGATATAGAAAGATATTTTTGGAGCGATTCCACAACAGTGCTTGCATCGATATCCAGGAAAGAAAACTGGTCTGTTTTTGTTAGAAACAGAGTTCAAGAAATAAAAAAATTGACTGATCCTGTTTTATGGAAACATATACCTGGTGAAATGAATCCAGCAGATCTGCCATCTAGAGGATGTAAAGCAAGACATCTGGTATCTCTCAAATGGTGGGAGGGTCCATCTTGGCTTAAAGATTCTAAAGAATATTATAAATATATGGATTTCAAGTGCCAAGACATAAACGAAGAAGAAATTGAAAAAGAAAAATTGAAGTCTACAAAATTACTGGTAAATGTTGATGAAAGTCCAGAGAAAAGCTGGTACTACCAGTATTTTTCCAGTTATGAGAAAATCGTACGTCTTGTTGGTTGGATACTTCGTTTCAGATATAATTCTTCTAATCCAAAGGAACAGATCAAAGGAGAATTGATGAATCTTGAATTTAAGAGAGCAGAAACGAAGATAATTTGGATGATACAAAAGGAATGTTTTTCCCATGAAAGTGAGGGGAGATTGAAAACTCTGGAGACGTTTAAGGATGAACAAGACATAATACGTGTAAAGACTAAGATTACGTATAGACAAGACAATATGAATTTCCTCACACCTATGGTTGTTCCTTCAAATCATGAAGTTGTCAAACGATTAATTTTACATTACCACCGCAAAAATTGTCATGCAGGTCCTCAGATTCTTCTGAATTTTCTTAGAGAAAAATACTGGATTTTGAATGGAAGAAGAACTGTGAGCTCTGTTCTATCAAAATGTACCATTTGTAAAAGATTTAATTCGAAGAATTTAGAATCTTCTCCAGTTTCTCTGCCAGAAAATCGAGTGAAAGATGCAGCTGTATTTCAAATTATCGGCATTGATCTGGCTGGCCCTTTGTTTCTTAAAAATAAACAGAAGAGTTGGGTTATCTTATTTACATGTGCCATCTACAGAGCTGTGCATTTGGAGCTTGTGACTTCAGCTTCTACAGAGTCATTTTTAATGGCTTTGCGAAGATTTGTATCTCGTAGAGGAAGATGTTCTGTTATATATTGCGACAACGGTTCCAATTTTGTTGGTGCATCCAATTTCTTAAAAAGATTGAACTGGAATCGCATACGGAAGTATGGAGCAATAAATTCTTTCAAATAGAAATTCAACCCTCCGACTGCTGCTTGGTGGGGCGGATGGTGGGAGAGGCTCATCAGATTGATGAAAGATCTATTAAAAAGAGTCTTAGGAAAAGCCTGTTTGAACTATGAAGAGATGATAACTGTATTAGCTGACTGCGAAAGTATTATAAATTCGCGACCACTAACTTACATGTCTGAGAAAGAGTCCATCAAACCCATATCACCGGACATGTTTCTGAAAGATATTCATGAATGTGGTTTACCAGACCTTGATGCGGTTGAGGAAGGTTCTCTCACTAGAAGACTTAAATATAGGCAAGAACTGCAAAAAGAGCTCAGAAATCGATTTAGATTAGAATATTTGGGTCTCCTTATCCAACGACCAAATGGGAGAAGATTGCAACGTTCAATTGCTGTAGGAGATATAGTCTTGGTGGGAGCAGATAACAAGAAAAGAATCAATTGGCCCTTAGGACGGGTTACAGAGCTCATTCGGGGCAAAGACCGAAAAGTTCGTCTTTTGAAGTTACAGACGTCTCATTCGCAGATGATTCGGCCTATTCAAAGAATTTACCCTCTGGAAGTGTCATCAGTGGATTTTACTGAAAACAATTTTCCTAAACCAACTTTGAAGGAAAATCAGGTTGAGCCTGCAAAAGACGAATCGCAAATTAAAAAGACGAGATCTGGTAGAATGATAAAGGTTCCAGAAAGACTCGATTTATGATGTTTATGTAAATGTTGTATTTATTTAATGTGAAGTTTTGATTATAATATATAATCAAAAGGTGGGAGGATGTTAAATCTATTGTCCATGTTTATTTATTTGTTATTATCCTCTCATCTTTATTCTCGTGATACCTTTTATATATCATGTAACGTGAATCAGAAATTGTATTGTTTATTGTTGTTTGAATATTTTTATGGAAGAAGGTAAAAAGCTTTACCGGTAAATAAATTATTTTTGTTTTGAGAAGTTAATTGACTTCTTTATGTACATTTTAAGTTCATAAATACATAATTGGCGTCCGCATTATATTCTGAAAGCTGGGTTGTTAAAATAACATCCTTTTTGAACGCTTTAATTAACATCATGCTCGGTATTCAATATGAAGTTGTGGCGATAATTAAATGTTGTGATCGTAAAAGGGTTAAGTACACATTGTGAAATTCTTTTAATAAAACTATTGATCGTTCAAGAAATAATAAACTGGAGAATTCTTAATTTACAGGAGACAGTGAGGAGGCAAACTGATGAAACAAACAATATTCTTTATTTTGGACGTTAGTTGAATAGAAGGTTAGGAAATTACTTGCTTCTGGTCACCATTTTAAAATAAAAGAACTAATCTTTTAAGAAGAGAAAAATAGCAGCCAACATAGAATAATTCCATGGGATTCCTTTTAATGAGAGCAGCATCTTTTAGTTAGATTAAACTTTGAGAAAGAACATATCCACATAACTAAAATATCAAACTTATTCGGCCAAAAAAGCGGCATGGCATTCGAACGGCCGGCGGGCCGGCGCTCCGCTAAAACTACGTTAAAAGACTACATCTTTTTTAGACAACATCAAACCAAATTCTGATTTTAAAATTAACGAGTTTTAGTATTTAAATGATGAATACGGGGTTGACAAAGTAATTAAAAGGCAGAATTTAAATTGATTAGTTAAATTAACATTTACGGGAAATTAATGAAAATCGAATTACAAGCTACAGAATTCAAAATGTTTTCACTGATTTGAAAACGAAACCAAAGGATATTCTCCTGTCAGCGTCAAAAGGGGGCGGCGCATCATTTCAATGACGTCATCATAATGCAAGTAGACTCCGACGAAACGAGAGCTCCAAGATGTGCTCCGGAAAAAAAACGGCATGCGCGCATGGGCAAGACTGCCGACTCGTTCCCCAAAGCAGAGATGAAAAACGGCGGCGAAAACCAGACTCGCTTTACGGTGAGAGATAAAAACGTCAACATCGAGGCGCAATGATTGATAGTCCAAGAGCTGTTAAACATTTTAGGGAAGGTATTTGAGGCACCCTGAAAATTTGTGCAACACTTCTTTTGTAATGGCTGAATACAAAATCGAATGTCTGGCTGAAGGATCGTGGTCCAAAAACTGTGCCAGACACGTGTCAAGTGCCATTTTTTGACTACCCCAAAAAAGGGTATTTGAGGCACGCTGAGATTGAGACAGAATAATATTTATACTTAGAAAAAAATATTTTGAAAACGACAGACACTTTAGTCGGCCCAAAAACTGTGCCAGACACGTGTCAAGTGCCATTTTTTGACTACCCGATAAAGGTATTTGAGGCACGCTGAGATTGAGGCAGAATAATATTTATGCTTAGAAAAAAATATTTTGAAAATGACAGACACTTTAGTCGGCACAAAAACTGTGCCAGACACGTGTCAAGTGCCAAATGGCACTTAACACGTGTCTGGCACAGTTTTTGGGTCACGATCCTTCAGCCAGACATTCGATTTTGTATTCAGGCATTACAAAAGAAGTGTTGCAAAAATTTTCAGGGTGCCTCAAATACCTACTCAAAAATGTTCAACAGCTCTCCTACTATGAATTCAAATAGAGATCGATGCAAAAAAATAGCTGAAAGGAAATAAAAATAAACCAAATTTAAATACTGTAAGAAGTATTCTCACAGAAGTGTGTAGCGTTAATAGTTTATTTACAGTAGCACTCAAAAGAATTGCATTAGATTACGGTCGGGAAAAAATCGTTTGCGGTGTATTTTAATAATACTACACTATATTAAACATGCTGAAATTTATATATATCACTGAGGTGTACTACAAAATTATTACTATAGAATAGCATTTATCGTTCATTTACAGGGACACACAAAAGAAATCGGTTACAGTACTGGTCTTTGAGCAATAATTGCTGGAAGTGCGTTTTCAATGTTAGTATGTGCTTTTAAATTTAAATGTTTTTTTGCATGTTACTCGCTGTGTATAAATGCTATACATCGTATACAAGGCTGCACAAAAGAATTCACGTACCATTCTTCTTATTAGCGAAAATTGCTGAAGGGGAATTTTCAACTGAGGTATATATATTTCTTAACTGAATTAAATTTTGGCATGCATGTAGTTAATAGATACAAATCTATGTATCATATTCAGGGCTTCTCAAACAATTCGGATAATTTTCTGATTGTACGGGGTGTCCCAAAAAGGACTGACTGATTTTAAAATTCAATAACTTCCAAACGGTGACAGATATTAAAAAAATTCTTGCAGAAGGGTTATGCATAAAGTCAAAAAATTTTTTACAGTGATTTTCGATTTTAGTTCGAATTACAAACAATAGATGGCGCTGTAAGCAATAGTCGCTAAATTATGGCTCGATTTTTGGTACTTCGTGGCCCGGATAATACATTTCCATCTCCTTTTTCTGCATGGAACATCAGAAAGGACCAAAAATCGATCCTGTATTTAGCGACTATTGCTTACAGCGCCATCTATTGTTTGTAATTCGAACTAAAATCGAAAATCACTGTAATAAAACTTTTGACTTTATGCATAACCCTCCTGCAAGAATTTTTTTAATATCTGTCACCGTTTGGAAGTTATTGAATTTTAAAATCAGTCAGTCCTTTTTGGGACACCCGGTAGATGTCAGCAGCTGAAATTGGGCTTTCAAATGTGTTATGCGTTTCCATAGGGTTGAATTAGACATGACATTTTAACTTATTAAAAAGTGCAGTTTTGTTACATTATTTTGAGCGTGTTGGAAAGTGTTTCATAATCTGTCCTCAACCAGTGATTTTTTTCTTTCTTGTTTACAATTGGGACCGGCTTTTGCCCTTTACGCGTTTCCAGATATTCTGGACATTGGCTATGGTTTTAAATGTTTCTACCCGTTGGTTAACACCGGAGGCACGGAGTATCTGATTCCTAGTACTCCTCCTTCGGATCTCATCCAAGTCCAACCAACTTATAAATCAGAAATAACTATTAAAACTTTCTGGTGGGAATTTGGATCAAACAACCATTTTTCGGCCCAGAATTTTTTTTTTTTTTTTTTTTTTTTTTTTAAATGTAACTTACTAGATCGCGGTAAATATTTCAATTAATTAATAAATAAATTAATAAATAATTAATAAATAATTAATTAATAAATTAATTAATACTTTAATTAATAAATAAAATTTTTGAGTCCAAACAGAATGTTTGATCCGCGGATTATATGCCGGAAATTACGGTAATACTTGCACTTGACCGATTATTAGGTAGATTTCGTATGAAATACTATCTATTGCGATCGCTCCTATGTTGGAATTTCTGAAAAATTTTTGCAGATCTGCACCGACCATGACCCCTGGAAATCAAAACCACCCTCAGTAAAAAACTTTATATATACAGTAGAACTCCAGTTATACGTTACCTGAGTTGTACGTTTCTCTCAGTTATACGTTTAAAATCGCTGGTCCCGGTCATTTGCCATTAAAATTTAACTGAGTTGTACGTTTTTGAAATATACGTTTCCCTTAGTTGTGCGTTTTGTTTTTGCGTCCCTGGATGAAATTTTATCTTATTTATACGTTTTGCGGAAAATATTTTTTTTTATGGCCTTTTCTACCCCTTGCCGATTTTTTACTCTATGGTTTCTGGGATTTTAACTAGCCATGTGCAATAATGGAGCATATGAGAAGTAAGAGGGGAGGATAGAGGTGTTGGCTGTAGCAGCAGGGACCAGGCTTTCCACCCCCCTCTCATGTTTCTCTTTGCCAGCACAGCCAGGTGATCGCCTGCCTTCGTCAAGAAATCCCATAATACAGGCTGACGTCATCCCCGCCATTGTGGTCCAGAACCAAGAAACCAAGCTAAAACCAGTTATCGTTAGCAAATGGGGAGCAACGACAGGTCCTTTTAAATATGCAATCCCAGCTCTGGCGGTAGACTAATGCTGAGGTCACAATATGGCGGGTATTTTGGGCAACAACATGGATATGCGTCCGACATTGTGCTGTGTAGTAGATAACTTGACATTTCATCGTGCGGTTTAAAAATGAGTTGAAAATAGGCAGCTCTCTTGGTAAAGGAAAAGCTCAAAATTATTTGGAAGGCGGCAGGCCAATTCTGGTGAGAGACTTTGTCTCAACGTATTGGAATACCACATTCTATCCTCAACACAATTTTAAGCAAGAAAAAAAAATAAAAGATACTTTAACTGAAGCCGGTCCAAGCTCTTCCAAACGAGCACGCCTGCAAGAAAGACGATTTTCCAAATTAGAAAAACCTCTATAATTGTGGTTTCAGTCTAAGCGTTCGGCTGACATATCAGTAATCTGAAATTTGTTGCAAGAAACGGCCCTCGAGTTAGCAGTATTCAAAGCTTCTCAGGGTTGGCTTGCAGGATTCAATGGCCACCATGGTATTACTGGTCGCCCCATATGCGACGAGTAGAATGCCATGGATGATCGCACAGTTGATCACTTCAAAGTTCAGGAACTTCCAAAATTAATTCAAGGCTGTTAGACGAAAGATGATTACATCACAGACAAGACCGGACTTATGTCAGGACCGGCATGCAAAGTAAACAACGTTTGACCGTACCGATAAGCTACGACATTTAGTTATTGAAAAATACAAAAAGCCCCGTTGTTATACAAATGTAACCACGTTCTTCACGGATTATGAGGCAAATCTATAAGCGTGGATGAAGCGGGCAGCCATGCACAGTTGTCTAAAGAAACTAGACGCGCATATTGGAAGAGAAAAATACAAAGTTACTCTATTTATGAAACATTGTGTTGCTCACTCGCCTCAAGCTAGCGCGAACACATCCGAGTGAAGTTTTCCCCAGCCAACTGCATTAGAAAATTCCAGCTCTTAGTTTTGGGTATAATTGCAAATTGTAAAGTACATTATCGCAAGAGGTTACTTTAGTATAATGTACAGAACAAGAGCATCCCATAATAATTGTTCTTAAGGTAAGAAACAGTTTCCAACGGAAATGTTTTTGATTAATAATTTACATGATTTCATTCATTTCCTTTAAATACTCTGTGTGTAAATAGGATCTTTTATTGTACTTTTTTTTTTCACTCTCTTCCATTTTCACGAATTTATGTTATGGTGCATAATATTTATGAAACTTCGGTTTTTGGTGAAACAAGTAACTGAAACTTGCCAGCGAAACAAAATTTTAACGATATATGTTTAAAAAAGGTCCTGGTAGATCATTAATTGAATTGTACGTTTTATTGAATTATACGTTATATTATCCGGTCCTGAGCAAAACGTATAACTGGAGTTCCACTGTATATCACTTTTTTATGGACACGATAACTTCCGTAATTCTGCACAAAATCTCTTTTAAACTGATACATAAAGTCAAGGGGCATAAAATCTCGGTCAAGTTCGTTAATGGGCAAAATCGGACCAAGGGGATGGAAATAGGGAGGGAAAACCCCATAACTTCTTAATTTTTGTACATATCAATTCAGTTTAAAGGTTTTATTACTTCGAAAAATAGGGCCAAAATTTATGTATCACAAATTTTTGATAAAATTAAAAATGAGCTCAAGGAGCGTAAAAAACAAGGTTTTAGGGAGAAAAAAATTCATAACTTCGTCAATTCTCAAGATATCAAATCCAATTAAATATATTATAAATGTTCTTAATATTATCTGCAGCTTTTATATTGACAAGTTTTTGCTAAGACCAATTCGTACCGAAAAAAATAAAATAAAATAAAAACGAAAACAAAAAAAGAGGGGGGGGGGGGGTGCTTGAAGAAGAAACAAATCCATAACTTCGTCAATTCACAAGATATAAAATCCGCATGAATTTATTATATATCTTCTTAATATTATCTACAACATTTATATTAACAAGTTTTGGATAGAACCAATTCTTACAGCAAAAACAAATTAAAAATACAAAGAGTCGTATTACGGTTGCATTCAAATCCAAACTGCTTATTTTCTGACTAATTTTTAAATTCAGTTTTGCTCTCAAACGCATCCAGTTGGTAGGTTTTCTTATTCAGAAACTATATAATGTATCGTAATAGCCGATTTTTTTGATAGAGGCAGAATATATTTCAAAAAATGATGTCAAAGTTGGCATTTTGAACAGAATTTCCCATTGTGTTGGAAACTAAAAATATGGTCCTACTGAGAAAATAATTGTTTATAAATCAAGTTTTAATTAACTGAACGAAAAATAGAAACACAGGTCGCTTATAAATCTCTTCAAAAATCACCTCAGCAAGTTTCATATTTTTTCTTTTAAAAATGAATCTGAAAATATGCTAGGAAATTTCAAGTTGTTGAGCATGGAAAAGTATTTTTTGGATACCGCCTTAACATGATTCTGATAAAACCAGCTCTTATATAAAAATGAAATTAAAAACTTGTCAAAAGCGGCCAGATAAACTTGTTAAAGTGGGTTTATCTCTAATCATGATTTAGTTTTTGTTGGTGAAATTAGTACTTAAATTCGAAATCTACCTGTGCCTGTAGGCCGAGCCGGAAGGGATTTTTTTTTTTTTTTTTTTTTTTTTTTGTTTTATCTGAAAGTCTTGGAATTATTTAAACATACAAAATATAAGAAAATAGATTCTCTCGTTGCCTTATAACTTATTTTATTATAGAAATTTTCTATCAGTCGCCCAAATAAGCTTTAAAAAAAGCTATGTAATCAAAAGGAACAATATGAAATTCGAAATAAAGAAATTGGATTAAAACTGTCTTACTTTTCGTATCTAGTTTTAGACGGAAACATTCTTTTCAATATTCCTCTCATATTTCCTATAAATTCGGTATGTCAAATTCTGGAACATTTTGTCGTCATTTCTCCCATTTTCTATTTCAATATAACGGCATCTGCGCTTCTTACATAAGTGAATAAAAACTTTCTAGTTCAGGCACTTTTAATATTTTTTACCGTTCAAAAATGTCTTTGAAATGTTACAAAAATGACATGAATTTTCAATATGAGTTTAAATCGCATATGTAAAAGTGTGTTTTTTTTCTATTTTCTTGGCTTGAAATGGTAAAATTAATTCTCTTTTATCAAAACTAGTGGAGCCAACCCGTACTTTCGGAATTACAGGATATAAGAGAAGAACATTTTTTTAAAATATTAATATACTTTTTACATTCTCCTATCTTTACAAGAAACAAGTAATATAATTTTTTTTAAGTCAATTCCTCCTTAGGTCATCAAAGAAAATTTTAATGTATTCCCTTAAGCTAATATTAGTTTTTGTTGCATTAAAATATCTCAATTTATTGATTTTCTAAAAGCAAGTAAACCCAGGTTAAACATTAATCGGTTAAACATTTAAAAATCGATTAAACATTTCAAAATAAGCTAATATAAAATGAATTAAGTAAACAGAGTCTTTGTCTCCCGGTATTTTTTAACGAATCGAAAAGAAAGTTCTTTTAAATGAGACTTTTAAATGTATCGTCTTTAATCTGACGTAATTTTCTCCAAACTTTTCTTTCTCTTTTTAATATTCATGTGAAAATACTTTTGTTACAAATGAAATATTATTTGCGCTGTCCTAATGAAAATAGCTGAAAAGATCATCTCAAAATATCAAATAAATGTCTCGCGCAATTTTTAAATTAAAACTGTTTTGCAATATTATTTTTTGTCCATTTTATGTAATAAGTGTAATGTGACGTAAATGTGACCTAATTTCTCCTATTTAACACTTCAAACGCATGTTAATGAATTTATTATTTTACAATATCCCTTTTCTTTTAAAATTCACGCGTAAATATAGTTTTTATGACGTAATTTTCAATAAGTTCCTGCTTTTAATACGTTATTATTTAATTCTCATTTGAAGGTTTTTTCCTGTTTATAATAGTCACGTGTAAATAAATTTTTAATTTTAAGCAAACATTATTGTTTGAGCTGTTTTTACAGTTGGCAACAGTTTAAATTAATGCCATTTTCTAAAAGTTGTAAAAAATACCTCTTGAAATGCAGAAAATTTGAATTTAAAATATAAATAAAATCTAAAAAAAAATGAGTCAAATTATAAAAAAAAATAAATGCAATCTGCCCACTGGGAACTTCTGCCGTATAAAATGATCTCAAAATGATTAAATTCCCATGCATAGTTTTTGCTCCTATAAAAGTTTTTAATGGAACGATTTTGTCCAAATTTAGCCTGAAATATCTCTTAAAATAATTATTCGATTTGAAAACTGTCTACATCAGCTTGTTTATCAAACATTTCTCTATAATACCACCGTTTTTTATATTTTTGTATGCAATATTTTTCTTAATATTAACGAAGAAAGACCTCCGGTCACAAAAAATTCAAAACTGGCGGCGGCAGCGGCGGTGACAGCGTTAGTTATTTTTTTTTTAGAATAGAGAGAAAATTACTAAATTTTATTTTACAAAGAAAAGTATACTTGATATGTGTTATAGATAAATGTAAAATTTTACAAAAAAAAAAAAAAAGAAAAAGAAAGAAAAAACTGTCTTTAAAAACCGTGTCAAACCGAATCCGATGTGAAAGAGTCAAAATACAACCGGAAATCGATCCAAAACCGAAACATTTAAAGTCAACCCGATTCGACCCCGCCCTGCAACGAAATAAATTCGAAAAAAAAATCATGTAAAATCGCATTACTCGTTCAGATGCAGGAAGCTAATACGGAAAACCCGAGTTGAATCCGCGCTTTTATAATTCGAATACTGATGCGTTTCCACGTTATTGATTCGATTCCAAATAAAAACAAGAGCACGGACACCGTATTAATCCCTTAACCCTTTCAGGTGCAAGTGATTGTGCCTCTGTTGAATTAACAACGTAATTTTTGTAAAATTTTGTTTCAGCAAATTTTCAACATTTTCCCACCAAAGTTATGAAAGTAAAATTCAGTTACAATTTTCTGCAGTAAATCTTGATTAAAATTATGTGGGATAGAATATATCCCATCGCCTCTCAAGGGGTTAAGAGGTTAATATTTTTTGACACAATAAACTAAAAGTAGGGACCATACGAAAGCCATTGGACTTCAGTGTTGCCAGATAGTCAAAAGTCAATTGTCCCAACATTTCTGAAATTTTCCCCAAATCAGTGTTTTTTTGCGGAAAAGTCCCCAACTCAGTCTCTACCCCAAAAAATAAATTTTCAATTTTCAATTTACCACTATAAAATATTTAACTAATTTAAGATCAGAAATGTTTCCCAAATCAAGCCTTTTTTTGAAAAAATTCCCCATTTACTTACATAAACATTTAAATTTAGCAGAAATTTGCATTTATATTCGGTAGCTAAATGAAGAGAATCACAGATATGTTTTACAATGACAAGTTCTTTTGTGTTTGTTTCTAAAATTGTTGCCAATGAATGGCCTCTAAGTACATTAGTTACGTCTACACTTATGTCAATAAGTTTTTCAAATTTTAGACAATTTCTAATCAATTGGGATTTCAGTAAATCCGAGATGGTGTTCACTTCACCTGCTTCTGTCAGGATTCATCTGTAAAATTTTGTTTTCTTTCCTTTTCTGCTCCTTTTTTTTGTGTCATCCCTAATCATATTGAAAAGCATTTTCGTTTATGCTTTCTTTTATAATAGAAAAATAGCTGTATTCCACATCCCTTCTCACGTGTCTTAGATCGAGTCTGCTCATGATGTACTTGTAATATGTGTAAATGATTTAAATGCCCAAGAACAATAACGATTGATATTTCCGATTTCTGCATGTTATTTTCCTTTTCCAAATCAAAATCGAGTTCAAGACACATTAAATATTTCCAGATAACTAAGAGCTTGTTCAGCAACCACGACCAGGTCGATCGGGCGCGAAGGTGACTGGGGCATATGGAGTGAATATATATTGTTGTTGATTTCGCCCATTCTGTTGATCGGGAGAACAGATTTCTACAGCTACCAGTCAGGAACATTGGAGTGTTGTTTACGTTTTCACTCATGACGTATTTGTTGAAACAAACGGTTGCCATATTTCATTTTCAATATAATTCTTTGAAAAGGTTATCAATGCATATAAAGTATTAAAACACTTTTAGCTCTGAGAATAACTATAATATAAAGCTATGAAAAAAAAAAATAGAAAATACAATTTAGCGACCATTTGTTTGGAGTCAGTTTACAAGCAAAACGTCATGACTGACGTCACGACTGGAAGCATTTATTTAAATCATAGAAAATATCACCCGTATTTATAACATTTCTCAGTGAAATATAGTTGTAATAAACAGGCGAAATATAGAAATTGTTATAAAAAATAAAATACTCCTATAGACGGGTTGCACATGACGTCACATGCCTAAAATCGCTTCATATGGCGCCCAAATATAAGGCAAATATGGTGCTCTCCATTTGATTTTTTAGACTTATTTGCACTATAATAATTAAAATAAGGAAGCTCTAAATTAAAGAGAAAGATACCACGTGCTTTTAACGGCAAACGGGGAGTTCTGTGCTCCACGTGTGTGCTCCAGAAGCTATAGTATCAGTCGTTGCTAACAGCAACGCAATAGTCAATGCAAGGGGTCTATTGATTTGAACGGAAATATTCTTCAATATCGAGACATTACTAGTTAAGGTTTAAAGACTCCCATTTCTAATTAAAAATTAAACTTTATTCGATGTCAAAAGTCGCACCTTGCCTTTAATACTTTGGATTTGTTGATAAAACAAAATTAATAATCACACATAAAAAATATTATTTCTTTTTTTTTTTCTAGATCCTGAGAAAACAAAATAATTTCATAAAACACATGCACAACATTTGAACATTAATAGCACGATAGTTTTTCAATGGAATGAAATATAGCCAGGCATCCATCAACAATTTCTAAAGATTTTTCATTATTATAAATTACCAGTTTAATTCAAAATATTAACTATCTAAATTTCAAACTTTTAAAAATTATTTATATCTGTTTCTTCTCTGTTTACATATTGTTAGTTAAAAGATATCACTAAATTTAAGCAATATATTAATAATTTACACTGGTACAGCAAAGAGGGAGGAGGGGGGATTTTAGAGTTAAAACCACTCCCAGAGCATTTAAAAACTAATAAGATATATACAGAACTCCTTCTGTTAAGATAACTATATGATGTGTAAAAAATATTTAATGTATTTTATAATCATTACCTTATATGCAAATATAAAATAAATGAACCTGTTCATTTTATAAGCAACAATGATTCGAAATCCCTCCCAGATATGGATTGTGGCTGCTCACCGTGCATGTGAATAAATTATAAGATTAATCTCAATAAAATCACGCATATTACCTAAATTAAAAAAAAATTCAGGCAAAAATACAGAATATTATACACTATTGATCATTTTATTAAGTAAAAATTTAACTACTCACTTGTCTTGTTTTGTATGTAATTTGGTAAAATTTTTTTTCGTATTCTTGATATAAGCTAAGGAAACATTTCACCATACTAGGGGTGGAGCGGACATTTTGCTTTGGCCCAATCAATTGACAACTTTCATTCTTACATTCATGTGAACGAAGAGTTTCGATGTCAAGAAATAACGTTGAGAAAGAAAACCTAAACCCCATCGCCCCATCGAAACCCCATCGCAAAGAAAACCTAAATTATTATTATTGTTCATAATTACAGATACCAAAACAATTTTTAATTAAACTAGTATGTTGTGGCCATCACAAAACTTTCTTCTATATAAATCACGTCAATTAAATCGTTTAAATAGTACCAATTCATATCACAATATATCTGAATTTGAAGTTTGGTGAAAATTCGTGCATTAGTTCTTGTATAGAGCTATAGCGGAAATTCTGAAAAATGTAGTATAGCAGCGCCACCTGTTGAGCGATTTACACCAAAACATAAACAGCACTAATTGATATCAAGGTATACCTGAATCTGAAGTTTGATGAAAATTCATGCATTAGTTATTGAGATACAGCTGTGTCGGAAATTCTGAAAAATGCAGCATAGCAGCGCCACCTTTTGAGCGATTTGCACCAAAACATAAACAGCACTAATTCATATCATGGTATACCTGAATCTGAAGTTTGTTGAAAATCCAAGCATTAGTTCTTGAGATAGAGCTATTGCGGAAATTGCAAAAAATGCCCAATAGCAGCGCCACCTGTTGAGCGATTTACACCAAAATATATAAAATGTCTATTCATGTCAAGGACTATTGGAATCTGAAGTTTCATGAAAATCCGTGCATTAGTTCTTGAGATAGAGACATTGCGGAAATTGTAAAAAATCCAGCATAGCAGCGCCACCTGTTGAGCGATTTACACCAACACGTAATAAGCATCAAGCCATATCAAGGACTAATTGACTCTGAAGTTTCATGAAAATCCGTGCATTAGTTCTTGAGATAGAGCCATTTCGGAAATCGTAAAAAAAGCAGCATAGCAGCGCCACCTGTTGAGAGATTTGCACCAAAATCTCTAAATTGTCTATTCATGTCAAGGACTAACGGAATCTGAAGTTTCATGAAAATCCGTGCATTAGTTCTTGAGATAGAGCCATTGCGGAAATCGTAAAAAAGGCAGCATAGCAGCGCCACCTGTTGAGCGATTTTCACCAAAAACTAATCAGCATCAATTTGTATCAGGGACTAACTGAATATGAATTTTTGTTAAATTCCGTGCATTAGTTCTTGAGTTAGAGCGCCCACAAAATTTGTGTCACATACACACAGACAGACAGACAGACAGACAGACAGACTCACAGAGTCACAGACAGACATTTTGTGAAAACATGTTTTTTGGAATCTCTGACCCCTAAAACGTGTAAATCCGTCGAAAACCGGAATTCGAAAATTTTCATGAATCCAATACTTTCTTCTTGTAAAGATAGAAGAAAGTAAAAAGGTTATGAACACAAGATTAGCAACAGAACTGCGGTTTTTTTGAATAAATTGATTCAAAAGAAATTCAAACTGCAGTTTATTTACACTGCATAAATCTCTAAAGTAACCATAACAAGAAAAGTACAGGTAAATATACAACTCAACAAAAAGCCCAATCACGTGATCAAATCGCCCACAAAATTTTTATGGGCCAAGTGATCTCGGTCCGAGCGGAAAATCTGTTGTTTTTCAGCGTTGATCAGGCGAAATGAGATCACGTGATAAATGTTTTGGGGTTTTGTGTGATTGAAAAAAAACATACATTTCTACTCCAAAAACCAATATTTTGGGAGGATAAAGACGTATAGTCGCTAGCTTCGTTTATTCTAAGCCATAGAATCAGGTAATTAATTCAAATAATTCTTTAATTTCAAATTTCCGCGCTTTGAAGGAGACCCACTCCATGCAGAATATCTTCTTTCGCCCGGGCGCTCCGTTTGGCGTCTGTGAACAAGCTCTAAGTAAACTTTACGTGGAACAGTAAAAAAAAAAAATCCCCAAGTTTTCCCCTAAAAACGTTGATAGCCCCCAAAAATTTCCCCACGAACTACTTGTTCCCAAAAAAGTCCCCTGGAGGTTCAAAATTCCCCAAAACGGGGACAAAATCCCCAATCTGGTAACATTGTTGGATTTATTCAATGGCTTTGGAGCATACACCACTTTTATCGTATTAACACTAGAACGGCGGCTAGGGGTCATTTTGACCCTTGCCGAATGAAAACATTTCGATTCGAACCAGAATTTTTTTTATAATATAAGATTAATATATGTTGCACAAAAATAACTTAAATAAATAAGTTAAATAGTTCTAAATAAAAATTCTGATGTGAAATATTTTTATAAAACTTGAGTAAAATTTCCCGCCGTTCTAGTGTTAAGATATTCGCCTTATATGTTCAACATATGATTGCCATTAAATAAAGTGATTATTATAGTTTAAAATTAGTGGTGTCGAAAATATTTTAGTAACAAAACAAGCAAATATTTCTTGTACGTACGGTGTACCGAAAAATCTGTTAAGGGGTTAATATCCATAAAAAGTTTATTTTATTTCATGACTAACAAACCCGCTAGGCGCTGCCCGGTCCCGGTTTTGTGGATATTTTAAACAACCTTCAAATAATTCCAAACCTTACGATATGAAAGAATTAATTTGTGTATTTCAACCTCGAGCATAGAAAAAAGTGTATTTTTGCGTATGAGATCTTAAATTGATAATAGGAATTCATTTTATTTTTGAGCCGTTTCCATGACATTTTTGAACGTGAAAAAACAAAATTAATAAAACAACCTGATATAGACAGTTTTTATTCACATATATAAGAAACGCAGATGGCGCTATATTGAAATAGAAGATGGGAAAGCGATGCAAAGATTTCCCAGAGCTTGATACATCGAATTTCATATTGGAAATATGAAGAGAATATTGAAAAGAACGTTTTTGTCTGATACTGGCATTAATAAAAGGAATTTTATTAAAATTTCTGTACTTAGAATTTCACATTGTTTCTTCAGATTGTATGGTTCTTTATAGGCCTTATTGGGGTATCCGATTGACAATTTATATTAAAAAATAGCTAATAAAGTTACGAAACACTTTATTTCGTTATATTTGTTATTTTAAGAGTTGCAGTATCTCTCTATTCTAAAAAAAAGTAACTACCGCTGTCACCGCCGCCGCCGCCGCCGCCGGTTTTGAATTTTTTGTGACCGGAGGTCTATCTTCGTTAATATTAAGAAAAATAATGCATACAAAAATATGAAAATCGGTAGTATTATACAGAAATGTTTGATAAACACGCTGATGCAGACAGTTTTCAAATCGAAGAATTATTTTAAGAGATATTTAATGCTAAAGTTGGACGAAATCGTTCCACTAAAAAAGTTTTATAGTAGCAAAAACTATACATCGGAATTTAATAATTTTTAGTTCATTTTGTACGTTATAATTTCCCGGTGTGCAGAATCGATTTATTTTTTTAATTTGACTCATTTTTCGAGGTTTTATATCTATTTTAAATTCAAATTTTCAGCATTTCGAGAGATATTTTTTTACAGATTTCAGAAAATTGTACTAATTTAAACTGTTGCCAGCTGTATAAAAAGCGCAAGCAATAATGTTTGCTTCAAATTAAAAATTTATTTACACGTGACTATTATAAACAGGAAAAAAACTTTCAAATTAGAATTAAATAATTACGTGTAAAAAAGCAGGAACTTGTTAAAAATTACGTCATAAAAAGTATACACGTGAAATTTAAAAGAGAAAGGATATTGTAAAATAATAAATTCATTAACATGCGTTAGAAGTCTTAGGAGAAATTACGTCATATTTACGTCACATTATAGTTATTACATAAAATGAACACAAAATAATATTGCAAAAAAGTTTAAATTTAGAAATTGCGCTAGATATTTATTTGATATTTTGAGAATTAATTCAAAATGTCTCATTTAAAAGAACTTTCTTTTCGCTTTGTTAAATACCAGGAGACAAAGACTCTCTTTACTTAATTCCTTTTATATTAGCTTATTTTGAAATGTTGTTACATGTGTATACGTCATCAAGTTATTTTTATTTCGATGTTTTATTTATGTTTTTATTAATGTTGTACGAATTTATTTGTTCTTTCGTTATTTAAAATAAAAATTATATCAATTTGTATAATTTGGCGAGTGGTTTGGCGATTTATATAATTTGGCGAAATGGGTCGACAGGATAATCAAGTAGTACCGCAGCGGATTTGGCATTAAAATTCCCCAATCAAAGAGAAATGAATAGAAATTCGTTTATAGGGAGATCGCCACTGTTTTTTAAATTATAATTCAATCTTTCGAAATCTTTTTAAAGCCGATCAAATTAGCGTGCATTTAGAGTCTGCGATGTCTGGACGGGGGTTGGCGAGCGTAGCTCGTAGGGGGCCGAGCCCCCTAGTCATTAAAAAATAAAGTGCTATTTAACCACTTGAAGATATGTACCACCTACGATTAATGAAGATTTGAACCAGAAAAATTTTATTAAATTTTACTTTTGTAATTTTGGTGGGGGGGTTGGGAAGGGGTCAACGATTAGCTTTTCCTTATTTTACAATAATATTTTTGAAAGATTCCGGTGTGGATTCAACATTACAGTAACGCAATTACCTGCTTTTCAAGCGGTTAAGGGTATTTTAATAATTTAAATAATACTGTTAAAAATTGGCTATTGAATACATAGTGATAAATATACAGATTTTTCCCAATTTATGCTATTTCTGAGTATTTAAATCTCAGTTTTGAAAAAAAAATCATGCGTTAAGCATTGATTATGAAACACTTTCCAACACATTCAGAATAATGCAGTGTTCTGGTGGCAGTGTGGCTTTTGACCAACATTAGCGATCTGGCGAATAAGATATAAAAAACAGTAGCCAAATGAACAGAAATGTTAGCAAAATAAATTCGGCTTGAAACACTGAAAAACCTACCTTTAACCCTTTATTGTATCCCTTTTTTTCTATATGTTCTAAAATAACCTAATTTTTTGTAATTGCTTATACAATAGAAATTCGACCATCCGCTACACTAACTATTAAAAATAAGTACGTTCTATATGTCTCCTAAATGTGTAAATCTTTCAGACATTCTTTTAGCTGTCTAAATAAAAATTAAAGACAGCAATCGTTGATTTTGAAAATATACACTAAAAATTTCGACTCTTAACCGATTGAAAAAAATTGACCGGCCAATGATACTTTCCATACATTTAATAAATAGTATGGTAAATGGCTAATTTCAACACCGCATTCCAGCAAAATTTTTCTCTATTTGGCGCTTAATGCGAGTAATTCTGTCTGCGTTTTTACTGCCGCGACGCTGTCGGATAGATAGTGATTAACTGACAATAGAGAAATACCTATCGCATAATCCTTTCTGTGTCTTGGGCTTTTGCTAAACTCAATTGGTTTTGGGTTAGTATCTCTATAAATAGAGCATTGTGAATGACACGGTGCGTTTGAACATGTAAAGCGAGATCAATCGTTCAGTAACGCGGCTAAGAATCTCGACTGTATTGGCACACCACGCACACAAACTGAGCACTCGCAGTTTGGCGAACTTGACTGTTGGTTTACTCGCCAAATGAAGAATTTTGTCGCGATTTGGCGCAATGGCGAGCAGCAACGAGAACCCTGGAATAATGTAATAAAACTTCCCCTTTTAATAAGTTGAAATAGGATGTCTAATTGAATCATACGGAAACGCATAACACTTCTGAAAACCCAATTCGAGCAATTCCCATCTACAACCGGAAAATTATCCGAATTCTTGGAGCAACCCTGTATATGATATATAGAATTGTATCTATTAATTACATGGATGAAAAAATTTAGTTCAGTTAGGAAATACATACTACAGTTAAAAATTCCCCTTCAGCAATTTCCGCTCATAAGGAGAATGGTATGTGAATTCTTTTGTGCAGACATGTAGATGAGACATAAAACTTATACACAGCGAGTAACATGCAAAAAATTAGTTTTTAAAAGCGCATACCGAAGTTGAAATTGCTCTTCCAGCAATTATTGCTCAAAGACACTATTGCAACCGATTTCTTTTGTGTGTTACTGTAAATGAACGATAAATGTATGAACTCCCTATTCTATAGTAATCATCTTGTAGTCAAATTCAGCGGTTTATATCAATTTCAATACATTTGAAATAGCGTAATGTCATTAAAATACGCTGCAAATGATTTTTCCCCATTGACCATAATGTAACAGAATTCTTTAGTGTGCCCCTGTAAATAAACTATTAATGCTACACACTTTATATTGAACAACACATTTGAAAACCCAATTTCATCTGTTCCCATCTACAATCGAAAATTATCCGAGTTCTTTGAGCAGCACTGTATATGATATATTTATTTGTATCTATTAACTTCAGGCCTGCCAAAATTCAGTTCAGTTAAGAAATACATATATATATATACTTTAGTTCAAAATTCCCCTTCAGCAATTTCCGCTAATAAGGAGAATGGTACGTGAGTTCTTTTGTGCACCCCTATATATGAAGTATAGTGTTTATATACAACGAGTAAAATTCATAAAACCAGTTAAATATAAAAGCGCATGCCGAAATTGAAAACACATTTTCAGCAATTATTACTCAACGACAGTACTGTAACCGATTTCTTTTGTGTGTCCCTGTAAATTAGGGATGCACAACCTGTGGCCGGCGGGCCAAAAGTGGCCCGCGAGGGGTTAACGTGTGGCCCGCGAACTTCGTCAATTTAGAACTGGAAAATTTGCTATTTTTGTTCATATGGTCGCAGGAAAAAAATCGTGAGTTTCATCAATTTGCCGCGAGAAAAATCATTTCGTCATTTCGTCAGTCAGTTAAGAATCGCGAATTTCGTTCATCGGGCGTGGAAAAAATCACAAATTTTGTCGATAAGGCGTGGAAAATCACAAGGTTTGTCGATCGCGTTCGGAAAAATCGCGACTTCCGTTGATCGGACACGGAAAAATCGCGAATTTTTCGATAAGGCAAGGAAAAATCACAAATTTCGTTGATCGGGCAATGAAAAATAGCGTATTTTGTCGATAAGGCGCGGAAAAATCGCAAATTTCTCCGATCGGGCTCGGAAAAATCGCGAGTTTTGTCGATCGGGCTCGGAAAAATCGCGAGTTTTGTCGATCGGGCTCGATAAAATCGCGAATTTCGTTAGTCGGGCACCGAAAAATCTCCGGATTTTGACGATCAGGCACGAAAAAATCGCAAATTTCGTTGATCGGACACGGAAAAATCGTCAATATTGTTGATGATGCGCGGAAAAATTGCAAATTTTGTTTATCGGTTGCGAAAAAATCGTGATATTCGTCAATCGCGAGAAACAAATCTCGAATTTCGTCAATTTGCCAAAGGAAAAAATTGCGAATTTTCGCCAGTCAGTTATTTTCGTCGAATGGGTGAGAAAAATCGCGAATTTTACCAATTTGGAGCGGGAAAATCTCAAATTTAGTTGATATGTTTCGATAAAATAGCATGTTTTGTCTGTTTATCACGAGAAAAAAATCGCGAATTTCGTTGATCGGGCGCGGAAAAATTGCAAATTTCACCAATAAGGCTCGAAAAATCGCGAATGTCGTTGATCAGGCACGGAAATATAGCTGGTTTTGTGGATTGGGATCCGAAAAATCACGAATGACTTGGTCGGGCACCAAAAAATCGCGAATTTTGTCGGGATTTCGGTCAATTTTGGAAATATCATTGATCGGCTGCGGAAAAATCACGAGTTTCGTCCGTTTATCGCGAGAAAAAATCGCGAATTTCGTCAATTTGCTGCGGTTAAAAATTATAGATTTCGCCAGAGTAAAGAATCGTGAATTTCGTTGATCGGGCACGAAAAATTCGCGCATTTTGTCAATGCGGTAAATTGAAAATTCCTTTGATTGGCTGCGGAAAAATCACGAGCGTCGTCCATTTATCGCGAGAAAAAATAGAGAATTTTGTCAATTTGCTACGGTTAAAAATGACAGATTTCGTCAGAGTCAAGAATCGCAAATTTCGTTGATTCGGCACGGAAAATTCGCGAATTTCGTCAATCGGGGGCAGAAAAATCGCAAATTTCGTCGATCGGGCACAGAAAAATCATGAGTTTTGTCAATAAGGCTAGGAAAAATCGCGAATTTCGTTGATTGAGCACGAAAAAATCGCGAATTTTGTCGGTCAGTCGCTAAAAAAAATCGCAAATTTGGACGATCATGCGCGAAAAATCGCAAATTTTGTTAATGAGGCGCGGAAAATAGCAAATTTCGTTGATCGGCTCCGCCTCGCACCTTCATTTATAAAGTTCACATTTTTTTCGGCACAACCACTTTCATGCCTATGTTTGTTTTTTAGCAATTTTAATAAAATAAAATTTACTCCCCCGAATAAAGTCAAAAAATATTATCACTCCTTGAATATAATCCTTGCTATATCTCTGTTTGTTGTAAATACAAATGTAAAATGTTGCTATATTCTTGCCAGCTGAATTGGATATGCTGACTAGGTAGGAGAACCTAGAGGGGTAAAACTCCCCCTCCACCTCTGAAACCATATTTTTTATCTGATTATAGGCCACAGATCACCCCCCGAAATAGAATCCTCTCCGTATGACTGGTGTGGCCCTCGACAACCCAGATATTTTTGTAAGTGGCCCTTCTCTTAAAAAGGTTGTGCACCCCTACTGTAAATGAACGACAAATGCTATAAATACCCTATTCGATCGTGGTCATCTTGAAGTGAAATTCAGTGATTTATATCAGTTTCAATACATTTGAAATAGCGTAATGTCATTAAAATACTCTGCAAACGATTTTCCCCCTATATACAGTAATGTAACGGAATACTTTTGTGTGCCCCTGTAAATGAACTACTCTGGTTATCAAAAATTAAGGAAAAGTTACAAAATGCTAATTTTCAATTACGCGACTACTCAAAAGGAAATAATATATTTCAAGTAATTACTATCTCTACAACACAGAGAGCCCATATAACATCTGATTCATGTCACAGATGGTCACAAGTGTCACAGTCACTACGGTGAACAAAAAAATAGGAAATTCCATACATCTCATTATGAGTCTCAATTGATCACTATATGTGACTCCACTGAGAAGTCAATGTGACTGCTGCTTTGTGACGAGTCACCAGCTGACTTTACAATGTAGTTAAACTGTGACTCTCATGTGACTGTCATTTTTAGACTCAATTTCATAGTCATCATGAACGTTGCATTATGATAAGTCAACAAATAATATCATATTATAGTCACAGGGAGACTTTTCTCAAAAGAGCACAATGGTGACTTCACAGTAGTTTCTCTGTCACCTGAAAGTCATCATGGACTTTAATGTGACATTATTTGGTAACTTATCACAATGCAGCGTTCACGATGACTTTGAAATTGAGTCTACAAATGACAGTCACATGAGAGTCACAATGTAACTACATAGTAAAGTAACATGGTGACTCGTCCCAAAGCAGCAGTCACAGTGACGTCTCAGTGGAGTCACATATAGTCATCATTTGAGACTCATAATGAGATGTATGGAATTTCCTATTTTTTTGCTTCACCGTAGTGACTGTGACACTTGTGACCATGTGCGACATGAATGAGATGTTATATGGACTAGCTGTGTTGTAGAGATGGTAATTACTCGAATTATATTATTTCCTTTTGAGTGTTTGCGTATTTGAAAATTAGCATTTTGTGAGTTTTGATTAATTTTTGATAACCAGTGCATTAAAGCTACACATTTCATATTCAATATCGAACATGCCATTTTTAACATCATTAAATGCAAATTGCATGAAAATCCGAGTCTATTTACACGAGTTAGAGCGTGGACAGACGGAGAGACAAACAGTTACTAAATCTTGACCAGTGCTTGCATCCTTTTTAGTTCTTTTCCGTTCTTTATATTTACCTACTATGGGTACTGTTTAAATAAAATAAAGGTTCTTATCAACTTAACAATTTAAATTTCATTAATTTTTTTCTTGCTTCTATAGCAATTTTTCACATCTTCATTTAACCACTTCACCGGCGAATGGTATGGGGAAACAGTGCTTTTACCCCCGAGTTATCTCGGGGCAGCCGCTGAAGTGGTTTTAAGGCTGTTCTCAAATCCAAAGGGTCAACTTTCTGACATAAGTTTTAATTCATTTTTGCTCGGAAACGCAGGTTGGTTGTATTTATGTCGGCCAATTATCAGCACGTGGGATATAGGCCCTAAGGGGGGGGGTGCCTTCCGTGGAGGTCTTTCTAAGGGAACCTAACCCGTATTAACGCTTGGAGAGCCAAGGTTCGAAGAAAACCACGAAAACTCCGAACGATTAGGCCGACGGGCACGATTGGGATCGAACCCAGCACCTCCCGCCTACCAGCTTCGAGAGCAGAACCTCTCGGCCACTGGTGGGGCCTGGAAACGCAGGAAACTAGAAGGTGTTGTTATTCAGAAACTATGTCATCGAAATGTTTTTTCCGTTTTCTTGTAAACGCAATAGATCTTTGAGAAAATACTGTCAAAGTTGGCATTTTGAACCGAACTTCGGAACGAAAGAAGAAAATCCAGTCAGAAAGAGGAGAAAAATGCCGTGTCACGTGATCAAAATCGCTTATAACTCAACAGGTAATTTATTGATCAAAAAATGGGAAAAACAGGTCGATTCCAAATCGCTTCCATGGTCAGGCTTTCCAATTTCATATCTTTCCGTTAAAAAATGAATTTGTAAATGTGTCAGAACGTTTTGCGCTTGTTGAGCAGATCAGTTGAGAACAGCCTTAATCTGTTTAACCTCTTAACGGTCGCATTAAATTACGGTTTCAAAATTCAAATTGCTTATTGGCACCACTTTTTTGAAAACGACGGGTTCACCATGTTTAATGATAGATAAAATGATACCATAATAAAACCAATTACACTATTCTAAAATGCTGGTGGGAATCAAACAAATCTGAATAATCTGAATAAAAGTCACAGTCCGTGAATATCACGGGAGCGAGAATTAAGGGGTTAAACATTTTCTTTTCTATCACACCATTTTATTGCAGCTTTACAAAATAAACATACATATTTTAGAAATATAACCAAAAACCCTTCATTATGTACAGTGTCGAATAAAATAATTTCCAAAAACCGCTTAATTAAGCAACTTCGACCACCTGGTCAACCCGCCCACATTGATTGGGTCAAGCCTCCCCAAATAGCCATTTTTAAATTATAGCACATGGTTTAGCCTAATTTACTGCACAATCTTTATGCCTGGAATGAAAGCTCAATATTTCTGGATTACTTAAAACCTACTTACTTTAATTTCTATGATATGTTTTACCTGAGAAAATCTTACAAAATGTTTTTAAAAAATACACTTTTTAAGCTGAAAACTCTTCTCAATTCATTTTTCGAAGCCTGTTTCAATTATCTTCATGAAACACAGGCTATTGTTTGAGCATTTCAGTAGCTTTGGTTGTCAAATATTGGCAAAGCTCTGAAATTCTTTTAAATACGAAAACTGAAGGCTGGGTCAAGCCTCCCCTATGGTCAACCTTCCCCAGTCTCCTCTATACATTATCGATGCTGGATTAATTTCGACTCATGAATGCCGAAGTGTTGTGGTTCATGAAGTTTTCCCATCTTGAGCTGTGGTTGCAGCCTTACCAACATGTAAGAGTGGAGGGTTCCAGGCTACGTGTGTCGTTCAAGATTGTTCAGTTGGCAGAGCATTGGTATGCTGAACCAAAAAAGACCCAGGTTCGAACCAGGGTTGGCATTTTACCGGTAAAGACTTGTTTTTACCAAAATATGGTGAAAACTAGGTTTTTACCGGTAAAAACTTGGAGGGAAAGTGGTGCAAACCTAAGGATACAATAAGCTCGCTTCAAATTCAGTTTGCTGGCACAGGTTGAGTACTCCAGCTCCAAGGACATAGATTGGTAAATTGCACTAACATTTGTACAAACTACATTATTTAAGTATTGCGCGGCAGCGCAATACTTATTTATTTCCAGTGTCACTTCCCAATGTTAATTTAACATAGAAAAGCCTATGGAGATGATAACTTTTTCATTTTTTCTTCCCACCTTTTGTCCCTGATGCCACTCATTTTTAATTCTTTGCTAATTCTAATAATATTATAAATTCAAAGTGTAAAAACATTTGCCTGACGTCAGGGTCAAAACGGATCATAAAATGCCTTTGCATGTAGTTGGATTATAATCTAGAGAGTAACATGGGCTAATTTTTATTTACATTATTCAAATATTTTTCTTAATAATTCCAAATTTCGCTTTTTTCATTGAAAATCAACGGGCATTTTCTAATAAAATTTAACTTTTTTTCCTTCATTGTTGTAAATAATTCAAAAGCCGTAATAATAATTTACCTATATTTAGTTGAATGGTTTTCACGTGAAACATGAAACTGAAGAAACTGAAATAGTTTTTTTTTTAAGAATTAAAAAGAAGATGAATATGGCGTCATAGTGGAAATAAAAATGACATTTTTAAGCAGATTTTTTTAAAGTCCAGATTGTAAATTTTTGACCAAACTACAGCAACCTGCATTACTGCACTGGTGAAACATTTTGAATTATACATAGGTAAATTGCATCACAAATTGTGATGCGATATCGTACAAATCAAAGCCTGATGATGATATACCCCCCATTAATTTTGAAATGTGTTCGTCTGAATTCAGTAGTTATTAAAAAACTTGACATATTAAACAAAAACCTAATTTGCAGAACAAATTAAAAAAACAATATTTATTTCGTAAATTGTTTAAGCCCGAGAAGGGGCAGATATTAAGATATTTCATTCAATTCGTTTTACATTTAATGTTAAATTTTTGTAACAAATAAGTTTAAAAAAATAAAAATGAAATTCATACAATATAATACTTTAAACACCTATATACTTTGATTCCGTTCAAATGAAATCGAAATAAATCTTAGACTTTTTCCATTTTTAAGTTGTAAATATTTGTACTGCAGATTTTGCATTATGTTTATGACGATTGTACATAATATGATAAGATACATGCAAAATACAAAACTTTAAAAAAGTCTAAGATTTATTTCGATTTCATTCGAACGGAATCTAAGTATTGTAACGGTATATTTTAATAAATTTTTATGCACCTTTTTAGTAAACAATTTATTTGTAGTTATTATTTGTAGTTATTGTTTTTTTAATTTGTTCTGCAAATTAGGTTTTTGTTTAATATGATAATTAATATTTGTAAGCGTTTGGTTTTTATTAAAATGATTAATGTTTAAAAGTATAATTTTTCTTTTCCTTTTTCTTTAAGTAAAAATTAGTAAACTAGTCTCCATTAATATAAATATAATAAATATTGTAATGTGAATTCCCATAATAATAGTTATAATAAATTTTAGGTTTAATAGTCATAAATGTACAATAATATATTTAGAATTTTGAATTCTTTCTTGGAAAACGTGGATGAAAGTTCTTCGAGCATTTTTATATTCCTGAAAACTAATATTTTCATATAGCATTCTTTTACTTACCTAATCAGAAATTAAATTAGGTGAATATTTTTATAGTGGTTTTAAATACCCAGAAACCCCTAGAAAAATAAAAAAAATTGGTAGATAAATTTTCATAAGTGACAAAAACGGTCAAACTAATAAGTTTTTTCAAAGGTGGTAAAAACCCTGGTAAAAATATGTTTTTCCAAAGGCGGTAAAAACCATAAAACGGTAAATACCGTCCAACCCTGGTTTGAAGCCTGACCCGGAGACTTTTTCACTCTGTTGGTTTTACGGCTTGTTAGCAATGTGAATAAAAATTCATGTAATTAAATTCAGATTTTAATCCATATCTATCATTAGAATAAATGCATCATATTCAGATAAGCAAACTAAATCATTCTGTAATGCCAAAGTGTAAACTCAATCACTCCAAATTTTGCGACGAAAGAGAACTAAATTTCAGTATTTCAACTACGAAAATAGAAAATGCATGTTTTTTGCATATACGAGTTTGAATTCATGCTGAAATTTTATTTCATTTATTGTACCTTTTCAAAGATATTTCTGAACGAAAAAAATATTAAAATCATCTGACCTAGAAAGTTTTTATTCACTTATAAAACAGCATATGGCGCTATATTGAAATAGAAGATGGGGAGAAACGATGAAAAAATTTTCTAGAGCTTGACTTACAGAATTTCATATTAGAAATACGAGGAGAAGGTAGTAAAGAAAGTTACAATTTAAAATTTGCTTTGAAACATAAGGCAATTTTTTTTTCAATTTCTGTACTTGGAATTTCCTATTGTTTCTTTTGACCTGATTGATCTTTTAAAACCTGATTCGGGTGATAGATTGAAAATTTTTATATAAAAATAGTTTATAAGGTAACGAAATATTTTACATGGTTATTTTTTGTATGTTGAAAGTATTTTAAGAATTGGAACATTTTTAATATTATAGCTACAAGTCATTATATGAATGATGGCTCACATAATAATTCCTAAGAAGATACATTTAAAAATTATAACCTGAGACTACTCTATTAGTCTTTAACCGTCTGGCCCGGATTTTTCCGTTTCTAGGTATCATGTTAAAATGGCTGTAGACAAAAATATTTTAAATAGAATCTTATTTTGAACCATATATAGAAATAAGTGATATTAAAGCTATTATAGCATTAAACTGCGATTAAAAAAAAATATCATAGGATTTACAAGCATTCTTATAAAAATACAGGAAAACCCTCGGACGGTGAAAGGGTTAAAAAAAAATTACAATTGTATCGTGAGCGAGCTCATGAAATGTTCGACTATAAAAAAAACCATATTATGTATGTAAAAAAAAAAAAAAAAAAAAAAAAAAAAAAAAAAAAAACTTGTCAATAAATATAAATATAGTCTCATATTAGAACATTTAACACAGTATAGATTTCAAGTGAAATTGTTTAATAAATATGCACTTACAACTCGCAATTTTTTTTGTCTGATTAGTTTCAAACATAAGAGTGGTGCATTTGAAACTTAATTAGCTATATTTTATAGCGGATGTATCGAATTCGCGTGTAACTATATGTTTCTTGTCTGATTTACATTTTTTCTTGTTGTTCACGATGATTATGTCGTGTCCATGCTATTTTTGAAAACCAAAATATCACTTTAAATGAGGCCATAGGTTATGATAGTGTCTTCAATTTGAACTTTTTATCATTATTAAAAGTGGCGCATTTGAAACTTAATTAGCTATATTTTATAGCGGATGTATCGAATTCGCATATAAAACTATATATGTCTCGCTTTAATTACATTATTTTCTTGTAGTTCATGACGATAATGTCGAGTGCAATATGCTTTTTGAAAATTAACAAGAAAGAAAAAATCATGCATCAAGCATAGATTATGAAGCACTTTCCAACACATTCGGAATAATGTAACAAAACTGCACCATTAAAAAAATTAAAATATTACGCCTAATTCAACCATATGGAAACGCATAACGCATTTCAAAATCCAATATCAGCTGTTCCCATCTACAGGCGGCAAATTAACCGACTTTTTTTGCAGCCCTGTATAGGATATATAGATTTGTATCTATTAACTACATGCATGCCAAAATTGAGTAAACTTAAGAGATATATATACTTCATTTGAAAATTTCCCTCCAGCAATTTCCTCTGATAAGGAGAATGCTACGTGGATACTTTTGTGCAGCCCTGTATATAAGGTATAGAATTTATATAGGACGAGTAACATACGAAAAATTAATTAAATTTAAAAGCGCATACAGAATTTTAAACTGTAAACTCCAGCAATTATTACTCAAAGACAGTACTGTAACCGATTTCTTTTGTATGTCCCTGTAAATGAATAAAAAATGCCATGAATGCCCTGCTCTAACGTGATCGTACTGAAATTCAGTGATTTATATCACTTTCAATACATTTGAAATAGCGTCATGTCATTAAAATACTCTACAAACCATTTTTTCCCATAAAATGTAGTGTAATGAAATACTTTTGAGTGCTCCGGTAACTGAACTACATACTTCATACCAAACATGTTTTGGTGACCCTAATTAACCTTTATCAATTCCATGAAAATCCGAATATATTTACGGGAGTTAGAGCGTGGCCAGATGGCCAGACGAACAGACAAATCGAATGCATAAACACTTTTCAACTTTGTTGAAAGTGTTAAAAAGCTGTTTAAATGATGCCACGGGAAGATATGATAGTCTTTTCAATTTGAACATTTTTGTTATCATTAAAATTGATGCATTTGAAACTTAACTAGTTACATTTTATAGCGTATGTATCGAATTCGAGTGTAACTATATCTGTCTCGTTTTATTACTTTCTTCTATCTTCAATAGAAGAAAGTATTGTAATCTAAATTTTAGGTAGCTTTCATTACAACAAGCTACCTATTGCAGCCGTTCGGAGGAAAACGATTCCGAAAAATTTTTGTATATTTTCACCGATCATGACCCCGAAACCACCCTCCGTTCAAAATTGATATATATATATATATATATATATATATATAATATATATCCATCTCTCTCTCTCTCTATATATATATATCTGATCTTTGTCATACTGTAACTCTCGTATTTATGAACCGATTTGGATAAAATTTCGTGTGTACATAGTACATACCAATGTCTCGACCGAGTTCGTTGGCCAGCCTCATCCGCCATCTTGTTTCAAAATGGCGGCCATTTAAAAATTTTTTAAAAATTTAAAATTTAAAATGAGGCCCAAAAAAATTAGACATTGAAAAATATTTTTTCTTATGTGTTTGGGCTTGATACAAAGATTCCGGAACATTTTTAGTTTCGTCTATATCTTAAAAAATGGCTGAGTTATAGCACTTTGAATTTCTAGAATGGCTGGCATTTTGAAACGATCTGATTTTTGTCACGCGATAATACACGTATTTATGAACCGATTTGGATGTGACAAGGAATGTGCATAGTACATAGCAATGTCTCGACCGAGTTCGTTGGCCAGCCTCATACACCATCTTGTTTAAAAATGGCGGCCATTTAAAAATTTAAAAAAAATTAAAATTTAAAAGTGAGGTACAAAATAATTAGAAATTGAAAAAGATTTTTTCCTTATGTGTTTGAGCTTGATACAAAGATTCCGGAGCATTTTTTGTTTCGTCTATGTCTTTAAAAATGGCTGAGTTATAGCACTTTGAATTTCTAGCATGGCTGACATTTTGAAACGATCTGATTTTTGTCACGCGATAACACGCCTATTTATGAACCGATTAGGATGTGACAAGACATGTGCATAGTACATAGCAATCTCTAGGCCGAGTTCGTTTGCTAACTTCATCCGCCATCTTGTTTCAAAATGGCGGCTATTAAAAAAAAAAAATATTTAAAATAAAGTACCAAAAAAAAAAAAAAAAAAAATTAGAAATTGAAAAGATTTTTTTTCTTATGTGTTTCAGCTTGTTACAAATATTTCGGATTATTTTTTGTTTTTCTTTTATCTAAAAAAAAGCCGAGATATAGCAGTTTGAATTTCGAATGTATGTGACATTTTTAAAAATCTGATTTTTTGCCTGCAACAGCACTTGCATATATCAACCGATTTAGATATGAGTGAACATGTGCACAGGAATTACTAAGGTCTCGACCAAGTTCATTGGTGAGCTTTGTTGCACCCATTATGTTGTTTTAAAATGGCGGGCTATCACCGATAATTCGGGTTAATATAATTATTAATATAATTCGGGATATCACCGAATTTGGCGACAAATATAAATCACTTTAATAAAACCAGCTTTGATAACGCTGACTAATTTCGCGAAATTCTCATTCATATTCAATATTGACAAAAATTAGTATTTAATCTTCTATAATCGGGTTCCACTAATTTGAGCTCCGGGTGTTTGAATAATATAAGCTGGCTTTAAAAAAATAAGGAATAAGAATCTTCCTCCCGGCACTGGCCGGAAGGACTTTTTTTCGACGGATTTACACGTTTTAGGGGTCATAGATCCCAAAAAACATGTTTATAGAAAATGTCTGTCTGTCCGTGTGTTCGTGTGTCCGTCTGTCTGTTTCCATTGTACCATCAAGAAGTGTATGAAGTTATGCATAGAATTGAACCAAATTTTTATTTTAAGTTTTTGGCTGTGCCAAGCAGATCCTCCCTGTATTTGGAAATAATTCGGTGGTAGGGGGCGCTGTAATAGCGATTTTTGTGCGACTTTGAATATTGTACCATCCAAAAGTGTATGAAGTTATGCATAGAATTTAACCAAATTTTTATTTTAATTTTTTCGATATGGCAAGTAGTTCCTCCCTGAATTTGGAAAAAATTCGCCGCTAGGGGGCGCTGTAACAGCGAGTTTTGTGCGATTTTGAATATTGTACCATCTAAAAGTGTATGAATTTATGCATAGAATTGAACCAAATTTTTATTTTAAGTTTGTGGCTATGGCAAGCAGATCCTCCCTGAATTTGGAAAGCATTTGCCGGTAGGGGGCACTGTAATAGCAATTTTTGTGCGATTTTAAATACTGTATCATCCAAAAGCGTATGAAGTTATGCATAGATTTGAAACAAATTTTTATTTTAAGCTTTTGGCTATGACAAGCAGGTCTTCCCTCAATTTGGAAAAATTTCGCCGCTAGGAGACGCTATAATAGCGATTTTTGTGCGATTTTGAAAATTGTACCATCGAAAAGTGCATGAAGTTATGCATAGAATTGAACCAAATTTTTATTTTAAGTTCTTGGCTATGGCAAGCAGGTCCTTCCTTAATTTGGAAAAAATTCGCCGGTAGGGGGCACTGTAAGGGCGATTTTTGTGCCATTTTGAATATTGTACCATCAAAAAGTGTATGAAGTTGTGCATAGAATTGAGCCAAATTTTTTGCGTTTGTTTTTGGTAATGGCACGAAGGTCTTCCCTGAATTTGGAAAAATTCCGCCAGAAGGGGGCGCTATAATTGGGTCTCTGTGCCATTTTCATTATTGTATCATCGAAAAGTGTATGATAGATAGTGGCATAGATTTGAACCAAATTTTTATTTTAAGTTCTTGGCTATGGCAAGCAGGTCCTTCCTTAATTTGGAAAAAATTCGCCGGTAGGGGGCGCTGTAATAGCGATGTTTGTGACATTTTCTTTATTGTACAATCGAAATGTGTATAAAATTATGCGTACAATTGAACCAAATTTTCTGTGCATGTTTTTGGCTTTGGCCAACAGGTCCTCCTTGAATTCGGAAATATCGCGCTGTAAAGGGGCTCTGTGATAGCGATTTTTGTATACTTTTCTTGATTTTTCGTAGTTCTATTGTCCATCGGCGCGGCGGCTCGTGCAAAGTCGGAAACTCGCTTCCTGCTAAGCCGGTTATTCGCAATCATCTGATAACAACAGAATAAGGAAAATCTATTAATTTTAACAAATATCATGACATAGATTAACTCGTTTTTAGTTCTTTTAATTGATTGAAGCAGAAATTTAAGATGAAAATCAAAGTTGGTATAGTATTGAACTAATAATATTGAAGTATTAACATGTGTAACTAGTTTTTGAAATATTAAGATGTATAAGATAGAAGAAAGTTTTGGGATTGGCACATCCAACTAGTTTTACTTTGTTTTGTTGTTCATGATGTAATGTCCATGATGCTTTTTGAAAACAAAAAAGAAATTTAAATGGTACAGCAGGAAGGTATGAGAGTCTTTTCAATCTGAACAGTTTGGCCATCATAAAGGCTTTATTTATTTGGATCTTAATCTTCTTGGCCAATCTTTTGTGGATACGCTAAGATGTGTGTTGGTGTCAGACTAGTTAGGGTTTCGTTCATCTAACAAAACCCTATTCGTCTCGCTCCTCTGCCTGTCTGTCTGGCCGTTTGTCACAGAGCCCGTTCTCAGAAACTATACATGTTGGAGGCTTGAAATTTTGCATACTTATAGCTGAACACCACACACCATACGACAAATCATAAAATTTTGAAAAAGTCGTACATTTAACCCTTCGGGCTCCCACATGTGTATTTTAAACAATTCTTTCTAAGTGAGTCCCTATTTAGGTTGGAGGCGTGAAATTTTGCTGTATCTGAACACCACATATCATACGACAAATCATAAAATTTTGAAAAAATCGTACATTTAACCCTTTGGGCTCCCACAAACATATTTTAAGCAATTCTTTCTAACTGAGCCCCTTATTAAATTGGAGATTTGAAATTTTGCATACTTATACCAGAACACCTGAGGCCAGGCGACAAATCATAAAATCTTGAAAAAGTCTTACGTTTAACCCTTTGAGCTACCACATATGTATTTTAACTAATTACTTCTAAGAGAGCCCCTAATTAAGTTGGAGACATTAATTTTTGCATACATATAGCTGAATACCTCAGACCACACGGCAAATCATAAAATTTTCAAAAAGCTTTATATTATTTACTCCTCCGGGCTCTAACTTGTGTATTTTAAGTAATTTTTCTAACCTCAACCCTTTTCACCCGGGGAGCCCTTTTCCAACTTTTGTCGACACCCCTTTGACCATTCTTTCATATTATGCACCATAGCCTTACATATTTTAGTTCCACTTTTTACTGCCAGGGGCGCCTACTTATCTCGGGTACTATCGGCCAAATCCCCTCGACTAAGATATCTACGGATAGTATATAAAAAGGAGTTTCGTTCGGTTAGAGGTTTGTTTAGAATAGAGTGCGCCCCTGGTTGCGAAATGTGGAACTAACAGATTTTTCAAAAGGATAAAGTGTTTTGAAAGTAATATTAAACGAAACCCTCTGTGCGATCTGTGATCACACTTACCCACTTGTTTTTACTTTTTTTTTTACATTACTTGTTATGATTGTAATTCAGGATTTTCCCGAAAGATTCCTGTGACTATACATTAATTTGGCATGGGCATCTAAAGCAATTATAGAAAATTCACCGCCTTTTTACGCTTATTAGAAAGCACGAGTTACGGAATTTATTTAAAAATACATAATTCTTGTTACTTTCTTCTATCTTTATAAGAAGAAAGCATTGGATTCGTAAAAAAATTAGACTTCCAGTTTTCGATGGATTTATACATTTTAGAAGGTCCTGAACAGGATGTGATGGTTTTTAGAAGCTGTCTGTCTGTCAGTTTGTCACTCTGTAAGTCTGTATGTGACAAAAATTGTGAGAGCGCTCTATCTGAATTAATGCACGGAATTTCACAAAATTTTAGATTTAGTTAGCCTCACATATAAATTGGTGCTGATGACTTTTTGGTGCAAATCGCCTAACAAGTGGCGCTGCTGTTCTGTATTATTTATGATTATCGCAATAGCTCTATCTGAAGAACTAATGCACGAATTTTCATCAGTTTCAGTTAGTCCCTGATATAAATTGGACCTGATTAGTTTTTGGTGTAAATCTCCAAACAGGTGGCGTTACTGTGCAGAATCTTTTAAGAATTTTGCGATAGCTCTATTTCAAAAAGTAATGCACAGAATTTCATCAAACTTCAGATTCAGTTAGAAGTTGATATAAGTTGTTAATGATTAGATTTTGGTGTAAATCACCTAACCAGTGGCGCTGATATGCTGCATCTTTCAGGAAGTATTAATATTTATGATAAAAGTGTGTTGTTTCATTATTACATTATTAATTTTTACTTTATTTAACTTTCTACTTTTTGGTGTTTAGAATATAGCATTATTACACTTTCACAGCCAGTTGGCTTTTTTTTGGCAATCAGAGTTTGTCGCATAATTAAATCCATTGTTGTTGCAACTCGTGCACAATTGTGACCAGAAAGACTGTTTGGCGATTTATCATTTGTGACGGGCCAACGGAAACATGCCTTAAAATTAAGTTACAAAAAATACTCAATTGCCCTCGAAAAAACGCCTTTGTATATAATATTAAATCTCTTCTATACAAGTAGAAAGCATTGGATTAGTTAAAAAACAAAAAACAACATTTTTTTACGAAATATCTGTCTGTGCCTCTGTCTGTTTGTGACACAGATATTGTGAGCGCTCTATCACAAGAACTAATGCACGGAATTTAATAAAAATTTATATTAAGTTAGTCCCTGATATAAAATGGTGCTGATTAGTTTTTGGTGTAAATTGCCCAACAGGCGGCAATGTTATGCTGCCTTTTCACGATTTCCACTATAGCTCTATCTCATGAACTGTTGCACGGATTTTCATCAAACTTCAGATTCAGTTAGAACTTCATATCAATTGGCGCTGATAACGTTTTGGTGCAAATCGCCCAACAGTTGACGCTGCTACTCTGCATTTTTCATGATCTCCGCAATAGCTCTATCCCAAGAACAAATGCACGAATTTTCATCAAACTTCAGATTAAGGTATACCTTGATAAATATTGGTTCTGCATATATTTTGGTGTAAATCGTCCAACAGGTGGCGCTGATATGTTGCATTTTTCACGATTTCCGCAAGAGCTCTATCTTCAAAACTAATGCGCGGATTTTCATCAAACTTTACATTCGGTTAGATGTTGACATAAGTTGTTGCTGATTAGGTTTTAGAGTATATTAACCAACAGGTGGCGCTGCTATGCTGCATTTTTTAGGCTTACAAGATTGTAGTGATAGTCATATTTCAAGAGTTAATGAACGGAATTTCATGTATTTAGAATCCTCATGATGGGCATAGATTGTTATTTAATTTTGGCACTGTAATAGCGAATTTTGAAATATTAACATTATTGAGATAGAAGACATTTTTGAGATTAGTACATCCGATTTAGTTTTAATGTAAACATATCAGCAAGTGAGTTAAAAATCGATTATAATATTCCATATTTACGTACAAAAATCAAGTTGATTTAAATGAACGATTGCAAAAAATGAGTGCATTTTGCTTATTTTTATAAACTTACTTACAAAAGTGAAGGGATTTTAAGCTGTTAAAACATTTTTACATATATCAAACGATATCAAAATTTCCGATAAAAAGAGATAAAATCAGATTTTCAACCTCGGATATACACAAAGCTATGTTTTTATATATGCGATTTAAAATTCATACTGAAAATTCATTTTATTTTTTTACCGTTTCAAAGACATTTTTGAACGGAAAAAAATATTCAAACTACCTAACCTAGAAATTTTTATTCAAGTATGTAAGGACAAATTGATGGCGATGTATTGAAACAGAAAACTAAAGAATGAAGATTTTTTTTTTTTTTTTTTTTTTTTTTGTTCCAGAACTTGACATACGAAATTTCATATTAGAAATATGAAGAGAACACTGAACAGAAAGTTATCATATAAAACTTGCTTTGAGACATAACGTTTTATTCTCCCAATTTCAATACTTGGAATTTCATATTGTTCCTTTTGATTGTATAGCCCTTTAAAATCTTTTCGGGCGATGGATTAAAAATTTCTATAAAAAATGTAGTTTATGAAGTAACGAAACATTTTATTTTGTTATCTTTGTTTCGTTCAAGTAATGTAAAAAATGTGATAATTTTTAAGAAATTAGTATTTTTTTTCATTATTAAAAAAAAAAAATACTATTGAAAATGGTACTATGATTCTTAAAAAAATAAATAATCTAATTAATGATAATTAATAGTCTTGCTAGAAATGACACTATGATTTTTTTTAAAAATTAAATAATCTATTAATGATTATTAATAACCCTGTTTAAAATGGTACTATAACTTAAAAGAATAATCTAATTAAGGATAATTAATAATCCTGTTAAAAGTTGGTTCTTAAAAATATGCTAATTTAAAATTAACTCCGAATATTTATTATTTATATACCTATTTGTCAAACAACTACTTATATAAAATCTAAGTATAGCAAAATGTAGGTAAACATGCCGAGGCGAACCCATCTAATATATAAAAATGAAAATTTGTCTGTCTGTAATGCTATACAAATTCACAATTTGGAAGCCAGAATGGTGAAATGTTACGTACATGTGTATTAAAACACGGCCGAGGCAACTAAAGCAATCCTGAATCGAAATAATTTATAGTTGACTTTTAATTAATAAAAAAAACATCCATCTAACAGCAATTTCCTATCAAATTTAAACATTTTTCGTTATAGCTGCTGCCAACAATTAAAAATTCACAATAAAATCCCTTTTTTTTTAATGTTCAACCCGTAATCTCGCGAGTTCTTTAACCAAAGTGAGGTATACACATTACGTACACCACGCTGCAATGCTAAGAAGCTGTAGAGGGTATTACGATAATTCTTTTACCTCACATGCAAATAAATTAGAGATATACATATTACGCACGCCACGCTACGATACTAAAAAGCTCCAGCGGGTATTACGATAATTCTTTTACCTCACATAGAAATAATTAGAGATTATTTAATTGCGCTTAATTATTACATTAAAAAAAAAAGACAAACATTTTATACAAACATCAACAAAACTTTTTATTCTATTTATACCCTTATTCCAAAGATATCTTTTTATCGTCTGCTGCCATAGTAACATGATAAATTAAATTTCATAAAAAAATGCCCCGTAGTAGAAAAATATTTTACTAAATCAATTTTTTTTTTTTAATTTTGGTTTTTGAATTAAATTCATGAACTCCCGTGTGTAGAACGAGTTAAACAGCTAGTCCATCTACATATTTAAAATACAAGGCTGGTTTTTTTCAGTCATCTTTACTATTCATCTGTACTAGTCATTTGTACATCTTTCTACTGAACCGATTTTTCTAATTATTTTTTTCAACCAAGGTTGTTCATTTGTAGATGTTCCTGCACTATAGCTGTTTTAAAAAACATTCTCATTTTTATATTTGATTTTTTTTCCAATTTTTTTAATGATTTTTTTTTTCAAAAGCGGGGTAATTGGATTCCATTGTTGCAGATAGATAAATATTGAAAAATATTCAGAGACGAAGCTTTTTGAATGTTTTTTTTTTTTTTTTTAATTTGCAAGTTATTTTCGGTAAAGAAATTTATGCACGTGTGATTATAATTGTTTTTATAAGCGAATAAAAATTCATATTTATTGCCACATACGAGAATATTGTCTATTGGGTTTATTCAATCTTTATGCATTATGACTTTATTAGTTTTTTCTTTACAATTAAATAGAAAACAAATTTTAATTTGAATAGACTGCGGTTAAGCATAAAAAAGCATTTTTGAAAAGTTTCCACCGGTGATGTTATGTTTATCTTGAAATGCATTTTTGCATTAATAAAACTGATGAGAACAATTGATATGACCGTCAGCATGACGTAATTTCGCTGGATTAATTTTAACACAATTATTCTATTTAATTATTTAATTATTATTATTTAATTAATTATTATTATTACATTATTATTAATTATTATTATTTAATCTACTTAATTATTATTAAATTATATTGCTGGGTGAAAAAGTTCCACCAGATTCGTCCGGGATAGCTCAGATGGTAGAGCACTGGCGACTTCAGCCAGGAGATCCCTGGTTCGAATCCTGATCCGGATATTTTTCGCCCAGTTGGAAATTTACGTGTAATTTCACTGATTTTTCATTTCTTAATTCTAAAGATTACAAGTGGAACCTGAATTAATTCAGAAATTGAATACTGAGTATTAAAAAAAATATCCTCATCATTTGTACTTATAGAAATAATGTTTTGATTTGTACGCTTCTACAATACAAACATTTGAATAATAAAATCTTCATGCTGATTTTTTGTATGAAATCTTAACACAGACCAACATTCCGTCATTTTTACCCGACTTCCAAGAAGGGTTATGTGTTTCACGCGTATCTGGGTATGTGGATTTCTTTATACGCTCGAAACATCCCAACGGCTGGATGGATTTTAATGAATGAGGTCTCTATCGATTCGTCTTAACCGTCCGACGGTTACAGGCTAGGTTTTGTTTTTATAAATTCAAAAGGGCGGCCGTAAAATACAAAAAGGCGGTAGAGACGAAAAAATCATTTTACGCACCCTATTGAGTGGCATATCATTGGATAGGTCTTTCAAAATGAAGACGATGTTTCATTGACTATTTTACAGTCAGAAGCTCCGTTTAAACATTACACAACCTGGAAGTTGTGTAGCTTGGATCTCTTAGCTCTACTGCAACTCTAATCATCATAGACATCTATAGGCCTCATCAAAGCAGTGTTTATAGATAGGAACTAACAATTAAACAAAACTTAAAAGTCATCAATACAAGTGAATAAAAAAATAAGTAAGTAATATAAAAATGTAGTTTCACATTGATGATAAATAATTAATTAATTCGCTTTTTACGCAGTCGGGTTTTTCGATTTTTAAAATTTATTTTGTATTATTCAAGGAGGTTATATAATAGTCTTTAGATATTTTCTCTTCACTGGGCAGTTACCTCGCAGTATTCATAACATGAAAGTCTTTAAAAATCAATTTATTTTTGAAAGTTTAAAATCTTTATTATCATGAAGATACGCTGATCTCTCTTTTTAAAAGTATGTTAAAATATCTTATACAGAAGAATAATTATATACATATTATTATATATATATCTAATTCTGTCTGTAATTCTATACAAATGCACAATTTGGAAGCCAGAATTGTGAAATGTTACGTACGCGTGTATTTAAACACGACCGAGGCAACTAAAATAACCCGGAATCGAAATAACTTATAGTTAATTTTTAATTAATAAAAAGCACCAATTTAACAGCAATTTCCTATCAAATTGAAACATTTTTCGTTATAGTAGTTGCCAAGAATTAAAAATTCACATTAAAATTCTTACCACAACAAACACTTTTCTATTGCAAGATTTCCACGTGAAAAATGAAAATGAAATAAATAGTTTGACGAATTTAAATAAAAGTTAATATTATGTTATGACATTTTTATTGCAAGATTTCCACGTGAAAAATTAAAAGGAAATAAATAATTTGACGAATAATAAAAAAAAGTGAATATTACCTCATGTTGGAAATATAATGGACGTCAACAGGTAAATATATAACGTCATATGTGTTTGAAAAAAAGTATTGAAACATGATAAAAACCCGATTATGAAAATAGTGGCATATTTTAACATTTTGATGTTCTCTGAATTTCTTTTAGTCATTTTCAAATTTATTCCATATATATACGTGTGTGTATGCATATATATTGGAGTTTATACAAAGTTTTATGTCCCTAGAGCTCATTCTTATAGAAGAACGGAAATAAAGATGGCTTTATTGCTTTCGTTTATTGTTTATTTAATAATGTAGGTTTAATTTTGAAATTAAAGTTTCAAGACAAACATTCTTAAAATTCCGGGCAACGCCGGGTTCTTTAGCTAGTATCTTAAATACTTAACATCCTAAAAATATGTCTTGTAGTTCGTGCACACACAAAAACGTTCTCGTTCCAGCTACGGGCCTATTCAGTTGTGAAGATGACTTCAGCGCTTCCGTCCCAAAGAAAATCTCCTAAAGGTCGTGGTGAACAATTCTCAAATCGTTTGCGGCAACCTTGGGGCTTAACTTCTAACAATAAACGTACCGGAATACTAATATTCTGCAGTACTAACATCTGTAGCGTGCCAACCTCCCACCCCCTCACTCCACTCTGCATATTTATATTTTATACATTATTTGCGAAATTTAAAGCATTTTTTTTCTTTAGCAAAATAAAAATTTTAAATATAGGGTGACCCCTGCAGTATTTGATCAAATAAAGTCAGTGCTAAGGGCTTTTTATTATATTTCCCCCTTTTAAGTATTAGAAGTAAACTAACACGATTGCTGCAACCTTTAACCCTCTGGTGAGTGAATTTCAGAGTTGCCAGATTTGGGGACTTTTTGTTCCCAAAATTGTTGATAGCCACCGCTTTTTTGACATAGAAATATTCGATCTATTTAAAAATGGATTAAAAATTCTGAAAAATAAAGTGAATTATACTATTTTAAAAAAGTGGTGACAATAAAAAATTCTGAATTAAAAAAGTCTCCAATCTGGCAACACTGTTGAATTTCTTCATAATTCCCAAATGTCACATTGGCACCAGTATTTTGCAAACAAAAAATTCAGTTTACAATATATGTACACGAAAAAATGCATTAATCTATTTTCAAATAAATCTGGTCGAATATTATTGGTGCCATTGTGACATTTCAGGATTAAAATTAAGTGGGAAGAAAATCAACCACCAGAGCTGAAAAGATTTTAATGAATGTCCTATAATGGACAAAAATGAAATCCGCAGAATTTAAATACCAACAAAATTATAAATAAGTAGTTTTCTAATTGCCATTTTCCCAGTGGTTGATTCGGCGAAAAAATTCCATCGAAAATCTAAAAATTAATCTTTAAAATATCATCCTTGGGCTGTGATTAACAATAATTCTTATAAAAATGAAGGTACAGTATATGAGCAATAATTGCTGGAAGTGCGTTTTCAATTGTGGCATGCTTATTTAAATTTGGCAAATTTTTTGCATGTTACTTGGTGTGTATAAATTCCACAGATCGTATGCACACAAAAAAAATTCGATTACGTTTCCGCTTGTTGACGGAAATTGCTGAAGGGACATTTTACACTGTGTTCCGCGTTTTCTATCATAATGAGCTTTATTTCGGAATACTATGTAGCATATATACTGAACTATAGACCATATACAGGGATGCAAAAAAGAATTCCGATAATTTCCCAATTGTAGATGAGAATTGCTGAAATTTATTTTCAAACATGTTATGCGTTTATCAAATTGTTTTCTTAGACATCTTTCACCTTCTTAGGCATTAAATGGTGAATTTTTATTACAGTATTCTGAATATGTTGGAAAGTGTTTTCTAATCTATGCAAGACGCATGAATTTTCTTTCTTGTTCATATTTGATTTGATTTGTTTAGAGGCGAGTCAAAAAAGAATCTAACAGACATCACCGAATTATTCACACTCTGTTGAGCGTTTATGCAATGTGTTGTGCCGAGTCATGGAAATAGCGCAAAATAAAAGAAAGGTTGAGTAGATTAGCATCTTTAAGCGATCAAAATTCACTGATTCGCAATTATTCCTTATATACATGTTAACCCCTCGAGGGGCGGTGGCATATATTACATCCCACCTAAGTTTAATGAAGATTTGCAGCAGAAAAAAATTATTAAATTTTACTTTTCTAACTTTGGTGGAAAAAAGTCGTAAAGTTGCTTTTCCTTATTTCACAATAAAAATTTTCAAAAATTCCGGCGTGAAGTCGACATTGCAGAAACACAATTACTTGTCCCTGAAAGGGTTAATAAAACAACATATTGAAATGAAATTGAATAAATTACTCGCATTAAGTTATAAAGTATCTTCTCAAACATTTTGAAACCTTTTCCGAGACTGGCAAAAATTTGCCCCGACTTAGAAAATAATTCTAGCGGTGTCTCATATGCTAAGACGCCTGTATACATCGCATGTATCACATACGCTATGCATCATGCCTGATTATCATGACTGTAACAAATAATTAATATTCATTCTTCTTTTGTAAAGAAATTCACGAATACTTTATATTTATCACATTATTATTTTTTAAATCGTAGTTCAATGAATTAAGTTCTGGACAATTATTTCATAGACAAAATTAAAATGAACGGTTCAAATTTTTCATTGCTTTTTTTCATTCGAAATTATTGTAGTATTATTTTTTATACATTTTGAAACACATTCATTTACATATAAATAAAAAGTAAATCTGACAAGGACGTATTTATCAATTTTCGGTGTAATACAAATATATTAAAATATATTCTAAGTGAAACTGTAACCCTACATTATTAGAGCTAGAAATCAGTACACCCAAAATATGTCTCGCTATAAGCAAATTTACACCCATTTATTAACATACACTACGTCGCACAAAGGCTATTATGCCCTTCTTTTACAACACTTAATGTCTTCCTTCCCTCGAAATTATACCACCACTCCTGATTTATCGGGAAAGTCCCTCCACCTTTTTCCTGTTCCGATATCGGAATTCAAATATTCCCCATAATGTCCTCTGTCATCATGTTCTCCAAAATTCTAAAAGATTTCCTTCCATGCGACAGAAATTATCGTAATTTGAATAATATCTGTGATGAAAGATTGCTTAACTTTTCTGGTATTTATCATGTTAAAGAGCAGTTTGATTTGTGACTTTTTAGTGAATGAACTTTATATTGGTTATCTTTTTGCGAATGACGCTTGCATAATGAGATTTCGAAGATTTCTGTTTATTTAAAACAATCCGGGTAGAAAAAGGGGAATATTAATGAAATACTAATGACATTTTATCATTAATAACAGAAAAATCATAAAAAGATTTTTAAGTATAAAATTTTTATTAAAAGAGAGACGTCCGTTACCTTATTTTAAGGTACCCTTTATCTACTGGTGTTACCCTTTATCTACTGATGGTACTTATAAGTACCACTCATTTTAAACTTTTATACAATAGTGAATATTACTAATATTCTAATGGTACTTTGCAAAAAACGCTCTTTTAACTCCACTTTATCCGAATACATGACAGCAGTAGTTCTAGGTTTGTTATTTGAGAGAGGTATGAGGCTATCTTTGAAGTATTCGATGTGTTTTGTGCCGACATTTTGTACAGATTGCCACGCTCGTCTTTCCATTGCTGCAAACACAGTAAAGGATATAAGACAAGTGTTGGATTTTTTTTATCTGTTCATTATGATCGTAGAATACAATTTGACTAGCTATTTTATGTGAACGGTGTATGTATTTGATTTAACAGTTGAATTACTCGGTGGTACTTATAAGTACCGTCAGTACACTGGGAGTTGGAGAAAAACTTCCTGTTTACTTTACGTTTGTGTAGTTATCCATCGTTTTCATCCGCTTTCAAATGTAATTACTAAAATGTAGTGTAGTAATGATTTTCCTGGTATTTCTTTTCTGTTTCATTAGTATTTTCTATAGGAAATCGAAAAAGTTGTGGCACCGGCTCGTTTTTGCTATGCTAGGAATGGCATATGTAAATTCATATATTGCATATGTGGAGATGCGAGAGAACATGTTGTCCCTGGAATATTGACGTCGCATAACTAAAGGACTGCTAACAAGATTGAAACCTAAAAAAAAGTATTTTTTTTTAACCCTTTCAGGAGCAAAGCATTTTCAATTCTAAAGTGTTGAAATAAATGATTGGCACCGGAATTTGCCAAACGATTTATTTGTAAATAAGAAAAAGCCTATATTTCACACACTTATTAAATCGAAAATATTTTCTGGTGCCACTTGAAATACCTTGTGGGTTTTCTGTTACAATATTCTAGTCACAGTGTACTGACGGTACTTTAAAAAACCACTTTAATTAATTACCTCTAAATAACTAAATTTCTCACGGGTGAGAATTTTTTTATGTTTATCCTTTAATTTTTATCGTAGTAACTGCAAAACAAATATTACATGAAAAAAATTGCAGCAGATCATAAAGCCGTAGATAAAGGGTTAACCTTTATGACGCAACAGTACTTTAAAGTACAATTAAAATAACTTGTTATAAAATTCATTTAATACATCGATTAATAGTAATACAATTTAGAATGAGTTATATATACTTTATTTTATCTTTTCCAAAAGCATTATTGGTTGCACAAAAGAAAAATATTTTTAAAAGGATGATTTACTTTGCCTTTGCATCTTTTCAGCTTTTTGCGTTGAAAGAATGATGGTGGTGGTGGAGGGGGGGGGGAGTTTCCGTTCGCAAATATTTCTATGTTTCGATTGTAAGAACATTGTATTTGTACATTCCCTAACTCTACAAAATACTAAAAAATATATTTGAGTGAAGTTATAAATATTGCACAAAATCCCTATAAATTCAAATTTAATTAATTAATTTTAATTGGCAAAATCCTTCTAAAATTTATTAAATGATTGTGTAAATCCATAGCTGCCAACATCTTACGCATTTTTGTACCACAAATATTTTATAGTAAATTTTATGTTTTTATATCGCCGTAATCAGAAGATTAAATAAGGCAAAAATTTCTATTAAATTTTTGTGGTACAAAAAAGCGAATAGTTGGCACCTATGTAAATCTTCTAATGTAGTTTCAAAAATTCATGAAAAATGCTTTTGAAGGTTAAATTTTCATGAATTCATAATTTGGGACATAAAGTATTAACGGAACGTTTTACCATATTTTAAAGGAATAATTTCTTTTCGGTCTCTGTAATCCCATTTCAGTGATAAAGCAGGCTCAACTAGTATGTTGTGGCCATCACAAAACTTTCTTCTATATAAATCGCGTCAATTAAATCATTTAAATAGTACAAGAAATAACAAAGATTTAGCACCAATTCATATCAAAGTACATCTGAATTTGAAGTTGGATGAAAATTCGTGCATTAGTTGTTGAGATAGAGCTATAGCGGAAATTCTGAAAAAATGTAGCATACCAGCGCCACCTGTTGAGCGATTTACACCAAAAGTAAACAGCACTAAACGATATCAAGGTATACCTGAATCTGAAGTTTGTTGAAAATCCAAGCATTAGTTCTCGGGATAAAGCTATGGCGGAAATCGCAAAAATACAGCATTGCAGCGCCACCTGTTGAGCGATTTACACCAAAAATCAAACAGCACTAATTTATACGTCAATTCATGTCAAGGACTAAGTAAATCTGAAGTTTGAGGAAAATCCGTGCAATAGTTCTTGAGATACAGCTCTTGTGAAAATCGTGAAAAATGCAGCACAGCTGCGCCACCTGTTGGGCGATTTACACCAAAAATTAAACAGCTCTAATTTATATCAGGGACTAACTGAATCTGAAGTTTGATGAAAATTCGTGCATTTTTTCTTCAGTTAGAGCTATTGCGATAATCATGAACAATGCAGCATACCCGCGCCACCTATTGAGCGATTTTCACAAAAAAGTAATCAGCACCAAACTATATCTTGGACTAACAGAATCTGAAGTTTTATGAAAATCCGTGCAGTAGTTCTTGAGATGTAGCTATTGCAGAAATCGTGAAAAATGCCGCATAGCAGCGCCACCTGTTGGACGATTTTCACCAAAAACTAATTCAGGTTTAGTTTATATCAAGGTCTAACTAAATATGAAGTTTTGGAAAATTCCGTGCATTAGTTCTTGAGATAGAGCGCCCACAAAATTTGTGTCACATACAGACTCACAGACAGAGTGACAGAGTGACAGAGTGACAGAGTGACAGACAGACTCACAGACAGACATTTTCTAAAAACCATCAAATCGTGTTCTGGACATTCTAAAACGTATAAATCCGTCGAAAACCGGAAGTCGAAAATTTTCACGAATCCAATACTTTCTTCTTGTAAAGATAGAAGAAAGTAATAATTAAATTATATACAGCTCGTCCCTTCTTGACCATTGGTTAATTCCAAAACCTTTAAATTTAGAGATATAATTCCAATTGGCAAGAATGTTTAAAATGTCATTCTTCATCGTACGAAAATTCAATTACGTTAAAATAGTTATTTCTTAAAAATTTAGGCAATTAATCATTTTATACGGAATAGATTTTTACAATTGTTTGACCTATGTCTCGTACAGTAATAGAACAGTGGCGCAGCAGTTGGGCGCCACTAAATTTTAATAGTATTCTTGGTCTTAAAAAATCTCAAATTCTGTTCTGAAATTAGATGAAGAATATTAATAAAATATTGCGGTGTCAATTGATTCTCTGGTGCTACACTGTTCCATCACTGCTTGTGTGCTCAGTTAATGTCTTAAACTTTAACCCTTTAGTGTGCAGCTTTGCATATATCAGGGTTGGCGAACCTATGGCACGCGTGCCAGAGTCAGCAAATTTTTCTGGCATGCGAAAAATTTAAATTTGGTAATCGTTATACAGATAAAATCTTTTTTTTTTCTGTTATAACCAATATTTTTTTCCCATACGGACAGTACACAAATAATGCAATTATTTTTTGCATGAATTAAGACACCAGAATAATTTTCTTTTCCTGCCATGCTATGCAGCGTTTTCGCCATGTATTTTGCCTTTCTATACAAATTTAAAAAGCTGTAATTTTCAAATAAATATGTATATTTGTAAAAATAACAAAATATGAACCAGATATAAAGCATTTTCCATCGAACGTACAACAGCAAAAATCTCATCAATACATTATTAGCAGATTGTTTAATGCAACTTGGAAAACTATACCCGATATGTTGCAATAATAATAAGTTAAAAAATAATGAAAAAAAAAACTGGTATTTTTCTTCTTATTACAGTACATACCGCTTAAATGAATCCTTACGATCTAAAATTCATTCATTTAATGGCTGATACAGAAAAATCGCATTTTGATTTTTAATGTTTTTTAATTATTAATGCAGGAAAGCAACTGATTTTATAACCAGTAATTCGTATAAACATCGTACTCTTTAAAATTATTTTTGCATAAGTTAGGCAAGTTGCATTGTTGATAGATATTGTTAGTGAATTTTCGGCACGCGCACGTGAAAAGATTTGCCGAACCTGGCATATATGCAAACAACAGTGTTTTGAATTTAAATAGATTTTTTTATTCGTATATACCTAATTCACACCAGAAAATTAAAATAGCAATATTTGCTTTAATTAATAACGACATTCTGTATTTAAATAAAGCGAAACTAACCACTGATACCCTCTGGTGTGAAGTCAGATTCTCTGGAGTACGTAATTTCTAGAACGTATTCTATCATGGGAATTAAAGGGTTAAAGGTTAAGTTTTATAAAATAAGTAATTATATAAAATACGGTATTTGGAGACATACCCATTAAAATATTTACTAATTTGCAATATTTTAGCGTAAAACAGCCACACAATAGTAGTTTTTCTTATATTGCAGATGTGCAAGAGAAGAAAAGATTGACGTATTATACGAAAAATGTATCTGTGATTTTTTCCATTATTACTTTCTACTATATTTACAAGAAGAAAGTATTGGATTCGTGACAATTTTCGACTTTCGGTTTTCGACGGATTTACACGTTTCAGGGGTCAGAGAACCCGAAAAACATGTTTTTACAAAATGTCTGTCTGTGAGTCTGTGAATCTGTTTGTCTGTCTGTATGTGACACATATTTTGTGGGCGCTCTATCTCAAGAACTAATGCACGGAATTTAATAAAAATGTATATTCAGTTAGCCCCTGATATAAATTGGTTCTGATTAGTTTTTGGTGTAAATCGCTCAACAGGTGGCGCTGCTATGCAGCCTTTTTCACGATTTCCGCAATAGCTCAATCTCAGTAACTAATGCACGGATTTTCATCAAACTTCAGATTCAGTTAGTCCTTGACATGAATTGAAGTTTTGTACATTTTGGTGCAAATCGCTCAACAGGTGGCGCTGCAATACTGCATTTTTTTACAATTTCCGCAATAGCTCTATCTCAACAACTAATGCTTGGTTTTTCAACAAACTTCAGATTCAAGTATACTTTGATATGAATTAGTGCTGTTTGTGTTTTGGTGCAAATCACTCAACAGGTGGCGCTGCTATGCTGCACTTTTCAGAATGTCCATTATAGCGGTATCTGAAGAACTAATGCAACAATTTTCAGCAAACTTCAGAATCAGTTAATCCTTGATATGAATTGACATTTTGTACATTTTGGTGTAAATCGCTCAACAGGTGGCGCTGCTATACAGCATTTTTCACGATTTCTGCAAACGCTGTATCTCGAGAACTAATAGACACATTTTCATCAAACTTCAGATTCAGTTACTCTTTGATATGAAATGATGCTGACTACGTGTTGGTGAATATCGCCCAATAGGTGGCGCTGCTATGCTGCATTTTGCACTATTTCCTCAATAGCTCTATCTCAAGAACTAATGCACGAATTTTCATCAAACTTCAGTTTAAAGTACACCTTGATAAATGTTGATACTGATTATGTGGTTGTGTAAATCGCTCAACAGGTGGCTCTGTTATGCTGCATTTGTCATGATTTGCGCAATAGCTCTATCTCAAGAACTAATGCACGGATTTTCCCAAAACTTCATATTCAGTTAGACATTGATATATGTTGATGATAATTAGGTTCTGGTGTAAATCACCCAATAGGGGGAGCTGCTATGCTGCATTTTGATGGATTTACACGATTTTAAGGACAGTAATATCTAAAAGAACTAATGCACGGAATTTCATCTTTTTAGAATACTCATGATGAGCATAGATGAACTGTGATAATGAATTTTGAAGTATTGACAAGTATGAGATAGAAGAAAGTTTTGTGATGGCCACAACATGCTAGTTTTTCCTGTGTAATAAACCTTTCAGAGAATCGTATATAATTTTTTCGAAAGAAAATAAAAAAATCGCACATTTAAGGATTAACGACACGGACGATTTACAGTTACATAAAGACACAAACGCGCACTCCATCGAATTTTATAGTTGTTTACATTCATTAATCAATGTTCAGTTATAAAACGCAGCAGTTTTTAAATCAACAATCTTTCTTCTTGCACACAAATATGCGAATTGAGTTATTTTCTTAGAGCCTTTTATTAATACGGATCGTTTTATAGTATGATGTAGTTTATTGTTATTCAAATCCTTTTAGATGTATTTTTTATGTTATTGTAGTATGCAACTATAGGTCTACTATCATTCTCCCGAAGCACAAATTAGCCCGCCTTAAAAAAATATAAAATTGTTTCTAGTTCTGTGGTATCAATCTATACTAATAAATGAACGGTGTGAGTAGGAAAATCTGCGGCATGTAAAGGTCAGGAAATCTGGGGAGGGAGGGGGGTCCAAAACATGCCCTGATGCACCTGTAGTACGTGCAGACAACAATTTTGTGAATGATAAATGCGACAACGAGAATGATTGACTTTTCAATTTTTATATATATATATTTTCCTTTTCCAAATCAAAATAGAGTTGGAGACAGATCCAATGTTGTCAGATGACTAAAACTAAACTTTACGTGAAATCGTGAAAAAAAAAATTCCCCCGTTTTTCCTCAAAATGTTGATAGTCCCCCAAATTTTCCCCCATGAACTACTTGTCCTCCGAAAATTACCCAGCCTGGCAACACTGTGTTAACCCTTAACGGACTAGTGCGCCATATAAGTAGCATTGGCACCGTTAACAAAATTTTTTCACATGGCACCACTTTTTTTTAAGGAACTAGGGGGCTCTGCCCCCTACGAGCTACGCTCGTCAACCCCCATCCAGACACCGCAGACTCTAAATGCACGCTAATTTGATCGGCTTTAAAAAGATTTCGAAAGATTGAATTATAATCTAAAAAACAGTGGCGATCTCCCTATAAACGGATTTCTATTCATTTCTCTTTGGGGAATTTTAACGCCAAATCCGCTGCGGTACTATTTGATTATCCCGTCGACCAATTTCGCCAAATTATATAAATCGCCAAATTATACAAATTGACATCATTTTTACTTTAAATAACGAAAGAATAAATAAATTAGTACAACATTAATAAAAATACAAATAAAACGTCGAAATAAAAATAACTTGATGACGTAGACACGTGTAACTTGCTTAAAGTCAGGTTAATGTCACATTTACGATCAACCATTATTGGCATTTAGTGTTATAGTTTGGCGAATGATAGATTTTTGGTCGACGGGATAACTCAGTAGTACTAAAGATACAATCGCTGTTTTCGTCTTTGATTAAGTAAAATAAGTTAAAATTTTCAAAATAATCTAATATAAAAGGAATTAAGTAAGCAGAGTCTTTGTCTTCTGGTATTTTTTAACAAAGCGAAAAGAAAGTTCTTTTAAATGAGACATTTTAAATTAATCGTTTTTAATCTGACGTAATTTTGACCAAGCTATTCTTTCTCTTTTAAATATTCACGTGAAAATACTTTTGTTAGAAATGAAATATTATTTGCGCTTTCCTAACAAAAATAGTTGAAAAGGTCCTCTCAAAATATCAAATAAATGTCTAGAACAATTTCCAAATTTAAACTATTTTGCAATATTATTTTGTGTTCATTTTATGTAATAACTGTAATGTGACGTAAATATGACGTAATTTCCCCTATTTAAGACCTCTAACGCATGTTAATGAATTTATTATTTTACAACATCCTTTCTCTTTTAAAATTCACGTGTATAGTTTTTATGACGTAATTTTTAATAAGTTCCTGCTTTTTGTACATAGTTATTTAATTCTAATTCCAAATGATTTTTTCTGTGTATAATAGTCACGTGTAAATAAATTTTTAATTTGAAGTAAACATTATTGTTTGCGCTGTTTATACATTTGGCAACAGTTTAAATTAATACCATCTCTCCATTCTAAGAAAAAGTAACTACCGCTGTCTCCGCCGCCGCCGGTTTTGAATTTTTTGTGACCGGAGGTCTTTCTTCGTTAATATTAAGAAAAATAATGCATACAAAAATATGAAAATCAATGGTGTTATACAGAAATGTTTGATAAACACGCTGATGCAGACAGTTTTCAAATTGAAGAATTATTTTAAGAGATATTTAACGTTAAAGTTGGACAAAATCGAACCACTAAAAAAGTTTTATAGGAGCAAAAACTATTCATGGGAATTTAATCATTTTTAGATCATTTTATACGTTTGAAGTTCCCGGTGTCCAGACTGCATTTCTTTCTTTAATTTGACTCATTTTTTGAGGTTTTATTTCTATTTTAAATTCAAATTTTCAGTATTTCTAGAGATATTTTTTACATTATTTTAGAAAATGGTATTAATTTAAACTGTTGCCAAATGTATAAACAGCGCAAACAATAATGTTTGCTTCAGATTAAAAAATTATTTACACGTGACTATTATAAACAGAACAAATCATTTGGAATTAGAATTAAATAATTATGTAGAAAAAACAGGAACTTATTAAAAATTACGCCATAAAAACTATACACGTGAATTTTAAAAGAGAAAGGATATTGTAAAATAATAAATTCATTAACATGCGTTAGAAGTCTTAAATAGGAGAAATTACGTCATATTTACGTCACATTACAATTATTACATAAAATGAACACAAAATAATATTGCAAAACAGTTTAAATTTAGAAATTGCGCTAGACATTTATTTGATATTTTGGGAGGATCTTTTAAACTATTTTTGTTAGGAAAGCGCAAATAATATTTCATTTCTAACAAAAGTATTTTCAAGTGAATATTTAAAAGAGAAAGAATATCTTGGAGAAAATTACGTCAGATTAAAAACAATTAATTTAAAATGCCTTATTTAAAAGAACTTTCTTTACGCTTTGTTAAAAAATACCAGGAGACAAAGACTCTGTTTACTTAATTCCTTTTATATTAGATTATTTTGAAATTTTTAACTTATTTTACTTAATCAAAGACGAAAACAACGATTGTATCTTTGGTACTACTTAGTTATCCCGTCGACCAAAAATCTATCATTCGCCAAACTATAAGATTAAATGCCAATAATGGTTGATCGTAAATGTCACATTAACCTGACTTTAAGCAAGTTACACGTGTCTACGTCATCAAGTTATTTTTATTTCGACGTTTTATTTGTATTTTTATTAATGTTGTACTAATTTATTTGTTCTTTCGTTATTTAAAAAAAAAATTATGTCAATTTGTATAATTTGGCGAAATTGGTCGACGGGATAATCAAGTAGTACCGCAGCGGATTTGGAGTTAAAATTCCCCAATCAAAGAGAAATGAATAGAAATCCGTTTATAGGGAGATCGCCACTGTTTTTTAAATTATAATACAATCTTTCGAAATCTTTTTAAAGCCGATCAAATTAGCGTGCATTTAGAGTCTGCGGTGTCCGGACGGGGGTTGACGAGCGTAGCTCGTGGGCAGAGCCCCCTAGTTTTCTAAAATAATGTAAAAAATATCTTTAGAAATGCTCAAAATTTGAATTTAAAATAGAAATAAAACCTCAAAAAATGAGTCAAATTTAAAAAAAGAAATACAGTCTGCACACCGGAAACTTCAAACGTATAATATGATCTAAAAATGATTAAATTCCATGAATAGTTTTTTCTCCTATAAAACTTTTTTAGTGGAACGATTTTGTCCAACTTTAGCATTAAATATCTCTTAAAATAATTCTTCGATTTGAAAACTGTCTTCATCAGCGTGTTTATCAAACTTTATTCTATAATACCACAGATTTTCATATTTTCATATTTCTCTTAATATTAACGAAGAAAGGCCTCCAGTCACAAAAAATTCAAAACCGGCGGCGGCGGTAACAGCGGTAGTTACTTTTTTTTTTAGAATAGAGAGATAATTTTACTTGGCAACATGTGCAAGAAAAATTTAGTAAAAAAATTTACTTGTTAGTGGTGCGAATAGAATATAAAAATAGTATCGTGTATTTAAAGCTACCATCCGTTAAGACTAAAATATATCACAATTCCTTAACCCCTTGGTGACGAGGGGCGCATGTCATACGTGCCGCATGAAGCGCTCACAATCCTTGTTTTTCCTCACCAGTAAAATTTTACTGTAAAATTTGCCTGATTTAATCAGCGCATTTTCTCTATTCAACAACACACAAATTTCTGTTTTAAAAGAACGGTGACAAAAGATTAAAAATTTCGTAAAAGGCTCTCGTCTCGAAGGGGTTAACTACCTTTTGTGTCCCCAACAGTTATTAACACGAAATCTAAAGTTTAAAAATGCATTCAATCTCAACTTATAGTAATGTTTTACCGTTTCTTTTACAAAGGAGTACTTGAGTGGAAAATTTTTCCGCTTGGTCCTCACGGCAGTTTATAAAGTACAGAAAATGAAGCACCCTTTAATTAATCTAATATTGTCTTTCCTGAAATATTATATTATTTTCTGATTACTTTATTAAGCTATTCTCTGATTTGTTTTCTATTGTTTCTCTGCACTTTCAACGGTTTTTACTGTGTATCTAAATCTTGCAACTCTTTATTAAGTCGGTAATCGTTATACATTTAAGAGGCTAAAGATGCACTAATCAACATATAAACAATTAATAATAAGATTTAATAAACCCTCATATAACATAAAGATTCATGCTTTCATAATAGAAAATAGAACTATAGTAGTTTTATGTTACAATTAGACATTTTAGAAGTAAATGAAATGTAAACATGGAAGGTACTGCTATATCATAAGCAACAGAACAAACAATATCTAAAACAAACAATGTCTATCAATTCATGCGAAATTTGCATTTTTTTGCCAAAACATTCAGAACTTAAAGTCATCCCTTTTCTCTTTGGACCAGAGTTCGCTACTGAACAACGTTTCTGGTTCAAATTTTGTTTACTCGAATTATCTCCACTCCCCAAACACACATCAATCCGGAAGGTTAGCAGCTATGTAATCTCTGTATAATAAAACACAGTGTAACGAATCCGGGTCGCGCTCATCCTCGAAAAACAAAAAAACAAACAAACATCTCGGCCATGTTAGGCTTAAGCATTCCGATGCCGTTATTATAAGTCGAACAATTACAAACGTCTAAAGACAGCACTCTCACAAAATGCACCATGCACCAAGTTTTGGTTTCTCGGAGGGGAAAACCAGTTTCCCCGCGGTAGGAAAGTGGAGTTACAGTATGAACGCTCGCTGACAACGAGATGAACTCTTCGTTGGCTATGAATACTTTAAAACCTTCGTTTAAAAGCAGTTCATATGTATTGAAAATGTACTACATATTAACCCCTTCGGGACGGGAGCCTTTTACGAAATTTTTAATCTTTTGTCACCGTTTTTTTAAAACAGAAATTTGTGTCTTCTTGAATCAAGAAATTGCGCTGATTAAATAAGGCAAATTTTACAGTAAAATTTTACTGCTGAGGAAAAACAAGGATTCTGAGCGCTTCATGCGGCACGTATACGTGTCGCTCGTCCCCAAGGGGTTAACAAATAATGAATAAAGTGTTATCAATGTAGATTTATGGATTTTAAAAACATTTCGGATTTTTTTTTTTTAGTAGTTTCTGCAACTTCCCCTCCCCTTATTAATACTTCAAAATTAAAATTTTATTGCTTTACTTTTTTATTTGTTCAGTTTGCACTACGATGTGGTTACGGACTTTTTAAAATGAGTTTAAAAAATGAAAATTAAAAACTCTTGGTACTATCATTAGTTAGTATTAATACAAAATACGTAAATTACCAAAATAAGAGTTAACAACAATTTAGATCATTTTTCCTTTTAAAATATTGACTTATGAATTAAAAATTAAAAATTTGGGGGAATCTCAAAACATGGAAACAGACAAGCATTATACGGATTACCTGATATTTACGGAACTAATATGATAATGCAAATCATTCGAAAATAATGAGAACATAATATCAGTGGCACATTATAAGTGTCAAAACTTTAATATATGTGAAAAAATATTGTAAATAAAATAAATAATTACTGTCATTATTATCATGCTTCTTGAATTATAATTCTATTTTCTTTATCGCTCTCATGTTGAAAATTAGATTAAATGTTAAAATTTGGAACCTTTATTTTTTAAAAAAGACATATTTATCTTTATGGTGAAATGGGAAAAGCTGTTTGATTTCTTAGTACATAAATAAAAATACCAGCTATTTTCATACATTTACTAATGAAAATGATTTTAGGAACAGGTCAGGAATTAGTTGATTATGGATTCAATAAATAATGACCTTTTCTGTAAACATTTTCGTAAGGGAGGTGGGGGGGGACATATAATTTATTTTTTCTTTTCTCCATTTTTCTTTTAACTATTTATTTATTTGTATATGTATATTATCTAATGTTTTCAATTTATCGAACTAGCTGTATATTTTGAAATTAAAGAAAGCTGTAAAATAAATTTTCATCAGAACACTTGTATGCAGGATCCACTTAAAGAATGGGAATATGCATGAAAAGCAGTTCCCCAAAAAACATTAATAATAATTAACATAAATGTTTGATATTCACATATCTGTGATAGTATTATGAAATATTGCAAACTCAATTTCGATGCAAAGTTGTGAAAATTCTTATTAATCTACAACAATTTATTGGAATTTAATGAAATTTTCTTCACATAAAACTTAATTAGATTGAATAAAGTTATGGTACTGCAGATCTGAATTAAAATATTTCGTACAATTTATAATAAATGATAAGCTATTATACGTGTAAATATAAGAATAAAAAATAATACACTTACATAGTGAATGAATTTAATTTTTATTAAAGTAACCAATGAAAGCAGTACTACATCACGTTAAGAATGCAAATGAGTATTGTACCAAAAGAAGGCGATTTTAGTATCACATTGGTTATGGAAAACTCTTGAATAGAATTACCGAAACAGCTTTTCCGCATGCTCCTAAAATTCACATTATCTATTAAATTGTTATGAATAAGCACATAATTTCATCATATTCATCACATAATTTTCTTTCACTTATCAACAATTAAAAGAAAATAAATAAAAGAAAAGTATTTCTAAAATTAAAATATACATCTGAAAGCTTAGTTATTAATTTCCACAAGGTTCTAAAATGACTTAACTTTTACCCTATATTATAGGTAATAAGCATAAACAAATCTATCACTTTTCAAAAGAAAAGAAAGAAAGAAAAATCAATCTGTTAAAGAGAGGGTGGTTTTTTTTAATCATCATTTAAGAAATTTATTCATTGAGATTTTCTTTAATTCATAAACTCATGTTAAGAGAGTGGAAATACTTCATGCTCGAAACACAAGCCTGCCGGCAAGATGACAGTTTTCGAAACTTTCATAGCATAAAAATTAAAGCTTCACAATATGAACATAAGATTTATCAACACATTAATACTTGAGTGACGAAAACATTAACATTACATTACATATGCGAGAGAAAGTATGCATTTAAAATATTTGCGTGAAATACGCACAGTAACGAAACGACTAAGTCCAAAAGCATGCGCAATAAAAAGCCAATGGTCGAAAAACGGAGGAAACCGGTCGGAGGAGCAGTAGAAACAGAAACTTGTGCTTTGTGCATTTTGTGAGGGTGCTGTCCCTAGACGTTAGTGAACAATTGCTTTATTTAATCTCGACCCGAGTATTATTTCTGAGTACAAGTCCTGTGATTGAAAGCCCATCTTCATTGTTCTCCTCTATGTTCTATCTTCATGATCTAAACTTCTAAACGTTTTTAGAAGACCTTTAGTTCACATACCGTCATTTTTGACGGAGTTATATACTAGTAGTATAATAAAACATTAGTACACACGGTCACTTCCTGTATATATATCCTTATCACTTTCGCTATAAATAATGTTATAGTAAAAAAAAATTACAATCATTATTTAACATATTCTTCTTTATAAGATAAAAAGACTACACCCTTCCTTATAATATCTAATATCTCGCTCATTTAGAAATTAGGATACTTCACTGGATTTATCTGCAGATTTCTCCACCTTTTCCCTGTTCAGATATCGAAAATCAAATATACTGCAACTATGAGCGCCTGCCATCGTTTTCTGCAAATCTGTATAATCTCTCTTTTCGTGGAACCGAAATTATCACCATCGATTACTATTTTTCATGAATGATGACTTAACTTTGTTATGTAAAGCGCTGTTTATTTATGTCATTTAATGAATAAATTTCACTCGGGTATCTTTTATTAATGATACTTGCATAATAAGATTTCTGTGGAATTCTGTTTATTTGGTAACGGGCCATGCATAAAAGAGACATCATTAAATGATATGCCTTTTATACATGAGCCGTTTTATAGATAATAAATTTTATCTTATACAAGACTAATGGCATTTGTTATAAACTAGCCAGAGCACAAAAGAAAGAAATTGAAATCTTTTGTTTTATTCCATTATATAGCTTTTTGTTTTCCTACTTTATGTTTTTTATGGCACATCTTTTGCACATACAGTCAATATTAATAATGATTATTTAAATAATAAATAGCAAAACGCAAATATGCTAAATTTATTACTGCATTGCAGCTATGATTTTTAATTATTTTTTTTTTTACAGATACACTATCATATTACGAGTTTCTTGCAGTATTATAATTCTCAAACATACAAACGTTAAATGGAGAAAATACCATGTTATATGTATTTAACTTCTTAATGTTTACAATGATTCAAATTTATATCCTCAATCTGTTATTCATTGTTTTCTTTACATAAATTATCAATTATCAATCTTTATCAATTATCAATAAATTATCAATCTTTACATAAATTATCAATTTAAATTGATCACGGAAATAGAATTTAAATGATTACTTTTTATATACAACTACTAAGAACAGGGGCGTAGCTACCGTGGAGCAGTTGGAGCAAACTGCTCGCCAGGCGCACGAATCCTAAGGGCGCAAAATTAGAAAAAGCGAAATAAAGATTTCTTAATATATTTGCATATTTTTTCATTATTAATCAGACATTATAGATTAATCTTGTTACAATCAGCGTATTTCTAGGATATTTTACCTTGTGTTCAACCTCATCTATTTCGATTTAAAACATGTTTTCATACACAGTTGAATGAAATGACTTCTACTCATCAAGATTTAATTTTAATTCGTACCATATTGCAGCCTCAAATAACTTCTCCAACACGGTTTCAGCATGCCTGATTTTTTTCTGCAACTTTTTCGTAGACGACTGTTGAAGATTTTCAGATATTAAAGTAATAAAAACTTATTTAACAGGGCTCTCATCGGCCACTTTACTAGCTACTACTATTTTCAAACAGTAATCTTTCTGGTACATTTGTATTAAAAATGTTTAGACATTTATCATGATGTACTGTACGGAAATAATGGTAGCCAAAGAATTCACAGCGGAGAAACCTATATGTACGATGTAACAGTAGTAATTTGCGATAATTATTTTACGATTTGGAAAAAAAAAATAGTCTGACAAGTTGAAGAAAATTATTGACCATTTTACAAATAAAAACCAAAACAAAAATTTTGAAGATTTTTTTTTTTTTTTTTTTTTTTTTTTGTGGAAACTAAACATGCATCAACTCAGATTACAAAACATTAATAAGAGCCTGATTTAAACATATTCTACATCAGCCCACGGCGACAAAATTTATATGTGGGGTGGGGGGTTGAGGAGGAAGCAGCAACTTAAATTTTGTGCGTATTGTTTTTGAGATTTTGAAAATATTGCAAATGTCAAATGTAGAATCGATAAGCTTCAAAAAGAGAGAAAAGTTAAGTGCCAAATTCAGTGTTCCTTAGGGCCTGATTATAGCCTATGCAGAATTACACCACTTTTTTCTAACAGTAATTTTCCACATTAAACTTTATTTAATTGCAAAATTTTAGGATTAAATAAGGCAAAACATATTTTTCGAACATAGTAATGTGAGTTTGCTTAAGCCGTAATCAGGCTGTGCCTACTCCCCCGACACACACGCACACTCCACCACCATCTGATAGCACATATTAGTAGTCAATGAATTTTCGATTAAAAAAAAGGAAAAAAAAATGTTTGGAGTTACTCTATTCAACTTTCTGAACAGTTTACAGAAATACTGTTTGTTCAAAACAGAATGAATAAAAACTTAGTTCCTAGTTTTATAGAGAAGCGAAGTATTTCCACTGGTGTAAGGACGTCGTGTTTTAAAGGAAACGTGCACTTTTATTCATAAAGCTTAAACATTTTTCTAATGACATAATTTTCAATAAATTTTCATTCTGTCTATGCCGAAACAAGGTCTATAAATTAAAAAAAGAAAAAAAATAGAATTTTACTAAATTAAGTCACATTCTGGCAGGCTAAGTCTGGCCCGCCGGGCAACCGACCTGCGGGTCGGTGAGCCCTAAGCCAGGTAAAGCTGCTCCCTCCATCAGGTGAAGCTAATAGTTTTAAAATTTGCTAAGCATTAGATATGAAAAGTTTTAAATCATTTAATAATATAAAAAAAATCACTTATTTGAAGCATTTTTTATTAATGATTTTTATTTCTCTTTGCAAGGCAGAAGAATTGATTTTTTTTCTTGAAAGTTTCTTTGCTTCAGAGGACCATTTAAATCTTTTAAAACTTAACGTATGTATTCTGTAATTTTGTCTGTTATCAATAGCGACATGGTCTGCCCCAAGAGTTTTTAGCTTGTCTTGTACCAAAGAGCGTGGCCTATCCTATCTTTAATATTAATATATATATATATATATATATATTATTTAGTTTTTTTGTAAAACCATTTATTAAGCATTTGTTTGAAATGCGTATAGGTTTCGTGTATTGGTACAAAATGCTGTGATTGCAATTTCCTCTATAATAAATTTTGTTATATTGATTTTTGCGATTTATACAAAAATATTTATAAAGAATATTTTCGGCAAAGAAAATGTTAAGTCAAACATTCTTTTTTGTAAAACAATACATTTTAATATGAAAACGAGCCTTTTTCAATATTGTCTATAAATGTGGTAATCAGAACGGCGGCGGTCAACAATTTTGAATATACGTTAGAACAGGACTGTTTTTTTTAACCGATTTTTCACACAGTCATCGAGCACGTATTTCAGACAAAATCATGTTAAAGATCTATGACAGGTTGACAAGAATGTTTTTCTCCCTTCGTTGACTGGTTTTTCTGCTTTCATCGGGAAATTCCGTTGAAAATGCCAACTTTGACAGTGTTTTCTGTAAGATCTATTGTGTTTACAAAAAATACGGAAAACGTCTTTCGATTGCAAAGTTTCTGAATAACAATACTTGTCAGTTTAATGCGTTCTCGAGCAAAAATTAATTAAAACGTATGTTATAAAGTTGCTCCTTTGGATTTAAGAACAGCCTTAAGAAATAAAATCCTACACATTTCAAGTTCATTTAAGAATATTATCACGGGGATAGGCAACACCGGCTGGGTCAGCTAGTCAATACTAATAAAAGAAGGTTTCGCTCTTTGTGTGGTGGCTAGCGAAATCTACTGCACGTAGAAGTCTGAAAATTTTGGGTTAGGGTAGTCCTGTAGTCCAAGACCGGTCCTGATGCGCCTGGAGCTGAGATTTTTAATTGTTTATGACCGCCCCCACCAGAGCACTCTTCAGTTTTTATATCCTGAATTGTTAATAAATTGCCTTCTTTTTATCCGATCTTCCTCGTTTTGGGGGCCCTTTTCCCATTTAGTTATTCCCCATTTCTCCATTCCAGTAAAGATCCTGGGCCCCTTGAAATTTTTGTGCGTCATGCGTTTTTCACCCTTTAATATTGTCAACCTCTCAGTGCATAACTTTAAAATTGAGAGTTGGACTCCTCTCCCCGGGCCAGCACCCTCACATTTTTATTGGGCACCTAGTGCTCTTTTTAAAGAATTTTTCCCACTTATTTTCGCCCTTCTTTAAAATTTTATTCGAATGATTAATACATATCCTATGCTTAATTTCGACTTATTGAGATCTAAAGCGGCAAGTACTAGAAACTTTTAACATGTTTTTATCTTAAGGCCCTGCTCTCAACTATCTGTTGGCCCCTTTCGGACCTCCAATTATATCTCCCTTAAAAATGGTCTGATTCACTAACTTTTTTTTGTAACAACATTTTAGGAAATCCAGCTACTAGGAGAACGACAAAAAAAAATTTTAGACTTCAGCTACCACAAAATTTGAATATTAATCGCCTTCTTGGGGCCCTTGGTGCAGCTTATTTAAAAATGATCCGATTCTCTTGCAATTTTCTTTAACGTTGTTCTATCGTCCTTTGACTACTATATAAAATACTAAAAAATTTCCTTATGCCCAGCAACATTCCAGTTGAGACCCTGGGCCCATGGGGCTTGATATAGGGCCACTTGAAGTTTTTGTGCCCTAAATTGTTAATAAATTGCCTTCTTTTAATCCGATCATCGTTTTGGGGGCTCTTTTTTCCTTTAGTTTTTCTTCCACTTTTACATTTCAGTTAAGACACTGGCTCCCTAGGGTAACTTTAAGTGCGCCATGCATTTTTCACCCCTAATTGTGTCACACTCTCATTGCATAACTTCAAAATTGAGCTTGGACTTCCCTCCCCGAGACAACACCTTCATATTTTTATTGGGGCCCTAGGGCTCTTTTTTAAGCATTTCTTTAAAAAAAATTTCTAATGATTAGTACTTATACCCTGTACTTAATTTCGACAAACTTAAAATCTAAAGCGCTAAGTACTAGGACGTTGTAACATGTTTTCATCTTAGGCCCTGCTCTCAGTTATCAGTTGGCACCTTTTGTCTACCTATTATAGCTCTCTTTAAAATGGTCCGATTCAATAGGATTTTTTCCCTAACAACTTCTTACGTCCTCCAGCTACTACATGAATAACAAAAAAATTACTCACACTTCAGCTACCACCAATTTTGAATATTAATCGACTCCTTAAAAATTATCCAATTGTCTTGCAATTTTCTTTAGCATAGTTCGAGGGTCCTCCGGCTACTTTATAAACTACTAAAAATTTCCTTATACTCCAGCTGCCACCTTTTTCGAATATTAATCTTCTTTTTCGGCATCAACTTACGTTTATTCACTGCAGCCGGGAATTAAAATTCGCGTTACTGTTAAATATAAGTGGTTAACTTTAGAGGGGTGGAATTTCTTCCGTAAATTAAATATCGCGTTAATGTCAAAGGTAATTCGTTAAATTTACAGGGGGTGGGAGCCACAAGCACCTTCCACTGCTTGGGAGCGCATTCTTTCCTCGGGTTCTGGGGGCTCGATTTCAACGGGAATTGGTTCATTCAACCTAGATAACGATTCAGCTACTTTCTGTATTATAAAGTTTGTCTTAGACTTCAGTTATAAACATTTTCAAACATTAATGGTGCATTCTATTCTCGGGATCAATATGCCCGATTTCGACGGTAATTGGATAATTAAACTTAGATTACTATTCAGCTACTTTGTGCATTATGAAAGTTTATCTTAGAATTCTGTTACCACCATTTTGGAACATTAACGGCGTATTCTTTTCTCGGTTGTTATGGGCTCTATTTCAACGGAAATTGGCCCATTCAACTTAGCTTACGATTGTTTTAAAGATTATAGTTCCACCGCCAGGATTCGCATTCTTATCTCGCGTTCTATGAGCTCGATTACTACGGGGTTTGACTGATTCTACTTGGTTTTCGATTGTCTCCGGCGCGTACGGAACACTCCTGGCATACACTGCCTTTGGTAGCGGGGACCCATGACAAAAGTTTGTTCAGAACGAGGTTTGTCGGGAACACACTAGACGCTGCCGATGGCAGCCAATGGGCCACCCCTAAGACCAGGTTCATTTGAACTACTTTCGGAATATATAAAATCATACAAACTTGAGTTTTGTTTACGTTATTATAAAGGGCCCGGGCAACACCGGATAGATCAGCTAGTTACATACATATGTATGTATATATGTAACTTCAAAACAAAATTACGCAGAACTTTTTTGAGTGACAAGAGGGCGCACAAACTTTACTTGCTCCAGGGCGCTGAATATGTAGCTACGCCACTGACTGAGAAAAATATGTTTTATTTAGATGAAAAAAGGTTCGTTTTAGTTAATAAAGCAATTCAGTGGTTATGTGCAAAATTTATTTCCTTTTCAGTTAAAAAAAACTTTAATTGCACAAGAAATAATTCTGAATTAGTGCAATTTATTTACATTATTAAATTATCGCACCAGTGATGGTCGGTACGCAGTATTTATAACTTTCGGCGTAAATTAAGCACTGTCTATATGCGATCTCTTTCGCTATGACTTATATAAAGAATTTACACTCACTTTTAACTCATTCTTCCCCATACAATAAGGAGAGATACCTCCTTATAATATCTAAAACCCCACTTCCTTTAGAAAACGCAATACCTCCCTGATTTAGCTATAGATTTCTCTGCCCCTTTTCCTTTTCTGAAATCGAAAACCGCTCTTCACGAAGTTAATCCTTCCTTAACTCTATCAGTAGCAGAAAAAATCTGCTTGTAAAATGATGAAATAATTCACTGACACCAGAATTTATAAGCGAATATTTCGTAAAACAAAAACCTGATTTTCTAAAAGCAAAATTTTATTAAAATATTCTTGGTGCCGTTTGTCAATTTTGGAATTAATAAATTTATATAGAGGTGACATGTCACCGCCCAACAGTGGGACGTTTTGATGATCTAGGTCAGGGGTGGCCAACTGTGGCACGCGCCACACCACTAAAATTTTACAGTAATCATTGCCTTATCTAATCATCGAATCTCTGCGATTCAAGAAATTGAATTTTTCTGTAAAATTTTAGTGGTATCGGGCGTGCCACTGTTGGCCACCCCTGATCTAGGTGAATAAAATTCATTTTTCCGATTACCTCGGATTTTGAATAAACCGCGTGTACGGGTAGCTGAATGTGTGTATTTTCGAGATCCGGACGAGTTTTGTCAAAAATATCAGTAGTGTCGATTAATTATGACCGTAAAGAATGGTTTGAATGAGTTTCAAAAGTTGCACTAGCTTCCTCTAAGTTTGAAAGCACGTCATGACTATTCTGTTTTATTTGAAAGCACGAGTTTGCTGAACATATGTCACAGGTTTGTCAAAGTCAGATTTAACCGATTTTAATTTGAAAATAAGCGATATTAAACCCGCTTAACTCCTTGAGGGGCGGTGGGATATAGCTTATCCCACCTACGATAAATGAAGATTTGCACCAGAAAAATTTTATTAAATTTTACTTTTCTAACTTTGGTCGAAAACAGTAGTAAAATTGCTTTTTCTTATTTTGCAATGAAGTTTTTAAAAGATTCCGGTGTCAGTTCGACATTACAGAAACACAATTACTTGCCCCTCAAGGGGTTAACTGCTTTTTTTAAAGGTTGTAATTCTGAATGATCCTTGATGTTGTTTACAAATTGCATCTTATCTTTTAACAAATTATTCAGCATTATTCAGCAATAATCATTTTTTAAAATTAAAGTGGCATTCCTAAAGTATTGAAAAATTAAACAAACTTCTGCACATAGCTGCAGATCAGTAAGTTTTTATTAATAAACTAGCATCATATTAACTTGCAGTGCATGTATGTATGTTTAGTTCAAATCTTGCAAGTCAAATTTAAACCATTTTTAATTATCCTATTGAGCTGAAATAATGAATACATGTGTAATTTGAATGACAATACAATATTAATATAACTTAAAGAACGTAGAAGTTTGTTTCGAATACTGTTTCTACAGGGCTCCATAAAAATTTAGATTAAAACTTGAGCTGAAACTTTACCTACATGTGTTTTTCTGATGACAATTCTATTAACTTATAATTGGACGAACGTAGAAATTATTCATTTTTAATAGGGCCCCACAAAAGATGGCTGAAAGATTGTTGCTAAAAAGCAGAAATTTTAATTAAATTTCAACAAAATTACTATAGGTTATTAAGATACACAATCTCATTTTTAACACTTTCCAACAAAGTTGAAAAGTGTATATGCCCTTGAGGGAAAAGCAATTGCGTTTGTGTAATGGGAAATTCCCACCTGAAATTTAGAAAAAAGTTATTTCAAAATAAGGAAAAGCAATTTCATGACTTTTTTCCACGAAAATTAGAAAAGTAAAATTTCATAAATTTTTTCCGCTGCAAATCTTTATTAATCGTAGGTGGGATAAAATATATCCCACCGCCCCTCAAGGGGTTACGCATTCGGTTTGTCTGTCCGTCTATCCACGCTCTAACTCCCGTAAATATACTCTATTTTCATGAAATTGATAAAGGTTATTTAGCGTCACCAAAGCATGTTTGGTAGGGTGGAGCGAAAAAAATTAATTTTTTAAAATCAAAAACGGGTAGGTGCCAAAAGTTGCCTTTATACTAGTACATCATCTGCGTGCAATATTACCGCTGAAAAAAAAATGGCTTGAGTCTGCGCTTTTGGTCCAAAAGTCGAAATTTTGGGTAAAATTTGACATTTTTTCAAAAATTTTAAAAAAATTCTATAGAGATGGTTATTATTTAAAAGTGTTATTTAAACCTTTATTATTAATGACTTAACATATTTAAACGATAAAAAAATATCTTCGTTCTGTATAAGTGGAACAAAAAGGACAACTTTTGGGGGAAAAAAAGCGTTGCCACTCTATTGCGTCATACAACTAATTGTTATTTAGAATACAGCTCTTACGTAGTTGCTTTCAAATCTACCCAGGAGGTAACACGTGGAATTGGCTGCATTTTATGACACAACAGTGCATAGCCCGACCACCCTTCCATCTCAGCGAAATGTTTTATTTACATATTGAATTGCGATTTTTTATCAAAAACTGGCATCAGTTTTCTATGTATCAACCTAGTCCATCTCTTTTGTATATCCACAGACGTTGGGTGATGCTGCTGTGACACTCCTACGCATATATCCTCACGTATTCTACTGCTTGTGTATGATAAGGTAAGCAGAGTAATGCAGTGGAATTAATGGAATCTATTCAGCCCTCTAGTATCTTCACCAAAATTGCATCCAGTTACTGCATAGTAATTGGGAGGTCTGTTCCTACAACATTTTATAACATTTAGGTATTTCATCTTTGAGTATGTCATCCTTTACTCTAACTCTTGCATTTTTTTATATGTTGATAAGCTTGTTCTTTAATGTGATGGCGATGGTCATCAAAATTGCAATAATAATTTGCTCTCGATGTGAAAAATTTACTCTTGGTGTCCTAAATATTTTTTTTTAGTATTTGTTTTTTGCCGTTTTCTGTGATGTTTAGTAGCCAAGTAATTTCCCATAAGTTTTTAGATCAATTTTTTGGATGTGGATTATATTTGATGTAAACCATCCTGCGGCATAAACTTGGATTACATACAATGTGAGTGAACCAGACTCTGATGGTCAATCAGTGCTTATACAAAAGCGAATAATTTTATGCGCCTTTGTGGGAGGCATAGGAGAAGTTTCTTGGGTTCCTATTCGCTAGTTCTTCTGAGCCATATCTTCATGAAATAACTTTGCAAATCTCTAGCAGATATTTCTGGTATGTGCTGAGTACCCTTTTCTCGATTTTAGGAAATAATGTTTGAAAATTACTCTCTATGGCTTCAAAAATGGAAATAAAAAGGGAATGGCACGTGGGCAAAGATTTTCCTATTAGTTCAGTGAATCCCCGTGGGTTAGAATCTAATTTTTGCCAACGATCATGTCTAATAAATGATTCAGAGAAAATTCCCTGGACTTGGAGGTAGCATATGATCAATTGTAATGGTTCATTCTAAACATGTCCCTCGCAGAATGGATGACAACGACTAACAGAATTATCCGCCTTCAAATGAGCACTCACTGCCCATCAGAGTCTCTACGTTCCTCAAAATGTACTATGATATCCAAGTTTGGCCCCAGGATAGTTTACAATCAAATATAATCCACAGCTAAAGAAGGGATCTAAAAACTCATGAAAAATTACTCTGCTACTAAACAACTCACAAAACGGAATGAAACGACTACTGAAAAAAGGTTATTTAGGGCAATGGCTCCTTTGCATACGCAGAGGAAATTCTTAATTCAATGCTCTCTGACGATTTCCATCACATTAAACAGCTAGCTGCTCAGCACATAATAGTTGAAAGATGAGAGTAAATGATGGAATACGCAAATCTGAAATATCGACAATCAACATTGAAAAGGATAATTATATAAATCTAATTCGTTGGAAAAGTGTTGTGGTAACAGAACATCTAATCAATATGCATTTATCGGGTGCAATCTTGGTGAAGATAATAGACGGCAGAATAGATTACATTAATATCATCCGCACTGCATTACACTGTTTGTCTTCTCTTACACAAACGGTAGAAAAATACGTAAAGGAGATCACAGCAGCAGCATCCAAAGTCTATGGATCCAAAGAACAGATATACTACGTTGATATATAGAAAATCAGTCTTTGATAAAAAATCACTTTTCAATGTATAAATAAAACATTGAGTTCAGATGGTAGGGTGGTCGAGCTATGCACTGTTGTGACATGAAATGCAGCCACCTCCACGTGGTACCTCCTGGGTAGTTTTGAAAGCAACTAGATAAGAGCTGTAATCTAAACAACTATTATTTGTATGACACATCAGAGTGGCAACGCCTTTTTTTCACCAAACATTGTCAGTTTTGTTCCAGTTATACAGAATTAAGATATCATTTTATCGTTTAAATATGTTAAGTCATTAATAATAAAGGTTTAAATAACACTTTTAAATAATAACTATCTCTGTAGAATTTTTTTTTAATTTTTTGAAAAAATGTCAAATTTTACCCAAAATTTCGACTTTTGGAGCAAAAGCGCAGACTCAAGCCATTTTTTTTTCAGCGCTAATATTGCACGCAGATGATGTACTAGTATAAAGGCAACTTTTGGCACCTACCCGTTTTTGATTGTAAAAAATTAATTTTTTTCGCTCCACCCTAATGTTTGGTATTGTATATGAAGTACAGGGTGATTTTTTTTAAAGTCGTGAAGGTAAAATCCTATAACAAAAGAACCAAATGACCTGAAATTTCACCAGTATGCTCCCAAAGCAATGGGAATTTTTTAGCCGTGGTTAAAAAACTTAAAATCGCACCGACAGATGGCGCTGTATATGCAGTAGAGTCGGGAGACGAGCTTGCGCATGACACACGCACAGTGGCATTAAAAACCTGAAGCATGCCAACACCTACTTGAACTCTTACAAAGACATTTGGCGCTCCTCCGGGATTCCACCAACGTCATTAACAGTGGGCCCACCGCCCCCTGAATACTAGGCCTGAGCGCTGACACAAAAATGACACAAAAACGGCGGCTGCCGAAGGCGGATTTTATTTAGCGTGGGTACGGTCCCTTAAATTTTGACACCAGTATTTTATAAAAGATTTCTGTACCTTGTTTATTCTCAGAAAAGTGAAGCGGAAAAAACTTCAAAAAATTATTGGTAGGAATATTTAAGGGACCGTACACACTCTGAAATAAATCCGCCTTCGGCAGCCGCCATTTTTGGTCCAGCGCTCAGGCCTACTATTCAGGGGGCGGTGGTGGGCCGGTGGACCGTCCGAACTGTCCAACTAAACTGGTTTTCAACCTCACCCCCTTCTCCCTTCTTCTTATAGCATTAGCATAGTAGCGTTGCTTGCTTGAACGTGTATTTCATCGATGTTGAAATTGAATGTTTTGTTCTAAAGCATTGTTGGATAATAGGAAAACCATTGGATAATAAGGTAAGATTTTTTTTTATCTTGATTAATCTTAAATATTGCATAAATTTATTTATTTATATGTGAACCCTCTAGTATTTTTTACCTGCTTATGATATGTTGAATATAAGATATACAAGTCACCACGTGTTCTGTAACTTAATGTGAGTGTTTTTTTTTTTGGGGGGGGGAGGGGAGGGGGGAGTAGGCGTTTAATATGTAATATTTCATTATTTCGGAATGCAATTATGCTATGTTGTTTTTTACCGGCTCATTTTTTTTTCTTTCAAATATTCTTATATTTGTACACATAAACAACACTGAAGCATAAGTGTATTTTCATTTAGTGGTAGTAATAATAACAATTGTTAATATAAAATAGCTGCCTTATACATTTTATTTTAAGAAATCAGATTGGTTGAATTCATTTATTAATTAATCATTCATTTATTGGACTACCTTTTAAAGTGCGGAATTCTTGAAATCTTATCGTTTAGGTCATGATACTGATTTTTAAAACGAAAGAAAAGAAAAGGAACTTCACTACTTTGTTATTGTGTTAAAATAATTGTTTGTATTAACTATAAACATTTATGTGTATATGATATCATTGCTCTTACACTTTAAACTACGTTAAATAACGCATATATTTATTGCTGTCATTTATTTATTCTATTCTATTATTATTATTATTAAATTTTTAATGATTTAGCTTTTGTCTTTATGTTAATAATTTATGTACCCCAACATATTTTAAACTTAATGAAATTAAAATATTTAACATCTATTAAGCATAAAACATATCTTATTCGGGTGAAATATATAGTCATAGTTACCAAGAAAGCATTGCTTTGCTTAGAATATTATTATTATTATTATTTTAATGGTTTAAAGATTAATTGAATGTTACTTGCTTTGACATATTATTTTCGAAATTTTAATTAAACCTTAGCAAAATACAGAGAATAATATTTTAGTCATACATGTAAATATAATGATATAGTAAAAAATTATTCAGTAAAAAATAAGGATAATTAATAATAATGATAACAATACATTTAAAAAATATTTAATGTAGTTTAAAGTTTAGTTTGATCATCAAAACAAGTAATATAAAAATTTTGTTTTTAAAGTCAATTCCTACTTAGGCCATCAAAGAAAAATTTAACATAATCCCTTAAGCTAATATTAGTTTTTGTTGCATTAAAATATCTCAATTTGTTGATTTTCTATAAGCAAGTAGGTTTACAATGGAACTCTATGGGAATTTGGCGAAATATTAGAGATATCGCCATGTTGGCGTCACTTTTGGCGACTCATTTTGGCCGCCAAATTTGGCGATATATCGATAAGTTGGCGACAACTTTGGCGGTATTTGGCGACAGAACAGGGTTCCCCCACCCCCTATGGTAAACCCTTAATGAAAATACTTTCATTGACCTTCAATAACCAATGGCCGCCATTTTGTTTCCCATGCAAAACTAAAATTAATTAATTAAAAATTAATTAATTAATTAATATTTGAAAAAACTGTATTAACATCAATTGTCATCCAGTACAAGTAAAAAAAAATTTATTTCAACTTGATAGGATGAATAATGAGTATTTTATTAACGATTGAAAATTTGAACAAGATAAATATATAAATAAATAAATATAGGGAGAGTGTGAGCTAATAGTAGGAATTGAATAATAATAATAATAATGTCCAACAAATTACAGATTACTATTATAAATATTAATTATGTTTTTAATTAGGTTTTTTTAAATAATACCTTGAAGATTAGGAATATTTCATTTAACCCATTAACCGCCAAAACTATTACGATAGAAATTTTCAAATTCCTTGTTGAAAGTAGTTTCCCACCACAAATTCAGTCAGGTAAATTTCGCTTTACTAAAATAGCAAAATTCCTGCCAATAAATAAGACATTTTTTTAAATTCTAAAATAGTGGTGCCAATGTAATTAATTCATTGCATGAGCAATTATTTTGACTGTTGCGTGAACGCAACGTCAGCGGTTAATGGGTTAATGATATATTTAATGAATTTCTTATGTCATATTGTTTTTGTTGTTTTAATATAATTTTATAATAAATATGATAGTCAGATTAACACTAGAACGCCCGGAAGGAGTCGATCCGACTCCAACCATATGATTAAATGTCAACTGGAACCAGAAATTCTTTCATAAAGTAAGTTACATTTAAAACACACAGATTTACGTTAAATAAATCAATCAAATAATTTTAAATAAAAATTCTGGTGTCAAGTATTTTATGAAACTTGAGTAAAATTCCCGGGAGTTCTAGTGTTAAAAAATATATATAACATGATTTTTTTTTAATCAAATGAAACTATATAAAATAACGAATAATTCCATTATTACAATTTATTTTTTTCCCTTAGTTTTTAATTTTTGTAAACGCTCATTTATAAAATTACTGGTATTTTAATTCCCGAATTTTATTATTGCATGTATTTTAAAACTTATGAAATATTAATAAAATTTATTATTTTAGTCCATGTATAAAACTATGATAACTTTATTGCCAATTTATATATATTTTTTAACTTTATATATTTCAGTTGTTTAAATTATAGAATAAATACTAATACTTGTTTTTAAGTCAGATAGATAAAATTTATGTTCATTTTTTTTTTTTTTTTAAGTTAGATGTGTCAATCTAATGTTAATTAATTTTTTTTTAATTTCAATATTCAAAGTGAGTTTTAAACACTTTTGAATAATACATAATATTATTAAAATTTTAGATATTTAATTTTTGTCTTTTAATTTAACATTTTTTAGTACCATACATATTTCAAAATTTATCAAATCTAAAAATTTAATATTCTAGCTTATGTAAAATGCATATCGTTTTCAGATAATGAAATATTCACTTTTATTAGTTGCCATATACTGACAAAATTATCTTGAATTTTCCTAAAAATCTCCATCTATAATATAGACTTTATTGCCAATTTGTATATGGAACATGTTTATGGATTTCATAGATTTCACGTATGCGTTTTATGAGATTTATTTAATAATGGTTTGAAAATTAAGGAAATATTTCATCTGGCATACTATTTTTTTTTTTTTTTTTTTTTTTTTTTAAGTTTTAGGATAAATAATAACGATATAAGTAAATATAACATGATATTTTTTCAATTAAATTAAACTACATTAAATAATGAATAATTTTAGCATTGTTGTTTACTTTATTACTTTTTAATTTCACTAAATGCTTAATTCTTAAATTGTTGGTATTTTAAGTATGTTTCAGTTCTGGACATAGTTTAACATTTATCGAATATGAATGATAATTAATAATCATAATTTTTTACGATATTTAATGTATTTTGAAGCTTGATTTGATTGTTAAAAGAAAAATATAATGCCCAACAAATTACATATTTTTAAACATTATTATTATCTTAAGAGTAATAAACATAGCAATATTACTTATGCTTTTTTATATTTAAATCTACCTTCTATTCAACATTATCAAAATAACTTATATACTTTGTAAACAATACATCAGAAGCAGATAAAACATATAAATAAGTAAATGCATAAAAGATTTATCAAGATAAAAAGCACTTACTTCATTATAAATTGATTTTCCCATTATCTATAAAAATGTTAAACAGCGCTTGAGAACAAACAACGTTGTAAAAAAAAAAAAAAAGAAGTTGAAAATACAAATTAATTCCACTAAAAGATGATTTTTGAAAGTGATTTTTTATGAGATACATCTGAGTTATATTTTTTTATTAATATATTAATAATTAATTGACAAATTGGCACAATAATTACTTTTTTAAAATAAAATTAATGCATTAATGTTTTATTAATTTTCTCTTTTAAAATTAATCTGATTTACCTAGTGTAAATAAAAATCTTAGCCAAATATTTAAATTTTTATTTACTAATGTGTATTTCGTAAAATTGGAATATAACTTATTAGGAAAATCTTTAAATAAATTGTTATATATGTATTTAAAAATTAACCTTTGTTTACAAAGTAGGAAGGACATGAAAAAATAAGTGTTTAATTTAATTCTATTTAAAAAGACTATGCAGTGGAAAAATTTACAAGTTAAATAACAGTTAATAGTTTTTCAATGCTCAAAGAAAAGGGCAGAGTTCCACCGAGGGAAAAGAACGTAGGTCGTCTAAGAGTGACGTCACAAAATCGCCCAAAGGCTTTATGTCAAGTAGGTGTTGAGCATGCACACCTCGTGTTCATTACTCTGATCTCAATCCCTGCTATTTCTGGCTCTGGGGGTACCAAGAATGCTGTGTATTGTGATGGCGTTACGAACTTATACGTATTACGGTATTCCGTATTATACGTATTACGGCTTTCAGGTATTACGAATACCTGAAAGCAGGCATTGTGCACCAGATTCACATCCAGGGCCGAAACTAAGGGGGAGGGAAGCAGAAGGGGCATATTCCCCCGGGCGCCAAATGAAGAATTATACCTTTGGAATAGATCATTTTCTTCTGATGGACTGGTATGGGTTCTATTAATATGAAACAGCCATTATAAATGAAGTGCCCTCTTTTTTCCCATTCTGACCAGAAAATCAGATTTCTAACTTTTTACGACTGCTCTTTCATCTTCACCTAACACTTCATTTCTAATGGCTGTTTCATAATAATGGAAGACATCAGTCCATCAGAAGAAAATAACTCGCTTAAAAAGGAAACTCGGATAATCGGGACTCTACTGTATATTTTATTTTTTAAATGATCTTTAGAATATTTTTGTTGCTGTTCAGAGGGGAGTCATGACACCTGTGGCCTCCCCCTTGGATCCGCCATTGTAGATTACGTAGTTCAGTATTACATATTTTAAAACAATTCGGCTATTAGAAAATTAGTAAAATTATCTTTGTAAATATACTTTGCGGAAGAGGGGGTGGGGCACCAAAATCCACGTTTGCCCCGTGTGCAAAAAAGGCTAGTTTCGGCCCTGTTCACAGCATCCAGACGGATATTCTTTGCTTTGTTGTGGAACATGCTGTTTTTTCCAACTCGTAGCTGAAAACGGGGTACAGCACATTGAAAATCTCTTGTGTTAGACGTGCAGTTCCGTATGAATGCTTTGCTCCATATTTTTATTTCGTTCTGTTTCTGCGAGGGCGTTCGCAGTGTCTTTACCCAATTACTGCATTCTGTATGTTTTTGATATGCATAATAAAGTTTTCTTTTTCTTGAAGTACCGTCCATTGTTTTCTTCCCACTGACGATATTTTTTGTTTGTGTTAAATTACAGCGCCATCTGTCGGTGCGATTTTAAGTTTTTTTTAACCACGCCAAAAAAATTCCTATTGCTTTGGGAGCATACTGGTGAAATTTCAGGTCATTTGGATCAGTGGTTCTTTTATTATAGGGTTTTACTTTCACGACTTTAAAAAAAATCACCCTGTATGTAGGATTAATCGTTCATTTACAGGGGCACTCAAAAATACTCCATTACATTATGGTATACGGGAGAAAATCGTTTGCAGAGTATTTTAATGACATTCCGCTATTTAAAATGTATTGAAACGGATATAAATCACTGAATTTCACTCCGATCACGTTAGAAGTATACATAGCATTTTTTATTCATTTACAGGGACACACAAAAGAAATAGGTTACAGTACACTACTGTCTTTGAGTAATAATTGCTGGTGTGTACGGTTTTAAATTAGGTATGCGCTTTTAAATTTAATTAATGTTTTGCATCTTACTCGTTACAGTAAACGCTCTGTAAGGCGGACTCTGTGTAAGACGGAAATCTGTCTAACCCGGAAAGATTTTCAAGTCCCTGCGAATCTATAGACATAGAGTAAAATTTGTCTAAGGCGGAATATTGTCTGCGACGGAAAATTTCCTCGGTCCCGATCGACTCCGCCTTAGACAGAGTTTACTGTATATATAAATTCCATAGCTGCCAACTTGCACGGATTTTTGCTACCACTAAAATTTAAAAGAGATTTCAGCCTTATTTAATTATCAACATTCACGGCAATCCGGCGATTGAATTAGGCAAATTTTTCTATTAAATTTTAGTGGTAGCAAAAATCCGTACAAGTTGGCAGCTATGAAATTCTATACCTCAAATATAGTGCTGCACAAAAGTATTCACCTACCGTTCTCCTTATTAGAGGAAATTGCTGAAGGTAAAATTTCAACTGAATTGTTTGTATCTCTTAAGTGGACTAAATTTCGGCATGCATGTAGTTAATATATTCAAATCTATATATCCTATACAGGGCTGCTGAAAAAAAAAACCCGATAATTTTCCGATTGTGGATGGGAACAAAAACTGCACAGTTTTGTTACATTATTCTGAATGTCTTGGAAAGTGTTACTTAGTCTGTGCTTGACGCATGATTTTACTTTCTTGTTTAAAAGGAAAAAAAAAAGTGCGTATTTCTTCAACAGGAACACATAAAAAATTCGGATACATTACTGCTTATATGCAGAAATTTTAATTCAAATTGAATAAAACTTATATAGGTTATTTATTCACACAGCAGCATTTTTTCAACCGAAAATAATTTTGGTAGCATTTATATTTTTCACAGGGTACCACAAAAATTAAAGTTTTTTTTTATATGATTTTATAAAAAAAATTTTTACTTTTTTGGATGACTATACAAATTTCTCGAGAAATTCTGAGTAGACAAACATGCAAAAAAGAAACGAATGTTAACTTGCATGTGTGCATTAAATTGTTTTTTACATAGTTGTAAAATAAGTATGTTTAACACATTATTTATAATGCATTATACAGGGTGTCTACTAAAGTCCTTCCCACGCTCTTAATTGATGAACGGCTGCAGCTATACTCATAAAAGTGGTGTCTACATAGTTGCCAACCTCCCTATTTTTTTCATACCAATATTTTTATTCTAAAATACTTGCTTTGTACAATCGCACAATTTATGCAATTAAATAAAGCGAACGTTTTTGTAAGATTTTACTGGTATCCAAAAAATCGGGAGGTTGCCAACCATGTGTCTAGGTATAGTAAAGTGGCTATGCTCTACCAGATGACACCGCTTCTAGCGTCACCTGGTGCAAAACAGCTAAGCTAGTATTCCTATCTTGAAAACAAGATTCATACTCAGAACGAGATTTAGTTAGCATTCATGTTCACAAGATATCCTTTCGAGCTAAATCGATGATGCTCCAGAAATTTGTCACTCACTTTTATCCCATATTTCGAACCGTTTTCGCGATAGGAACGCTAATGCCGGCATTTTGCACCAGGTGGCGCTGTGAGCGATCTGATCTAGTAGCGTGTAGCCTCTTTAGACCTAGAGATCACGTTTATGAATATAGATGCAGTCGTTCGGTAGTTAAGAGGGTGGGAACGGGTATTAGTGGGCACCCTGTATTTTTATTTTACGACATTCTTGTTAAATAACCAAATACTTATCACTGTTTGTGTACTTTATTAGTGATGCATTAAAAAAATCAGCAAAAACTAATTCAACTTCATCGAAATAATTTTGTCCACCTAGATCGTCAAAATGGGCCACTGTGCGCCCCCTGAATACTAGGTCTGAGAACTGAGACGAAAATGGCGGCTGCCGAAGGTGGATTTTTTTAGCGTGTTTACGGTTCCTTAAATATTCGTACCAATAATTTTTTAAAGTTTTTTTCGCTTTATTTTTCTGAGATTAAACAAATGAGAGAAATCTTTTATAAAATACTTGTGTCTACGTTTAAGGAGCCGGACCTACGTTAAAAAAAATCCGCCTTCGGCAGCCACTATTTTTGTGTCAGCGCTCAGGCCTAGCATTCAGGGGGCGGTGGACAAACTCACGCTGACATCACCCCTGAAAGTGTTAACTTTCTGCCTACCAGAGAGTATTCAGTTAACCACTTAACTGATCAATACATTTGAAAAAAGCTTTCCAATAATGCGTATTTTTTTCATTTCTTTTACAGAATTTTTAATCTTTTATCACTGGTTTTTAAAAAGAGGAATTTTTGCCTAATTGAATTAGACAAACGCTCGGATTAAATAAAGCAAAATTTACAATAAATATTTACTGGTGAGAATAATAAAGCATGATCGGAATATGGATGCCCGTATGTGGTACGGGCAAATCACGATTGGCAAAAACACGTTGCCCGTATGTAGTAGGGGCAAATCAGGGAATCAGTTACATAAATTATTGGATCGTTCGGAAAGTCGTGTCCGTTTGGGAAAATCAATTCGTACCGGAAAATTCTGTCATTTAATTATTAGACATTGATTCCGGTACCTAATCTAATAATAACCGGGCAGAATTTTCCGGTACGAATTGATTTTCCCGAACGACCTAATAGATCGTTCTAAAGAAACATTTTAATGTAGGGATATTGTTATAAAACTTGAGTAAAATTTCCGGTAGTATTAGGGTTAAAACTAAAACGACTGGAAATTTTACTCAAGTTTTATAAAAAAATAGTTTACACCAGAAATTTATTTAAACCCGTTTAACTTACTTATTTAAACTATTTCTCCGTGGAACGTATTTAACTTATTTTATAAAGACATTTCTGGTTTGTATCGATATAGTTTCATTTTGCAGCGCTCGAAATGACCGCTATGGTCGTTCTAGTTTTAAACCTTTTCAAGACCGGTTTTATAAGAAAAATCACTTAGTAAATGAGACGGGCGTAAATGACGAATATTGTGCAGATATAATCAAAAATTAGTGGTGTAAGGCAAAGTTTTCAGTTTCAAAACGGGAGATCTAGCATTCGAATCCAGCTTAGTCCATTGTGTCAAAAATTTACATTTTTTTTTCTTTTTTCTTTTCTCAAAATGGACTCTTAATGTTTGGAATGTCGATTAGAGTCGTTCCAGAGTTTTCTATTTTATTTCGGTATTTAAATGGTTAGTGCATTAAGCTGTCATATGACTGATCATATTTTCTCTTCCGGACTTGGGTAATGTTTACTCAACTTTTCATCGTTTCCATGTCGATAAAATGAATACCAAGAACTCTTAGAGGCTAAACAGTATAGATGCCAACACCACTTAATTATTCCGCAGTCTGATCCAATACAAACATGTTTTTAACCGGAAAATATACATAAGGAAATGAATCCTTTTTCAGTAAGGTATATTTTAGATTCCGTTTTGAAATTTTTGTTTAAATAAAATTTCCGGTTCGAAACATATTCGTCTTAGGTCCGACTCCGGACTAATTAAGAGATGTTGGCATCTTTGCCAAAAAGGAGGGGGGTGGGGTTGATTGCGTAGACGTTAGGCTGATCATTGCCAAATAAATATCGCCATGTTAAGGAAAGCGGAGTTGGACATTTCAGACTATGATGGTAGCTTTTTTCCTTATTCAAAAGTGCTTCGCTAATCTTATAACTAAATATGAAGTCGATATTTATTTTCCAAAGTTATAATTCTGTAAAAACGGCAAACATGCCTCTAAATAAGTTTTCAGGTTCAAATTTTATTTATTTATTTATTTATTTATTTATTAACCATTTGGAAAAAAGTTTATTGTCCTCGGTTAGGGTAGGAAATCAAAAACATATCTGAAGCGTTAGAACTTATTAGTTGTATCCCGCATTTTATTCGTTTTCTGATTGGTCCATACAGTAATATGTATTTTCACTTTACTTTCAACAGAGATGGATACTTCTGTTGCCCCTATGACAAAAAAGTAATAAAAACTACAAAAAAAAAATAATAATAACTCAGAAAAAAATTCAGATACAGCTTTCAAACAAATTGCAATTAAAAATGCATTTTTTCTCTATACGACGGTATAAAAAATAATATTGTGGGATGTTTAGACGTTTAAAAATGAAATTTCTTTTAAAATTTGTCCAGGAATATGAATGTTTAATCAATGGCGTACATAATGTATGACCAGCTCCGTAGAAGTTTAAAAGTTTACAGTACCGAAAATTGTAAAACTGAAATTTCTTTTAAAATTTGTTCATGATCGGTCCAGGAATATTAATATTTAATTCATGGCGTACGTAATGTATGATCAACTCCGTGCGATTTTTTATGTCTTAAATAAATTTATGTCTTTTATGTCTTTGAAAAAAATCATTTTCCAAATGGTCGTTGTAATTTGTTAAATTGCTTTTTTTTTACTTGAATAATAAAAAAAAAAAGGTTGGAAAATTTTTAATAGTACAATAAAACTCACTTTCACTTCCTGTATATTTATACCTATCGCGTTCGCTATAAATAATGTTATGCAGGGTGAGTCTAAAATCATGGGACAAACTTTGAGGGGTGGTAGAGCTCACTATAACAAACAGTTATTGTATAGAATATATGACCGGATGTGACGCGTTGAGGTGCGAACACCAGGGGGGCTATTTGGCGCTTTTTGTAATTTCAAAATTTCTCATTCATGCCAGAAAATTTCTATACTATTTTTTTCTTTATTTGAGACAGACATTTCATGATTAGATACAGAAAATATTCTTCTTTAAAAATTTCCGGTATGAATTTGAAATTTTTGAATAAAAACCCCCTCAAAACTGTCAAATCTGTCAAACACGGGAAATACATGAAAATAAATAGAAATGGAGTTTTTTTTAATTCAAAAATTTCGATTTCATGCCGGAAATTTTCAAAGAAGGATTTTTTGTTTGTGTAACCATGGAATGTTTATCTTAAATAAAGAAAAGAATTGTATAGGAATTTTCTGGTATGAATGAGAAATTTTGAAATGAAAAAAGCGCCAAATTGCCCCCTGGTGATTGTACCTCAACGCGTTACTTCCGGTTTTATATTCCTATACAATAATTGTTTGTTATAGGGAACTCTACCACACCTCAAAGTTTGTCCATGATTTTATACTCATCCTCTAGACAAAGAAATTATAATCATTATTTAAGATATTACCCTTCATAAGATAAAAAGGCCACACCCTTCTTTATAATATCCATTAGCTCGTATATTAGGAATTTAGGATATTCCACTGATTTATCTGCAGATTTCTCCGCCTTTTTCTTGTTCAGACATCGGAAATCAAACATACTTCCATCATAAATGCCTGCCATCGTTTTCTACAAATCTGCTAAGATCTCTTTTCGTGGAACAGAAATTATCACCATCGATTACTATTCGTCATGAAAGATGACTTAACTTTGTTATGTAAAGCACTGTTTATTTATGTCATTTAATGAATAAATTTCACTCTGTTATCTTTTATTAATGATACTTGCATAATAAGATTTCTGTGGAATTCTGTTAATTTGGTAACGGGTCATGCATAAAAGAGACATCATTAAATGATATGCCTTTTATACATGAGCCGTTTTATAGATAATAAATTTTATCCTATTCAGGATTAATGATATTTTTTTATAAACTAGCCAGAGCCCAAACGAACGAAATCGAAATCTTTTATTTTATTTCATTATATCGCTTTTATTTCCTACTTTGTGTCTTTTACAGCATAGTTTTTGCACATAGAGTTAATATTAATAATGATTATTTAATTAATAAACAGCAAAATGCGAATATGCTAAAATTTTTAATGTAATTAAGCTATGATTTTTAATTATTAATTTATTTTATAGATGCACATATTATATAGCTTACATTTACATCTCTTATGCTTTTTTGTACCACAAAAACTTAATAGAAAATTGTGTCTTGTTTAATCGGCAAATTACGGCGATTAAAAAAGGTACAATTTACCATTAATTTTTTGTGGTACAAAAAAGCGTGACAGTTTGCAGCTATGGCTATATTATTAGTGTATTGCAATATTACATTTCTCAAGCTTACAAACATTAAATTAAAAAATACCATTTTGTATTTATTCTACTTATTAGTGTTTTAAATGTTTCAAATTTGGATCCTCAATATGTAATTCATTATTTATCTTTGCATAAATTAGCTATTTGAAATTGATCAAGGAAATAGTATTTAAGTGATTACTTTATATATATGTAAAAATATGCTTTATTTAGATGAAAAAAGATATTCCTTTTAGTTATATTAATAGAGCAATTCAATGATTATTCGCAAAATGCATTTCTTTTTCTATTTGAAAAAGCTTTACTTGTACCAGAAAAAAATTAAAATTAATGTACATTATTTATATTATTAAATTTTAACTCTTATCCTGTATGTAAAGTTGCCAAGCAACTAGGGAATCCATACACCAGCTTTATTGTTCCATTGTTCCAACCCTCGTGGATAGCTTTTTGGTCCCTTTTTTTTTGAATAAATGGAAATCTTTTATTATTTTTTTTTTTTACTTTTTCTTCTTTTCTTTTTTTAGATATTGATAAACTTTTTAGCAACTTAATATACTTTCACTTCAATTTCTCTTATTCATATTTAAAAAAATCATGTGGATACCATCCACATCTAGAAATTTTTCTTTTTTACTACTCCCTAATGCCTCTGCATTACGAATCACCTCTCTACTGGATATTAACTTTTAAATGTCGGGTGTTGCTTTTCGGCAACATACCCAATTTAGGTTCTAAAATACTATTAGAATAATATTGAAGCTATAATGCCTAATGTTGCCAATAAAATATATTTTGAAAATATTATTAAATCGATTTTCAACATGTAGATGGCAACATTTGTGCTGTTTAAGAATAAAGATAGATTTTCTTTTTTCAATTGTTGCAACTTGTTCTTTTTGTTTTGTTTGGAAGCTTGCGAAATACCCTATTTTGTTCTCCAGTGAGCATGCAAAATTTATTTCTTATTATAGTTCCTAAAATTCTTGTGTGTTTAATATTATAGAATTTTATCAAAGAAAATTATTTTTTCGATTAAAGACCAGTATTGCCGATTAGTAACAAACAGTTTTTTAGCCGTAAACCAAACTTAAAACAAAATATGATTTTTTAAAAGTATTTTTCCCATGATTTATTTAAAAAATGAAAGCCGAAAAACATTAACACAATGATTTTTTGAAAAATCAGGCATTTAAGAGTTAAGTTGCCATGTAAGTAGGAAGTCCATACAGCTGATCACATTGGTCCATTGTTTCCACTCGTGGGCAGTATGTATAAGCTTTGGTATTGCTTATGGCAATTTCTAAGCTTGCTAAAAGGACGTGAATATGACATGATTTTACCTATAAATCGGGATCTAGCAGGGTCTTAGCAACGTTGGCAACGTCTGGCAATAATGGATTAATATCACGAATAATTAGTAGAAACAGATTTTATAAATAAAAATCATGCTAAAATGACGTAATTTTAAAGTTTTTTCACCTGCATAACCCCTTCTGCCGCAGGTAAAGGCAACGTCTCCCGACAGCCAGACCGTCCGCATATGTACTACACCATAAAAGGGAAGGTCATATAGAAAAATGAGCCTTGCTAAAATCACGTGTTTTTTTACTCTTAGACTTTGCCCCAAATTTTCCCCGGAAATTCACTGGCATTGTAATCATGGGCGGTCCGCTGGATTCAATGTATTGGGTCGTTCGGAAAGTCCTTTCCGTTTGGTAAAATCAATTCGTACTGGAAAATTCTGTCCATTAATTATTAAACATTAGATATCGGAATTAATGTCTAATAATTAAATGATAGAATTTTCCCAAACTGAAAGAACTTTCCGAACGACCCGATATCAGAATAGGGGGTCAGCCCTCCGTACTACTGTGGACCTCAGTGAGGGCAGCTTCCTCGGTCCCCCATTTGGGAATTACCTGCAGTGGAAGTAAACAGAATTTTTGTGACGGTGAAAAATTGTAAAATTGACCAAAAGTAACCAAAATTCTTATAATTTCAAAGATTTAGGGTAAAGATTTTATTCTTTGCCATCCCTCTCTGTACTATCTATAGCCAAGAGTGACTAAAAGGCCTTTATTTACACTTCGAAGGTTAACATAAGCCCTTATATTCCTTTAAGAAAAGTAATGTGTTATACAGAGGTGCCAAGTTGCCACTAATCCTCCGTAATATGTGGGTTAATTTAACCCTGGTTTAATACATTTCGCACCAGAATTTTTTTCAGGGATGAAATTAAATAAGTTCCACGTAGAAAACTGGAATTAAGTAAATAACGATTCATCAAATAATTTTTCTGGTTCGAAACGTTGTTAAACTGGGTTAAATTAATCTACGCTTTACGGAAGATTAGTGCGAACTTGGCACCTCTGGTTATATCATCTCCTAACCGTTTCAGGGGCAAATCACCTCCATTCCTAAAATGTTGAAATAAATGATTGGCATCGGAATTTACAAACAGATTTATTTGGAAATATGAAAAATGCTATATTTCACAAACATAATAAACCGAAAATGTTTCTATTAAAATTCTGGTGCCAGTGTGGCATTTGGGAATCAAAATTAAGCGGTTTTATAAACGTACCACAACCCCTGAAAGGGTTAAAGTTTTGACCACCTTTCTTGTGATACCCTGTACACATATGTGATTTGTAACCTGGTACGAAATTTATATATATCATAGAGTAGGTATGAAGTTTACTATTAGTCACTTCGGAATAATTCACGAAAAATTCCTATAGGTAGATAGAAAGAGGGCCCCCAGAATGATGCTCACCCTGGGGCCTAAGTTAGCGAGATAGTCTAAGTAGGGGCCTGCATATGAGGACATGAGTTTCAAAACTTGCCTTATCCAAAATTTAAAAAATCGAGTTTTCTCTATCAGTCTATTGGTGAACCTGTAGTAAAGAAAACTACAATCTAAAAAAAAACTAGATTTATCGTGTATTTTTGGCATTGTAACATCTTCGTTTACAATAAAAAAATACGGACGCAGTCAGAGCTTTTTCGCGATATTCTGGATAAGGCCAGTTTTGAAACTCATGTCCTCGTATACAAATAAAAATTGTGGTTTGAAATAGGCTGAAAGATCTTAGAAAAATATGACAAAAGTAGTAAAAATTCCGTTATCAGCGCAATTAAAGTTTTTTCGGCTATATTATATGTAAATTTCCAACTGGGTAAAAAATGTCTGGACCAGGATTCGAACCAGGGATCTCCTGGCTGAAGCTGCCAATGCTCTACCATCTGAGCTATCCCCGACGAATCTGGTGGAACCTTTTCACCCAGCTAACCTTAATGATTATAGCATTTGGTCTGAAACCTGGTTCAGCTCAACAGAATAAATCTCAGGTAATGGAACTCCAGAAATTGCTGGATACGTAATTACACTAAATAATTACACTAGTTGGAAATTTGCATCTAATACGATTTATTTACCAATTAGAATAATTGTGTTAAAATTAATCAAGTGTAATTACGTATTCAGCGATTTCTGGAGTTCCATTACCTGAGATTTATTCTGTTGAGCTGAACCAGGTTTCAGACCAGATGCTATAATCATTAAGGTTAGCTGGGTGAAAAAGTTCCACCAGATTCGTCCGGGATAGCTCAGATGGTAGAGCACTGGCGTCTTCAGCCAGGAGATACCTGGTTCGAATCCTGGTCCAGACATTTTTCGCCCAGTTGGTAATTTACATCTAATATGATTTATTTACCAATTAGAATATTTGTGTTAAAATTAATCTAGTTTTTCGGCTATATTTTGATAATAAATGAACACAACTTATCGCTTCTTGTGTTGTAGTAACCTAAATTTTGGATACTACCAAACTGATTGAATGTGAAACAAAAATCAAACCTCTAGAAATTATAACGAGACAATTTTACACTTATCTATGAAGCTGGTTCATATCTCTAGTCATCTAAGACACAGACATGCAAGTGAAACTGATTCAAGGAACTTACCTAAAAGAGAGAAAATAAAATATTAGAATTCAGAAAATTAAATACTGTTAACAAATGAAACAACAATAACAACTCAATACTAAAAACTGTAACAAATAACTGTATTACAATTAAAAAAATAAACAGATTCGAAGTGAAATAATAAGATAGCTTGTTAATTTAGTACACCGTACAGTGGTGGAACAGTGGAGCCGCATTTGGGCGATTTGCACTACTAAATTTTAAATACTAAATTCTTCTCCTTAAACAATCTCAGAAAGCCTGTTTTTAACCCCTTAGGGACGAGCGTCTTTTACAGATTTTTAATCTTTAATCACCGGATTTTTAAAACAGAAAATTTTGCCTAATTGAATCGGGAAAATGCTTGGATTAAATAAGGCAAAATTTACAGTAAAAATTTACTGGTGAGAATAATCCCCGATTCTGAGCACCTTACGCGGCACGAATGCCGGTCGCTCGTCCCCAAGGGGTTAAGTAAAACAAATACTATTAAGCGGTGTCAATTTATTCTCTGATGCGCAACTGTTCCATCACTGACAGTGCTAAAAAATGTAGTTACGATTACAGCCAGTAGATTACTCTATACTGCCTCGATACTCTATACTGCCTCGATACGTAAAAATACTCCAGCTGACATGCAAAGCTCCAGTAAAGATTATTAAGTTTTCCCTATCTATTTTGTTTAGCTCTTTAAACTCGAAAGAGTTTGCATTTGAAAGTTTTGGAGATTACTTGAGCACATTTGTAGATCGAGGAAAAACGGCTGGAACTACTGGCTAAAACCTGAACAATTAAAAATAATACAGCATACAAAATTTACGACCTACCTTTTAAATATGTCATCTTTATTCTAATTATAGTTGACGAATTTTAAAGTTAGGGAGTAGCTTATGGAGCACTCTGTATATATCAGCGATGCCAGATGCACCTTAATAGTTATGTCGCTTTGGAAAATATTTATTCAAAATTTTTGTGAATGATCACTTCTAAAGAAAATATTTATCCCTTGATTATATCGTTATAGAAATTCACACAGCACTGTTCTTCGTATAGTTTTACTGTAGAGTATCTGAGATTTATTCTGTTGAGCTGAACCAGGTTTTAGACCAGATGCTGTAATCTTCAAGGTTAGCTGGGTGAAAAAGTTCGACCAGAATCGTCCGGGATAGCTCAGATGGCACAGCACTGGCGGCTTCAGCCAGGAGGGGCCGGGTTCGAATCCTGGTCCGGACATTTTTCGCCCAGTTGGAAATTTACATCTAATATATAGAGTATCGTTTATTCCATCATAAACCCCCGCTTCCTGAACGGCCTGAGCGCTGACAAAAAAGTGGCGGCTGCCAAAGGCGAACTTTTTTTTAACCTATCTACGGTCCCTTAAATTTAAACACCAGTATTTTATGAAAGATTTCTTTGACTTGTTTAAGATCAGGAAAATGAAGCGGAAAAAACTAAATAATTATTGGTGTCAAAATTCAAGGCACCGTACTCACGCTGAAAATCATCTGTCTTCTTCAGCCGCCATTTTCGCGTTAGCGCTCAGTCCTAGTATTCAGGGAGCGGTGCATAAACTGTAAACAGTATTTTTCTTAAATACTCCTATCTCTAATCCATCCTTTCTGTAATTTATTGCATTCGATTCGAACCAGAAATTTCCTCATAAAGTTATTTAAATAAAAGCCACGTAGTACTAAGTTCAATAAATATGTTGAATAATCTGAAATAAAAATTCTGGTGCATATGATTTTAATCAAGGTTGAGTAAAATTGCAAGAGGGTAGTGAGCTGTAGCAATTTCATTGAAAGATGACTGAAGTGACAGGGACATCAATTGCAAAATTAAGAAGTGCTCATACTAAGTTAATCTTATCTCATTAACGACGATTATTATTTACACTTCTTTTAATACCTAGATACCAGTTCACACCGGTTTTAGCATACTGTAATTTTAACTCATTTAATCTCTCAAAGTTTTAGATTAGATAACATGAAAATTTCCTTACTAAAATCTGAGAGTTTCTCGGGCAACGTAAAAGTAGCAACATTTGCGCAACCCGAGATTTCATCAGGGATGCATTTTCCGTGTAATTTACTCTCCTTGATCATTCCCACCAGTTACCCTTTTTATTCTGAATTTTGCCTCACCTAATCGGGGAAATTTTACCATTGAATCGGACAAAAATTTTTGTTTTAAAAAACCGGACGCAAAAGAATAAAAATTCTTAAAAGACACTCGTCGCGAAGGAGTTAAATACGCAATTTTTGAAGCTATTTTGATAAAACAATTGAGCAACGAGAGGGTTAACCCTTCGGGACCATGAGTGCATATATGCATCCTCAAAAAGAGCACGCATAATTTGTTTTAGGCACCAGTAAAAAAGAAAAGTAATATTTAATTTCTTTAATTAGAGCATTTTCTTGATTGTTTAAGTAAAGGTAACTTTTTAAAGAAAAATGGTTCAAACCGAATAAAATTTGTGTAAAAGCTGCCGGTCCCGAAGGGGTTAAGACTGCAATATGATATTTTGGACTAAGCAAAAGTATGTTACAGCATGGAAAAATCATAAATAAATAAAAATAATATTAAGGAAAATTTAAATACGGGACAGTATTGACAGGTAATAAGCATAGTTTATATTTGTATTTATTTTGTAGCTTGTAACTGCTTTTGAAGTCCAGATAGTTAAACCCTGTGACTTTCTTAGCAATCAATATTGATGCTTCTACTAAATGTAACTATCCTCCAAATTTTATCTGATCTCTTGATGGTCACATGAACAATTTTATGCAAGAGAACAGTAGTGACATAAAAACTTGGGGTCAACATATATTTCGCCAGAATAAATAAAAAAAAAAACTATTTATAATTTACAATAACAATTCTTTATTCAATACTTTAGAATGTAAATTTTTATTTTGTGTAGTAAAATTTCTAAAAATAGTTTTTCATTACACTTAACGTTGTTGTAGAAGATCTGTACATGAAGTGGAGGGCAAGTGATAGTAGTGACAATTTGAATATTTAAAATATTATTGTCGTAAAATGTATAGTCATTTTCTTGAAAATTCTTTTCGAAATTATAGAAAGGCATTACAGAATACACTTTATGCTAACGAAAATGATATAAATGATAAAATGTGGCATATAACCCCAAGGGGCACAAATTACCCCCTTACTAGAAAATCGTCTATATGTATTATTTAAATTTTGTTATGTTAAAGTTACATTTACACAGTACCAGCACTATTTGAAATTTTCAAGATGTCTGGCATCGCTTTTTCTGATAAGAAAACTTCTATTTAATATTTAAATGGGATAAATTGTAGCCACAGGATTTGTAACATTTTCTGAAATTTACTAACAAGGAAGATCTCCTTACCGGGCATACTCAGAATATTTTGAAAAAAAAATACCAATTAAATTACTTATGTATGGAATAAAGGATTAGACAAATTTAGCTGCGGAATTACAGCGGAAAGACTTTAAAAAATTAAAATACTTTCAAGTATTTGGTACAAAAAGACGAAAACGTCACGCGATTTGGCGAGCAGCACTTTTCCTCGCCAAAAGAAACGATTTTAATGCATCTGAAAATTGCTCGATAATTGATTTTGAGAATGCGTGTAAATAATATTTAATGGATTTAAACTTAAACAGTTTTAGAGAGTTTAATATATATATATATATATATATATATATATTGAAAAATCCAAATTCATATAATTTAAAACACGTAAAAAACATCTAACAAACTGTAACTAAAACAATAATTAACAAAACCAAGAGTAGCTAAGAAAAAACTAAATGTGAAGACAAGTGGCAAGTCTTATGACTTTCTCTGCGGGGTTAAACATGTTTTACGTGCACAACATTCCCCCTCACTTGCTAAGACCAAACAAATAGAAATTGAAAAAATGAAAACCACAAACTAACTCAAAGCCGTCAAATGAAATCCGTGAATATCCTCATTGCTAAGCTATATATATTAAATATTTATGTTGCTTGTTGCTGCAGTTATTTAAGTTTATCACTGTAAAAATAATTTCGTATATAAAAAATATTTTCATATTGAAAAATATATTTTCATATATTTAAGCGTATTCCAAAATAAAGGCCAGATGAAGAATGCTTCAGTTTTTCATTTCAATATCGGAGAAGTTTTTGTTTCCATAGCAACAAAATTGAATCGAAAGTGCTTAATTGGACTTAGTTTTGAGATTGAAACAATTTTAATTAATTTAAATTTTGTTTTAATTCATAAAACTTCATAGTTAACTTCATTATAATTATGACAAAATTAGAGTTAAAACGAACTAAAACTGACAAAACTATAAACAAGTTCAACATGAAACATTTTTACATTAAAAAGTATTTGACATAAAAAAAATACTTTTTGAAATTTTATTCCATCGCCAACCGAGGATAAATCGCCAAATGACAAAATTTTCCCTATTTTTTTTATCGGTAACTATCGCTTTTCCGCCGAAATTTTTTTTATAAATACAGTAGCCTTCTTCTTAACCGGCTTAACCCTTTCAGGGGCAAGACACTTCTATTAGTAAAATACTGAAATGAATGAATGACACCGGAAATCGCAAACAAATTTGTTTGAAAATGAGCAAAAGCTTTTCTTAACGTACTTTATAAAACGAAAATTTTCAAATCAAAATTCTGGTGTCAACGTCCCAATTAGGGATTAAAATTAGGTGGTCCAAAAATGAACCACCGCCCTTGAAGGGGTTAAACGGGACCGAGGGTTAGCCGGTTAAGAGAAAATCAGGTTAAACTGGAGTAGTAAAAAAAGTTAAATAAGTAACTGCATATTTAACTAATTAAATGCGTAGCGATGCATTTAGTTTTTTAATTTGTGTAGTTTTAAAAATGTACATATTTTCTATATTTTGTGAAATGAATACTAGTTGTAATTAACTGAAATGAAATAAAAATTATCACTAATAACAAATAATGAACAATATTTAATACAAATTAAATTGTTGAAAACCTTGTCACATACCTTTATAAGAAGTTGACATTATTCTACATTATGTAAATTTGAGTTAATTAACCATAAAGAAATGAGAACCGAAAATTTCCTTTCTGAATTTTGCTGATGTTGGGGAAAAAAGTAGTCGGCCGGTTAAAGCGGAGTTCCGGTTAAGAGGAAGGCTACTGTATATCTATCCTCATGAGAACTTTCTATAATTTTTTCAGCTTTTTCGGAGTATGCCCGTATGCAGTGTTGCCAGATGAGCTACTTTTTTAAAATTCAGTTTCTTGATTGGCACCACTTTTTTGAAATGGTAAAATACGGCTTATTTAATGACATATTAATTAAGGCGAAAACAAATGTAATTTTACCGTTTCAAAAAAGTAGTGGCAATCAAGAAATCTGAATTAAAAAAAGGTAGCCCACTGGCAACACCGCCCGTATGGAGACCGTCCTTGTAAGCGGAAACTATATTCTAGTATATTTGTGGTGGAGACGTACGCATCCAGTACGTTGCCAGTTTGGCCTACATTTTTATTCATCAATTTCGAGTTCATACCAGAAATAAAAAAAATATTTATTTAATAAGAGACATTTAGCTAACTCATCAAGTGAAAATTCTTCTTTCGAAATTTAAAGAATGAATTTGAAATTGCGGATTAAAATTGGAGGTCAAACTGACAACCCTGCACCCAACATTGGAAGTATTATAGAATGAAATAAAAAAAAAATATTAACTATGCACTAAAATATAAAAACGAATTCAACACTACTTTTATTTTTTAAAATTTTAAAACTACATTTTAAGTATTGGAAATTAATTGTATTCAAGAATTTCATTATCAAACAACCAGGTGCACTTTTTATTACAAAAATTCTATATATTTGTCTGTATATGTAACACGTACATATTATTTTTATTTACATATCGTACGGCGAGTATGTATTTGCTTACTTTTAGATGAAATTATTGGTGAAAAACCTCTATATGTAACATCTTTGAAATTTTCAAAATGTTTATTCAAGAAACTGAAAAAATGTCAAGATCTACTTTAGTTTATTTTAATTTTTTTCTCAACTATTGAAAAGAATCGTACAGAACTTCCCATATTGAAAAACCAAATACCATTTTTATTACAAAACTAAAAAATATTTAAGGAATACACGGTTTCGTGCCCCTAACTATCTTTCTAAAAGCATTACACACTATCTAGGAACATGCAGTCTTCTTTTTATATAATAAATTCCAAAATTCTTACATACTCAACCTAGATTCGGTAATTTTCAATCGCTGTTTCTCCTCGAATCTTCTAAAAGAAAGGATCTTATTGATTTTATATCCCCTTTTTCCTTCATCATAGAAGGAACTGGAAGAAACGAATTTTAAGATTTCTGAAATTTTTAAAGTTACTCGAGAAACAGAAAAAATGTCAAGATCTGCTTTAGTTTATTTTAAACTTCTTTTCAACTATTGAAAAGAACCATGCAGAACTTCCCATATTGAAAAATCAAATACCATTTTTATTACAAAACTAAAAAATATTTAAGAAATACACGGTTTCGTTCCCCTATCTTCCTAAACTAAAGAGTTACACACTATCTAGAAACCTACAATCTTCTTTTTATCTAACAAATTCCAAACTTCTCACATGCTCAACCGAGATTCGGTAATTTTCAATCGCTGTTTCTCCTCGAATCTTCTAAAAGAAAGGTTCTTATTGATTTTATATCCCTTTTTTCTTCATTGTTGAAAAACTGGAAGAAATGAACCGAATCAAGAAGAAAATAACAAAAAAGAACCTTAAAAGAAAGCACAAAATAATAATCCAGGCAGCTGGGAAAGGATATTTTCAGCAATTAGTTACGAGAAAGAAGCGTTTTTAAGAAAAGTTCAGAAGATCATTATTTATGCGCTTCTGTGACCCGAAAAAAAATGTTATGACATATTAACCCTTTCAGGGGCAAGGTACTTCTATTCGCAAAATGATGAAATGAGTGAATGACACCAGAATTTAGAAACAAATTTATTTCATAGTAAGCAAAAGCTTTTCACGTACTTAATAGAAGGAAATTTTTCATTATAATATTCTGGTGCCAATGTGGCATTTAAGGATTAAAATCCAATGTGGCATTAGGTGGTTCAAAAATGAACCACCGCCCTTGAAGGGGTTAAACCATTCGCTGACAACAACGAGTATACTCGTAGCTTTAATTTATTAATTACTTTGTCACCACTATTTTAGAATCGAAAAAATTGCCTTATTTATTGACATTTCGCTGTATTAGCAAAGCGAAATTTACCTTTCTGAATTTGTCGTGGGAAACGACTTTCAACAAGAAACTTGAAAATTCTTACTTTATAGTTTTGACAGTGAACGTGATAATGGCGAAATTTTTATAAGAAAATAAAGTGTTCTATTTGTTTTGGATATATTGAAAAAAAAAAGAGGTATAAAAAAGATTAGTATGTATAAAGTTCATAATAATGTATAAGGATAGAGAGAGCTTTTATTTATATAGACATGGAGGGATATATTTCGTTCAGATATTTTCTTAAATAATTAAAATAAAACTAAATACCATTATTATTGCAAAACGCAAAATTATTTCAGCGATACATTGTTTCAATTCCTTAACTATATTCGTTTTCTGTTAAAGCGCTACAAACTATCCAGAAACCTACAATCTTCTTTTTATCCAACAAATTCTAAGCTTCTCAAATACGCTACTGAGATTAGGAAATTTTCAATTGGTTTTCCTTCTCAAATCTTCTAAACGAATGGTTCTCATTGATTTTTATCCCCATATTTTCTTCATCGTAGGAGAAACTAGAAGAAAAAATTAAAAACAGCAAAAAAGAAAAGAAAAAAAAAAGAAAGAAAAAAAGTAAACGTCCTTAATAGAAAGAATAAAGCATGCAGCCGAGATGCGTTTTCTTCAGCAATTAGTTGTGGCGAAGAAATGTTTATACGTGAGTATACTTAAAAGAATTGTTGAGAGGGTCATTATTTATGGGAATCTGTAGTCCCGATAAATATAAAAACTCCCGTGACAAATTATTAGAGGATGATTTATTTGGGGGATGAAATAATATATTAAATTTAAAAAAATCAAAAAACCCGACTGCGTAAAAAGCGAACTAATTAATTATTTCTCATCAATATGAAACTATTTTTTATATTACTTACATTTTTTTTATTTAGTTGTATTGATGACTTTTAAGTTGTGTTTAATTATTAGTTCCTATCTACAAACACTCTTTAGATGAGACTCATAGATGTCTATTATGAAGGTTAGAGTTACAGTAAAGGTAGCGATCCAAAGTACACAACTTCCAGGTTGTAATATTTAAACGGAGCTTCTGACTACAAAATGATCAATGAAACATCGTCTTCATTTTGAAAGACCTATTTAATGATATGCCACTCAATAGGGTGCGTACATTTTTTTTTCGTCTCTACAGCCATTTTTTATTGTACGGCCGCCATTTTGAATTTATAAAGACAAAACCTATCCTATAACCATCCGAAGATTAAGACGAATCGATAGAGACCTCATTCATAAAAATCCATCCAGCCGTTGGGATGTTTCGAGGGTATAAAGAAATCCACATACACAGATACGCGTGAAACACATAACCTTTCTTTTCAGTCGGGTAAAAAAAGGGCATATCTTGAAAAGATTAGTATATAGAAAAATAATTCATAATAATGTCTAAAGAAAGACATTCTGTTCGGAAGAATTTTCTGTTGCATACAATTTTTAAAATCAGATAACTTATTAAGTAACTGGCAATTAAGTTTTTTCTCTTTTGTATTATTTGTATAATAATTGTTGGAAATGTGTTTAAGGAATATATTCTTTTATAGAACGAAATTTACGACGAGTCAAACGTTACAACCAGCTCATAGCCGGTTTGTTCCCTTATAGCCGAAAAAATTCTAGCCGAAAATCATTAAGTGGGGGAAATGTAAGGGATCGTACAGGAGTTGCATAGTGTCAACGTTTAGTTTTGAATCCGTCTGAATCCGAACAAAATCACGAAAAGTTACTCCATTCTAGAAAAGAACCCTGTGCGGTTTGCTGCTGCGGATCATGTTACTGTTTTATAACTTTTTTTCAACTTAGCCCAGTAGTGTTTTACTATGCATTGTATCATCTAACCAATAAAAGGGTAACTAGACAAAAAGGTCTAGAAAATTCTTTCAGAATTGTCTCCTCACAATAAAAAAAAGAAAGAAAATGTAATTTAACTTTATAATCAATGATTCGTGAAACTATAAAAAATTTCTACTGAATGAAATCTATGTCGAATTAGTAATTTGTACGAATTATTTTTTGAATCCTTAATTTTTAGGCATAACTAATTTACAAATTCATAATTAGTATCGACGATAAAGAGAGAATTATAAGCAACAGCAACAAAGTACGTGTGTTGTGCTCCTACTGCTGTTTTTTTATTGTTTTAAATTATTTTCATGAAGTTTTTTATTATTATTTTTTTTTCTTTCCTGAATGCCATGTGGCTATTTTTGGAAAATATTTATCTGTTTTTCTGGCGTCTCTCTATGCGTTACACAAATTTTGTGGGCGCTTTAGCTCTTTTTAATAATTAAAAAATGTTTAATTTTTTTGTACTGTTTCCTTATTTACTGATTTGTTTCCTTTTGTTTTGTTTGCCAATTTTCATATGAAAATCATTTGAGTAATACTTTATTATTTTAAATGCTTTGACAATGAAATTGATTTTTGGCTGAAAAAATAAAATTTTGCTAAGAAAGGATTCCATGTAATAATACTTTACTTGTTTAGTCTTTCAAAGTTTGCTGGAATTGATTGAAAAGTATAGGGCAGTGAAAGTGACACTATGTTTAAAGGAAAATATAGATTTTCATTCATAAATTTAAAGTAAATTAATTAAATTCATTGAATACATTTGTTTTTCTTTTTTATGGTCTAAGATTAAAATTCTACTGCTTTAATTTTATGAAAATATGCACAAAAGTAAATTTTTAAATATATTATATTTAAATATACAATTATTAAGGAAAATAGGCGAAAATTATGCCTCTAATAACACAATCATGTTGAGAAGCTTTCTGTGTACATTAAATTTAATCTATTATTTAATCTTATTTAAATTATTTAATCGGCATTTATTTGCATTATCTACATATACATATATTTCAATGTATGTGAAAAAATATGACTATAATATTTTTGCATGTGTTTAAAATTCGGGTTTAAAAAAAAAAATATATATATATTCTCTATTGAATATCACATCACTTTTGCATATAAAAGCATGCATTAAAGATTCTAATTTTATATCCTTGTCGAAACATTTTTATTTTTCTTATTTAAGCTATGACAACAAAAAAGAAAATGGAAGACAATTTTAAATGAAATGTATCATTTGAAATATTGAGATTTATGAAAATGATAAAGAAATTAAAAAGGAACCTATATCCTATTGCGCTACTTTGAATTATATTTTGTAATATAAATGGTATATTTTTCTTCATTTACTTTTAAGGTTGGTTGTATTTATTACGGCCAATTACCAACTCGAGAGATATGGGCCATAAAGAGGGGGGGAGGGGGGGTGGCCCTCCGTGCGGGTCTTTCTAGGGGAACCTAACCCGTATTTATGCAAGGAAATCCAAGGTTCGAAGAAAACCACGAAAACTCCGAACGGTTAGGCCGACGGGCGCAATTGGATTCATTTACTTTTAAGAAAAATTAATATTCTAGATTATTGTCCAGATTTCGATCCCAGAAAATACTAATACACATAAATACCAGTTTAAGCATAGTTGGTGTACTTTTTGTGGAGCCTTCAGACAATTGATACATTAAACAATTTTGTACATTAAAAAAAAAAAAAAAAAACTATTTTTGCTTTTACTTTGGTTGTTTATTTTTACAAATCGATTGTTCATCATACCACAGTAGTTTTTACATTTAGTTTATACAGTTTTAATTTACACGGGAAGAGTTTTAATCCCCCCCCCCCTCTTCTTTCTTTGCTGTGTCAGTGTCTATATACAAAAACATTATAATGCAGTTATTTATAAATACACTTTACAAAAGCATATATTTTTATCCTTGCATGTGCATATACGTTTTTTTGTTTGAAAAAAATATCAAAGCACTTTTTCAAGCACTTTAATTTTTTGTTTTTCAAGGAATAACCACAAGTATTTATAAATTATTTACTATTTTGTTATATTGAATTCATTTGTTAAAATGGCTCATTTTTACAAAAAGTTTGACTATATATACAGTTGTATATTACTGGTTTGTGATATCCATTTTATAGTCATTTCATTCACAATATTGCGGTTTTTGATGGTGGTCGGTAATGTTTTATTAATGGTTATATATATATATATAAGAGCATTAGAGATCCATGTCCATTGCACATATAGTTCCAAAATGTTTAACATTTATTTTTTTTTAATTTACAAAAGAGAAACATTAAGAAAATTAAAAAAGAGAATAAATATATGTAATTTAATAAATCAAAATAATCATAAAAACTTCTTTGAAAGTTATTCTAAAGCCTTTATGCGTATGCAGCCGTTTAAACTTTTTATTCATGTAAGGGGAAATAAAAAATGAAATTTTGATAAAATTATAAATTAAGTTTCAATTTAAATTATTTTTGATTTGTTTTCTAAAGTATATTTAGACAACCAAACTATACGTTTATTTTTTCAATACGATGATAAGTATATCACTTTCACTAAATCTATATTATGCATTGAAATGTATTTATTGAATAACGTAGTTTATCTTTTGCGCCATGCTATCCGAAACCTTAACAAAAAATTATGTAAATTATTTCATTGCGTCATATTATTCATTCGCATACATTTAACTTAATTTAGATACTAATGACGCAAAATAACCATTTACATATTAGGGGCAATCCAGTTCAAACCACCAGGTGGTGTCGCTCGACATTTTTTATTTTCCTAATCTTTTAACAAAGACTTCTTCATAGTTTTCTGAGTTTAAAAACATGACTATTTTTTTTTTTTTTTCATCATATACCGTATTTTATGGAAGAAACGCCGCACTCCTCAAATTGGCCTGAATAAGCTTAAAAATATCGTAATCGCCGCACCCATTGTAAACGCCGCATCCATCGGAACGCTACTTTTGTGGACAGCGTCACATTGACTTAACTTTAATCAAAGTTTTCTGAGCAATGTAGAATGCCTCGTTTTTAATATCTTAAGATGTCTGAACTTTTATTTAAAATATTTAAATCCGATTTTAAATATTTTTATGAATTTTTAAATTACGGAAACTCAGTTGGTATTTAAAAAAATCGTAAACGCCGCACATGGCGTAAACGCCGCACTTGGAAAAAAATTAACTTTTAAACTCGTAAACGCCGCGGCGTTTCTTCCATAAAATACGGTAGTTTTTTGGAGGGACCATTTTTAACAAACTACACAGCCATTTTTGGGAGAAAAACGTGTTTTACGGAAAATGCTGTAACTGCTTTATTTTTCTACCTATCAAGAGGAATCAAAAACCAAAATATCCAGCATAAAATTGTCGACATTTTATGTAATTATAAAATTTTCTCTAGTCTTAAAATTGTCGACATTTTATGTAATTATAAAATTTTCATAAGGATCTAGACCAAAAACATGCTTAAAAATCGAAGAAATAAAAGGTCGCTGCCATTGTTTTTTATGAAGGAAATGAGACTCGCCTTAAATATATATATATATTTTTTAAGATCTCTTATAGGACTATTCATTTTTATAAATTTCAATTCTGAAAACCGTTTCTCCTTTTTTTTTTTTTTTTTTTTTTTTTTTTTGTACAGCTCATCAAAAATTGTGTTAAGTCTGCTTTTGGCAATTTTCACTAATTAATATCTCAAAAAAGACTGAGTACGAAATTCTGAAAACTTAGGATAATAAACATCTTTGTACTATAAAGTTAAATTGTAAATTTTATGACTGAGACTTAACTGATTTTTGAATAACAGTTCACTAAAAATGCACCGCCCCCTCTTTTTGCTTAGGTACGTTCAAATTGACGATAAAAACAAATTTTACGCATTATTGCTTAGTTAAATAGGGCAGTAGCACCTTTTCAAAACTTTCTTGAATGGGGGGGGGAGGTCTTTTGATTTTATTGTGCGCATCTGAAAAGCATCTGATACATTTTTATTCTGACATTTTTTTTTTAAATTAACCAAAATACTCGCTCGCTAAGAAATTTATAAAATATCTCGTTTGCATACGCCACTGTTTCTTGCCTTTTACACATATTTGCCTTCCCTCCTCTCCCCCTCCAACAGACACACACAAAAAATACCGGTTATGTGAATCACTAATTAATTACGTTAGCAACTTTTGTGAATCAAATCTAATAATCTTCCATAAAGTAATAGTTATTCGAAAAGAAAAAAACCCATCTGTATCTTTTGCGTCTGTATCTTTTGTATCAGCACTGTTAAAGAAGAAAGAAATAGTGACCCTTCGTGACCCCGGGGATAAGGCTTTGACTGGGATGCGAAGAACAGTAATGAGAGAGGCTTGAGAGGGAGGGTGAAAAGGAAATAAGAAGAAACTGGACTCCTTATCGCAGTTCAGTATTTTAATTTTTAACAGTCCCCTGTAGGTTTCGACTAAAATCTTTTCGGCTAGTAAGGAAGTCACGCTCATGGTTAAGGTCTGAAAGAGGGGAAAAGTCGTCTCGTGTTTTCATCTATACATGCAAGATGAAAGAGTAGCAAAACACTATTACTTTTAATAATAGTGTTGTTTTAAAACATGTTTGTTGAACATAAAACTGCTTATTTGAGAATTGATAGCATCTAGAAAAATCTATATTCAAGTTTGAGAAACTGACATAAAAATTATTCGGAAAAGTTTCTGATAACTAGAAACAGCAAAAGAAACTTCGTGTTTATAAATGCTTTTTTAAATCTCGCGAAAACATTAGTATCTGAGGTTTCTAAGTACAAAGAATGCTTATTGGAATGTATGTAACTTAGAAGAGGTTATTGCATATTCTAGTTCGTGGTAATGTTTTATTTTCCTAGATTAAGAAAACTTTCCACAGTCTTTTCCACAGTCAGGGCTCCCAAATGGTCCGGTTTTTAAAAACAGAAAAAAATTATTTTTTAGATTACTCTTGCAAATTTTGCAGAAATAGAATTTTAATATGACAAGATTTGCTTTAGTTTATTTTAAATTACTTTTTCACTGTCTAAAATAATCATCGCAGAGCTTCCAAACTGAAAACCAAGTACCATTATTACTGCAAAACGCAAAAGTATTTCAGAGATACATTGTTTCATTTCCTTAACAATATTCCTTTTCTGTTAAAGCGTTACAAACTATCCAGAACCCTACAATCGTCTGTTTATTCAACAAATTCTAAGCTTCTCAAATACGCTACTGAGATTAGGAAATTTTCAATTGGTTTTCCTTCTCAAATCTTCTAAAAGAAGGGTTCTCACTGATTTTTATCCCCATTTTTTCTTCAATCAGAAGAAATAATAAAAAAATGAAAAAAGGAAAGAAAAAAGAAAACGTCCTTAATAGAAAGAATAAAGCATGCAGCCGAGATGCGTTTTCTTCATCAATTAGTTGTGGCGAAGAAACGTTTATACGTGAGTATACTTTAAAAAATTGTTGAGAGGGTCATTATTTATGCGAATCTGTAGTCCCAGTAAATATAAAAACTCCTGTGACGAATTATTAGTTGAATTTTTATAAGAAAATGAAACATCTCGATTGTTTTGTTAGATGGAAAAAAGAGAGATATCTAGAAGAGATTAGTATATATAAAAAAAATAATTCATAATAATGTCCTAAGAAAACATTTTGTTTGGAAGAATATTTTGTTGCATGAAGATTTTTAAATTAGATAACTTATTAAGTAACTGAAAATTAGGCTTTTTCTCTCTTGTATTAGTTGTATAACAATTGTTGGAAAGTGTTTAAGGAACATATTCTTTTATAGGACGAAATTTACAACCAGTCAAAGGCTACAATAAGCTCTGGACCAAAGACTGAAAGAGGTGAAAAGTCTTCCCGTGTTTTCATTTATACGTGCAAGATGAAAGAGTATCAAAACAGTATCACTTTTAATGATAATGTTAATGGTTTTAATATATCACGTTTATCTTGAAAACATGTTTGTTGAACATGAAACTGCTTGCTTGAGAGTTGATGGCATCCAGAAAATCTATATTCAAGATTTAGAAACTAATAAATACACTACAAAAACTACTCGGAAATGCAGGGGTCGTACGCTTCAAGGTATTTTTCAGGACAAATAAAAGTATTTTTTAATAGAAAAATAAATCTAGATTCAACGCGCGAAATTTCACCTTATTTAAAAAGAGATTTTCTATAAGAAAATACTAGTCTTGAAATTTCAGGACACGCACGACCCTTGAAAACGTCTCTGAAAATCAGAGACAGCAAAATAAACCTTTTTTTCCCTAAATGCTTATTTTTTTTTTAAATCTCGAGAATATATTCTCTTTTTGTCCGCAGCCCATATTCTTCTACTTAATCCGACTCTTTTGCGGAAGCTAGGTTCGTAGGTCCCAAGCCACGTCCCGAGTAAAATACACCCTATCGAAAGACAGATTGAAGAAAAAAAAAATCAAAAATTGAAACGAACAAATTTACCGAACTCCTTCTACTTCGAGCTTATTATTAGGCAGCTGATGTCCATTGATGAAAATTTGAAAAGAACTTCGTTTTGGCACTAGAAATGAAGATATGATGTTATCTACAAAAAATGAAAGTTATATTACTGTGCTTTTGTTTGGAGAGGAAGGAATTCAAAAGGGGGAATTTTAACTCAGGGTAAAACTCAACTTTTTTTTAAAAATAAGTCAATTGGGATATCGCTTATTATGTATATTTTAATTCTGATTAGAATTATAACATCCGCAAATCGATACGATCATTTGTTATAAACACGCATTAGGTTTTAAAAATACAAAGTTGAAAAATTTGCTTTATTATTGATCACAGCTTCGTTACATTTATTTTACATTCAAACAACGCGTTCTTTATATCATATTAAATAATCTAAAAGTTTTTTATTGTTCTTAAACTATCAATAATGAAATTTCTGACGTTTCTAAATACAAAAAATGCTTATCAAAATCGTGCTAACTCGGAAGAGGTTATTGCAAATTCTAGTTAGTGGTAATATTATATTTTCCTAGATTAAGAAAGTTTGTCTTTACCACAGTCAGGGCTTCGGAATGGTCCGGTTTTTAAATACTAGTATTTTGTTAGAAAATTTTTCTCTTTTATATTTCTCTTGCAAATTTTGCAGAAATAGAATTTTAATATCACAAGATCTGCTGTAGTTAAATTTAAATTACTTTTTCACAATCTAAAATAATCTACGCAGAGCTTCCAAACTCAAAAACCAAATACCATTATTATTGCAAATTTGGCAGAAAGAGAATTTTAATTTGACAAGATCTGCTGTAGTTAAATTTAAATTACTTTATCACAATCTAAAATAATCTACGCAGAGCTTCCAAACTGAAAAACCAAATGCCATTATTATTGCAAATTTGGCAGAAATATAATTTTAATATGACAAGATCTGCTGTAGTTAAATTTAAATTATTTTTTTATAATCTAAAATAATCTACGCAGAGCTTCCAAACTGAAAAAACAAATACCATTATTATTGCAAAACTAAAAAGTATTTAACAGATTTCCCTTAACTATATTCTTTTTCTGTTAAAGCGTCACAAACTATCCAGAAACCTACAATTTTCTTTTTATCCAACAAATTCTAAGCTTCTCAAATACGCTACTGAGATTAGGATATTTTCAATTGGTTTTCCTTCTCAAATCTTCTAAAAGAAGGGTTCTCATTGATTTTTATCCCCATTTTTTCTTCATCGTAGGAGAAACTAGAAAAAATAATCAAAAACAGTAAAAAAAGCAAGAAAAAGAAAACATCCTTAATAGAAAAAATAAAGCATGCAGTCGATGCGATTCCTTCAGCAATTAGTTGTGGCAAAGAAACGTTTATACGTGTGTATACTTAAAAAAATTGTTGAGAGGGTCATTATTTATGCGAATCTGTAGTCCCAAAAAATATAAAAACTTCGGTGACAAATTATTAGCTGAATTTGTATAAGAAAATGAAATGTCTCGCTTGTTTTGTTAGATGAAAAAAAGAGGAGATATCTAGAAAAGATTAGCATATCCACGGTAAGCATATCGAACAAATAATTCCTAATAATGTCCAACGAAAGACATTTTGTTTGGGAGAATATTTTGTTGCAAAAAACTTTTTAAACTGGATAACTTATTAAGTAACTGACATTTAGACTTTTTCTTTTTTGTATTATTTGTATAATAATTGTTTGAAAGTGTTTTAGGAATATATTTTTTTATAGGACGAAATTTACAACCAACAAGTCAAACATTACAACCAGCTCAGAGCCAAGATCTGAAAGAGTGGAAAAGCCTGCTTCACGCGTTTTCATTTATACATGCAAGATGAAGGAATAGCAAAACAGTATTACTTTTAATGATAGTGTTAATAGTTTTAATTTACCATGTTTGTTTTTAAAACATGTTTGTTGAACATAAAACTGCTTACTTGAGAATTGATAGCATCCAGAAACCTATATTGAAGGTTGGGAAATTGATAAATACACAGTGTATTACACTGAAAAAAAATACTGGGAAACGTTTCTGAAAACCATTAGCAGCAAAAGAAATTTTGTTTTTATAAATGCTTTTTTAAATCTCTAGAATATGTTAGTTTCTAAGGTTTCTAAACAGAAATAATAGTTATCGGAATCGTAGATAACTCGGAAAAGGTTATCGTATATTTTAGTTCGTGGTAATGTTATATTTTCTGAGATTAAAAAAGTTTGTCTTTATTCACACTGTATAAGAAACTATAACGACTTTCAAGAAATTGAATAATATGACAAGATCTGCTTTAGCTTATTTTAAACAACTTTTTTAATATTTAAAATAATCATCGCAGAACTTCCAAATTGAAAATATCCAAATACCATTAGGGCACATTATCCTAAAATGATCCCCTTAAAGGGAAAACTTGTGTAAAATAACATAACTGATTAAATAAAACTTTGGCCCTCTGCTAGAATGTTTTACACTATATTTTGCATTATAAACATATTTTAATTATATTTTAAACCCAAATTGAATAATGAAAAATATAGATTTTTGAAAAAGTGTCCAAAGGATCATTGTACCCTCACCAAAGTTACTCTTTGGTGAGGGTGAACTTTGAGGGTGAATGATCCTTCAGTTGAAACAGCACCAAAAACTGGCGATAAATCAAAATTAAAATAACAAAACTTTCTATAAATCACCATAAAATGAAAGGAATTCACAGGACGCGTTTCGAACCGATCTAAAAACATACTCTATTAAGAGGCCACACTAGTCACGCGGAAAAACTCGAATGCTAATGCTTAGTCTATGGGAGCGTTATTTTCAAATATACTGGCTTTGATTTTAATATTATTTTCGAAGGATTTTTTCTTGCATTGGATAGCTGAGGACGATCTACAACCGGACTAGTTTTTACTTTTTCAATTTTGCTTATAGTTTTTTAATATTAACCCTCCGTCTACCAGACGGGTCCATTGGACCCGACAGGTACATACAAAATATTTATTCAAACCAGAAATTTCTTTAAAATAAACTAAGTATATAAACCAGACAAAAATAAGGTAAATAAATAAGTTAAATAGTCTTAAATAAAAATTCTGGTGTAAAACGTTTTATTAAAACTTGAATAAAATTCCCGGTAGATCTAGGGTTAAGATAGTTTCAATTTCAGAACCGGTTCCAACAGGTCCCGAAAGTAAAAGGAATTTTTTTTTTAATCCGAAACCACAATCGAAAAAGTAAAAACTAACCCGGTTGTACATAGTCCTCATCTATGCTATGCAAGAAAAAAAAAAGAAAAAGAAAAAAAAATTAAAATTAAAATTAAAGCAAGAAATTTGAAAATAACGTTTCTATAGACTTAACATTATCGCTTATCTTTCTTCCAAGTAAACCAACTCATATTTCCGTACATGAAAAACTGCATATCTAAATAAAGATGAAAGTTAGTGTTTACCTTAAAACAGATGTTATAAAATTTTTCAAAAAATTCCATTCAGACGCGTAATACTGCGATAGCTTGAATACCTCCATTGCCTTTTCTTCATATTAGTTTATGTATTACCCGGTAAATATCGCGACTTGTCTTGAAAAATAACGTATGTGTATCGTTTTGCCCGCTAGGCCACCTTCCCTATTATTGCAAAACTCAAAAGTATTTATAGTTTCATTCGTTAAATGTAACCATTTTTTATTAAAGCGTTACAAACCACAGAGTAAAGAGAAAGAATAGAGATGCGGTGTGCCATAAAAACGGTTTGCATTGTTGATCCGGTTATCGCTCACCAGTGGCCGAGAGGTTCTGCTCTCGAAGCTGGTAGACGGGAGGTGCTGGGTTCGAACCCAATCGCGCCCGTCGGCCTAATCGTTCGGAGTTTTCGTGGTTTTCTTCGAACCTTGGATTTCCAAGCGTTAATACGGGTTAGGTTCCCTTAGAAAGACCCCCACGAAGGGCACTCCCCCCCCTTAGGGCCCTTATCCCTCGTGTTGATAATTGGCCGTCATAAACACAACCAACCAACCAACCGGTTATCGCTCAAATTTAAATGCCCTCATTCGATTCAAATAAAACAAGCACGTGGAACGAGGACCAAATTCTATGATGTCACCTGTGCATTTCTCTAAATGGAAGTGATCTGTTTATGCTTAAGTATTTATGTGTAACCTTTACTACAAAAAGAAGAATAGCAACAACGACTTTAGGACAATAGCGAATGTCCAAGAAAAGAATTTTGTTCCTTTCGCGCAAAATCTTAAACGACGCTGTTGATATTGATTCCAAAATATATATGATAAAATAATTAAGTAAATCTTACCTATGAAGTGATATATTAGTCATTTTTAATCTAAATTTTAATCATACATCATCATGGTCAACACACGAATAATGAATAACAATTTAAAACGGTAAAAGCAAAAGCAAAGAAATATAGGTTTGAATAGACAGGCGCGTCAAAGTATGTGGTTGTGTTTGGACCGAATGTAACGAATTTTAGGGTTGCATTTACGGCGTCACCCCCAACCACCATACTTTATCTCTCTATTCTTTCTCTTTACTCTATGGTTACAAACACAGTGTTGCCAGGTTGGGGACTTTTTTGTCCCCAGATTGTTGATTGTCACCGCTTTTTTGAAATAGAAATATTCAGGCTATTTAAAAAATACGAACAAAAATTCTGAAAAATAATACGAATTACACTATTTTTAAAAAGTGGTGACAATCAAATAATCTGAATTAAAAAAGTCCCCAATCTGGCAACATTACACAAACTATCCAGAAACCCACAGTCTTCTTTTTCTCCAACAAATTCCAAGTTTCTCAAATATGCTACCGATATTAAGAAATTTTCAAGTGGTTTTCCTTCCCAAATTTTCTAAAAGAAGGGTTCTCATTGATTTTTTATCCCCTTTTTTCTTCATTTAGTTCGTGGTAATGCTATATTTTCATATATAAGGGAAAGTTTGTTTTTATTCTTACCGTACAAAAAACTTTAATGACTTTCAAAAAATGGAATAAAATGATAATATCTACTTTAATTCATTTGAAAGTACTTTTTCGCTATTGAGAAGAATCATCACAGAACTTCCAAATTGAAAGTGTTCAAATTCCATTATTACAGCAAAACTCAAAAGTATTTTAGAAATGCATTGTTTAATCCTTTATGTACTGAATTATGAATTCATAAAAATTTTACTTTCTAAAGCATTTTTCGTGAATTTTTGAAACTACGTTAGAAGATTTACATAATTATTTAATAAATTTTAGAAGGATTTTAGAAGGATTGAAGGATTTAGAAGGATTAATTAAATTTGAATTTATAGGGTTTTGTGCAATATCTATAACACACTCAAATCTTTTATTTTGAATATTTTCTTAGTATTTTGTAGACTTAGGAAATGTAAAAATATAATGTTCTTACAATAGAAATATAAAAATATTTCCGAATTGAAAAATTCCCCCCCCCCCCCCCAACTCCAAGAAAGCTGAAACGATGCAAAGGCAAAATAAATCCTCCTTTTAAAAATATATTTGTTTTGTGTAACCAATACTGCTTTTGGAACAAGATAAAGCAATGCATCTATAACACATTCTAAACTGTATTACTACTAATCGTTGTATTAAATAAATTGTATAACAAGTTATTTTAATGTTACTTATAAGTACCGTCAGTAGATAAAGGGTTAATTCCCTTAACTATATTCCTTTTCTGTTAAAGCGTCACAAATAGTGTTGCCAGGTGTCCCGCGTAAGTAGGGGCTCCAAATTCTCCAGACACGAGTATTTTAAAGTAATTTTTTCGCCTTATCTAATGGCAGAATTATCTGCGATTATATTTGGTGAAATAAACTGTAAGAAATTATTGATGTCCAAGAGCCGTGATTTACGTGAAACACTTAGCAACACTAGTTACAAATTATACAGTAGGGGTGCACAATCTGTGGCCCGCGGGCTACCACGAATACCACTATTTTAATGCAGAATAATTTTCTTAATTAATTGACAGCAAATTTGCTATTAAATAATTAAAATGTTACTTTTAAATTTTTTGTGGTGGCAAACAGTTTTCTGGAAAAAAGGTTGTGCAGCACTATTATACAGAAACTTAGAATATTCTTTTTATAAAACAAATTCTAAGCTTCTCAAACACGCTACCGAGACTAGGAAAATTTCAAATGGTTTTTCTTCTCAAATCTTCTAAAAGAAGGGTTCTCATTGATTTTTTTATCCCTATTTTCTTCATCGTAGAAGAAACAGGAAGAGAGAACTGAATCAAAAGCAAGAAAAAGGTCTTGATATAAAGCAATCGAGATTCGGTTTCTTCAGCAGTTAGCAGTGAAGATGAAAAGTTTTCGAAGTATATTTCAGATAATTGTTGAGAGGGTAATTATTTATGCGCTTCTGTCTTCCAGATTAAAAAAAAAAAAATCCTATGACAAATTATTAGCTGAATTTTTATAAGAAAACGAAAAGTCTCATTTGTTTTGAAAGATAAAAAAAAAGAAGAAACGTCCAGGAAATAGTATATAGAAACACGTTTTCACAATAATGTCTAAAGAAAGACATTTTTTTCGAAGAATAACTTTGTTGCATACAATTTTTTCAAATTATCTAATTTATTAAGTAATTGGCAATTTGGTTTTTTCTATTTTGTATTATTTGTATAGAAGCGGTTGGAAATGTTTAATGAATGTATTCTTTTACAGGGCGAAATTTATAACTGAAGGTTACAACCTGCTCGGAGAGGGGAAAATTCCACCCTTGCACAGGAGGATCCAACGTCTGATATCTCTCATGGGACTAAAGCTGTTTTGGCCCCATAAGTCTTGCACTGGTGGTGGGAATATACTTCCCACTAAATTTTAATTTCCACGTTCTGGAATTGTACCAGAATGTTTGAAAAAATATTTTTCTTTAATAATGTACGTGAAGAAAAACATTTTTTTTTTCAAATTCATTTGTTCGTAGATTCTGATGGCAGTCAATCAGTTCAACATTTCAGCAACATAATTGATTTTCCCGTGTAAGGATTGATAAAATATAGAGTTTGTATGATTTTTTGAACGCTCGAGAAAACACTTGTCAACTTGTATTGTATTGACACTTATAGTAGGAGAGCTGTTGAACATTTTTGAGTAGGTATTTGAGGCACCCTGAAAATTTTTGCAACTCTTCTTTTGTAATACCTGAATACAAAATCGAATGTCTGGCTGAAGGATCGTGGCCCAAAAACTGTGCCAGACACGTGCCAAGTGCCATTTGGCACTTGACACGTGTCTGGCACAGTTTTTGGGCCGACTAAAGTGTCTGTCATTTTCAAAATATTTTTTTCTAAGCATAAATATTATTCTGTCTCAATCTCAGCGTGCCTCAAATACCTTTTTCGGGTAATCAAAAAATGGCACTTGACACGTGTCTGGCACAGTTTTTGGGCCGACTAAAATGTCTGTCGTTTTCAAAATATTTTTTTCTAAGTATAAATATTATTCTGTCTCAATCTCAGCGTGCCTCAAATACCTTTTTTTTTTGGGGGGGGGGGGTAGTCAAAAAATGGCACTTGACACGTGTCTGGCACAGTTTTTGGGCCACGATCCTTCAGCCAGACATTCGATTTTGTATTCAGCAATTACAAAAGAAGTGTTGCACAAATTTTCAGGGTGCCTCAAATACCTTCCCTAAAATGTTTAACAGCTCTTGGACTATTATCTCGCATATTTTTTTTTATCTCACAAACTGGTAGATATGCTCTGAAACTCTCTCAGAGAAACTTACTCTCTTTATCGGATTTTTTCGGCGTGCCTCGGAATTTGAAGGCTTCTTTTTAACCCCTTGAGGGGCAAGCAATTGCGTTTGTATAATGCTGAATTTCCACCGGAAATTTAGAAGAAAATTATTTCAAAATAAGGAAAAGCAATTTTGCGACTTTCTTCCACCAAAGTTAGAAAAGTAAAATTTCATAAAATTTTTCTGGTGTAAATCTTCATTAATCGTAGGTGGGATAAAATATATCCCACCGCCCCTCAAGGGGTTAAGAAGCACTTGGATTTCAGCTCTCTATTTCAGCGAAGATGATGTACTATTTTCTTTAACTGTTTTCATAATTTAATTATCTTAATTGATGAGGTAGAATATTGAGTTTATCTGTGAAATAAATGTTTACAGTAATATAATTAAAATCTCTTATTAAAAAGATAACACGAGGTTTTATCTCTTTCCGCAATTATGATATTTATGAAAATGTGTCATCCGTAATGACAACTTCTATTGACAGAGGTCCTGATGCCTGACCGAGTAACCACCTTCTTTCAAATAGAGTTAGAATGTGTTTCCATTTATTAATGTCTGTATCTTCAGGTATTCATTTATATGATTACTATATTAGGGTAGATATTTCGGTCTGAGATAAGGGATCGTTAATTAGTATCTCACTTTATTAATTTAAAATTTTTAAGCTGAATATTTAATTTTTAAATTAATGAAATTATGTTAACCCTATCCGGCGCGAAGTAATTCTGTTTATAAACTGATGAAACTGACACCAGAATTTATAAAAGAAACTATTAGAAAAAGCGAAATTGCTTATTTTCACGCACATTATAAAAGGAAAATTTTAATTAAATATTCTTGGTGCCGTTTGTCAGTTTTGGAATTAAAATTAGGTGTTCTTTTTTTTAACCCCTTGCATGTGACGCAATGCTTCCTTTTTTGGCAAGTTTTTCTCAAATATATTAAACAGGCAAGGGGTTAAGGACACCGCCCTCGAAAGGGTTAAAGCAACAAAAGGTTGCTGAGATGCTTGTAATCAATAATAATTTAAATAATAATGTTTTTGTATCTAATTCCAATATTAAATCAATTAATTTATTTTGTACTTTGAGTTCAATAATCACACTGTCTCGTTGAAACATTAATGTTTTCTTTTTTTCATTTACCCTATAGGTATTTTGATGTATGTTTTTGTAAATAAAATTTGTTAAGTTTTTAATTAAGTGTTGCTTTTCTTTGCATCACGTGATTTTCTTTTAGGTTAGCGTTAGGATAATTTTCGTGATTAGATATTCTTAATTTAATGAGTGACTTTATCTAACGGTTCGTACGTTAGGGTTTCCATTAAAAATTCACAGCGCATTGCTTCTTAATTAAACATTTCTTTTAGAGTAGTAATGCATACTCTCAGTCCCGACCTGAACCCTAACATTAAGCCTTTTTACTTTATTAAATTACTACCTAACTTAACCGCCAAGGATAATTTGATCCCCCTAGATGTTTGGGGGGATTTTTATTATTAACCTTTAACGCTTTGAGGGGCAAGCAATTGTGTTTGTGTAATGCTGAATTCCCACCGGAAATTTAGAGAAAAGTTTTATTTCGAAAAATGAAAAGCAATTTTCTAACTATTTTCCCCCAAAGTTCTAAAAGTAAAGTTAATTACATTTTTCTGGTACAAATGTTAATTAAACTTAGGTGGGATATCCCACCTCCCCTCAAGGGATTACATGTTTGATTTTTACTTTCTTCTATCTTTACAAGAATAAAGTATTGGATTCGTAAAAATTTTCTGATTCCGGTTTTCGACAGATTTAAACGTTTTAGGGCTCAGAGATTCCGAAAATATGTTGCTACAAAATGTCTGTCTGCATGTTACACAAATTTTGTAGGCGCTCTTTTTCAAGAAGCAAGGAATTTAATAAAAATTTATATTCAGTTAGTCCCTAATATAAGTTGGTGCAGATACGCTTCAGGTGAAAATTGAACAACCGATGGCGCTGCTATGCTACATTTTTCACGATTTCCGCAATAGCTGTATCTCAAGAGCTAATGCACAGATTTTCATCAACCTCCAGATTCAGTTAGCCATGATATGTATTGATGCTGATTACGTTTTGGCGTATATCACTCAACAAGTGGGGCTACTATGCTGCATTTTTCACGATTTCTGCAACAATTCTTACCTCAAGAACTAATGCACAAATTTTCATTTAACTTTAGATTCAGTTAGACGTTGACACAATTTGTTGCTCATAATGTTTTAGTGTTAATCGCATAATAGGTGGCGTTGTTATGCTGGATTTTTCACGATTTTCGCTATAGCTCTGTCTTAAAGACCAATGCACGGATGTTCATCAAACTTCAGATTCAGTTAGACGTTGGCATAAGTTATTGCCGTTTAGGTTTTAGTGCAAATCAGCAGGTGGCCATGCTCTATGCTGCATTTTGCAAGATTTACACGATTTTAGCGATAGTTATATCTCAAGAACTAATGCACAGAATTTCATATTTTAGAATTCAAATAATGGATATAGATTGCTGTTTATTTGTGGAACTGTGATAGGGAATTTTGAAGTATTAACATATATGAGACAGAAGAAAGTTTTGGGATTGGCACATCCGACTAGTTTATTTTGTTTAAATATATATATATATATATATATGATTCTGAGAAGGGTTTATTACACAGGAAAAATAATGAAAATATTCAGAAATATATTTTTCACATAATAGGTTAGCATTTTTCTTATGCTTCACATCTGCAACACAAGCAAACACTAATGTCATAATTAAAATGGGGAAAAATTATTAATTAGCCTGCAAAATTTGGGTTGTGTCATATTGCTTAGCTTTTGATAATTGATTCTTTCGTATTTCGTAGCGCTGAATCCGAAAATGACTTTCACTTTTTTACCATCACGTCAGGATTTCTTGCAAAATTTTTACTTTTTAACTTTAGAATTTACGATTTGCGAAAAAGTCTGACGTGATGGGTTAAAAAGAAGGTTATTTTCACTATTTAGTGCTAAAAAGTGCATAAAAATCAATTATCAATATTTAAAAAACACAACCATCACATCTATTTTATAGTATGAGAGTTTTGCTTTGCTATTTTTTGACTTTGAAATTTACGATTTGCAAAAAATCCTGACTTGATGGTTAAAAATGGTCATTTTCGAATTCAGTGCTAAAAATATATATAAAAATTAGTTATCAAAAGTTAAGAAATACAAACATTTCCTGTATCTTTTAGTATAAGATGTTCTCTATTTTTTGATTTTTTACCATTGAAATTTACGATTTGCAAAAAATCCTCACGTTATGGTTAAAAATGAAGGTAATATTCGGATTCGGCGCTAAAAAATACATAAAATTTAATTATCTATAATTAAACAACACAATCATCGCAGGCTTGTGTTATGAATCTAGATAATTTACCTTATGTTTATTTATTCAAAATATTCAAGATATTCTAGACATTGTTTTATATTTTGTAAAACTTAACACTAAGTACGGATTAAAATATGCAAAACATAAGCAAATTCTGAGTATCTGATGTTCTTTGTTACTTCCCGCCAAATTGACTAAATATCAGCCTTACTGCCATATATTGGAGGAAATGTGCCATAGTCCCTCTAAAAACATAATGTAGCAGATATGAAACATAGATTAGTTAAAGGAAACTCCACCAGCTGTCATAAAAACACCCTTTTTCACCTGTTGCAGTTATACTACATGAATCATTTAAGGGTAACTAGTAACCATTTATGTTTGTGTATAGATCCCACCCCATCTTCCGACAATCCTAACAAGCACTTAGAAGATTACGACTGTAGAAAAAAACTCGTTACATAGTTGTCAACCTCCCGATCTTTTTGATACCAATATTTTAATGTAGAAGTATTTGTTTTATACAATCGCACAATTTCAGCAATTAGATTAAGGCAGCATTTCTGTAAGAATTTACTGATATTAAATAAATCAGGAGGTTGGCAACCAGGTAATTACAAGTCATATTTATTGAAGAAACAAATACTCATCATATCACAAAACACAAAATTATTTAAAAACAACGCTGTTTAACTCTGCTATCAACGAAATATAGAACCTAACGACCGTAGAAAAGAATCACTGCAGAACGTTCTTATTGAAGACCAGATACTTCATATATCACAAAACTCAAATGTATTTAAAAGCAACTTTGTTTCATCCACCTAACAAGAAAATATAGAACATTCTGACTATAGAAAAGAATTATTACAGAACATCCTTAATGGAGAGCCAGATACTTCTCACATCACAAAACGCAAAACATTTAAAAATAACATTGTTTCATTCTCTTACCTAACTACATTTCTTTATTAAAGCTTTATACAATACACCATATACAAACTTACAATCTTCCTTTTATCTAACAAATTCTTATATTCTCAAACACTCTGGCTCTAATGAGATTTGATAATTTTCAATTGCTATTTCTCCTCGAATCTCTCTATTCTAAAAAAAAAGTAACTACCGCTGTCACCGCCGCCGCCGCCGGTTTTGAATATTTTGTGACAGGAGGTCTTTCTTCGTTAATATTAAGAAAAATATTGCGTACAAAAATATGAAAATCGGTGGTATTATAGAGAAATGTTTGATAAACACGCTGATGCAGACAGTTTTCAAATCGAAGAATTATTTTAAGAGATATTTAATGCTAAAGTTGGACAAAATCGTTCCATTAAAAAAGTTTTATAGCAGTAAAAACTATACATGGGACTGTAATCATTTTTAGATCTTTTTATGCGTTAGAATTTGCCGGTGTGCAGATTGTATTTCTTTTTTTAATTTGGCTATTTTTTTTATGTTTTATTTCTATTTTAAATTCAAATTTTCAGCATTTCTAGAGATATTTTTTACAGATTTTAGAAAGTGATATTAATTTAAACTGTTGCCAACTGTATAAACAGCGGGAACAATAATGTTTGCTTAAAAAAAATATATTTATAAGTGTAATAAATTAAAAATTTATTTACACGTGACTATTATAAACAGAAAAAAACATTGGAATTAGAATTAAATAATTATGTACAAAAAGCAGGAACTTATTAAAAATTACGTCATAAAACTATAATTACACGTGAATTTTAAGAGAGAAAGGAATTTGTAAAATAATAAATTTATTAACATGCGTTAGAAGTCTTAAATAGAAGAAATTACGTCATATTTACGTCACATTACAGTTATTACATAAAACGAACACAAAATAATATTGCAAAACGACTTAAATTTAGAAATTGCGTTAGACATTTATTTGATATTTTGAGCGGATACTTTTCAATTATTTTTCTTAGGAAAGAATAGTTTGGTCAAAATTACGTCAGATTAAAAACGATTAATTTAAAATGTCTCATTTGAAAGAACTTTCTTTTCGCTTTGTTAAAAAATACCGGGAGACAAAGATTCTGTTTACTTAATTCCTTTTATATTAGCTTATTTTGAAATGTTGTTACACGTGTCTACGTCATCAAGTTATTTTTATTTCGGCGTTTTATTTGTATTTTTATTAATGTTGCACTAATTTATTTGTTCTTTCGTTATTTAAAATAAAAATTATATCAATTTGTATAAGTTGGCGAGTGGTTTGGCGATTTATATAATTTGGCGAAATTAGTCGACGGGATAATCAAGTAGTACCGCAGCGGATTTGGCGTTAAAATTTCCCCAATCAAAGAGAAATGAATAGAAATCCGTTTATAGGGAGATCGCCACTGTTTTTTAAATTATAATTCAGTCTTTCGAAATCTTTTTAAAGCCGATCCCATTAGCGTGCATTTAGAGTCTGCGGTGTCTGGACGGGGGTTGGCGAGCGTAGCTCGTAGGGGGCCGAGCCCCCTAGTCTTCTAAAAAAAAAAAAAAGGGATCTTATTGTTTTGTTTTTATTCTTTTTTTCTTCACCATCCAAGAAATTGAACTGAAGACAGATAATAAAACAAAGAAAGCAGACAAGCTTGGTAGAAGGAACAAAATAATAAAGCAAGCAACCGGAAAGCGTTTTCTTCAGAAGTGAGTTGTGAGGAAAAATCACTTTAAAGTATACTTGAAAGAATAATTGAGAGTCTGATTATTTATGTGTTTCTGTCGTTACCACACAGACAAAATAGTGGTTATGAGAAATTATTAGCTGAATTTTGTAAAGAAAGAAAATGTCTCTTGTTTTGAAGAAACGAAACAACAACAAAAAAAAGATCCAGAAGAAAAAATGGTTTTGATTGGCTGAAATGTTGAAAGTTGGAGGGAAAAGTTGCGGCTAGCTGAGACTTTTTAAAGCTGTGGATAAAATGTTGGGGATATTGCTGTTTGCTATCACACGGGGCACTTGTTGAGACAATATTTCGCGAAAAGTTGGAGGAAATCAAGAGTTAAAGTGCTCGAAAAGTTGGTGAATCTGATAGCAGCTTAAGGCTCCTGTCCTTGCCGGCGAAAACACTCACCAGCTAATGCTAATCCTATGCGGAGGGATTTATCTAATATCTCGTTTGCATTTCGACATTTTTAAATATTTTTTTAACCATTTGGAAAAATGGTTATTGTCCTCGGTCAAGGTAGGAAATCAAAAACATATCTCAAGCGTTTTATTAGTTGAATCCCTCATTTTATTCGTTTTCTGATTGGTCTATACAGTAATCTGTATTTACCCTTTACTTTCGACAGAGATGTATACTTCTGTTGCCACAATGACAAAAAAGTAATAAAACCTACAACTCGGAAACAAATTGAGATACAGCTTCCAAACAAATTGCAATTAAAAATGCATTTTTTTTTCTCTATACGACGATATAAAAAGTAATATTGTGGGATGTTTAGAAGTTTAAAAATGAAATTTCATTTAAAATTGGTCCAGGAATATTAATATTTAATCCACGGCGTATGTAATGTATGACCAGCTCCGTAGGAGTTTAAAAATTTACAGTACCGAAATTTGTAAAAATGAAATTATTTTTAAAATTTGTTCAAGATGGGTCCAGGAATGTTAATGTTTAATCCATGGCGTACGTAATGTATGATCAACTCCGTGCGATTTTTTGTGTCTTAAAGTTTAGTCTTAGAAAAAATCATTTTCCAAATGGTCGTTGTAATTTGTTAAATTGCTTTTTATTATTATTATTATTATTATTATTATTATTATTATTATTATTATTATTATTATTTTATTTTTATTTTTTATTTATTTTTTATTTTTGCATTGGCAGCCGAGGTCCGTCTCTACATTGCACCTTTTTTACTTTTTCGATTTTAGTCGCAGGTATTTTTTTATAAAGTTACTTTCACTTTCAAAACCGGTTCTGAACATGAAAGTGTCATTCTAAAAAATAAATGCAACCAAAATCGAAAAAGTAAAAAAAGGTGCAATGTAGAGCGGATCTCGGCTGTCCAATGCAAAAAAAAAAAAAAAAAAAATAATAATAAATAAATAACTAAATAAAAAAAAATAAATAAATAAAATTGTCGAAATGCAAACGAGATACTTGAAAAATCCCTCCCCATTAGCTCGTGAGGACAGGAGCCTTAAGTCGCCACATTTAGTTACTTTTATAAACACCACAAAGTGATTCCGGACACATTTTGCAGAATTGCCAAAAAATTTCGGCTGTTCTTTAAACATATTGCCCCGCTCAACAACGCGTTTAAGACATTTACGAACTCATTTTTAAACGTAAAAGCACGAGACTTGCAGGAATGATTATTGAAGTGATTTACAATAAAACAATTCTTTTCATTTTGCGATAAATGAATTACATCTTCAGAGAAAATATTGTTTTTTCACGAGGGCAATTTTTTCCCCTTTCGGGTTCTGTCGCGCCCGGAAATCGACAGCATTTCATGAATGAACCTCTACTTTTATGGAAAAATGGTATATAAAATAGGAAAAAAAACTGTTCGATTACAAAGTTTCTGAATAAGAGCATCTGCCAGTTTAACCCCTTAACAATTTTTGCACGAACACTGCTCGGAAAAGAAGAGTTTGCTTGCTTTGTTACTAAAAGCTTTCGGATATTACGAATTTTTAACTGTAATTTTCAGTTTAATAATTGGCATACTTTTTCTATCATATAATACAATTATTTTAGTAGGGTAATTCCGGGATTTATGCCGCACATTTTTTTTGAATTTGTGTATAAAGTCCCATGGTGGACATTTGTGTATAAAGTCCCATGGTGGACATAAAATAAAAAAAATCATGCTGTGCTATTTAATTTTAAATATACAACGCGTGTATTGCGACAAAAAAATTCAAAACAAATTATTAATATTTTTTAACAATTTTTTTTTTTCTAAAACATTACACTACGGCGCGTCACCCGTACATTCAGACTGAGACGCCGCACTTGTGCGGTAGTCATGCCGCGCTTGTAATAAGAACAGAACAGTGGCGCCAACTTATATGAGCACATGGGGCCCGAGCCCACCCAATAATTTTCACTTCCAGTGCACCCAATTTTCATTATTCTATTTTCATGCTTATTTATTTTTTCAGTCACTGAAAAGAAATTATTTCGTTGACATTCACAAAATTATTTAGCTTGAAAATAGGATAAAGACAGCAATAAATGTCACACAATATCCTGAAACATAACCTGCCTCTACCTACTCCCCTTCATCCTAAAAGGAGTACAACTAATTTTCTCTCAAAAAACAATTTCTACCTAAATGCACTAAACTCACAGTTATTATTCGGCCCTTTCCATTTTTTAGGTTAAATGACCTTTCAGAAAATGCTGCCAAAGCGTTTTAAGACAACTTTCAACATGCGTCAGATCAGAAAAACGGTCGTCACCAGACAGCAATCAAATATAAGTGAAGACAGGGCCGGCGCAATGTCGTGCGGGGTTCTCGCAAATCCCTCCGCGGGGATCTGACTGCAATATCCGACTAATAAAAATCATTTTTGAAAATTGTATATATCATAGAATAATTTATAATATAGAGTATAAAATGTATTAACCCTTTCAAGACCGGCTTCTTATACACAAATTTTATTCGGTGGGCACCGCTTTTTTAAAAGAAATTACCTCCATTTAAACAATTTCAAAAATGCTCTAATTAAATAAGACAAATTTTATTTTATTTTATTACTGGTCACAAAAACAAATTTTGTAAAGAAAGATGATGTTGAGTCAGGCTCGACGTTCAACCACAAAGGGTTAAAAAATAATGTGCAAATTTTCTTCAAATGTCATGAGTATAATTATTTTTTATTTTTACAAATCTTTGAACCATTAAAATATTTTAAATCTTTATTTTTTTTGCGTTTATAAGTTTCAAGATCCTCACATATATACATTCCCCGATAATTATGTCAGCTTTGGCTGTTAGAAATAAAGTTAATACTAACTTTTTTTTCGAAAAAACATTTAAAGACAAATTTAGGGTAATAATATTATTTTACTCAGGATAAAGTTATTTAGAATTGTATAGAGATGCTTGGAGCCTCTAACAAGACTCCAGCTGGCGCGGGGCTTCTAAAACGAAGCTTGAGAACTTCTGATGCATTTACTGGAAGATGTATAGTTAGGAGACCATATTTGTAACATGCCGTGCTACATAAAAGATGGGTTCATTTTATTAAAACATTCGTTAAGTACTTATAAATAGTTAAGGCGCGTTTTTAATGCCAGAAAACACTGAAAATTCATAAATTTTAACCCTAGAACTACCGGAAATTTTACTCAAGTTTTATAAAAACATTCTACACCAGAATTTTTACTTAAAACTATTTAATTTGTTTATTTAACTTATTATTGTCTGATTTATACATTTAGTTTGCTTTGAAGAAATTTCTGGTTTGAATAAATATTTTGAATGTACATGTCGGGTCCAATGGACCCGTCTGGTAGACGGAAGGTTAAAAATTCAGTATGATTGTCCGCAAAGGAATTTTTTTACTGTCCTTCCTGGGACTTACTTCTAATGTCATTCTTTTCCTAAATATACGTTATACGAAAAGAAGGTCGTATAAAAAATAAATTTCGTATTTTAATGAGCATGCAGCCCCTTTTAAATAAACCGTATATATGAAAGATGTACCGTAATTTCCGGTGTATAATCCGCGGATTAAACAATTATGTTTGGACCCAGAAATCTTATTTCATAAAATGTAATTCATTAAATCGCGGTAAATATTTAACTCCAACTATTAAATGAAATTTCTGGGTCAAAACATGATTGTTTGATCCGCGGATTATAGGCCGAAAATTAAGGTACTTGTTTCGTATACTTTTTGTAATTGGAAGTATTTTTCTAGTATCATCAGTTCAAGAAATTGCATCTTGACCCTTGCGTTAAATTTGTAGTCAAATTCATGGCACAGTAGTAATTATTAGAGTCCGTAAAATGAAGACCCCATAGGAATATAATGTAATTAAATAAAATATCAGCTTTATATTCTACCCTAAAAGATTTTAACTTATTATAACTCGAAATATCATCTTTTCCCAAACTTTGAAAGAAAGCAAAATGGGGTGTCATTTTTACCTTAAAATGGTTTTGAGCCAACCCAATGTTTTTCAAAAGTTGGCGCCACTGGAACAGAATGAAATTATAAATAAAAATATTTAAAAAAAAATTCATATCTAGACTATAATTAACGATGTAATAACAAAATGAAACGAAATGAGTACAATGAAACGTATTAGTAGATTTAAATTAATAATTGTTGCCTACTTTTACTATTAAAATTATCGACTTATTTTTTTTTTACATTAAATTTGAATTGTTATTTCAGCAACAACGTAACATCAATGTATTAGAACCGTTAAAAAAAGTAAAATTGTGTTTTCATAATTTATTTGTTAACCCTTTCGGGACCGGTGGCTTTTACAAAATTTTATTCGCCTGGTACCAATTTTTTTCAAAGAAGTTACCTGTACATAAACAATCACGAAAATGCTCTATATAAACAAAGCAAATATTACTTTTCTTTTTTACTGGTGCCAAAAACAAATTTTGTAAGCTCTTTATGAACGTTCTTACATGCACCTATGGTCCCGAATTGGTTAAGAGACCTGTTTTTTCGACTACAATCTACAGAAAAAGTGTCAGAAAAATACAGTCTTTATGTAACTACATTTAAACACATGATGCAACGAAGCCAATTACACTTCCTCTAATTTGGAGTAGTTTGCAAAGAACGTCTGAACGTATAACTGATCAAAAACAATCCAAAGAATGGAACAACACTTATTTTGCCCAAGTCAGAGGGCTGCATTAGACAAAAAATTAGAATTTGTACTTTGGAAACAAAAAAAAAAAAATCGCTCAAGCTATTAAGATAAAATTTACTTTCATTATTTTTACTGAATACTTAAAAATATTAATATAGAAAAAAAATGCACAGTGTTAAGCAGATAAAATTAATTAATTTAAGCTCATTTAATTAATATATATATATATATATATATATATATATATATATATAGGGATACAATTTTTTAAAACCCTAATTGTGTACATAGGGCTTACACCATCAAATTTTAGCTGAACGTTTGAAATTTAATTTTTTTTTACTATTTTTCCCTTTTTAGACCGATATATGGATTTCAAATAATTTTTTTTATAAAAATAGGAAAAATCGTATAGTGAAGGTTTAATGATATACTTGGTTCATTGTGTCGTAAAAAAACAAAACAAAAACAAAACAAAAAAAAAACACCTTATAGGACAAAAAAATGTTATATCGAGAAATGGGTTTTACGTAGAAAATGGTTCACAATACTGCATAAAGAAAAATATATTTATTTTGCTTGGAAGACTGTTTTTAAGAAATATTTTTCATTAAATAATTTATTTAGTAAATATGACTGGACTGCAACAATTAATTTATTGTGTAATCATAAAATCACTTTTAACTTTAAAGTCATAATTTAAATTATGAATTCATAATAATAAAAATTAAAAAAAATATTATAAATTAAAATGAAACAAAAATTATTTTGCATTTTCAATTAAAAAATATATTTGAAACACGATATAATGAAATAATAATTTATAAAGTAAGTATGAACTTAAAGGAGGAAGAGAAAAAAAATTTCGACTACTTTTACATTTTTAAACTTAAAAAGCTATTTTTTTCATATTTGAAGTATTAAAAAAAATATTACTAAAGAACTTCCTTATTGAAAAGCCAGATATTCTTGTTGTTAGAAAATTGAAAGGTATTTAATAAATACATGGTTTGTTTCTCTTTAACAAGCAAAACTAATTTGTTAAAGTAATTTGTTAACACTATCCTGCAACCTACAATTTTCTTTTTATGTACCAAATTTTAATCTTCTAACATACATTGTTAAGTTTCGGTAATTATCGATTGCTGTTTATTTTCTAAATCCTCTAAAAGAAGAGTTCTTATTCATATTTATATCTTTATTTTTGTCTCATTATAGAAGGAAATGGGCTAAAGAAACTTAAAAAAGGAAATAAAAATCTGGCAAAACCAACAAAATAATGCATACTAATACCAGAAACTTTCAGTGGTTTTTTTGGGCTTGCGTAGACATTTTGTCACTCAATAAATAAAAAATACTACCCAAAATTTTCTGGTGTGAATTTAAAATTTCTGAATAAAAACCCCGCCAAATTTAGAAACACTGGCTAGGCAATTGAGAAGAGTTTTCTTTTACAGATTATTTGGAAAAAAAGAATGCTTTTTTGAAAAGTTAATAATTTATGAGTTTCTATTTCTGCCAAAAAAAAGCTTTTATGATAAATTACTAGCGGAATTTCATAAGAAAAGCAAATGTCCCATTTGTTTTGGAGACATGAGATAAAAAAAGAGCGATAGAAAATGAATTGTACAAAATGATTAATAATAATTCATAATCCTGTAAAGAGAAAGAACACTCCTTAATAACTGTACCAGAAATAATCGTATAAAAATATGACTGGTACTAACATTAGCTTTTACAAATTAAGGTGATACTTAACTTCTGCTTAGGGGTTGTCTAAATATCCAAATTGTACCAAACTTTAGAATTCTTAATGCTGACTCCTGATTTTGACATCACATTTGGATTATTCGGTTCATTTTACACTTAGATACCAAACCACAAGCAATTCGGTCAAGTAGTTTAGTACTTATGAAGGTTAAAAACTTGGAACTTTTAATGTTAAATACATAGCTATCAACTTTTACTCTTTTCTTACCACTAAAATTTAACAGAAATTTTTGCCTTTTTTAATTTGCCGATTTCGATGATTAAATAAAAGAAATTTTTCTATTAAATTTTAATGGTAGGACAAAACATAAAAGTTGGCAGCTATGGTTAAATACGTTTTTAACCTTAATTCTCGCTCCCGTCATATTCTCGGGCTGTGCCTTTTACTCAAATTGTTTGATTCCCACCAGTGTTATAACATAGTGAAATTGGCTATACTTTAGTATCATTTTTACTGTCGTTAAATAAGGTGAATATTTCTTTTTCATAAAAGTGGTGCCAATAAGCAATTTGAATTATTCAACCGTAATTTAATTCGAGCGTTAAGGGGTTAATCGATGCAAAACGCATTGCAATGAAGATAGTTTTTTGAATATTATTTAAAAACTACCAGGCAGAGTAAGCTGTAATTTCGGATTCGCATGTTTGAACGATTTCTAGGTTACATATAATTTTATTTCAAAAAGTAATTTAAAATATATATATGTATATATATATGAGGACGTGAGTTTAAAAACTCTCCTTATCAAAAATTAAAAAAATCGAGCTTTCTCTGTCAATCCATTCTATTGGCGAACCTGCATCGAAAAAAACATTGCAATCTAAAAAAAAGAAGAAAAAAAACCGCGTTTTATCGTGCATTTCTGGCATTGTAAAATCTTGGCTTACAATGAAAACCTATGGACGCAGTCAGAGGTTTTTCGCGATTTCCCCAAATTTGATTTTCTGGATAAGGCGCCTAAATTTTAATAACTATCTGAATAATAATAAAAAAAAGAGCTTACGCTGCCCGTGAAAGTCACGGGCGCAAGAATTAAGGGGTTAACAAAATCAAATATTTATTCATCTATATTTATTGGAGGAACTATATGAAAATCCGGAAATATTTTCACCTAAAAAAATCTATATGTCTTGAGACAGAAATATGATTCGCCAAAGCAAATATTATTTCCTAAATTATATGGTTTATTCGCCTTTGAAGCATTGGCGAATTGATAGTGTGGGCCTGTATATATATATATATACATATATATATATATATATATATATAACCATTAATTAAACATTACTGACCACCATCAATAATTGTGATAGTATGAATGAATTTACAAAAATACTGTGTCCCCAAACACACTGAATGGATACCAAAAACATAATAAACAAGCTGCTATGCATAAAATAAAGTCCCTTGTACTATATACCAAGAATTAATAATGGAGAAAAAAAGAAGAATATGGATTTCGATAAAAATCATTGAAAAGCTTATATATTGAATTACGTTATCAAGAGTACAGAAGTCAATTATATAAGCAAAATCAGTTGTTTTCTGTGAGAAAAAAAGCTAAAAGCTGAAATTTTTTTTCTCCTGTACTCTAACGACCAATATAACCAAGAGAATAGTTTCAAGATGAAAACAGAATAAAATTAAATGCTATGAAATGGAAAAAGCAATACAACCTTTTAAATAATTAATTTATAGTAAGGAAAAATAAGTAATATTACACAAAATACCCAATAAAATCCCAGTTATTTTATCCAAATACATATCAGCCCATGGAATCCAAAAGCTCGATAAGTTTAAGGTTATTTTTACAGTTAAGTTAACACAGATTTTAAAACCTAATGTATACAATTAATCTATTTTGAAATACCGTGATAAATGCAATTAAAATAATATAAATAGAAAATAATTACATAATAAGCAAATTACCTCTTAACACTTTCAATTATTTTTTAAATTTCTTAACTAAAGTAAAAAATACCAAAACTATAAGTTTACAAAATCGGAAATAGCCAACATTAAGCTCCACCATGTGTTAAAAATTGATATTATTACTCTATTCGAAGCATCAGACAGAATCCAATTTAAATTTTAGTGCTGCCATCTATGATATGAACTTGAAACTAATATGAACAAAATGTCATAAGATTATGGTGTTATAAGTTAATTCATTCATAATATACCAACTGCTATATCTCAACAAATCCTAATATAAAAATACCATATTATATTTCATTATTCATATAAATATTAAATAAATACAAATGTTAATAGAATGATTACAATATATTCTACTTCCATACCCAATTAATCTATACGGAAAATTTAAATAATTTCAAAACAATAATAATAATAAAAAAGCAATTTAACAAATTTCAACGACCATTTGGAAAATGATTTTTTCAAAGACTAAAATTTAAAACATAAAAATCGCACGGAGTTGATCATACATTACGTACGCCATGAATTAAACATTAATAGTGTTATTACACGTAAACATTCCAAGCGACAAAAATCGCCTGCGACTCGTATTTGGTTTGAAATATTTATATGTATTCATTCCTGTCCTATTTATCTTTTTTTTTTTTTAATTGCCTTATTCCATTTTTCTTTTGCACGTGAAAATCTTACAAATTAAAATTAACTCTTTGGCAGAAATTATTATTCATTTTCTTTCATTTTCATTAGTTATTATCCACCCGAAACTTACGTATTATCCAAGCATTTCATTGGCTGTTCGGGAAAAGGCTTTTCCATTGTCAGATTTCCAAGAAATCTGACGGCCAATTTTAAAAGAAATTTCATTCTTAAACTTCTAAACATCCGATAATATTACTTTTTACACCGTCGGATAGAAAAAAAAATTGTACTTTTAAATGCAATTTGTTTGAAAGCTGTATCTCAATTTGTTTCTGAGTTATTAATTTTTTTTGTAGTTTTTATTACTTTTTTGACACAGTGGCAACAGAAGGTATTATTTCTGTTGAAAGTAAAGGGAAATACATATTATTTACTGTATAGACCAATCAGAATACGAATAAAATGAGGATTAAACCAATAAAAACCTTCAGATATGCCTTTGATTTCCTACCCTGACGAGAACAATAACCATTTTTCCAAATGGTTAATAATATGCTATAAAACTAAATAATTTATGTATAAAAATTATATATAATAAAAATATAAACTATAAGAAATACTTTTAAATATAAAAAAAATTAATTAATAAAATGAACAGGAAGAAAAAAAAATGGATGTTGATGTAATTATGTCAGAATCTTCATTTCCCAATTGCCTAATGATAACAAATAAATTATGTGGTTTATTTTCATATTAACCATAAGAAACTAAAGAACATGAATATGGGATTAACATTCACATAAAACCGTTAATTAATCATTTAATACTAAGTTCAAAATTAAACATTATTAAAAAGTATAGAGGAATAATAAAAAAACTAATAACCCAATTTTAATACAATCTGTAATATCATTAGTAATGTCAAATAAACTTATTATGCATATTATTCACCATAAAGATGGTATACTATTATATATACAGGGTGTTCCGTTAAAGGGGTCCAATATTAATAGGGGTAATAGAGGAGATCACACGGAGCATAAATCAGTATATAATGCCTGGCCGGATCTCAATAATTTTCAAGTTACAGCAAATAGAATGAAAAATCGGAAATTTGTAAAAAAAACCCTCATTGCTAAACTATCGATAATGCTACATAAAAACGAAGCACATATTTAGAAAGAGCAGAAAAAATCCTACGAAATGACATAAGTTGTTTTAGAATATTGAGAATTAATGGCGAGTTACAAGCTCTGAAACAGTGAAAAAATACAAAATCAAATATTTAGCAAAATAGTTAATCGTTAATTACAAAAATGCAACTCTACCTACATCAAGGAAAATGTTATAAAATTTGGTCCATTCCGAAAGCTTTCGAAGAAGCTGACAATAAACCATATCAGTTTAGTTGTATGGGAGAAATCAAGCAGTTCCCTAGTTACAACTCTGTACTGTTGCACGCTCGGAAAGGGCGAAACTCCGCCCATGACGATTGTAAACACCCCGTTTTAATATCTTTCAATTATACATTTCTGATCAACCTCTATCAATACCCTTTCATTATTCAGTCTGGTCAAGTGAATGACATATTGTGCAGCTCTCGCCTTATCTGCTGCGTTTCCTCCATGAACTTTCAGGATGATGAAGAAGAAGTACTTTTTATGCAAATTTTCTATGTGTATAGGAAGAAAAGTGTAATAAAACAGCAGTCATCAGTGGGCGTTATGTTAAAGGGAGGCTGTTGTAAGTGGGATTGTAGTAAGTTGATGTATAATAATTATGCCGGAATACTGTAACGAAGAATATGCGGACATGCATCTGATGTACGGGCAAGCTCATGGAAATGCATGTCTAGCACAGCGCATATACCGTGAGCAATTTCCAAGGAGACGTTGCCCAAGTTCGAAACTCTTCATAAAAATCGATAGACGATTACGGGAGACTGGATCGTTTAATACAGCAAGCATTGATGCAGGGAAACCTCGACATGTACGAACACCTGCAATGGAAGAAGATGTACTGAATATTTTTAAAGATAACCCCTCCACGAGTACAGAAAGTGTGTGTCGTGTTCTGCGTGCAGAAAACATGCACCCCTTTCATGTGCAGCGGGTACAACTGTTATCAGTAACAGATTGTGCTCAGCGGACAGAATTCGTACGCTGGTTGCTTAATGTAACAGAAAATAATCCACAATTTCTGGAAAATATTTTATTTACTGATGAAGCAACATTTACGAGAGAGAACGTGGTAAACACGCACAATATGCACACATGGTCATATACAAATCCGCACACTGTTTTCCCGTCGAACGCACAACAAAAGTTCAGTGTGAACATATGGGCAGGTGTCCTCGGCGATTATATCATAGGACCATATTTACTCCCAGATGTACTCAATGGCAGTACGTACTTGGTTTTCCTACGGGATATCTTACCGCAGTTACTGCAAAATGTGCCAGCAACATTGCGCCACAATATGTGGTTTATGCACGATGGCGCACCGGCACATTTTTTCATAGGTGTTCGCAATCACCTCAATTCAACATATCCTGGGAAATGGATTGGACGCAGTGGACCTGTTGCTTGGCCTGCACGCTCTCCAGACCTCAATCCGTTAGACTTTTTTGTTTGGGGACACCTTAAATCGCTGGTGTATGAAACGCCTGTGGATACACCGGAGGATTTACTAGCGCGAATCGTTGTCGCTGCAGGAGACATTCCCAACTCCGTCGGAGTTTTTCGGCGTGTTCGCCAATCTTTACGACGTCGCTGTCGGCTGTGCGATTCTGTTAATGGGCGCAACTTCGAACACCTATTATAATAATGTCCGTTCGTCTGCCTTCCGACATTGAACTGTGCAGCGCAGGCCAGAAGACTATGCTTCACATATGTCATAAAGTACGTGCAATGTAATTCTTTATTTGTCATTTTTCTTTTATTTTCAACACTTTTTGGCACAGTATTTTGTAAGTCACAGACTGTGGTGTACTCAAATTGTAAATTACAAAGTTTGTATGAATTAATTTAAAATTTAGTGTCTTTTTTAAATTTATAATTAATAAAATTATTATGCTATTTGTTATTATTATTTCCTATCATAAATTATGATGCACATATACATACAATAATTGTCCATGTAAAACATGTACTGAAACTTCTTGCATAGTTACAAATCGCAATATTTTTAATTATTTCCGAATTTTCACCACCAGTTTAATTTTAAAGAATTTAACTTAAGCTTTATATCAATAAAAGACCACTTTAAAATGTAGACTATTATTGTAAAGGTATTTTGGTTCATTCAACTCTTGAATAATTAACCTTCCGTCTACCAGACGGGTCCATTGGACCCGACATGTACATTCAAAATATTTATTCAAACCAGAAATTTCTTCAAAACAAACTAAATGTATAAATCAGACAATAATAAGTTAAATAAACAAATTAAATAGTTTTAAGTAAAAATTCTGGTGTAGAATGTTTTTATAAAACTTGAGTAAAATTTCCGGTAGTTCTAGGGTTAAAAATGTTGCATCTCAGAAGAAGCATGATCGAAAATGTATAGTTGAGAGTAATTAAAAAGGCGGTGTTTCCAATCGTGATGGGCGGAGTTTAACCTTTGCTAGTGTCAAAGAAAGCGGAGTTGTAACTAAGAAACTGATTAATTTCTCTCACACAATTAAACCGATATGGTTCATTGTAAGCTTTTTCGAAAGTTTTCGGAATGGACCAAATTTTACTACATTTTCCTTGTTGTAGCTAGAGTTGTCTTTTTGGAATTAACGATTAACTATTTTGATGTATATTGGATTTCGTACTTTTTTCACTGTTTCAGGGCTTGTAACTCGTCAATAAATATTGCTATTTTAATACAATTGATGTCATTTTGTAGGTTTTTTTCTGCTCTTTCTAAATATGTGCTTCGTTTTTATGTAGCATTATCGATAGTTTAGCAATGAGGGTTCTTTTACAATTTTCCGAATTTTCATTCTATTTGCTGTAACTTGAAAACTATTGAGATCCGACCAGGCTTTATATACTGGTTTATGCTCCATGTGATCTCCTCTATTACCCCTATTAATATTGAACCCCTTTAACGGAACACCCTGTATATATATGGCTAATTCCATGGGTTTTGGTAGTGTAAGTCACATAGCGGATAACTGAAAACCTCGTTGGCCACCGTTATTTTCGTAAGATTTTCTCTTCTTATTCAATGAATGAGATATCTCCGATAAACTAAGTGACATTTTCCGTTCTAAAATACTTGTAGCCAAAAATCGCAGCCTGTGAATTACACTACAAGTACGTATGGAATTAGCCATATATGTTATATAAAAATTTTATTAGCTATATTTCTTAAATTATTCTATTTTTCGGCATATTAAATATTTCCCTACTTTAATAATATCTATCATTTATTCCTATTTAAATTCCCCTTAATGTAGAACGCATATATCAATAATATTTTATTCCAAAACCTTAATTTAAAGCTTTAGATTCTTCATAAACATTATAAGTTATCGTATATATCATATTCTGAGTGAAGTTAATTTTTATGCTCAAATGTTTTCAAAAACCATTTTCTTTTTCTTTGACAAATTTCATTCTACAAAAAATCTATTCCCGCGCTTGACTTTTCACCTTTAAAAGCTTACATACTTAAAAATAGAATACCTAGTGTGGAAATATGCTATCCAAACAACGCTAAAAATTTGTATCCCTTAAATGTGCCACGATACTGCTAAAATCCCAAGTGTCGATCGCAGCGACATATGCGGGATTCTCGTATTACATTGTATAGACTAGCAATATCTTGCAGCTGTAGAAAATATCCTGCAGATGTCGCTGCGATCTGTATATTTCAGCAGTATCGTTGCACATTTAAGGGACATAGTATTTTAGCACTTTTGTAATTATTACAGGGATAGCCAATTTCCACACTATATATTCTAGGCGCTATACTTTTAAGCTTCGCCCTTTCTCCCAATTGGTTTTAGACAATCGTCTGAGAGCGGCAGCCTGTCTCTAATTCGTTATTTTCACGTGCTACGTAATCACTGTCTCCTTGCGCCAGCTTGATAAAACTGAGCTGCAGGGCCTCGAAACGGAGAGTTTGAGAGTTTTTCACCTGCCTTCAAATGGTATGATAGCTATTTGGTGTTTCTGACTTCGTAGAATCAGAGAATTACTTAATCAACAGCTTTTAAATGTCAGCATGCTGCATCGCGTGACGTAAGGCGTTTTGGCCGACTATAGTATCAGGGACTGTTGATATGTTCTGTTTAACAATAAATAACTGTTCACGCTTAATGATGTCGTCTCAATCTGTCGTAGAAATTAGCAATGGTGATCCTTGCCTGCCACTCTACTACTTTAGACTGCATAACTTCTCAGTAAAGATCATTGTCTACCACTCCATCATGATTTGCGACTGCATCAGTGGTCACTGCTGGTCACTCTAACATGATCTTCGACTGCATATAATTTTTGACTGTGTTATCTTCTACAGATGACGGCATCTCAACGGCGGATTATTCATTCAGTTATACGCCAATCTAGCCAGAAACTACCAAATCACCATATATATATATATATATATATATATATATATATTAGGGATGCACCGGATATTGATTTGGCCGGATATCGGATACCGGATATCCGAAGCTCCTTCACCTGCCGGATTCGGATATCCGGCCGGATATCCGATCGGATATCCGGCACTAGATATGTTTTTAATTATATAGTGAATTATTTCTCTATATAATGTCATCGCAGAACAATAAATTACAAACATGTTTCACACATCATTAAAACATTTTAAATGTATTGAAATATAATTTACAAAAACTATATCTCTTTGAATATCAGGGCTTGTAATTCAAGTTTTCCCAAGGGGAGTTTCATACCCAAAATTTATAAATGCAGGGGAGTTGAACTGTTAGAAAGGAAAAAAAAAATCTTTAAACACCGTTATTTTTTATGTGCTACTTAAAGAATTACATTTATACAGACATGACAAAATACCATTGAAACAATTTAAATTAACAACTCAAGATAATTATTCAAAATTTTTATTTTATTAAAACAAAGGAACAGAATCAAGTTTTATATATATCATATCTATTTTTCAACCTTCACTTAATGTTATGGGCAATTAACAATCAGGTTGCTAAATGAATTTCTTAATTTAGATTTTATTCCATTTTGCGTACTTTAGCCTCTTTCACAAGTTACACTTTTGACAAACAGCACAGAGCGACTTTTCAGGGTTGGTAAAAAACCTGTTTTTTTTTTTCAAAAAAACCAGGTTTTTTTGGTTTAAACCGGGTTTTTAAAAAATATATTTTCTATTACATATACATACATATTTATTGATAAAAATAAACATTGTTGAATATGTAAGTAATATAACTTCATTTAAAAATAATTTAAATTAAATAATTACAATAATTATGTAGAAAATTGAAATAATTTAACATTTTTTGTAAAAGTTATGTCTTATGTTCCATGAATAAAATGCTCTACATAGTGAAACATTGATACCTTGAAAATCTTAAACAATTTTTTGATTACTATAGTCCTATAAATAAATATATGGTGTAGTTTCATAAATACAATATATTTTCCCATGGCTATTCAAAATCATTTCTTTGAAATATTTGCAATATGATATGTCTGATTTTTCTGTTAAAACACTACATGAATAATAATTATCTTTTATTAAAAGTAAAGCTTTTAAGCTTTTTATAAAGAATTCCTGGAATGATTTGAATTTAGCAGTAGAGTCTTTACACGTTTCAAGAAGTATTGTATATTGTCATTTGACACTTCTCAGAAACTGCCAGGTAAAAAAAAAAAAAAAAAAGGGTGACAGTAAAATAAACAAAAATACCTATTTACCAGCTTTTTAAACTACTGAAAACATTGATCTTAAAATGGAAAGTAGATTTATAAAAGTTGCCAATCTTAAAAAAATTCAGAAGGTATCTGTCGCATACCTGCATATACCCTCCACTACATCCCTGGTTAAAAGTAGAAATTATTTATATCTGATAATTTGAAACACTTAAATTACAAAAATGAAAAAATGTTATATTAGATTTTTTCTAAAAAACCAGTTGGTTAACCAATTGATTTAAACCATGCTAACCCTGCTGGTAACAATAAAATAAATCATAATGCAAAACCTCAATCCCAATGTAGGAATGAAAGAAAAAAAACGCTTACTAAACCCAATAGCCATGATACAACAAAGAAAACTCACCGCCAATCCTTCATTAGCATACAGAACAAAGAGTAACCAATGGAGAGAATTACTTATGATTATGTCATCATTGAGGCATAATGTAATCCTTAGTAAATCTTAACTAATCAAGCAATCTAAGTAGTAAAAGTGTATTTTTAGCTAGAATCTGCCATTTTGGCTATTTTTTAAAATAAAAGGCTTGAAAAAGAAGAAGAAAGAAAACTAACTACTTTTTTTTTTTTTTCCAGCTAATTTTAGAAAAATTAGTCTGCCATGTAGACTTAAAGCTTATAAGAAAAGTTTGAGTAAAAATGTTTGTTACTTTACAAGTTTATTAATTCATCATTTTTCTTTGCTTGTAGCTTCTGCATAACTTGCATTTTGCATTTTTCAATAATGTGTAAAATAAATTAAAACAATAGGGAAAAAAGAGAAAAAAAACCAGCATGGTTTTTTTTAAAAAACCACGGTTTAAACCAGCGTCGTTTAAACCAAACAACCCTGCGACTTTTATAACTTTAGAAATTATCGGAAACACATAGTAATGCTCTCTTAAAAAGTTTTAGAAAACTTTGCAAAATCTGATGTGCATTCAATTTTAACTTACACAAATAATGCATATCGGTGATGGTATGTCACTTCTGAACAAATTTGTTTTATTATATCCTTAATGGAATTATATTCAAAACTGTAATCCCTGGTATTTTCATTAATTGAACTATGTTCTATGCATTGGAATTTTAAATCCATATCCAAAGTTTGAAAAGGGAATAGTCAATTGCTTTCTTCTATTACACGAGAAAAGGTTGATTTCAAAAAGTCATGTCCTAATTTCTGTTAATTGCAAGAAACAACTAGTTTGCTGTTTCTAAATATGTTTTTTTTGAAGTTCATCAAAGTTTTTTTTTTTTTCATGTGCACCATAAGTGTAATCTCATTTTGTTTAGTGCTGACTATTGTCCAATTTGGTAGAGCTTAGTCTCCATTGGCCTTTGCTGCCCTTTTAGTTATTTCCAATTTTGGGCGCACAGGAAAAACATCGCAAAATATGTAAAACGGTCATAGGAAAAAACATTGCTGATTTCGTCAGTCATGGTGAAAATAAATAAAATAATTTGTCGATTGATTGCGAGAAAAAAACTGAAGTTCATGGGAAAACGAAAGTGGGAAAATATCACGAAATTCGTCAATCGATCATGGAAAAGTATCGTGAAATTTGCCAATCCGTCACGAGCAAATACCGTGAAATTCCTCAGCCGGTCGCAGAGAAAAAATGCGAAAATTTTCAATCAGATGCAGAAAAACAATCGTTACTTTCATCAGTATGTCACAAGAACAAACAGGGAAATTTGCCAATCGGTCACAGAATAAAATTTCAACATTTGTCAATTGATTGTGAAAAATTTTTTAATGAAATTCACCAATCGGTTTCCAAAAAAAAAAAAATCAAGAAATTCGTCAGTTGGTCGAGGAGAAAAATCGCAAACTTTTTTGGTCAGATGCAGAAAAACAAACACTAATTTTGTCAATTTATTGTAAGAAGAAACTGTGAAAACTGCAAATCGATAGTGGAAAATATCATGAAATTTGTCAGTCGGTCCCGACACTTCATCGTCGTTTTACAAAGAAACATTTTCGGAAAATGATTTTTTGGAAACAGGAGCTTCCCGTCCCCAATGTTCTTTAGGGCACGAATCCTGCCATCCCGTCCCGAAATTCAAGACATGTATCTGCCATTCAAGCCGTGTAATGTATATTAATAATATTGTATAAAAAATGTAATTTAAACATTAAAATATTCTGTTTATTTGTACAATGAAATGCACATGCTGATAATTGCTACTGGATTCGGATATGGCATTGACTATATTGGTAATTGCTAATAATTAATTTGTACAATGAAATGCTGATAATTTGTGTAAAAAATTTTAACCAATTAATAGGCTTTATAATTGAAGAGTATCTTCACAAAGAAATACATACGTTCTTTTTATAATTTAAACATAAAATATCTACTAATATTATCCATGATTAAAGAGTTATTTTCTCCAAATATAGGTTTAGTTGATGTCTTTTTTCTGTTTTAATTATTTAATACTGTTTTGCTTTGAGTCACATTTAGTTTTATTTTAAGTTAAATTACTGTGATATTTATAAGTAAAAAGAAAATTACTTTTAATTTTAATTATTTTATTTATAATGAAGTTACAAAAATAACTAATTGGATGTGCCAATCCCAAAACATTTTTCTATCTCATACATCTTAATATTTCAAAAAGTAGTTCCAAATGTTAATACTTCGATATTATTAGTTCAATATTATACCAACTTTGATTTTGATCTAAAATTTCTATTCGTCAATAAATCAAAATAAGAATAAGTTAATCTCGATCATGATATTTATTAAAATCAATATTTTTTTTCGTTATTCTGCTGTACATCAGCTGATTGTGAATAACCAGCTTAGCAGGATGCGAAGTTCCCATGGCTTCACGAGCCACCAATATACAGTACAAAAAACTGAGAAAAATTGAGAAAATTTTACAAAAAATGTTGTCACAGTGCCACTTTCTGGCAGAATATTTCCAAATTCAAGAAAAAACTGCCGGCCATAGCCAAAAATGTACACAGAAAATTGGTTCAATTGTATGCTTAGCTTCATACACTTTTCGATGACAAAATAATGGAAATAACACAAAAATCACTATTATAGCGCCCCCTTCCAGCAGAATATTTTCAAATTGAAGGAGGACCAGTTGACCATAGCCAAAAACATACCCCCAAAAATTGGTTCAATTCTATACATAACTTCATACACTTTTCGATGGCACAAGAATGAAAATGGCACAAAAATCACTATTACAGCGCACCCTTCTGGCAGAATATTTCCAATTTAAAGGAGAACCTGCTGGACATAGCCAAAAACATACACAAAAAGTTTTGTTCAATTATATGGATAACTTATGATTACATATTTAACATACACTTTTCGATAGTACAATAATGAAAATGGCACAAAAATCGCAATTACAGCACTTTCTTCCAGCAGAATGCTTCCATATTGAAGAAGGACCTGCTGGCCACAGTCAAAAACATAGACAAAAAATTTGGTTCAATTCTAAGCATAACTTCATACACTTTTTGATGATGCAATAATGAAAATGGCACAAAAATCACGATTACAGCACCCCCTTCCAGTAGAATGTTCCAATATTGAAGGAGGGCCGGCTGGCTATAGCCAAAAACATTCACAAAAAATTTAGTTCAATTCTATGCACAACTTCATACACTTTTTGATGGTATGGTGACAGACAGACAATTTGTATAAACATGTTTTGGGATCTCTGACCCCTAAAACGTCTAAGACCACCGAAAACCAGAAATCGAAAAAATCTCAGTTACAATACTTTCTTCTATTGAAGATAGAAGAAAGAGAGAAAGAAAATTAATAAAGTCATACTTTAATAAACAATTTCAGATTTTGTTTCACATTCTGAAAGTAAAGGTACAATTTTCTAAAAGATGTAAACATAAATTCTTAAATTTATTATAAAGAGTTCTAATACCAATGTTAGGAAAGCTGGCAATTCTTTAAACTTTTGAGAATTACCTTTTACTCATGAATAGTGGACTTACTTTCATATTTTGCATTATAAACAAAAGTTGTTCGGCATTGTTTGGATCAAACGATTTCTCTTATCCTTATATATTTACTTTGCTATGTATTGCCGGATATCCGGCACAGAAGTCGGATATCCGGTGATTGTGATTCGGATATCCGACGGTATTTCGGATATTGAAAAATCAGCCGGATATGCCGGATATCGGATATTTGCCGGATATCCGTTGCATCCCTAATATATATATATGTTGTAGGCTAATTGAGAAATCCGGCACTTTGAAAACAGCCTAGGCTGTTTGCAAAGAGCCGGGCTAATTGGAGAATCCATCTCTCTTTTTCCAATTAGCCTGATATTGTTCAGGCTTATTGCAAAGAGCCTAGAAAGCGTTAGGCTAGATGAAAAATGACCACTTATTATCCGATCAGGGTGATATTTTTAGATCACAGACTATCAAAGCCTGAGAGCTTATGTTCCCGCCGATTCTGTATGTAGTGTGTACGTACGTCTGTAACGCGATAACTCTTGATAGAAATATCCGATTTGCTTCAATTTTTCTTTTCTAGGTTCATTCTGATGAGGTGCTTCCCTCATTAGTTTTTGGGGTTCATTGGTTAAGGATAAAGGGGGAAAAGGGGGCTAGTCCCCCCCCCCCCCCTTAATTTATATAAATGGGTTTTTCATGCAGAAATATTCGATTTGCTCCAAATTTGGTATACCGGTTTATTGTGTTAAGGAGCTTCCCTGATTAGATTTGGAAGCTCATTATTTAAGTATAAAGGGGGGGGGAGGGGGCTACCCCTCTTAATTTAGATGAATCGGTTTTTCATGCAGAGTTATTCGATCTGCTCCAAATTTCGTATACCGGTTTATTATGTTAAGGAGCTTCCCTGATTAGATTTGGGGGTTCATTAGTTAAGTATAAAGGGAGGAAAGGGGGGCTAGACCCCCCCCCTTAATTTACATAAATGGGTTTTTCATGCAGAGTTATTCGATTTGCTCCAAATTTCGTATACCGGTTTATTATGTTAAGGAGTTTCCCTGATTAGATTTGGAGGTTCATTAGTTAGGTATAAAGGGAGGAAAGGGGGCTAGATGCCCCCCCCCCTTAATTTAGATAAATGGGTTTTTCATGCAGAGTTATTCGATCTGCTCCAAATTTCGTATACCGGTTTATTATATTAAGGAGCTTCCCTGATTAGATTTGGGGGTTCATTAGTTAAGTATAAAGGGAGAAAAGGGGGGGCTAGACACCCCCCTTAATTTAGATAAATGGGTTTTTCATGCAGAGTTATTCGATCTGCTCCAAATTTCGTATACCGGTTTATTATGTTAAGGAGCTTCCCTGATTAGATTTGGATGTTCATTAGTTAGATATAAAGGGAGAAAAGGGGGGCTAGACACCCCTTAATTTAGATAAATGGGTTTTTCATGCAGAGTTATTCAATTTGCTCCAAATTTCGTATGCCGGTTTATTATGTTAAGGATTTGCCTTGATTAGATTTGGAGATTTATTGGTTAAGTATAAAGGAGGAACAGGGGCTAGTGTCCCCTTAATTTAGATAAATGGGTTTTTCATACAGAATTATTCGATTTGCTTCAAATTTGATATACCAGTTTATTACGATACGGCTTCCTTCATTTGATTTGGAGGTTCATTGGCTAAGTATAAAAGGGGGGAAAGGGGGGCAATTGCCCCTCCCCTTAATTTAGATAAATGGGTTTTCATGCAGAATTATCTAATTTAGTTTAATTTTTTTTCAACCGGATCCGAACTTGAAGGTTCCATTTGACGTCAACCCGAAAACCGACCACAACCAGGTTTCGGATTGAGTTCAATTAGAACTTTCAGGTTCAGATCGAGTTGCCGGTGGACGGAGATTATTTTGTCTGGCTTGCATCGGGTTATAGTTCTTTGGAATATTTTTGTCGGCTAAGAATTGGTTCGGGACGGGTTTCAGGTTGACTTCGAATGGAATTTTTAGGTTCTGGTAGCGTTGCGTGTTCACGGTAACTAATATATCTTATTCGGATCCGGTTATGGATCTTTGGAATATTTTTGTTGGTTATCAGATTTGGTTCGGGATTTCGGGTTTTTTCAAATGGGACTCTCAGGTTCGGGTCGGGTTGCATGTAGACTGAAATTATTTTGTCTTGCTCGAATCGGGGTACGGTCTGTTGTAATTTATTTTTCGGGTTTGGGTAGGGTTATGCGTTAATAAACCTAATAAAAAGAAAATTGCCCAGTTAAACTGATGGCATTGAGTTCACAGGCTATTCACACTAATTGCATTTTATACTCTTATTTCAAAGAATAATGCCTCTCGAAAAATAAATGAAGGATTAGCCCCCGTTGCCCCCCTTTCTACTTAACCAAAGAACCTCCAAATCTAATCAGGGAAGCTACTTAACATAGTAAACTGGTATACCAAATTTGAAGCAAATCAGATAATTCTGCATGTAAAACCATTTCACTAAACTAGGACTTCCCTCAGAGGGATTAGTCTGAGCGATATTACTGAGAACATAGATTTAATAATAACATGTGGAGGCAAAGAAAATGAGATGTTATCTTTAATTGTCCATATACTGCGATAAACTGAAATGATGAAAATAAACGAATCGTAGAATTACAAAATCTTATATATAAATTCGTATACACTGTTTAAAGAAATGGGAAATCAAACCATTCAAGACAGCCATGCATGGATATAAAATTGAAAGTACGCAATATATTAAAAGTAAAATAGAAAATGAAACACTAAATTACTTATATCGGAATTTTAACTGTATTAAATGATGTCAAGCGCATAATCAGACGCTCCGCACCAATTTGAGTAACTTTAAATGACAAATATATGATGTTTAAAAACAATGGACTATACTTTATATGATGTGTGCTCCCCCGGAATTGTTAATATTGTACAATATCTGTTTTCCACGGACGCAATGAGGTTGTCGATAACATTTAAGGAATTCTCTCCTCAAAATCTAATATAGTATCAAAGTACCGAATACATCAACAGTAGCATGAAATGCTTCGTTAGAGTGTGTTTTAGATATGCTCGATCGGATTTAAATGATGAGTGTATGCTGGCCACTACATACGCTGTATTGTTTTGTTTTCAAACATATTCTGCACAAGTTGAGCTGTATTTAGCATGTATTAAATAAAAGAAATCGGCAATGATTACAACATAAAGTATGACACAAGATCTGAATATATCGTCTGCATAACTTTTGAGCTGTGAAGTGTCATTTGAAGTAATTTACAAATCCATACATATTTATTCAGGAAATCATGCAAGCTAACATACGCCAATATGAACCCGATTATAAAATTTCACCAGAATAAGTTAATATATAAAGAAGCTACTAATGATAATTGAGAATATGACCTTATGATAAAATGTCTAGAAAAATGAATCGGATAAAAAATTCATATCACATTTAAAACGGCACTTCCCTCTGTTAGTGGCCTTGGCGAGAGAGAGAAAAGCCTAGAAAAGGAACACTTTAACAAGTACTTTCGGGGAACCTACACACTGTTTCATACAGGTCTTTATTCAATATTTACACAATTTATTTAATGCTAGATGGGTATCTATCAGTTTTGTTGCATTTAAATCGCATGTTTTGCGGAGGAAATGCAGCATTATGAAATATTTAAAATTGATGTACCTAATAATTCCAAATTAATGGTAATTGAGATCGCTTTCCGTTCATTTCATCTTTTTAAATTTTAAATTTTTTAGAAACCATTCATAGAGACAATTGTATATTTTAAAACTAACCCGAAGCAAAATTTCAAGATTTTGGGCTCAGCAGTAACACAAAAATAGAAAATTTTTGAAAATTTTTTGTTTTTGCACTGTTTTATATAGCGACATTTTTAGAAATTGTTCTATTGCGAGAATTTACGTCATGATAAATACAGCCATGTCAATTTTCATGTTTATATTCCTAACAATTCCATGTACTTCGTTACTTAGATCATCTTTAGATCTTTTTCCGCTTTGTTTAGTCTTTCTATTTTTTAAATTCGTTCTACAACGAGCATTTACATCTTATTAATTACTACCATGCCAAAGTTCTAGTTTCTAACCCCAACAGTATCCCAAAAGTTTCAGTATTCCAAATAAATCATAGTTTAGAACCTTTCTAGAAATTTTTACGTTTATCCGTCAAATTGAACCTTTTAGAGAGCGTTCATTACGAGTATTTACATCTTAAAAGTAACTACCGCACCAAATTTAAAGTTCCTAACCCAATCAATATCACAGAAATCGCAATTTTAGAACTTTTTTGCTCCTGCAGCGATGTAGGTTCTTGCACTGACATTAAATAGTCTCTTTTTTTCGGAGCAGAGATGGCCACCAACATTTTTTTAAGTTGGCTATGTAGTTTCAGAGATAACACCTCACAAACGTACAAGCATTAATAATATTATATACTTTATAATATTATAACGCTTTATAATATTAGCATTAGATGTACAGATTACAAACTAAAGTGCCGGCGTTGCCCAGAATTTGAAGGATGTTTGTTCTGAAAAATCAATTTCAAAATTTAACATACAACACAAAACAAACATTAAAAAAAGCAGTCGAAATGTTGTATGAATGAATCATATGAAAACGCTATATAAAAATGTATAAATGTATATAACAGACGCAAAAGAATACAGCTATAAATGAACATATTTCAATTTATAATTGGAGCAATAATGTTAAAATAGGCCAATATTTCCCTAATCGGGTTTTTATCATGCTTCAATACATTTTTTACACTCATATGACGTTATACAATATCCACCACGCCCTTTATATTTCCAATATGACGTAATATTTTCCTCTTTCACGTGGAAACCTTGAAGTAGAAAAGTTATGAAGTTATATTCACTTTCATTTAAATTCGTCAAACCCTTTATTTCATTTTCATATTTCACGCGAATATCTTGCAATAGAAAAGTTATGACGTAATATTCACCTTTTTTAAAAATTCGTCAAACTATTTATTTCATTTTCATTTTTCACGTGGAAATCTTGCAGTAGAAAATTAATTGTTGTAGTAATAATTTTATTGTGTTTTATAATTGTTGGCAACTGCTATAACGAAAAATGTTTAAATTTTATAAGAAATTGCTGTTAAATTGGTGGTTTTTTATTAATTAAAAATTAACTATAAATTATTTCGATTCCGGATTACTTTAGTTGCCTCGGCCATGTTTTAATACACATGTACGTATCTTTTCATAATTTTGGCTTCCAAATTGTGGATTTTTATAGAATTACAAACAGACAGATAGACAAGTTTTCATTTTTATATATTTCTCTATTCTAAAAAAAGTAACTAACGCTATCACCGCCGCCGCCGCCGCCGCCGGTTTTGAATTTTTTGTAACCGGAGGTCTTTAATCGTTAATATTAAGAAAACTACTGCATACAAAAATATGAAAATCGGTGGTATTATAGCGAAATGTTTGATCAACACGCTAATGCATACAGTTTTCAAATCGAAGAATTATTTTAAGAGATATTTAATGCTAAAGTTGGACAAAATCGTTCCATTAAAAAAAAATATAGGAGCAAAAGCTATACATGTGAATTTAATCATTTTTAGATCATTTTATTCAATAGAAAATCCTGGTGTGCAGATTTCATTAATTTTTTTAATTTGACTCATTTTTTGAGGTTTTATTTCTATTTTAAATTCAAATATTCAGCATCTTGACTGATATATTTTTTTATATTTTAGAAAATGGTATTAATTTAAACTGTTGCCAACTTTATAAACAGCGCAAACAATAATGTTTGCTTCAAATAAAAAAATTATTTACACGTTACTATTATAAACAGGAGAAAACCTTCAAATTAGAATTAAATAATTAGGTATAAAAAGCAGGCACTTATTGGAAATTACGCCATTAAAACTATATTTACATATGAATTTTGAAAGAGAAAGGATATTGTAAAATAAATTCATTAACGTGCGTTAGAAGTCTGAAATAGAAGAAATTGCGTCACATTACACTTATTATGCAAAATGAACAAAAAATAGTATTGCAAAACAGTTTAAATTTAAAAATTGCGCGAGACAAAATATTAGAGGTTAAATATTAGATTTTTTCAAAATTTTATTATTTGTCGTTTGATGTGAGGTGTTCAGCTATAAGTATGCAAATTTTCATGTCTCCAACATAATTAGGGGCTGAGTTAGAAAAATTGCTTAAAATACACAAGTTAGATCCCAGAGGGTTAAATATTAGACTTTTTCAAAATTTTATTATTTGCCGTTTGATGTGAGGTGTTCAGCTATAAGTATGTAAACTTTCATGTCTCCAACTTAATTAATGGCTGAGTTAGAAAAATTGCTTAAAATACACAAGTTAGAGCCCAGAGGGTTAAATATTAGACCTTTTTCAAAATTTTATTATTTGTCGTTTGATGTGAGGATTTCAGCTATAAGTATGCAAAATTTCATGTCTCCAACTTAATTAGGGGCTGAGTTAGAAAAATTGTTTAAAATACATGTTAGAGCCCAGAGAGTTAAATATTAGACTTTTTCAAAATTTTATTATTTGTCGTTTGATGTGAGGTGTTCAGCTATAAGTATGCAAAATGTCATGTCTCCAACTTAATTAGGGGCTGAGTTAGAAAAATTGCTTAAAATACAGAAGTTAGAGACCGGAGGGTTAAATATGACTTTTTCAAAATTTTATGATTTATCGTGTTATCGCAAGTGTTCAGCTATAAGTATGCAAACTTTCATGTCTCCAACTTAATTAGGGGCTGAGTTAGAAAAATTGCTTTAAATACACAGGTTAGAGCCCAGAGGGTTAAATATTAAACCTTTTTCAAAATTTTATTATTTGTCATTTGATGTGAGATGTTCAACTATAAGTATGCAAAATTTTATGTCTCCAACTTAATTAAATTAGGGGTGAGTTAGAAAAATTGCTTAAAATACACAAGTTAGAGCCCAGAGGGTTAAATATTAGACTTTTTCAAAATTTTATTATTTGCCGTTTGATGTGTGGTGTTCAGCTATAAGTATGCAAATTTTCAAGTCTCTGACATATATAGTTTCTGAGAACGGGCTCTGTGACAGACGGATAGACAGACAGACAAAGGAGTGAGACAGGTAGGGTTTCGTTAGATGAACGAAACTCTAAAAACATGCTGCGGATGACTGTAACAACATCCTAAAATTACATTACCATCAGCGATCCACCAATCCCGAATTTATTTTATATTCGTTTCATATATTCTTATTCTTTTGTGTGGCCCTGTAAAATAACTATCAATATTATATACAGTAAAACCTCTGAATAGCGGACACCCCGGGAGGGCAGAATTTGTCCTCTATTTGGAGGTGTCTGCTATTGAGAGTAAAAAATGTACAGTTATTTAAGGGTTGGTAATCGAAAAAATGCCCACTAAATAGAGGTGTCCACTAATCGGGTGTGTCCGTTATGGAGGTTTTACTGCATAATAATATCATCCTTTACAAGGAAATTGCATGCTGTATGATAGACAGACATCCAGAGAAAGATAACCTCCCGGAGCAATAAACACTCATGTCTTTTGTTTTAATCATCCACAATTGTATGTCATACAACAGGCAGATTTTATACAACAGGCTAAAAACGGTCACCGTGGTACGGAGTACTGTATTATTATTTGTTTGCCCACCAAAACTGGTTGCCACGGGTTGTTGCAAGGTTTGTGATCACGTGGTTGAAACTGATCTATTCAATATTAATGCGTGCGTATTTTTTTTTATTTGCCCCATGTGTTCAAACCAGTTGTCTACGAAAACATCAACCGGTGAAAGTGACGCACACCAAATTTCTGTGACGTATGCGGATAAATTGTGCTTTTTTATCAGTTTTTTCTATATAATTTTTAAACGGTTTGGAACTTACTTTTCAAAGTAGGTGCATTCAGTAGGCGACCCTCATAAGTACCTTCTGGTGCAATCAGAAACGAAATCCGACAAATATTTTTTGAGTTATGCTTGACGAAAGGTTTTTATTAGGCTTTTTTTTTAGTAGGACATGGCGTTAATATCCATCGTAGTAGTAATGTGTCCGGACAGTAATATTTCGCTGAGTATTAGCCTTCGCTTCGCTCAGACAATTAAGGGGGAGTATTAGCTCCCCCATTTCTCACTTTATGCTGAACCAATTAACTTTCAAATCTAATCAGAAAAGCTCCTTATTAGAATGAACCTAGAAAAGAAATTAAACTAAATTAGATAATTCTGCATGAAAACCCATTTATTTTAATTAAGGGGAGGTGCAATTGCCCCCCTTTCCCCCCGTTTATACTTAACCAATGAACCTCCAAATCAAATGAAGGAAGCCATATCGTAATAAACTGGTATAATTCTGTACGAAAAACCCATTTATCTAAATTAAGGGGACACTAGCCCCTATCCCTCCTTTATACTTAACCGATAAATCTCCAAATCTAATCAAGGCAGCTCCTTAACATAATAAACCGGTATACGAAATTTGGAGCAGATCGAATAACTCTGCATGAAAAACCGATTCATCTAAATTAAGAGGGGTAGCCCCCCTCCCCCCCCCTTTATACTTAAATAATGAGCTTCCAAATCTAATCAGGGAAGCTCCTTAACATAATAAACCTGTATACCAAATTTGGAGCAAATCGAATAATTTTGCATTAAAAACGCATTTACCTAAATTAAGGGGGGGGGGGGCTACCCACCCTTTCCTCCCTTTATACTTAACTAATGAACCTCCAAATCTAATCAAGCCATCTCCTTAACATAATAAACCAGTTTACCAAATTTGAGCTAATCGAATAATTCTACATGAATAAACGCATGTATCTAAATTAAGGGGAGAGGAAATTGCCCCCCTTTCCCCCCCTTTAAACATAATAATGATCTTCCAAATGTAATCAGGGAAGCTGCTTAACATAATTAACCGGTATACCAAATTTATAGCAAATCGCATATTTCTGCATGAAAAACCCATTTATCTAAATTACGGGGGGGGGATAGCCCCCTTTCCTCCCTTTATAACTAATGAACCTCCAAATCTAATCAAGCCAGCTCCTTAACTTAATAAACCGGTATACCAAATTTGTAGCAAATCAAATAATTCATCATGAAAAACCGATTTATCTAAATTAAGGGGGATAGCCCCCCTTTCCCCCCTTTGTACTTAAATAATGAGCTTCCAACTCTAATCAGGGAAGCTCCTTAACACAATAAACCGGTATACCAAATTTGGAGCAAATCGAATATTTCTGCATGGAAAACCCATTTATATAATTAAGGGGGGGGGGACTTGCCCCCCTTTTCCCCCTTTATCCTTAACCAATGAACCCCAAAAACTAATCAGGGAACATCTTATCAGAGTGAACCTAGAAAAAAAAAATTGAATCAAATCGGATTTTTCTATCAAGAGTTATCGCGTTACGTACATACGTACGTACTTACACACGTACATACAGAATCGGCGGGCACATAAGCTCTCAGGCTTTGATAGCCTGTGAGCTAAAAATATCACCCTGATCGGATAATAAGTGGTCATTTTTCAATTAGCCTAACGCTTTCTAGGCTCTTTGCAATAAGCCTGAAAAATATCAGGCTAATTGGAAAAAGGGAGATGGATTCTCCAATTAGCCCGGCTCTTTGCAAAGAGCCTAGGCTGTTTGCAAAGAGCCGGATTTCTCAATTAGCCTACGACATATATACCGCAAACCACGTTTAGAAGGAGAAAATCGCAAAACTAGTTATAAAAGGTGTAACGCTGAGTGGAACAAAGGGCCAATAATAAGTAGGAAAACATTTATTTGACGTAAAGCAGGACTACATTGCATTATAGTTCAACGTCAGAAAGGAAACGACCAGACATTTTTAAAGGAATTGTTCGAAGTTGGAGCCGCGAAGGTCATTGCATAGCCTCCACACACCGGTCCTCAATCCCTTGGATTTATTCTTCTATTCTTCTGGGGCTAACTGAAATCGGTTGTTTATCAGACGCCTGTGGATGCACTGGAGGATCTGACAACAGAGATTGTCGTCATTTCAGCAGTTATCACCAGTACACTGGGTATGTTTGAACGCGTTCCGCAATCTTTCGTCGACTGTGCAATGACCTTCGCGGCCGCAACTTTGAACAATTCCTATAAAAATGTCTCGTCGTCTCCTTTCTGACGTTGAACTGTAGTGCACTGTAATATTGCTTTACGTAAAATAAATGTTTTTCTACTTATTGTTAGCCCTTTTCTTCCACTCGATGTCACATCTTTCATAACTATTTTTACGATTTTCTCCCACTAAATGTGGTTTGCCACCCCATGTTCTTTGGCAATTTTTTATCCTCTTGATGTCTACTATGCACCTCTCTGAAGTCGGTTGAATTTGGGTACATCCTGTATACATTAAATAAGTTAACTTAACAAACAAAGCTGTTATTTACATCACTCTAAAAAATATATAAAAAAATTATTAAACATTTGGATGAAAATACTAGAAAAACGACGAAAAACATTAATACGATATCCAGTGTTGCCAGTGGGCTACTTTTTTTGAAATTCAGATTTCTTGATTGGCACCACTTTTCTGAAATGGCAAAATTCCCTGTCTTTTCGCCTTAATTAATATGTCATTGAATAAGGCGAATTTTACTATTTAAAAAAACTGTGCCAAACAAGAAATCTGAATTTAAAGAAAGTAGCTCACTGGCAACATTGGCGATATCTATAAAAATTAAGTCATTTCGCGAAACATAATAAAAGGTAGAAAAATGCATTTTAGTTTACTTCTTTAAAAATACTTTCAAAATAGTGTAAAAAAAAAAAAAAAAACTTTACAGAATTTCCATATTGTAGAACTAATTTTCTTTATTAGAAAACTGAAATACATCCTTTCACTTCCCTAACAAGCGAAAAAATTTCCATAAAATGTTACGCATTATCCAAAAGTCTTATAATCTACTATTTATCTAACATATTCTATGCTTTTCACATATGCTACTGAGATTCGGTAATTTTCAATTGCTGTTTCTTCTGGAATACTCTAAAAAAAGGGTTCATATGGGATTTTTTTATCTCCTTTTTTGCTCATCACAGAAGAAAATAGATGAAAGAACTTATTAATAATAATACTAAAAAAAGAAGAGGCCTTAATAAAAAGAACAAAGCATGCAAATGAGATGCGTTTTATTCAGCAGTTAGTTGTGAGGAAGAAATGTTTTCTAAGTATACTTAATGAAAAACTCAATGAAAAAAGGAAAATAAAGGAAGGACTTAAAGAACAAAATTACAATGTAGGCAACTAAGAAGCATTTTCATTAATACTAGTTAGTTGTCAGGAAGTAAGTATACTTAAAAAAACGGTTGAAACGGTCATTACTTTTGTATTTCCACCGACAAAGTAGAAAGTCATATGACAAATTGTTATTTGAATATTATCAGAAAGGAATTTGTCCTTTTTGTTTTAGAAAGATAGGATAAAAGACTGGAAGAGATACCGAGCAGAAATTGTGGAAGGTACAAAAATGTTCACAATAATGAGTAAGTGAATAAAAGATTTTTTTTTTAATTTGGAAAAATACAGGGTGTCAACATAAAACCTTCCTGATTTCAAATGTTAATTGTACAGAAACGACGCTGTAAAATAAACCCATAAAGTTACTAAGGCTTTTCTAGAAAAATGAGATGCCTAGAACTTTTCATGTAACGGCAAAAACAAAAATTCATGTAACAGATACAAGTTTGCATTGTAAATCAAAAAAATCTGTAAGGTTACTAAGAATTTTTTTAGGAAGCTGGGATGGCTAGAACTTTTTATGTAATTACAACCTGGGTTATAGATCAAATTTCAGTAAGATTACTGTAATTTTAGTAGATTCTTTTGTAAAGTTACTGAAATCTGTAGTTTTGCAGATTTACATCTTTTTTTGTACAGTGTAGAGATAAAAGTTTAGTAAGCATATAGATATCTGTAACTTTACATCTGTAGAATTCTTTCTTTTTCTTTTTTTTTTTTTAAACAGTGTATGAGTCCTAGAGATTTGCCGTGTGCGGTATCATATAGCAACGCAACAAGTTTATTTTGATGCCATTGTTTTTCCCGAAACAGTTAATTTTTGTTGTATATCGCACCTGACTTTGTCAGTTATACCTGACTTGTTGCGCAACGCGTGGATTAAGATTGAATATCGTATGGACATTCTGAGATCTACGAACGGTTCCCATATCGAAATGCATACATAGACAAAAATGTAACTTTTTCAGACAAGTAAACGTTTGCAACAAAATAAATTTGTTGTAATGACATATCAATAATAAACACAGCAAAAATTAACTGTTTCGAAAAGAAATTCCAGCACAATAAACTTGTTGCGTTGCAATTCATGATACCGCAAACCGCAAATCTCTAAAACTCATAGTTTCCCTAGAAATAACATTCGAAATCAATGAGGTTTCATGCGGACACCCTGTATATTTTGCACAATTTTTAATCAATCAGTTAATCAATCAGTAATTATGAACTAAAATTTCATTAAAATTTATTATGGTAGAATAAAATGTAGAGAATTATATAAAACATACTATACATAAATTTATATAATTATATTCAATAGATAGCAGAACACTATATAGAAACCTTATATCCTTACAATCTTCTAATTATCTAACATATTCTAAGCTTCTCACATACGCTACTAAGATCCGGTAATTTTCAATTAATGTTTTTCCTCGAATGCTCTAAAAGAGGTTTTTTAAGAAGCGATTGTGGTAGGTGGATATATGTTCACAATAATGCATAAAGAAATAAAAGCTTATTCAGGGGTCGTACATGTCCTGAAATTTCAAGACCAGGAAAGAGAGCTCACTAAATATTGTGATTGAACAACTCCAGTCCTAAAAAATCTATTACCCCAGACATTAATCTTTCTCTTAATAATGAAGATATACCATGGGTTAACGATTATAAATATCTAGGAATTTACCTGGATTCTAAATTGCTCTGGACAAGGCAGATTCAAGATGTACGTTCTAAAGCTACTGCTGCCAAGACCTCCCTCAAATCTTTATTAGCTAGACATAGCTGTCTGTCACTTTCTAACAAGTTATTGCTTTATAAGTCCTTTATCAGATCTACCATGACTTACGGGTCAGTTGTTTGGGGATCTGTTTGTGAAACTAAGATGCAAAAACTTCAAATTGCTCAGAATACTATTTTAAGACAGGCTGTTAATGCAACTTTGTTTGCCCGGAACGATGTCATTTACAAGGATGTGAACATTCGCCCTATTTCGCAAGCTATTAAAAAACTCGCACAAAATTTCCACAGAGATCGTATTCTTATAGCCAACGAAGCGTTGCGGTCAATAAAAACTTATAGTATTAACAATGCTGTTGGTAAAAAAAAGACCGCTTGTCATCCTTAGTCGAGATGACGGTTTTGCTCCACCTTCCGAAAGAAGGAGGCATGAACCACCTTAAACGCATCGTTGCGGTTTTTCTAAATTCTAACCATGTTTTAAATTTTTCCCTTTATTTTTAAACTCTATTCTCTTATTTTTCAATTTATTTCTTCGACATCGTTCCTGCCTAAACATTTGGCACCGGAAATCATCCACTTTCTATCAAAATTATCTTAATTTAGCTTGTTTTCATGTATTTCTCATGATTTCTGCTCCTCATCGCCCACCTTTCCTCTTTTTTGAACGAAGGACTTTGATTCGTTGCACTTCGTTTCCTTATTGGCTGCTGAAGTTTGCCGTCAAATCCGAAGGAATTGTCCCATCTTGGAACTTGGAATGAAATAGTTATGGAGCACCTTAGAAAACATCCATATCTCCAGTAGAAAATGTTCGTGTAAAAATCAGTGCTCAGAACCATAGATGTTGCAGAAAAAACCAGGACTGACTCCCCAAGAATAATAATAATAATAATAAAAAAAGGCACAATTCAGGACCATACGGTAATGAAAATACATAAAATATAATTTAAAAGGTTAAAATATACAATACAAAGTTAATAAGAAAGAAACACCGTCAGACTGGGTCTGTGGCGTCCCCTCTTAGCAAAATAACAAGTTAAAAAGTATTCACAAATAGTAGACTGAGAGAAATGCAGCCGGCCCCGACTGACAACTTCTCCAGCCAATCAGCGTTGAAGCTGCAGCCAATCAGCGAAACCCTTACATCCCAGACTCCGAAGAGATGGGAGAAGGAATTTCATTGGCCAGAAACCAAAACTGACAGAAGAGTAATGATAATAACGAAAAAATAGCTATTTACATAACAATTTACAAGAAAAATGACCAAAAAAAGTCGGTAATAAAATTTAGAAAGGGAAATTACAAAGTTATTTTGACTGACCACCGCAGAAAAGCGGGTTATCAGTCATACTAAGTAGATTTGAGGCAGGAATGCCAAGTTTAGAAATAATCGCATCGATTTTTGCGAGCATAGTTAGTACAGTTTGAAGTTTGTTGATAAAGCTATCTAAGTCAGTATTAAATAATTCAAGAAAATTTACTTTACTAAGCCCAGGAGCACCAAGGGAAGGAAAATCAGCAGTATTAATATTAGAGTTAGCCGCACTTTCAATGCTATTTGAATTTGAAATAGGAACTCCCTTCGCTGCAGAGGCAAAGGATAGATTGGGGGAAGTATTAGAAGATTTTACATAATTATCAGAATTTACGGTTTGAGAATTTTTAATAGTTTTAGAACGGTTTACTTTAGAGTTTTTAGGATTCATGGGGCAAAGAGAATAGTTAGCCGTATGATTTAGGGAACAATTAGCACAGCGGAATAGTTTTGGGTCGGTAATTTTGCAATCAGTACTTTTATGCTTGGATGCACATTTAAGGCATACAGGGTCACATCGGCACGAGGTACTGGAATGATTATATTTCTGACAGTTGTAACACTGCTTGGTTCCGTTAAATTTGTAGGTTTCAACAGTTACGATGAAACCAAGGAAATCTTTAATATCAAAAATGGTAGCTAAGTTGTCAGACGGGAAGATATTGATAAGGAAAATTGGCAATGGGACTTTAGTTTTAAAGTTTTTGAGCTGCCCTACCGTATGGATAGAGTAGCCAAGTTGGACCAGCTCCTGTTTAACAGTCTCAATAGGGGTATCTCTGGGGGATACCTTTTATCAGAATTTTCCTGGGTCTTTCGGATTTGAGTTGAAGGCCAAAAAATTCGATTTTCGTGTCAATAAGAAATTTTTGGATTGATCGGTAATCTTCAACTGTTTTGGGGAAAATACGTATAATATCCTCAGCGACGATTTTTTTGGAAACCTCACTGCCAATAAGAATATTAATTTGCTTTATGATTTCACGCCAATTAGTAGTTAGTTTAATATTGATGGGCTCGGGTTTAGGTTCTTTACGAGTTTTAGGTTGTGATATGGTCTGAGAGGTGGCGCCACTGCCCTCCTCTTCCATAGAGTTTTCAGCAACAGCAGAGTATTGATTGCTGACAGGTACATTGTACTAGTGATGGGCGATTCTCGAGAATTCGACAATCGAGAAAAATCGTCATCGTAAAAAATCACAATCGATACAGCCATCGATTAATTCTTAGAATCTACAATCGAGATGTTTTACAATAGATTATAACGAGAAAAGCTAAAAACAGTTATTGGAAAACTCAGCTATTATTCTGGCTGACAATTTCATAGTAGTGATAGGGCTTAGTGATGGGCGATTCTCGAAAATTTACCAATCGAAAAAAATCATTATCGTAAAATACTCAATCGATACAGTCATCGATTATTTTCGAGAATCTACAAAGGAGATGTTCTAGAATCGATTATTGAAATCATTGTTTTTACATATATATAAGGCAGATTTTATTAAATATAGGGTAACTGAAAACAGATGGAATAAAAAAACAACAAACCAAAGGGAGGCTATAAAGGAGCCATAAGACTGGAAAAGTCTTGTAAGGGTGCCCCTTGGTTGAAAAAAGCTGAAAAAACGCGAGTAGCTATGAAGCGGTAAGGGGAGTTTAAGTATCAAAATTAGAATTTTTCGGCAATTAGCACCAAAATGGCCAAAAAAATAAGAATCAAAAGCACCCCTAGTGGCAAAAACATGAATTAAAGGATGATAAAAGGGATCAAAAATTTTTATTGATTTTTCTACGTCATTTGAGATTGGATCTTTAATTTCCCCATTTTTAGAAAGGCTTCGACTGGAATACATTAAACGAACCCCCGCGGGGAGCAAAGTAGGGGGGGGGGGCAAGAAAAGTGCATAATATGAATAAGTGGTCACAGGACTTTCCAACGATATGTCACATGAGGGGTGTCAGCTAAATTTAGAAAAGTGCCCCCGCGCGGGGGCAAAGTAAGGGGAGGGGCGCGGGCGATATATAAAATGAAATAGTAGTCACAGAGCTTTCCAATGATATATCACTTGAGGGGTGTCAGCAAAAGATAGAAAAGAGTCCCAACTCCCAGGATTCTAATTATCGTGCCCCCCGAAATATACCCTGCCCATCCTTCTCTTTGAAATTTTCATATATTAAAAATTATTTATCGGAGAGCTCCGTAAAAAAATCCGATCTAAAATGTTTAAAAACGCTACGATTTCAAAAAAGTTCGAAAAGTGCCTCTCTCGAAGCGCCAAACTAGGGAGGGAAGAAGAAAGGTTCATAATATGAAAGACTAACTTTCCGATGATAACCGAAAACTTTCCGATGATATATCAAATGACTGGTCCAAAAAAAGTTTGAAATATACCCCTCCCACGTGGGTTCCCTCTTTTATCCCAGAATATACCCGGAAATCACGCAGCCCCACTTTTAAAATTTTATATTTAATAAATAATATTTATCTGAGAGCTCCATTAAAAAACCTCATTTAATAATATTTATTGTAGAAATCTCTACAATTAATAAAAAATTCACCCCCGCACCGCTCCCCCCCACGCCCCCTTCCGGAATTCAACTCTGGGAGGAGAAAGGTTCATAATATGAAAGAGTGGTGAAAGGAATTTCCGATGATATGTGAAGGAGAGGTTTGGTAAAAATTTGAAAATTACCCGCCCCCCCCCTTTGTCCACTCTCGCGCCCCCCAGAATTCACTCACATTCCTCTTTGAACTTTTTATATTTAATAAATAGTATTTATCTGAGTCTCCAGGTATGGAGCAGCTTGGCAGAGCTAAAATAAGAGAAACATTGAAAATTCGGGGCAAAATGACACTAAATTTAACAGTAAAGTTTGAAACTAGGACTATACAGAACTGAATACATAAACCACTGTGCTTCATAACCCACATCGGTTAATAGCAATAAAAAGATAAGTGCCAGTTAACCTGATGGCATTGAGCTCACAGGTTATTCACACTAATTGTATATTATACTCTTATTTCAAAGAATAAAGTCCCTCAAAAAATAAATGAAGGGAAATATCCCCCGTTTGCCCCTTTTATACTTAACCAATGAACCTCCAAATCTAATCAGGGAAACTCCTTAACTATAATAAATCAGTACATCAAATTTGAAGCAAATCAGATAATTCTGCATGAAAAAAAGAAACATATCGCTAAATTAAGGGTGGTCTAACCCCTTTAACCCTTTTATACTTAACTAATAAACCTCCAAATCTAATCAGGAAAGCTCCTTATCAGAACGAACATAGAAAAAAAAAATTAAAGTAAATTGAATAATTCTCCATGAAAATCCATTTATCTAAATTAAGGGGAGGGGATTTGCCCCCTTTTCGCCCTTGTATACTTAACCGATGAACCTCCAAATCTAATGAAGGAAGCGCCATATCGGAATATTAAATTTGAAGCAAATCGAATAATTCTGCATGAAAAACCCTTTTATCTAAATTAAGGGGGAGACTAGCCCCTCCCCTTTATACTTAACCCATAAACCTCCAAATCTAATCAAGGCAGCTTCTTAACATAATAAACCGGTATCCCAAATTTGGAGCAAATAGAATAATTCTACATGAAAAACCCATTTATCTAAATTAAGGAGGGGGCCTACCCCCCCTTTCCCCCCTTTATACTTAACTAATGAACTTCCAAGTTTAATCAGGGAAGCTCCTTAACATAATAAACCGGTATACCAAATTTGGAACAAATCGAATAATTCTGCATGAAAACCCATTTATTTAAATTAAGGGGGGGGGGGGCGGACCAGCCCCCCTTCTCCCCCTTTATCCTTAACCAATGAACTTCCAAGTTTAATCAGGGAAGCTCCTTAACATAATAAACCGGTATACCAAATTTGGAGCAAATCGAATAATTCTTCATGAAAAGCCTATTTATCTAAATTAAGGGGGGGGTCCAGCCCCCTTCTCCCCCTTTATACTTAACCCGTATACCTCTAAATCTAATCAAGGCAACGTCTTAACATAATGAACCGGTATACCAAATTTGGAACAAAACCAAAAATTCTGCGTGAAAAACCGATTTATCTAAATTAAGGAGGGGGTCTACCCCCCTTTCCCCCCTTCATACTTAACTAATGAACCTCCAAGTTTAATCAGGGAAGCTCCTTAACATAATAAACCGGTATACCAAATTTGGAGCAAATCGAATAATTCCGCATGAAAAGCCCATTTATCTAAATTAAGGGGGGGGGGTCCAGCCCCCTTCTCCCCCTTTATACTTAACCTGTAAACCTCTAAATCTAATCAAGGCAACATCTTAACATAATAAACCGGTATACGAAATTTAGAGCAAATCGAATAATTCTGCATGAAACACCTATTTATCTAAATTAAGGAGGGAGGGCAGCCCCCCTTTTCTCCCTTTATCCTTAACCAATGAACCGTCAAAACTAATCAGCGGAACGCCTTATCAGAATGAACATAAAAAAAATTGAAGCAAATCGTACATTTTAATCAAGAGTTATCGCGTTACGTACATACATACGTACGTACATGCATATACACAGAACCGACGGGTACATTAGTTCTCAGGCTTAGATAGCCTGTGAGCTAAAAGGAGATTGGATAAGCAGATGGACTCCTTTGAGAAATTATGACTTAAACCAGAAATGCGCTACGTTTGACTCTGAAAGCTTCATTTCCATCTCGCATTTCGGCAAATCTCATCTCGATGATTTTTCTAGCATTTCGACGCTTCCAGATTTGAAACTGCTCGATGGTTGGTTCTCTCGCCGTTTTAAACCTTTCGGGTAGGGAAGTCTCTCGAGAGTTTCTCTCACCCTTTTCAACCTTTCCCGATGGGAAGCCTCTCGCTGGTTTCGCTCGTCCTTTTCGAAATCTCCCAACGAAAAGCCTTTCGAGGATTTCTTTCGCGCTTTTCAACATTTCGCTATGAGAAGCTTTTCGAGGATTTCTCTCGTCCTCGGCAGAGAAGAAAAGTAAGAAAATTTATCGAGAGTACCAAGGGACGAGATAGAGAAAGAGGCATGACAATGAGCTGTGAAATGAAGCCCTAATTTTCAAAGTTTCTCTTATTTTAGCCCTACCAAGATGTCACATACCTGGAGCCCTCCGATAAAAATTATTTATTAAATATAAAAATTTCAAAGAGGAAGGTGGGTCGGGTGATTTCGAGGAAGGAGGACGTGAGAGTGGACTCATGCGGGGTGCAATTTTAAAACTTTTACCGAACCCTTCCTGTGGCATATAATCGAAAAGCCCTTTGACCACTCTTTCATACTATGAACCTTTCTTCGCCCAAAGGGGGATGGGGAAGGGGCGAACAAATTTTTAAAACCGTAGCCGATTTCTATAATAAATTTAAATATCACTTTAGATGTGGGTTTTTTATGCAGTCTTCCGGTAAATATTATTTATTGAACATAAAAATTTTAAAGTGGCGGCTGTGTGAATTCCGGGGCGAAAGAGTGGGCCTACGGGGGAGGGAGGGGAGCAATTTTCAAAGTTTTTTTGGACCAGTCATGTGATATGTCATCGGTAAGCTCTCGAATGACTCTTTCATATTATAAGACCCTCCCCAATTTGGCCCCCACTGCGAGGGTAGTTTTTTCCGTTTTTATCATTTTAGATCGGATTTTTTTATGGAGCCCTCCGCTAAATATTATTTATAATATATGAAATTTCAGGACACTTTTCCAAATTTAGCCAAGACTCCTCATGTGACATATCGTTGGAAAGGTTTGTGACTACTTATTGATGCTATGCACTTCCGATGGCCGCCCCCCCCCACTTTGCCCCCCCGGAGGATACTTTTCCAAATTTAGTCAATACCCCTCTTGTGAGATATCGTTGAAAAGGTCTGTGACTACTTATTGATGTTATGCACTTCCGGTGACAGTCCCCCCCACCTTCGCTCCCACCGGGGGACACTTTTTCAAATTTAGTCAAGACCCCTCGTGTGAGATATCGTTGGAAAGGCCTGCGACTACTTATTGATGTTATGTACCTACGGTGTCCCCACCACCACTTAGCCCCCCCGGGGACACTTTTTCAAATTTAGCCAAGACCCCTCATGTGAGGTATGGTTGGAAAGGTCTGTGACTACTTATTGATGTTATGCTCCTCCGGTGTCCATCCCCCCATTTTGCACCCCCCCGGGGGACACTTTTCCAAATTTAGCCAAGACCCCACATGTGAGATATTGTTGGAAAGGTCTGTGACAACTTATTGATGTAATGCACCTCCGGTGACCGCCCCCCCCCAATTTTCCCCCCACGGGGTGTTTTTCTAAATTTAGCCGAGACCCCTCATGTGACATATTGTTGGAAAGGCTTATGACCATTTACTCATGTTATCCACCTCACGCACCCCTCCCCCCCTTTGCCCCCACGGGGAGGGCATTTTTATAAATTCAGATCGAGACTTCTCATGTGACATATGGTTGGAAAAGCCTAAAGACCTGTGACGACTTAATCATATTATGCAGCTGCTGTGCCCCTCCGCTCGCTTTGACCCGTCCCCCAAGAGATCTGGTCCGAGGTTCATTCGCTTCGATATTATATTTTTTACAAGATTTTGTAGTGCGTGCACACCACACCCGCCTGCTATCATATATCAGTGCCGTATATAGCGGGTAACCTGTTCGTGATTTCATATTACAAGATTACGTATAAATTAGGGGCCCCGATTAAAGGAGGGGCCCGCTAGCGGTCGAAGTCACCTAGTCTTTATTAACATCGACTGATTCCAGTTCACCCGCAGACGATTCTTGATAAATGTATGACGTATATAATACATAATATATGATTTATAAAAGAAATTTGGAAACTGTAATCATCGAGAAAAAATTTACACAATCGAAAAATATCGAGATGTCCATACAATCGAGAAAATCGAGAAAAACATCTCGTTATCGCCCATCACTACATTGTACTCTGTAGCTTCAGGAATTTCTTTACTAGAATTGTCGGTGTTCCTGGAGTTAGCATAGGATTTAGCGAGTTTAGAAATCTTACTAGAATTAAGTTCGATTCTAGCTTTATTCTTTCTAGGATTAACGCTAGCAGATTTAGAGTTAGGTTCGGATATATGACTTTTAGGGCCCGATTTAACGGGTACACCATTACGAAAAGTGGTAGCACCATACATAACTTTAAATTGTTCGACGATTCTCTTAGTGGTAGTCACCTCTGGTTTGTCGACGACAGAAGTAAGAGTAGTCCACCACATGTCACTGAGATAATCAATCATACATTTCTGAGCTGAGTCATTACAGGGCGGGTAGAATTTAACAGATTTAGTAACAATGTCTATTACCTCATTAAGTAGATCCTCAGCTATAACGGAGGCAGAGGCAGGAAGAAATTGTTGTAGCCATGAGTATAGCGGTTTGAGATCATCAGGGCAGCACTGCTCCAGTTGTTGAACTGATTCAGTAATATCACTCATGATGATTCTCTCATCAGAGGCCATTTCGCAACGCAGCACTATTCATATACGAACTTCTGCTACATAACGTATCCTCCTGTCATAAGAGCGATATCTCTCAGTAAAAGTATATCTCTCTTACACGAGTCCTTACACGAGTAATTGTCCCATCCCGACCTGCTCATCACCTGTTTCTGACGTAGTAATGAACAGAACTTGCTGATTGGCGGAGCGCTCTTATAGTTTTCTGAGATATCCAGTTCTCTGGTCTTTCAATCCTTTTTCTTTACTGATCTTTTTAGGCAGTTTTGATTCGATGCACTTCGCTTCCTCATTGGCTGACGAAGTTAGCCGTCAAATCCTTGCCGTTTTATTTTCAAAATTCATTATTTTTAACTGAGTCTGCTGGTGTTTTCTTTCTTTTTTAACCTTGTACTGTAAATATTAACCTTTTAATTATTATCTTTATGTATTTTTATTATCGTATGGTTCTGAATTGTGCCTTTTTTTGTTTTGAATCTTGGGGAGTCACGTCCTGGTAATTGCTGCAACAACTATGGTTCTGAGCACTTATTTTTACACGAACATTTTGCCTACTGGAGATATGGATGTTTTCTAAGGTGCTCCATAACTATTTCATTCCAAGTCCAAATTTTTAGCTGCTAACTTCTATTTTATTAACTTTTTTCGATTCCTATCATTATTATTTCGGTTTAATTAATTTATATACATAAAAAAAGAAATGTATGACTCTGGGGCCTTTTTTCATCTTTCCCCACGATCTCTGGCTACTTATACCATCCCAATGCTCCAGAATTCGTAAGGAATTCATTACTGCTTAAACATCGAAGCACTCTGACAATTCGACCTTTCAGAATTCGACTGAGATAAACAGAAGCAAAACGACTTCTGTAGGGACTCAATAATAACTGCATTGGTGTATTGGTGTAAATAAAGCATAAAATACTGTTCTTTATTTCTGGTACAAACTCGAAATTTCTGAATAAAAATGGAGGCCGAATTGGCAAACCAGCCAGGAAATTCTTCTGTACCGTTATTTTATAGATAATCTCTTCTTAAATAAGGCGAAATTTTGCGTGTATTAAGCTAGATTTAGTTTTCTATAAAAAATACTGATATTTGCCCTGAAAAATTCCCTGAAGCGTACGACCCGTAGCCTATTTTGTTTGGAGGAATATATTTTACAAAAATTTTATTGAATACTTAGGTTAGATTAGCTAAGATGTAGTAATTTTATTATGTTAGTATTAATTGAAATGCAGAGATTTTCCATGATCTTTTTTATTATCTATTTATTTAGAATTACATTGTAATTATCATTTAATATTATATAAAATGTTAAGTACTCAGTAATTCAATAATTTATTAAGCAATTCTGAACTAAATTTTATATCTTGTTTTCTTTTTTCTTACTTAGTTACATTTGAAATCACAACAAGAATGTAACAATAATTTATTAATATGTTCTAGACTATATATACAAAAACAAGCAAACAACAACAACAACAAAAAAAAAACAATTGTAACTTTACAGTTATATTTGAAAGTACGGATTACAATGAATAATATATTTTAAAGTTATTATTAGCTAGATGAAAAAGAGAAAGATATAGATGAGATTGGTATGTAGAAAGATGTTCACAATATTTTATAAGGAAATGAAAGGTTCTTGTTTGTTTGGCATAATATAATAATAACTTATTATGTTAGTATTAATTGAAATGTTGAGAAATTTCTGTTAGAGTGATGTAATCGCACATTACATTTCATGAAATCACTTGGTTTCGATTCTATCACGTCACTAACTTAAATAAAACTGATTGGTTCTCTTATTAGCAATTTCTATTGGCTGTCTTATTAAAGGGCCCTATTGGCCTTCCTAGAATCCTTTCAAAATGTTATAAATATAGGGTGCCTCACTGTATTCTCTGATTTTCATGTGTGATTGACTCTCTGTAAATAAAACTTCTATATACGATCAAACGGCCTTATCTTTCAACGCAGCAACATTTCAACACAGATTTTTAACAGCAGAGCGTGGTTTGCGAGAAAATTCTCTCTCTACTTTTTTCTCTAAGATTTTCTATGCGTTGATCGCAAAAGTAGGTCAATCACACAAGGATTTATTGCTCGGGAGATTTTTTTTTTCTTCAGTGAGAAAATACGAGTAATGGCTTTAAACGGAAAAGAATATGCAGTCACAGCATTTGAAGGCAATAACTTTCCAATATGGAGCAGAAGGGAAAATGCAATATTTTCTGCAAAAGAATTGGATGATTATTTAGAAAGAGAAGCAAATTTATCCAAAACTGGAGAAATAAGTAAATCAAAAAAGGCTTGTGCGCTATTGCTAACGCTTCTAGATGATCGAATTTTAGCTTCGCTTCAAAGGGAAGACACGGCGTACAAAGTATGGAAAAGTCTTCAAAGTACGTATGAAGCTAAAGGGGCTGTTAATCAAATACTAACTCGTAAAAGACTAGCCACAATGAGAAAGAATAAAGACACTCCAATGAGACAACATATCGATGAAGTTATAAAATTAATTACGGACTTACGGATATCTGGTGCTGAGGTAGGGGATACAGATTCTATTGTATATATTCTGATGTCATTACCAAAAGATTACGAAGCGGTTAAAGTTGCGTTAAAAAATCAACCCAGTATCAATTTAACTTTAGAATTCGTGAGTCAAAGATTAATAGATACTGAAGCATTAATGAATGACTCAAAGAATAGCGATAAAAATTATTGCGTTAAATCTTCGCTGGATAACATTAGTTTTACAGCTACACATAAGAAAATGATTTGTGAATTTTGAAAAAGAGAGGCCATACGTCAAAATTTTGCAGAATGAAGACTTCTAAATGTTCAAGTGCGGGAAAAGCGGTCACTATAAGCGCGACTGCAAGCATTCGAAATTTAGTCCTACAACAAATTCGGACGAAAAACATTCAGCTTACGAAATATCTTTCGCAACAGGAATTTTAGATATCGATAAATTCATCATTGATTTTGGTGCTACTTCCCATATGTGTTCGCGAAAGGAATGGTTCAGCTCATTGAAACCATCAACAGGAACTATTAAATGTGCTTCAAAATCTGCAGTTCTGGAAATTCAAGGTATTGGTGACATTCGCGGTAAAATATCTAATAACGTGCAAATTATTTTAAAGGATGTACTTTTTGTTCCAAATTTAAACGGACAGTTAATATCAGTGAAATATATAGAGACTGCTGGATTTTGTGTTATCTTCAAAAATGAAGAAGTTTTCATTTAAAAAGAAAGCAAATGTTTATTGTTTGGCCGTCGGAAAAATTGCGGTCAATATGTGAGTGATTTTTTACCCCAAAGTGAAACTGCTCTTAACTCAAATATTGATGCTAGCGATTTGTGGCACAGCAGATGTGGGCACTCGTGCAATCAAGTCCTGAAACTGTTAGGATTGCCGACTTCAACAAATTTTTGTGAAATATGTACGCGCTCAAATTTATATGCAACACCTATTGAAAAAGGCCCCAGAAAAAGAGAATCCGAACCAATGGTGATGATTCTCACGGACATATGTGGAACGATATTACCCAAGATTTTTGTAGGGGAGTAATATTTCATGATTTTAATAGATGACTATTCGCGTTTTGTTGAAGTTCGCTTACTTAAACGAAAGAGTGATGCAGCAAGTGAACTTAAAAGTTTCTGTAAACTTCATCCTACAGTAAGAAAAATTCGGTACGACAACGCGAAAGAATACGTTGACGGTGAATTTTTAAGATTTGCAAATGAAGCTGGTATTCTTATTGACCCTTCACCACTGTATACTCCTTGTTTGAATGGTGTATCAGAACGCGCTAATAGAAGTCTCTTAGAAAAAGGGCGGGCGATGTTATTTGAAGCTAATTTGCCTAAAAGCTTTTGAAGTTTTGCAGTTCTCACTACCGCCTACATAAACAACAGACTGCCTAATGCATCCATTAACAATTACATTCCATATTATTTAAAGCACAAAAATAATCCTGATTTGAAGAATCTTAGAGTATTTGGCTGTGATGCCTATATACTGATACCTAATAATAAAAGGAAGAAATTAGATGAAAAATGCAAGAAAATGATTTTTATAGGCTATTCATCAATGGGTTATCGCTTACTAGATCCCATGACAAAACGTGTCATTATATCCACAAATGTTCAATTTAACGAAGAGAAGAAAACTTCCAATGATTTTGAACATGTATACCGGAACATCAATGAAAATGAGCCTGATGACGAAAGCCAATTTCAAGAAAGTGTAATCGATAGTTCCCTACCATCTAGAGAAAAAACTGAAAATCCGGCTGAAGAAAGTGTGAGAAAATCATCCAGAGAAAAGAAGCATCCCGTTAGGTTTCTAGAACCTGAGATTTATGAAGCAATGCTTACTCAAGAAGAAAACTTAAATTTTGACGACATTTGTACTCTGCCTCACAACGAACAACAAAAGTGGAAAGAAGCTATGGAAGAAGAAATGGAGTCCATGAGAGAAAATGAAGTGTGGAATTTAGAAGAGCTGCCAGTAGACAGAAATGCCATCTCCTGCAAGTGGGTGCTGCGGAAAAAGAGAGACGGTAAGTATAAAGCAAGGCTTGTAGCTCACGGGTTCATGCAGAAAGAAGGAGTAGACTATACTGAGACATTTTCACTGGCAGTTATAAGCATGCCTGCTTTACGTTTAGTGTTAATTATGTTAAATGAAAATTTCAATGTTTTTGTTTTGGATGTTAAAACTGCTTTTCTAAATTGGAAATTAAATTAAAATAATTATATGGATCAACCTAAGGGGTATGATGATAGTACTGGTAGAAAATGTAAACTAAAGAAAAATTTATATGGTTTGAAGCAAGCCCCACGTCAGTGGTATCAAAAATTTCTCAGTTTTGTGATTAAGTTAGGTTTCAAACAACTTAATTCTGAATCTTGCATTTTTATAAGACACTAGATAGTGCCCGTCAAGACTTGACGGTAAATAACTTGAATGTTTCATTAGAAAAAATTCTTGAATTTTTAATTAGTTGCTTTTTAATTAATTATTGAAATCGTGACGAATTTCTATATTGCATAAGTGATTCCTATTTCTATAAGACGATGTATGGTGCTGTCAGTTTAACCTATTCGATGAAGTAAAAGAATTTAAAGTTTATAATTTACAGCCAATTATGCTTCTCCCTACTAAATTGAAGAGGTTCGAAAAACAGTTGACGCATACGCAATTGTCTCGAATTTGAGTTTTGATCTTACAGGAAAAGATTGGCGTTTTAATATTTATACCTTACTTTTTCAAAGAAGCAGCTAGAACTTAACATGCTAGATTCCCAATCTTTGTGTGTAACTATTGGAAATTCATAAGACGGATATAACTTTTAGCCTCAAATCACTGTGTTTATCTTCGGTGTGTAATATGACCAAAACAATATGGCACTCCCGAAATAAACCATATACTGTACCTCACACGGTAAATTTTTGAATTGTTAATAATGCTGAAAGAGCCAAATAATATTAACTTTATGAAAGAAATAAAAGCTAGTTTACAGAAAGATCAAATAGCAGACGAACTTAAAACAACTTCTACCTGGGACGTGATAGTTCAACTGAGCAAGCATCTTTGCGCATTTGCAGCGCGTCACTCCAAAGGCAGACTTGTACTTATATACTGCGCATGCGCAACTGTAGAATTTTAATTTAAAATTACGGCTAATTAATAAAATACTTGAACAAACGAATGTACGATAACAAATCTGTTGCCAAATATCTTTCAATTTGAAAAAGATTGGTGTAATTTGATGCAGTAGTTTCTTCTCACGGGCTGTCGAAAGAAAATGCTTAGCGTTTTAATCCTTTGGGGACGAGCGACACGTATACGTGCCGCATGAAGCGCTAAGAATCCTTGTTTTTCCTCACCAGTAAAATTTTACTGTAAAATTTGCCTTATTTAATCAGCGCATTTTCTCTATTCAAGAAGACTCAAATTTCCGTTTTTAAAAAACGGTGACAAAAGATTAAAAATTTCGTAAAAGGTTCCCGTCCCGAAGGGGTTAAATATATAGATGTAAATTCAAACAGAATATTTATGGCTCTTTACGTCGGCGATCTGTTGATTGCAGGTTCAGAAATTCGAGAAATTAATGTTATTATTGATATGTTATCTAAAGAATTTCAGATGTCAAAATCAGAAAAAGCATCCGAGTTTTTAGGTATCCGAATGGAATTTACATCGGACGGTTTATATTTAGATCAAGAGTCCTATATTTTAAGGTTATTGAAAAGATTCAAAATGCTGGACTGTAATCCCAGTTCCATTCCCATTGAAACTAAAGCGACTGCTGCTAATTTTGCAAAAGGTAATCGCTTTAATGGGCCATATAAGGAATTGGTTGGTTCTTTACTCTATTTAGCATACGTATCTAGACCTGATATTTTATTTTCAGCTAACTGCTTAAGTCAACTTCAGGAACAACCTAATGATGTTGCCTGGTGTGCTTTAAAGGAAATCTTGAGATATCTGAAAGGTACTGCTAAATTCAAAATTAATTATAAGAAAGGAAATTTAAGTGATTCGGATCTTTCTCTTTATATTGATGCTGATTGGGGTTCAAACTCGAATGGCAGAAAATCTGCCTCTGGTTATATTATTATGTTCTGTAATTGTCCTGTGTTATGGTGTGTAAATAAACAAAAGAGTATTGCACTGTCAAGTACAGAGGCAGAAATAAATGCCCTGAGCAAAGGAATTCAAAGTCTTTTATGGATCAAAGGTATTGCCAATGAATTGTGGGTGTTAAAAATCTTACAGTATATGAAGATAACTAATCATGCATTAAGTGCATTTCAAAGGAAAATAATTTTAGACGAATGAAACACATCGATATTAAGTTGAAATTTATTCGCGATGTTGTCAGTAGAAAAGATATTAAAGTAGAATACATTTCTACTGACGATCAAATTGCTGACATGCTTACAAAAGCACTTCCTGAAACAAAACTTTATGAACTTTTAAAATTATGTAGTTTCAAAATTTAAATTTTAGAATTTAAGATTTGATGTGCGATTAATGGCGGGTGTTAGAGTGATGTAATCGTACATTACATTTCATGAAATCATTTAGTTTCGGTTCTATCACGTCATTAACTTAAATAAAACTGATTGGTTCTCTTATTAGCAATTTCTATTGGCTGTCTTATTAAAGGGCCCTATTGGCCTTCCTAGAATCCTTTCAAAATGTTATAAATATAGGTTACTTTCTTTTGTCCCTCACTGTATTCTCTGATTTTCATGTGTGATTGACTCTCTGTTAATAAAACTTCTATGTACGATCATCTTTCAACGCAGCAACATTTCAGCACGGATTTTTAACAATTTCAAGAACTTTTTTGCTGTTTACATTTTTTAAAATTACATTGTAAATATAATTTAATATTGCATTAAATGTTAAATATTCAGTAAGGGTTCTTCCACAAATGGTGTCACGCTTGGAGGGGGGTTTGTGTGTGAAATTGTGAAAACGTGAAATTGTGACAGTTTGTGACGAGGGGGTCGGAGGGGGTAAGAAGAAATGTGACATGACACATTTTATTTAAAATAAAAGCATTAAAAATCAGCAGATTAAATTTTGAAATTAAAGTATTTTGTGTTTATAAAGTAGATTTAAAGCCAAATATATTAAATTCCATTTCAAATTCCAAAATACGACTGTTTTCAACTGCTCTTTCGTGTTAATATTTTATTAATATTGTATATTAATTATCTTTTGTTATAAACCTTAATCTTATTTCATACAAAATAAGTACATGAATTATTTTTATTGTTATGCTCACAAATGTCGTTAAAACACGTAGTTAAAGTTTAAAAATAAAGTTTGAAAAATGACCTATAACGTAGTGCTTTGTTTCTAAACTGCAGGTATATGTTTATGTAATATAGCGCGACATGTGACAATGGGGGAAAGGGGGTATGGCGAAGTGTGACACTTTGTGACAAAGGGGGGGGGGGTCAAAAATATTGAAAAAAAGTGTGACATCATTTATGGACCGCCCCTAATTTAATAACTTATTAAACAATTCTGAATTAAAATTTTGAAAAAATATATTTCGTGATCTATTTTTCTTTTTTATTACTTAGTTACCTCGGAAATCATGAAGAGAAATGTAAGATTAATTTATTATTAGTAAATGTTTATAATTCTATTTCAAAATTTTACAGGCAATTGTGCAATTGTTTTAAAACCTGTGATCTTTTTGCTCCAGACATATGTGTAGTTCTTTCTAATTCTGTTAAGCTTATATTTAATTTACGGTTACCAGGGCACCTACTGTTTTTGCTTTGGGATTTAACAAAAAAAAAACTGTTGCTCGTTTCTTTTTCGGGTCGATTGCCGTGGCTTTGTTATAGCAGGGTTCCCAAGTGGTCCGCCAACTGAATACCAATATTTTTTTAAAAAAATTTTCTTTTTAAGTTTTTCTTACAAACCGCCCCGAGAACACCTTTGAAAGTTAATTTTAGCGCAGACATACCATAAAATTTTCTGTTAAATTTTATTGGTATTCAGTTGGCGGACCATTTGGGAGCCCTATTATAGTGGAGGCGATTTTCACCTGGGGTATTCATGCCTATGCCATATTTGGTTGGCACCGAAGTGGAATGTTCAAGTGATAAAGTATCTAAAATTTATATATGTATTATGTGTATGTATATATGTACAGTATACATATATACCGTAGACTCTCGTTAATTCGTCTCCGTTAAAGACGTATATCAGATTAATAAGAACAATTTCGTTTCTCCAATCATTTTCAATTTCCAATTAATATTAAGGATGCTGCTTAACACTAGAACGTCTGGATATTGTACTCAAGTTTTATTAAAGTATTTTACAACAGAATTTTTATTTGATGCTTTTTAACTTATTTATTTGACTTTTTTCTGTGTGGTTACTATCTAAGGAGCAACTTCAGTCACGCGGAAAGACATGCTCGCTAATGCTAATCCTATGGAAATCTGAAATTTATATATGCAAATATATATATACAGTAGACTCTCGTTAATTCGTCTCTGTTTAAGAAGTATCTCAGGTTAATTAGAACAAATTCGTTTCTCCAATCATTTTCTGCTTCCAATTAATATTAAGGACGCTGCTTAACTCTAGAACGGCTGGATATTGTACTCAAGCTTTATTGATATTTTACACCAGAATTTTTATTTGATACTTTTTAAATTATTTATTTGACAGTTTTCCGTGTGTCTACTTTTTATTAAAAATATATATATATGTATATCTCGTTGGAATCGGTTACAGGCTCTTTTTGATTTGGGGAAGAGAAAGAACTTGCCATGCTTAGTGCATTCATTTGTCTTCCATTCGTAAGGATAAAAGAGTCATTGAAGCAGATTTCCTCAATCTGCACATGAACTTCTTGTTCGCCTTTTGACCGAACTTCGACACTGCACCAACTGATCACGACACTCTATTACCTTCAGCTACACTCCATTTACACTGCCTGTTACGGATTCCGGTAGAAAAAAAATATAGTGGTAGTAAACAAGTAAATTGATTATATAGCGGTATTAAAGAGTTGCAACGAAATTCCGTAAACTTTTTGACTGTCCGTTGTATGTTCAAGGGATATTTTTTTATTCTGTTGAAATGCTTACATCGTTTAATGCGGTTAAAAAAGGGTCCCCCTTGTAAGTCCGCACTAACTAGAGTTCACTGTATATATTACTTTCCTTATATTACAGCAGTGTTCGAAAGACGAGTGAAGTTATTCCGGATATTTTTACTTTAACCCCTTAATTCTCGCTCACGTCATATTCACAGGCTGTGTCTTTCATTCAGATTGATTCCCACCAGTTTTATAAAATAGTACAATTGGCTTTTAAATGAGGTGAATATTTCTTTTTCAAAAAAGTGATGCCAATAAGCAATTTGAAATTTTAAACCGTAATTTAATGCGACGGTTGAGGGGTTAAAAGTTCACTTGAAATACTCTGTTGCAGCCCAAAAAACATATATGCAACCATAAAAAATTGAGCCAAAGCTACAAAACTTAGTGTGCTGATGCGATTTGACGAGTTATGTAAATGATTAACATTTCAGCACCAATGACCAATGGGGACTTCTGCAACGGGCATTTAAATTGCGCAGCAGACAACATTTAAAAAGTCCGGTACTCGAATTCACGGGAAATTAGAATTGCAGTACCATTATTGATACACGGTATTTGAAAGAAAGATGTCTTTAAGACGTACTGGATGACACTACGAACTGTTGACCGACTTTGAAAGGAGTCCCATAATAGGCCTTAGAGAAGCGGGTTGGTCGAAAAAACGTATCAGCCAGCATGTTGGTCGAAGCTTTATAGTAGTTAAGCAGTGGATCAGAGAAGGCACAGTCAACCGCTGCATTGGCTAAGAACGCCCCCAGGTCATAAATGCACGAGAGGATCGAGCAATCCGGACAGCAGCGACGTCTATACCAACATGGTCGCTGTAAGGGGTAAGGTGGTAAGGGGAGAACGGGGGTCTAATCCCCTTAATTTAGATAAATGTGTTTTTCATGCAGAATTATGCAATTTGCTACAAATTTGGTATACCAGTTTATTCTGATAGGGCGCTTCCCTGATAAGATTTAGAGGTTCACTGGTTAAGTATTAAAGGGGGGGGGGACGGGGATAGTCCCCATTGATTTATTTTTCTAAGAGCATTATTCTTTGAAATAAGGGTATAATATACAATTAGCGTGAATAGCATGTGAGCTCAATGCCATCAGTTTTACTGGGCTTTTTTATTATGTAATGAAATAATATTAGAAAAATTACTAAACTTCAAAGCTATATTTTAAATATTGAATTTTTTTTATTAAAGCTCTACAAATTGAAAATCTTCCTCTTATTGCAAAACTGAAAAGAATTTAAGTAATATATTGCTCCATATTCCCAACAAGTTACTTCATAAAACATTATTCTATATCTCGAAAACTATCAAACTTCTTTTCATTTAACAAATTCAATACTCTCACATATGATACAAAGATTCAGTTATTTTCAATCGCTGTGTTTCCTCGAATGTTCTAAAAGAAGTTTCCTTATTGATTTCTTCAAAATAGGCAGAAAGGAGTCAAAAAAGAAAAAAAGGAGCTTAAAAGAAAGAACAAAATAATTAAGGAGGCAACTATTTAGAGTTTTTTTTCGGCAGTTAGTTGTGAGAAAAAAAAATGCTTTTAAGTATACTTTACAGTATATTTGAGATGGTCATTAGTTTTCTGCTACTGTCTCTCCGAAAAAAATGTTGTTATGACAAACTATTATCTGAATTTTATAAGAAAAGAAAATGTCCCATTTGTTTTGGATAGATGGAGCAGAAAAAAAGGAAATATTCATAACAGATAATATGTAGAAAATGATTCATGATGCTGTATAACGAAAAACCTTTTTATTTCATTTTAACAAATATTTTCTTATAAATACGTTTTTAATTTAATAATTTAATAAGAATAATGAACTATCTATTTTTAACATTTGCCGCGCTTGTGTGTTGGTGGATGAAATGTGGTTTAACCCTTTCATGGGGAAGTAATTATGTTTCTGTAATTTTGAATTCTCACCGGAATTATCGATACATTTTATTTCAAAATAAGGATAAATAAGTCAAAAAAGCAATTTTTCAATTTTTTTCGCCAAACTTATAAAAGTAAGATTTAATCCCTTGGGGACGAGCGGCACGTATACGTGCCGCATGAAGCGCTCAGAATCCTTGTTTTTCCTCACCAGTAAAATTTTACTGTAAAATTTGCCTTATTTAATCAACACATTTTCTCGATTCAACAAGACACAAATATCTGTTTTTAAAAAACGGTGACAAAAGATTAAAATTTTCGTAAAAGGCTCCCGTCCCGAAGGGTTAATACATTTTTTTGGTGCAAATCTTGATTAAAATTAGGTGGGATATCCCAACGCCTCTCAAGGAGTTAAAATAAGAAAAGTTAACTATACTGAGATCTCGTGTTTACAATAGCAAAGGGCATAGCCGGATAAGCATTGGAAACATGCCTTTCAGTCAAATTTCCTGATTTTTTTCCAAGATGTGGCTACATACCTGACAATATATTTCCCCTATTATCACCTTACAAATATTGATATTTAATGAGATAAAAATGTTTTTTCAATTTTTTAAAAAACGGATTTTCTCAAAAACTGCTGCACCGAATTTCATGCCATTAACTGAGGATATATAGATACCAAAGATGCATAACTGGTAATTTTTGGTTAACTTTCAGTTTATAAAAACTGTGTGAAATAGCGAAATAAAAATTCAAAAAAATAAAAATAATATCTTATAGTTATCCGAAATTTACCATTTTCATGTAAAAAATTCCCCATATGAGCCCGTATATTCTGTATAAATGCCGAGATTTTGCATTGGGTACTACGTATAAATATTTACAAAAATGTATAGTAAAATTATTCAAATTCATTTTATGGCGTTATTTGTGACGGAGCTGTTCAACTTCGACATCCGAAGACGGGAGGTGTTGGGTTCGATCCCAATCGCGCCCGTCGGCCTAATCGTTCGGAGTTTTCGTGGTTTTCTTCGAGCCTTGGTTCTCCAAGCGTTAATACGGATTAGGTTCCCTTAGAAAGACCTCCACGGAAGGCACCCCCCTTAGGGCCCATATCCCACGTGCAGATAATTGGCCGACATAAATACAACCAACCAACCAATCTACATCCGAAGAATTTATGGAACAAAGTCAGCATACAATATGTCAACTGATGTATTTTAGATTCCATTAAGCATATAAGAATTGTTTTTCAACTTCATGTTCATTTTGATATCGACAGCGTTGAGAATGTTCCTCATGTGTTCATTAAAATTTAAAATACAGCAATTCTGCAACTGTTTATTCCAAAAGTTCTTCGGATGTCGAAGTTAAGTAGCTCCGCCCCAAATAACGCCTTAAAATAAAATTTTAGTAAATATTTATGTGTAGTACCGAATAATTTAAACCAGATTGAATATGTTTTTAACCAGAAAATATATTAGAATTATCATTACAGGGATGAGAGCGCTCCGACACAAATGGTGGATTTTCACCACTAAATTTTAATAGTATTTTTTGCCTTATTAAATCTCCGAAATTCTGTCATTAAATTAAATTTAAAAAGTCAAAAAAACCCGACAGCGCAAAAAGCGAACTAATTATTTCTCATCAATGTGAAACTATTTTTTATATTATTTACCTATTTTTTTTTTATTTACTTGTATTGATGACTTTTAAGTTGTATTTAATTGTTAGTTCCTATCTATAAACACAGTTTTGATGAGGCCTATAGATGTCTTTTAAGGTTAGAGTTGCAGTAAAGCTAGAGAACCTACCTACACAACTTCTAGGTTGTTTGACTTCTAAACGGAGCTTCTGAATGTAAAATAGTCAATGAAACATTGTCTTCATTTTGAAAGACCTATCGAATGATATGCCACTCAATAGTTTGCGTAAAAATTTTTTTCGTCTTTACCGCCATTTTGTATTTTACGACCGCCATTTTGAATTTATAAAAACAAAAACTAGCCTATAACCATCGGCTGATTAAGACGAATCGATAGAGACCTCATTGATTAAAATCCATCCAGCCGTTGGGATGTTTCGAGGGTATAAAGAAATCCACATACCCAGATACGCGTGAAACACATAACCCTTCTTGGCAGTCGGGTAATAAGGCGAGAAATACGATTAAAATTTAGTGGTAGCAAGCAGTCATTTGGGTCGGAGCGCTCTCATCCACGATCATCTATATATATAAAAGCCGTTCTCTGTGTGTATGTCCTTTATACAAATCTTTAATTTTTGACCGATTTGCACGAAACTTCATGTACATAGGCTTTAGAACGTGGAATAGATCCCTGTCTGCTTTAAAAAATTATCAGACCACTATTTATCCCTTTTTTCTACCACTTTCATAATTTAACATTATAGAAATATCTCTTTTTAAATCTTTTTTAATTCAAACGTTTCTTTCCTGTTCTCAAACCCTAAAAAAACACACAATAATGTGAAAAAATTAACGATAACGGGTTGCTATATTTTTGCATTTTTGAAATTGACGTCATTCTAAACAGAAAACGCACATTATTTATATATAAAATAAAAACTTCAACTATAAGAGCGGTGAAATGACGTAGCACCTTAATTTAATTGTTTTTTAAAATTAAAATATCTACTTTAATATAAACAGTCAACCCTCATAGCATGCATGGTCACAGTGACGTCATTGTGACGTCACTGTAAGTCACTGTGGTCACGTCACATCTGTGACCAAAATGCCACCACTCAGTGATGTCACATTGTGACTGAGATGTGAACTTCTTAGAAAACTTAAAAAAATTACAAAAATTATTAAAAACATGTTATTTACTGTAAAATATATTTTTCTGCCGGATTAACAAATTTTTTAAACGGTGGTCCAAGTTGCATCTGTGCCTCTAACAAAAACTTTTTATTTTCATATAACATAAAATGTAATTAATTCATCAGCAACACAAAACGATTTCCTAATTATTAGAATTTCATATTATTAAAAAAATGTTTTAGGTAAGCAGACCTCGACTTATCTTTTATAAAGATTTTTGTAAATGATCATCTGTTATACTAGAAGTTTCTCAAAGAGTAGTCGAAACATTTCTGTCGTTTCAAACTAAAAACTTTCTATTACAGTTAAGGCTGCAGCTTTTAATGAGCACGCAGAAAGCGTCTTCAAATTTCAGTCATACATGCATTTCTTGCTTTATAATTTGCATTCAAGTCATTTTTTTTCCTCTTAGTGTTTCACTATTTTAAGTATTTTATTTTTTATTATTCTACTTCTTTCAAACGTTTAAAATAGAATTGACATTTTCCGAATATAAAATTAATGTACAAAATTTAGGCAAAGCCCACGACATAATTAATTATTCATGTTTTATTTTTTGTTTTCAAAATATATCTTTAAAAATTATTTTACAAGTTTTATTCTACAGAAAATTAATATTAAGAGAATGACAGATTGACAAAGAAAAACTCATCTCTTCTCGATAATCTTGTTGTATTTTTTAAGAAGATATTTTGCATATATTACCTGTGATACAAATTTTACTTTTAAAAAAAAGGAGGGAGTCATCATTATTACCATTAAATTAATTTGTATACATTTTGAAAATTTAAGCAATGTTTTATCTAGTAAACTCTAATTATGGATAATATTATTATTATAATTTACGTAAATGAAACTTTACAATTCAATAAAACTGATAAAAATAAAAGATGAAATACAAGAAAACATTTTCAAACAGGAAATTGAATTAGAGACAATTTGACAAAATTATTACGCATTTAATTTCCTTCCGAAACTGTGGTATAGAAAAACAAATAAAACCAAAAAACATCTGCTTCGAACTTCGAAACTTAAAAATCGTCTGCATCTGCACTATTTCAGTTGTTACCACTCGACCGCAGAATAACGGATAAAAGTAACAGTGAAATTTTTTAGAATAAACGCGGGACACTGGACAGTTCTGTGGACACTGTGGACACTGAAGTTCTGTGGACACTGGACAGCATAGATGTGTTGACACGGATTTAAAAACTGAAACAAGAACGTTCTCAGGATCCAAGTTAGTTCAGCTAACAAAATATAAACCCGAGAAAATTACGGTAGCTTTGACTTGTTGAAGATGATTCAAGTCATTGCTATCGTACTTATAATCGGATTTAATTGGTTCCCCAAAATCAAAGTATCACGTACAACGTCAATGAAATTAGGTATGTAAAAATATTATTTTCCCTGTTTGCTTTTTTTTTTTTTTTTTTTTTTTTTTTTTTTTACAACAATTTTAGTTAGTTTCTCATTAACATGCTGTAGAACATAAATATTTCATTACATTTATTTTTTATTTTGCTGAAATATCTAAAATATTATTTTCCTTGTTTGCTTTTTTTTTTTTTTATTTACAATGATTTCAGTTATCTTCTAATAAACATGTTATAGAACACAAATATTTCATTACATTTATTTTTTATTTTGTTAAAATATCTAACTTCCTTTTCAACAGCTTTGATCAGATTATTAAAATTAGTGATTTAAATTGCATTTTAATCTGGTTTATTTTCTTATTTAAATATTGGGTTAAAACCACATGGTGGCATAAATATAAAAGTATATGGACAAGTATTATCATCAATCATTAACATAATTAATAGACATTTAAAGATAATTAAATTATTTAAAATTTTTGGATGTTATTAACTTTTACCATAGCAAGACCCCTATTTGTAATGAAGTTTGTAGCATGTTATTTCATTTACAGGGACAGTCAATTGTATTCCATTACATTACGGCTTGTGGGAAAAAAATCGTTTCAAATGATTTTTAATGATTTTACACGCTTTCAAACAGAATAAAATTGATATGCATTTATGAAGCGCACTAAAATGTGCATTCCATAGAATATGCGATGCAAAGAATAGTTATTGTTCATTTACAGGGCTAAAAAAGGAATTCCAATACATAATGATATAGGGGTGGAGGGAATTGTTTGCGGCGTACTTTATTTATGTTAATCTATTTGATATGTAATGAAATTGATATACGTCGTTGAGGTTTACATACTATGAATTATTTCATGTATAATACGAAGTGTATATAGCATTTACAGGGACACACAAAATATTTCAGATATTATATTGTATCCGAAGTACTGTTCATTAGCGATGATTGCTGGAAATACATTTTTAATTATGATATACACTTTTATGATTCACTACATTTATGCATAGTATATGGTGTATATATATATGCTATAATTCATATACAGGAATATACAAAAGTATTCGAAAGGGTTACTGGGTATTGCTTAAAGGAGGTTTTTAAATAACTTATGCATTTTAACGCTGCACTGTATTTAATTTACTAAGAAATGTTTGTAGTATATAGATAAAATGATATACAGGGTCACGCAAAGAATTGGATACGTTGCTATCTATGAATTATAATTTCTGGAAATGTAATTTCAGCAGTTTTAAGAGTGTTTTAGCTTGAATAAAATTTTAACTAAATAGTGGCGTGTAATGAAGGTTCTAGGTAAACTACAGGGTTGTACAAAATTATTTAAGTATGTTTCCATATATTAGTATAAATTGCTGAAAGAGAATTTCAACCTGTTATGCATTTCCTTGATAAACTAAATTTTTCCATTATATAGTATATATATATCAATCTACAGATCAAATACAGGACTGTTTAAAAGAATTAGAAAACATATTTGGCTGTGGATGGTAGGGTGTCAACGATTTTAATCGGTTGATTTAAATCAGCGATTAAATCATGATTTTATTCAACCGATTTTTTTAAAAAAATCATTGATTAAAATCAAAAATTTTCTAAATGTTTAAAATGTCAAAACAAAGTATTAAAATCTAACATGAACATAATTTGAAAGTTTCTACAGGTATTTTGACTTATTAATAAACAAAAAAAAGAGCTTTAAATAATTGTTTCTAAGCTTAATTTATTAGTATTGTAAAAAAATTAAAAACAGTTCAGTTTGTAAAAAGCATTGTTTTTAAGTTTTTATCCAAATTAAAACAGTTTCATTTAAAAATGATATTTAAATCTAACATAATTTGCAATGTCATAATTTCCTTTAGGTAATCAGATTATGCATTATTTTATATAAAATACACATAGCAAGTATAATTACATTTCTACAAGTAAAAGAATAAATAGTAATTAATAGCAATCTCAAGTTAAAGAAGAATGAAAGAATGACATCTGCTCAGCAGCTAAATTGTAAATGAATGCATAAGAGAAAAAGAAATAATTGGTATAAAAACGCTAAGCACAGCAAGAGCTTCTTTGGTATAGGTTGAATAAATGTTTATTATTATTATTATTATTATTATTATTATTATTATTTTTTTTTTTTTTTTTTTTTTTTTTTTTTTTTTTTTTTTTTTTTGTAACTCATATATGTTAAAAAATTGAACCATTGAAAGCTAATAGAGGTAATAATGCTGTTACTTAAATATTTTGAGGATTTCAGATATTAGTGGCTAACTTATATTTATTCTATATGAATGGGTTTAATTCATTTTCATTTTTTTCTTTTTTTTTTTTTTTTTTTTTTTTTTTTTTTTTTTGGTTAGCATACACGTACATGTGTGTAAGTATAGATTTTGGTGGTTTACAGAAATTTTCCTAAATACAAATGCAAAATGAGCTGCAAATAATATTTGTTAGTTTTGTTATTTGTGCTACTAACTAATGAATTTTACTTATTTGCAGTTTTTATTAATTCTGTAATTACTTATACTGCTTCTTCTAGGCCATTTTGTTTAATGGTGCCACACCATGCCCCTTTTGAAATTGGCAAAATGCACCCTGCCTTAAAAAAAGAAAAAAAAAGTTGAAATTTACCTGTAGTTGTAGCCAGAGACTTCTTGTAAAAAACTTCCCCATTCAACAGTATTCAAAATTCATGTGGAAAAAATCTTGCAAAAATATAGAACTTTATTTCTTTAGAAAAAACAGGATATTATTAAAATATGTTATTTAATTGTATTTTTTAATTTGTTATTCAAAAAATTATTAAAAATTAAGGAAACTTTACTTATAATGCTAAAAAATATTCTTTTTTTTTTTCTCTTACATCATTACTAAACACATTACTAATATATTTCCTCATGAAATAGTGCCCGTTTTTTGAACTAGCATCCTGTCCCTTTTTCTTTCTAAAATGAATTATTATCATTTTAATAATTAAGGCTTAAAAATGTATAATATGTTCCTAATTAGAGAGTTGATTGTTTAATAATTAATTTGAAGTAATGTTAGCTATTTAGTATAAAATGCAGTTAATAATTTTCATAAATGTTAAGTATCTCTAGTATTTATAAAGTTTTACATAATTATTACAATATTAATGTATATAACATTATTGTATAATACTACCTAATGAAACTACTAATTTGCAGTTTTTATTTCTGTAATTACAAACTAACAATTATAATTTTATTAATTAAAGTGTAAAAACATAGATTATGTTAGCAATTAGTGGTGTAATTGTTTTGGAAACCTAAAACTCATGATAGCTATTCAGTATTTGAACGCTGGGAAAAAAATCATACAAATCTGATTTAAATAAAAAAAATCTGATTTAAATAAAAAAAAACGATTTTTTTTATTTTTTTTTTAATTATGATTTTTTTTACACCTTGGTGGATGGTAACTGCGTAAATCAGTTTTTAAATGTTTTACGCGTTTTCATGTTTACTTAGTTATCTTATTTACGTTATTTCCCCGATGTCTTGATAAAACATTTAGGAAGAGTTGGAAAGTGTTTTATAATCTATGCCTAACGCATGATATATCTTACTTGTTGTTTCTATTTCCCAGATCAGTCTTTTCATATAAAACATACCAAATCTAATTAGCTCATATTCACAAAATACAATATATACGGGAATAAAAAATTTAAATAAATAGGGCTTATCATGTAGTTCTATAAGTAACAGTTGTATTAATGTCCGTTAGACTCCATGTTCGTATTTAAAAAAGCAATGACAAATCATAACACATTAAAAAGCTTACACATTCTTAATATTAAGCTTGAATTCAAGATCAAGCTAACTTAATAAAAAAAGATGTCAGTTAATAAGCATTGTTTTTTAAATGGAAAATAAAAAATATTTTAGAAGAATAGGACTCCAAAATAGCGATATCTTGCTAAAAAGTACGGTAAAAAGATAAAATTTTATATTTCAAACAAAACTTTACTTTAAAATTATCGTAGTTTTTATGACAAGAATCATCACAGTATTAATACTTGGACATTTTTCCAGAGAGAAACATTCGCCTTGCATACAATATTTCAAATGAAAATCAAATTTCAAATAAATTGCTTAAAAGGCGCAAAGGCCAACATAGTGAAAAATATCCACGCCGGGTCTCGATCCCGGGTAATCAGTATAGCGCACTGACATTCTACCGACTAAACCACATGGAACGATACCCAGCCTGGAAATTTTCTCCTTATTACATGTTGGCAAGGCTACAAACGCCGCACAAGATGGAATATTTATCGTGAGCCACCGTCATGGGGCAAACACGAAACTTAATTAAACCAGCATCGATTAAATCTATATCAATACTTGGAAATTTTTCCAGAGAGAAACATTCGCCTTGCATACAGTATTTCAAATGAAAATCAAATTTCAAATTAAAATTGCCTTTTAAGCTATTAATTTGAAATTTGATTTTCATTTGAAATATTGTATGCAAGGCGAATGGTTCTCTCTGAAAAAATTTCCAAGCATTAATATAGTTTCAATCGATGCTGGATTTAATTAAGTTTCGTGCTTGCGCCATGTCGGTGGCTGACGATAAATATTGCATCTTGTGCTGCGTTTGTAGCTTTGCCAACATGTAATAGTGAGAAATTTTCCAGGCTGGGTATCGTTCCATGTGGTTTAGTCGGTAGAACGTAAGTGCACTATACTGATGGCCCGGGTTCGAGTTCCAGCATGGAATCTTTTTCACTAGTTCGCCTTTGCGCCTTTTAAGCAATTAATTTGAAATTTGATTTTCATTTGAAATCATCACAGAGTTTATGACAAGTTCGTCACAAATGACACATATTTCACAAATTGGTCACAGTGTGACTTCAAAACATTGTCACTTTCGTCACAGGTTCGTCACAAAGTTAATACCAAAATAGTCACAAATGACACACTTTTCACAAATTAGTCACACCGTGACTTCACAGAGTGGTCACAATGTGACGTCACAAACGACCTCTAAAACGGCCATAACGACCTCACATTCTAGTCACTGTGACGTCACATCCACGTCACGTGACGTCACATCGACGGTCACAAAATCACAGTGTGACTTCACAACGACGTCGCCGTGACGTCACGATGCCTTACGGGAAATTTCATGAAAACAATTTAGGAACAAGAAAAAAGAAAAGGCTAGATATGACCTCACATTCCATCAAATCTTTTCAACGTGTAGTCAACTCACCGTAAATAAATGGCTTCTATGTTTTGTTTACTTCTTCGATTGTATACTACAGCCTTAATCTGTTAAGCTCGCGTTTTATTTCTTATTTTTGGCGTTTTAATTTCGTTTGCCAATTTAGTTATTGAATATTACACGAAAACAAACAAATTCTAAATTAGTTACAATGTTTTTGAACAATTGAGTTAATATTTTGTAATTGGATTGCAAGCATATTTAAAAAATATGCATGCTTGAAAATTACTTTAAAATCCATAAAAAAATCTGTAAATTGAGATAAACATTACAAAAAAATCTTACTGAAAGTACTTTTGTTTTCTATAAGAGGTTGAAACAATCGAATGTGCGAGGTTTTAGTGGTTAAATTGCAGTAAAAGGGAAATTAATTATTGTGTTAGGTTGTTGCCACAGAAAATATGATACCAGGTTACTCATAGACATGTCTTTTTTTTATACTATTGCATTAAGAGTAAATGGGTTCATTTTTCGTAATCGGGTTGCACGTACCTTTAAAAATATCCATGCTTGAAAATTACTTTAAAATCCATTAAAATCAGAAAATTGAGATACAATTTTGAAACAAATTTCATTTGAAAGAACTTTTTTCTATTCAACATTGTAAAAAAATGAAACTGTGTGATGTTTAGAAGTTAGAAGAATTGCAGTAAAGGCGCAATTTAGGGGTTACAATTTATGGGGCACAATTTATGGGCACTGACATAGTGTTTGTACTTTATATATATATACCATGCAAACGAGAATTTCACGAAATGCTGCGCGATTTGGTGGAATTTTTTTTTTTTCGTATTGTGAAGAAAATCACACATTTTTCTCTTACATCCGGCCAAGATAACGCGCATTCTGTTATTAAAGCTCAGGGATTTTACTATGGTTGCGAGACAATAACGTCATGTTTTCTGATTGCCTTTTTAACCCCTTCGGGACGGGAGCCTTTTACGAAAATATTAATCTTTTGTCACCGTTTTTTGAAAACAGAAATTTGTATATATTTGAATCGAGATAATGTGCTGATTAAATAAAGCAAATTTTACAGTAAAATTTTACTGGTGAGAAAAAGGAAGGATTCTGAGCGCTTCATGCGGCACGTATTCGTGCCGCTCGTCCCCAAGGGGTTAACGTTTTGTGGATGGGAATGAATGCACAAGTTTCAGTTATTGTGATTGCCGTATTATTTCGTTTTAATTTATTTTACCTGGAAGGCTCCTTATAATTGACACGGGCGAAGCCGGGTAGTTCTGCTAGTTAGCTGTATAACTTCCCATTTCCATGTAGAACGTGTTTGATATCACTTCTTAAAAAAAAATCTGGTTGGAAACCTTTTTAATCTGGTTAAAATTAACTCACATTTTACGGAAGTTATGTCGGACGTTGGCAAGCATGTAATATCTCAAAACATGATGCAATCCCGGGTAAATTTATAAGAAAAACCCAAAAGAAAACATTCTATTTCTTTTGGTGGTATTCTTTTCTAGTTTCAGCTGTAGGTTGCTTGCAAACGATTACAAAATATAAATCGTTTTGCATTGAAAATAATATAAATTGTTCGTTATTTATTTCCGGGTTACATTTCATAACGAAATCAAAAATTCATCGATAAATATATAAAATAATAATAAACACAAATTTTAGACATGTAATTGAACTACTAGCTTAACACGTTCACGCCGGCGGTGTGGGTCACACTCGACTGTCTTAGAGCTGGTAAGTCTCCGGTCTTTTGGATACCAGTATTTTAATACAGAAAATGTTGTTTTATTTAATTAGAGCAATTGGGTGATTTAAAGATACAACATTTTCTCGAAAATAACAGTGGTATGCAAAAAGCCGGAGACTTGACAACTCTGAGAAGTCGAGTGTGACCCACCGAGCCGGCGTGAACGCGTTAAACCACTAAAATTATGAGAATTAAAATTTCTGCTGTAAATAGCGATCTTTGGAGATTTTTGTGTTTATTTTATTGGCACGAGGTCAATACGAAGGTACAGTAAACATCCTCTAATCCGGCATGTTCGGGACTTGAAGTAAGACGGATTCTGATCCTTTAACAACTCACTGGCATATTCGCCGTCTTCCTGTTTTTCCAGATGGTTGGCTAGCAAATATTTTATCGTACCCGACTTTGCTCTCAAAGCTTAAAAACATCTTCAACTTCTTATGTAACCTTTCAGTTTTACTCCATCACTGAGACAGGGACTTGGATTCCCCCTTATTCAGTACCCAATGTCGGGTCGCAGCAACCTGTATAATATTATCTCACTTTGTATAATATTGCATTATTTAATGTCCTTATTGCTGTTTCACAAACTTTGCTACTGTAACATTTATCTATATCTTATATATATCACTTCGCCCTCTGTGGCGTGTATTGGCGGGCTCAGCCTCGGCTGAAATTTGTATTTTTTTTTAAAAAGACCTTAATAAAGGGGACAGGGGGGACATCTATGCTCTACAGACTCACTTCCTAGTCTGAGCAGTCTCTCTCGGCCAGTAAAAGTAAAAGTAAAAGCCGGATTCTGAAATTTTCCGGATTACAGGATGAATTCCGGGGATAACGTGTAAAAATGACAGTTAAACAAAAATGACAATAAAGCATGTTTTTTATTCCTATAACACCTTCAATAGAATAAAAAAAGTACAATGTACAACATAGGTATATGACTATAAAATGAAAACGTGCTCTGAAATCCAACACAGTAGGCCTACTCGTAGGTCATCTTAAACTAATCTCGAATATCAGTTTGTTAGCCCCCGCTATGCTATTTCTTTCTTCCAGCTTATTTTGTCTCCAATAAATATCGTTACCTTGCATACGCCAGACGTAAAACGAAAGCCGATGTTTCATTGTGCGATTAAATACTCTACAGCATTTTTTAAAGCTTCTAAGCATCGCACATTTTCAATGTTTGTACCGTCATATTAGAAAAAAAAAGTACTTTTTAATGCAATTTGTTTGAAAACTGCATCTCCATTTGTTTTTGAAATATTAATTTTTTTTGTAGTTTTTAGCGACATTTGTTTCATTTTGGCAACTCAAGTACTCCATTTCTGTAGAAAGTAAAGAAAAAATTGTTGAAAAATAGCAATTATATCTTTTTGTTGCCATTTTCTCATAAAAATTATAAAAAAAAAAAAAAAAATAATTAAAATACGTGCTATTTTGAGAAAAATATAAATGAAGGATTTATCATAAAACATGGAGCTATTATAAACTATATTTAATTTTAAGTATCTATATTAATGCAAATGACGTCATTTTACATAAAATAAAAGCGTGTGCTTTAAGTCTTAAAATTGAAATATGTTTTGCCGTAGAGTCCCGATTATCCGAGTCCCGCTTAACCGAGTTATTTTCTTCTGGTGGACTGGTGGCTTCTATTATTATGAAACAGCCATTATAAATGAAGCGTTAGGTGAAGATGAAAGAGCAGCCGTAAAAAGTTAGAACTCTGATTTTCTGGTCAGAATGGGGAAAAAAATGACCATAAAAAAAAAAAAAAAAAAAAAAAAAAGGCCATTTTTTCCCATTCTGACCAGAAAATCAGAGTTCTAACTTTTTACGGCTGCTCTTTCATCTTCACCTAACGCTTCATTTATAATGGCTGTTTCATAATAATAGAAACCACCAGTCCACCAGAAGAAAATGAAGTAATGGAAATGTCGGGGGCGACACTAAATTCTGAAAAAGCAGAATTCCTGTTCTCTAGTTTTGTATTAGTTGTTTCTCTTCATTTCTTAGGACGCTATTTCTTATGATGTGAAGCTTCATAATTTCTACACGGTTGAACAAACTGCTGAGCTCAGAAAACTTCATAAATGTATTCAAGGCATTAACTACTTGATTCCAATTGATGTTGTTTGACTCGTCCGCATCATCTTCACCAGAGCCAAAGTCTTTGGGGTCTGTTAGGTACACTCTGAATGATGGACTCATTAGCCCCTTAGGGACGAGTGTCTTTTACAGATTTTTTAATCTTTCATTACCGGTTTTTCAAAACAGAAATTTTTACTTAATCGAATCGGGAGAATGCTCCTATTAACCCATATTGGACCACAGAAATTTTTTAAAACTTCAATTATATCATTAATATGGTGTAATTAAGTAGACACTAGAAAAATTTTGAAAGAAAAGTTTTAAATTTTTTAAGTAACTAGTTGTCCTATAAACAGGACATATTAGTAGGACACATAGTAAGGACAAATAAAATGCATACATAAACGAACTTTATGAGCAAATATTTTATTTTACTTTAAAAATACTGTTTATGTTGTACAAAAATGCTCTATGATTTCTCCAATAAAAAGGTACTAATAACGGTAAAATTCTAGATTACTAGTAAATCTGCAGATCAGGAGCCTCAACGTCAGCTCTACAATTCATTGTGTTTAGCACCCTTTGAGTAATATTAATCTTTCTACAAAAAACGAAATTTAAAGTTTTGAAATTACATAAACATTTATAAAACGAAAAAATATTTCGAAGATTTCTGACATTAGAAGCGTTAAATTAAACCCCTTGTTATGTAATGGTATTCTGAAAATCTCATGAGCTACTTATTCTGGTAATTTTTAGATAATAAAGTAGATTTCTTCAGGGGGACAGAGCCCCCCTGAACCCCTTCGTAGTGTAATTTAATTTACATTTGTAGTTATCAATTAATTGTGTTAATGTCCTTTAGTAAATTCTACCAATAGACGAAAACATACATGAATTCTTTTCTACAGCCCTGTATATTACGTGAAGATTTTTACGCGTCGTCTATAACATTTAAATTTAATGCAGACAAAAAACCCTGTTAAAACTGCTCATATCACATTTCCGGGGATTAGTATGCATAGTGTGCACCATATATCCAGTTTCTGCGGAGTCCTGTATATGGTTCTATTTAAATTCTGCAAACATTTGTTAGTATACTAAATGTAATTGGGCTGGGAAATACACAACTCAAATAAAAAAAACAAAAAAAAAACACCGAAGCAATTCGCGCTCATTTTCATTTATACTTACGAATTCATTTGTGTATCCCTGTACATGGTCTATACAATATTTATGCACTACTTATTAAACACAAATTTACTTAACGTTAAAACGCACGCCATAATCGAAAATGCTCTTCAGCAATCATCCCTAATAGACCAGAACTGTATCCGAAATTTTTTATGTGACCCTATAAATGAACGATAAATACGATACAAATCATATTCAAGCTTCTTGTAGTCAACCACAGTAATGTAATTTAATTTCATAATGTTTGAATTAGTGCAACACAATTAACACACTGACGACAGGCAATTTAATTAAATCTGGGTTTAAAAACAGTAGAAGCTCCTCCCTCTTCTGAAAGTGTCTCGGAAATTGGTTTCTGAGATATGTTTTTCATGTTTATGCAGCAGTAAATATCTTTCAATGTACGGATGTAATATATAATGTCTTACAATCTATAAAAAATATGGACAACACAATATAAATGTCTTTTCTGTAAGGTAGAAGTCACTCCCTTAGCCAATGATGTATTCTGAATAAAAACGAGAATTCTCGTTTCCCGTCGCTAAAGTGTTAAAATAAGCTGTGAAGAGTTTTTTCCCCCCGTAGACCACATTTTAATCGACCACTTTTGTGTGACCCTGAAAAAAACATATGCTTTGCACCCCATATACTACAAAAATGTTTCAAAAATGCATATCAATTTTATTATTTTGTATTAAATTGCATCGATTTGGCGTGATAAAATATTTTTTGTGATAGCCTTTTAATAGTACCTGCAACAAAATTAACGTACCGTAATTTCGGGTGTATAGCCCGCAGTTCAAACAATTCAGTTTGGACCCAGAAATTTTATTCAGTATTTGAAGACCAATATTTACTGTGATCTAAAAAGTTACATTTTATTTTTAAAAATTTCTGGGTCGAAACACGATTGTTTGATCCGCGGGCTATACACCGGAAATTACGGTAATTTACTAACTTCCTTCATATTTGACGCAATGATAGGCTACGAATAACAGTCGCTAGGCAACGAAGAAAAGGAAAAAAAAAAGAAATACGTATCATGTAAAACAAGAAAATTAATTTAAAAATTCTTTATATTATTGGAATACATGTATAAATGTCCTCAAAACATTATACACGTAAATAAAAAAATCTGATAGATATATTGATAAAATTTCAATATAATAGGAATAATTTATAACCCTTATTTGGAATTTTAGTATCCATAATTTGACATTTAAATCCATTAATCAAACGTGCCATTTTCTTTCAACAAATGGAAATTTGAAAATCGTCTGACTTGCCGTAGAAAAGCATTATAAAGAAAAATAAAATCTTCCATATTTTCCGAACGAATGAACCAAATTTAACCAAAAACTATACAGCTACGTCCGGGTATCTCACGAATATGCCCAATTAATTTCACGCTGATCGGGTGCTTTTTGCGGCAGTTATCGCGGAACAGACAGACAGACAAACGGAAATCAAAACTTTTCGTGTCTCCACAGTAAGCCTTCACTGACGTTTCGGCAATAAGATCACAATTCTTAAAGAATTTTTTAAATAGATTTTTTTCAATTAAATTTTAATTGGTTACTTGTTTTTTTGTTTATATGTTATACTTTTATGTATTTTAAAGACATCATAACAAAATGCATCGAAAAAATTCTTACCAATTTTTTTTAAAGAATGTTTTATTAGCTGTCCTATTTATAGGACAGCGGTCCAATATGGGTTAAATAAGGCAAAATTTACAATAAAAATTTACTGGTGAGAATAATCATGGATTCTGAGCACCTTACGTGGCACGTATACCGGTCGCTCGTCTTCAAGGGGTTAGTCAAAATTTCATCTGCCGACTCATCAAAGTCTGCTTTAACCCACTTCTTTATTTCTTCTTGACTGAGTCTTGTTTCCAAACGACGTGCCGGTCCTTAGGATGCCGGATTAGAGGATGTTTACTGTGCCGCTTTTAATAAATTTCAAAATTTTATTTGGGTACCTTAACCCTCTAATGCCCAAGGTAGAATTTTTGCTACCATCGAGTTCCTTATTTACCGGATTTTTTTATCCAGATATTGCGTATTCACACTAGGAATTTAAAATAGAAATTTTTGATTTTTAACCCTTTCAGGGACAGAGGAATTCTGTTCGTAAACTGATGAAACAATTGACTGAATAGTCAAATGAATTTCTTAGAAAATAAAACCCTGCTAATTTGCACTTTCATTACAAAAGCAAAATTCTATTAAAATATTCTTGGTGCCAATTGTCAGTTTTGGAATTAAAATTAGGTGACTAGACCGTCTAGCCACCGCCCTTGAAAGGGTTAAAAGCAGTCATTTCGCTATTAAATAAACCGAGATTTGCTATTTAGATTTTCTGATATGAACTCCGATTTTCTGAATTACGAAACTTCTGGAACGCATTTTACCCCGGGATTTAGTGGGTTAATGATATTTTTATATAATTTTTTTGAGTTGTTAGCGTGCAAAAAACAGGAAAAAATCTATTAAAGTTAGAAAAAAAAGAGGTTTCACCTATGTTCTGTATAAAAGCAAATAAGTTGGAACTGGTGTGAATCAATAAGTATTAAAAGAACTTCTTAAAACACCATCAAAAACTACTAAATGCGCTAGGCCTTTCGAAAGATCTGAGTCTTTCTTCGTCAGGCGCAAAGAAGTCGTGCTTCTACTCTAAAAGCAGCAGCAAGACTGAAATGAGAGATAAGGGAAGGGGAAACAAGCTGAAGAAACAGCCAACAGGAAAATTAGAAATCAACAGCCAATAGGAAAGCAGAAAACAGCAGCCAATCACAGAAGAGTATAATCAACACAGAAGAACACAGAATAAAAGGGAATAAAGGAAGCAAGTTGGAAAAAAAAAACGCATGAAAATAAAAAAAATTAAATTATCATAAAGGGAATACGCACACACATATTAATATATGTGAACACATGAAATAAAAATAAATAAATGAATAAAATATAAAAAGAGACTAATGTTAATTAACCCCTTAACGCTCTAATTAAATTACGGTTGAGTAATTCAAATTGCTTATTGGCACCACTTTTATGAAAAAGAAATATTCACCTTATTTAATGACAGTAAAAACGATACTAAAATATACCAAATTTCACTATTTTATAAAACTGGTGGGAATCAAACAATTTGAGTAAAAGGCACAGCCCGAGAATATGACGGGAGCGAGAATTAAGGGGTTAATACAAAAAAATAAATTATATGGTAGTACTGAAAAGGTTTTTCCAAGCTCCAGAGAGCATTGTGGAATCAGATTTATCATTAACAATAACTTCACAATAGAATTATTTAGAAGCACGTCTTCTTTGCGCCTGACGAAGAAAGACTCAGATCTTTCGAAAGGACTAGCGCATTTAGTAGTTTTTGATGGTGTTTTAAGAATTTCTTTTAATATTTATGTTCTATATGCCGTATACGATTTCTTTGTCATTATAATAACCAAAACTAATTATTCAAACATTGTGGGGAGAATTTAGAATTTCTTAACGATAGTTTTATGACGCATAATTGCATCAGCATGGCCTTTATACTGTTGTCACACTACAATAACTACTCGACAACGTTTCCAAAAATAAAGTAGCTAAAGAAGCTTCGTTTATAAAAATGTTTCATTAAATCTTGAATATACAGGGTGTTTCAGCACAGCGGTTACACAGTTTCAGGAGAGATACACCAAGACGATGGGAAATCAAAAAGCAAAACATGGTCGGAAACGCTTTCATGGCGCGGTAGAGATGACACAAAATGAAGAAAGGAAGGACAGGAAGAGGATGAGAAAACATGGTTAATATTCTTAGTTAACTGGAAAGATGCCGGGACAATGTTGAAAAGTTCTGAGGAACTTGTTGCACTGCACGCATTGTGACAGCATCTGCAGAAGTCGGAAAATGCCCGGTATTTTCGAGAACATTAGATTTTCCATGGGCCGGAGATGTGAGGGCTGCATCACGGTCCGGGGCGCTGCCATCGATATACTCAAGGCCAGAGGACACGAGTGTGACGTCATCACTAATCTACTGACTTCTCACTAGCATTCGAATTCACACCGGAAAATTTTGAATTCCAATTTTCTTTTATTTTACTTGTAGAATATCTATAATCTTTTAAACAATAATAACTATTTAAACTTACTGGTGAGAATTTGGAATACCCCAATAAAAAATCCCAGATACGGCAACACTATGGCATACCTCATCTGACTGAAATTTTATTTAGGGTTTCCGAATTCTCACCATTAAGTTTAAATAGTTACTATTGTTTTATAAGATGATAGATATTTCACAAATAAAAGAAAATTGCTATTCAAAAATTTCCGGTGTGAATTCCGACACCAGTGAGAAGCCGGTCGATTAGTAATAACGTCACACTCGTATCCTCTGGCCTTTAGTATTTCGAAGGCAGCGCCCTGGGTCGTAATTTCGAACATCATGCTTGATGACGATCGTTCTCTCTCTTTTTGTTCTTATTTCTCGTTTTTTGCTGTACTAAGAATAATAAACGTGCTTTCTTACTCTGTTCTTGCCCGTCCTTTCTTGTGCTTTATGTCGCCACTACCGCGCCAGGAAAGCGTTTCTGACCATGCATTGCTATGTGATTTCCTATCGTCTAGGTGTATTCTACCTCTCATGAAACTTTTTATCAGCTGTGCTGAAACACCCTGTATATTAGTTTCCGATATTTTTAAAGATAAGGAACGCTTTTCGGAAACGTGGGTAACTCGGAAAAGGTTATTTTATATTTTCGTTCACAGTAATTTTGCATTTTCCAAAATTAAGAATCATCTATCCTTTTTCATAATATACTGTATCTGTAAAATTTTAGAGTCATTTCAAGAAAGAGAATAACATTAAAAAAATAATTTTTAAATACATTTTATTAGCCTCCGTTATGCCATTTCTTTCTCCCAGGTATTAAAGTGTCGTCTTCAAAAAATAAAGTTCCATTGTATAAACCAACCATTAGAGGTCTGCACGGGCCGGAATTTCCAGGCCCGGGCCCGGCCCGAACGAAAGCTATCTTGGCCCGGCCCGGCCCGGTGTAAAAATTGGAAGTTCGGCCCGAGCCCGGCCCGTACAAAAATCAGTGAAAACAGGCCCGGCCCGGCCCGACACAATTTCTACAAAAAAAAATCCGTTTTTACTCAACATACAATTAAGATTCTTTTAATGAATACCACATACATATTTATGGGAACATTTTACAGTATATTTTACATTACTATGATGTTCGCAAAACAGAAAACACACAATAGTAAACATTAACGATTACTTACAGTGTTTTAGTCATCGTGTCTGCAGACATTTCAAAATGGAAATAAGGATTCATTAAAAGATTAATGTAGTTCAGAATAAAGGATTAAAAACGTGATAACTTTTGAAGCTGTATAATAAAAAGTAGATTTGTGAAAATATTTCTCTCATTTTTAAGGCTTTTCTCAAATCTAAAGGAGCTACATTTCGACACATTTATCAATTATTTTCTTTTCGGAAACGCGTAAGATTGGCAGGTATTCTTATTCAGAAGCTATAGTTTTTCATAGATAAAAGCAATATATCTTTCTGAAAATACTGTCAAAGTTAGCGTTTTGAATCGAATTTCCGGAATCGATAGCACAGGAAAGGAGAAAAACGTACAGTCACGTGACAGGAATATCTGTTATCTCTGTAAGTAATTTATCAAATATGGAAAAAGCTATTTGTTTCCAAATGCCTTCAATAGGCAGGCCTGTCAATTTTATGACTTTATAGTTAAAAATTTTGTCAGAAAATGTGTCTGAAAGCTTCGCATTGTTGAGCAGTGAATATGAGAACCACCTTAAGGTATATTTCCAAAGATACTGTTAAGAGAGTTCATTATCACTATTAATACTACAAAACATAATCACTGTTCTACACATCCTAAGATCGATTAAGACCAGTTCCGTCCCGGCACGAGTCTGCTGAAAAAAAAATTAAAACTCGGAATCAGACATTTTGTAACTGTACGATGCCGATCTCTACGATGGACATGTTACATTTCTGTATTCATATTGTTAAACTCGCATCGGATCGTGACACACATATATACTTCTCGAGAAAATCATATTCATTGAAAACGGCTCGTATTTAATCTGCTTCGCTTAAATTCTTATTTCGGGCCGACAGGCCCGATTAATTTTTTTACCGGCCCGGCCCGTTGAAAAAAGTGTCCTAATTCTGCCGGCCCGGCCCGGCCCGCGGGCCGGGCCGGATACGGGCCTCGGGCCAAGCCCGGGCCCGTGCAGACCTCTACCAACCATAAAACAAAGCAGATGTATCATTGTACGGTTAAATACTGTACTGCAATTTTTTTAAACTTCTAAGCATCGCACATTTTCAATTTTTATACCGTCGTATTGGAAAAAAAAACTTTTTAATTCAAATTGTTTGAAAACTGCATCTCAATTTATTTTTGAGATATTAATTTTTTTTTTTGTAGTTTTTAACGCTATTTGTTTAATTTTGGAAACTCAATCACTCCATTTCTGTAGAGAGTAAAGAAAAAATAGTTGGAAAATAGTCATGGAGGAAAGAGATAGATGGAGATGCAATATGCCGTAAAAACGGTTCGTAATATGATGCGCGTTTTCTCTCAAATTTAAATGTCCTCATTCGGCCAAAAGAAAAAAAAAAAAAAACTAGAGAACAGGAATTCTGCTTTTTCAGAATTTAGTTTCGCCCTCGGCATTTCCATTACTTCATTTTCTTCTGATGGACTGGTGGCTTCTATTATTATGAAACAGCCATTATAAATGAAGTGTTAGGTGAAGATGAAAGAGCAGCCGTAAAAAGTTAGAACTCTGATTTTCTGGTCAGAATGGGGGGGGGGGGAATGCCCATATGTTTTTTTACGGCTGCTCTTTCATCTTCACCTAACACTTCATTTATAATGGCTTTTTCATAATAATAGAAGCCACCAGTCCACCAGAAGGAAATAACTCGGTTAAGCGGGACTCTACTGCAGTACAAAACATATTTCAATTTTAAGACTTAAAGTACACGTTTTATTTTATGTAAAATGACGTCATTCGCATCCGCTTAAGAATTCCACATTTAGGATCTACTCTTAAACATCTACAGTAAAGCATGCATAGCACATCACTATCGCGAAATAATGCACAAATGCAGCAAAAAGATTCCGTCATTCAAGAAAATCGAAGAAAAAAAAAAAACGGCTATCCAATGATTCATAGATACTTACAATTAATTATAGTATATACTAGCTCCATTGTTTTAACAGAAACCATTCATTTATATATTTTTTCAAAATAGCAGGTATTTTAATTATATTTTCTTTCGGTTGTTACGAGAAAATGGCAACAAAAATGGTATGTTTTACGGCTATAGCTTCTGCAAGGTAACGTTATTTTTTGGAATGCACAAAATAAGCTGGGAGAAAGAAATACCGTACCGGAGGCAAAAAAAAAAAAAAAAAAAAAAAAAAAAAAAAAAAAAAAAAACTAGCACGTGGAACAGGGACCAAATTCTTTGACATCTCCCGTGCATTTTTTTCTCTAAATTAAAATGATCTATCTGCTTATTTTTAAGCACTCTAAAGTAGCATTTCATTGTATTATGAATTAAAAACTGTATTACTAGAAGTTTTCTTCTTTTTTGCGAAAGCACGCAAGTGTGTTTGGGACGAACGCAGCGGATTTTAAGGTTACATTTCTGGCGTTATCTCCAGCTACCACACTTCATCTCTATTCCTTCTCATTACTCCGTGGAAAATAGTAATTATGTCTTTTTGTTGCCATTTTCCCATAACTATTGAAAAAAAATTAATTAAAATACGTGCTATTTTGAAAAAAATATAAATGAATGATTTCTGATAAAACATGGAGCTATTATAAACCATATTTAATTTAATTATCTATATTACAAACAAATGAAGGCATATAAATCATGAGACAGCCTTTTTTTTTGTCGAGTTTCTTAGATTTGTGTATTTATTCATCAATAGCGACGATGTTGTTTAAGACTGGATCGTAAATGACGAATTCTTCAGAGGATGCGAATGGCGTCATTTTATATAAAATAAAAGCGTGTGTTTTGAGTCTTAAAACTGAAATAGGTTTTGTATTATCTATATTTATATACACATATATATATATACATATTTTTATTGGGGGCGACACTAAATTCTGAAAAAGGCCTAAATTCTTTTTTTCAAGTTATAAATTTGTTTCGTTAAATTTGCATTTGAAATATCGAAAAGTATCCATAAAGAACTTTCTAGCTGAAAAACCAGATACTTTTCTTAACGCAAAACTGAAAATAAAAGAAGAAATAGATTGCTCCATTCTCCTAGTTAAAGCATTACACATTGTTCCGAAACCAAAAAACCTCTTTTTATCTGACAAATTCTAAGATTCTCGCATACGCTACCGAGATTCGGTAATTTTCAATTGTTATTTCCCGTCAAATCTTCTAAAAGAAAGGTTCTCATTGATTTTTTATCCCTTTTTGCCTCATTGTCGAAGAAACTGGAGAAAATGAACTTTAGAAAGGTTGAAAAAGAAGAAAAAGAAATAAAAGCTCGAAGAAAAGAACTAAATAATAAAGCAGGCAACAGCGAAGCGTTTTTTTTTTTTTTTTTTTTTTTCATCAGTTGTTTGTCAGGAAGAAACGCTTTAAAGTATGCTTAAAATAACAGTACAGAGGTTCGTTATTTATGCTCTTTTTTTCTAGACAAGAAAAGTTGTTTTGACAAAATATGAGCTGATTTGTATAGGAAAAGAAAATTTCCCATTTGTTTTAGAGAGATGGAACGGAAAATAAAGAGATATCGAGAAGAGATTGGTATCTTGAAAAATGCTTCATAATAGTTTTTGCATAAATAAGGAAAACTTTACTCTTTTTGCATAGATATTTTTATTTTTTACAGGCCGATTTAAGAAATTGGATAACTTATCAATTAATTATGAATTAGGAGTTTTTCTATATCCTATTATTTGCATAATAGCGGCTTGAACGCATTTAAGGAATATGTTTTTTTGTACGTTTAATAAATAAATGATCAGTAGTTTTTGAATAAGTAAGAAAGTTTTAACATTTTTGCATAGATATTTTTTTCAGACCTATTTCAGAAATTGGATAATTTATTAATTGATTATGAATTAGAAGTTTTTTAATTTTATTTTATTTGCATAATAGTAGCTTGAACGAATTTAAGGAATATATCCCCCCTCCCTTTTAATAAATAAATGATCGACAGTTTTTTCATAAATAAAGAAAGCTTTTCTCTTTTTGATTAGATTTTTTTTTTCACACCGATTTAAGAAATTACATAATTTACCAATTAATTATAAATTAAAAGGTTTTCTATTTCATATTATTTGCATAACAGTAGCTTGAAAGAATGTGAGGAATGTGTTTGTCTTCCTTTTAATAAATAAATGATCAAAAGTTTTTGCATAAGTAAGAAAGCTTTACTCTTTTTGCAAAGTTTTTTTTTTTTTTTTTTTTTTTTTTTTTTTTTTTTTTTTTTTTAACGGACCGATTTAAGAAATTGGATAATTTATCAATTAATTATGAATTAGAAGATTTTCTATTTTCTATTATCTGCATAACAGTAGCTTGAATGAACTTAAGAAATATGTTTTTTCCCTTTTTAAATAATAAATGATCAATAGTTTTTAAATAATTAAGAAAACTTTACTCTTTTTGCACAGATATATATATATATATATATATATATATTTATAGACCGATTTAAGAAATTTGATAATTTATCAATTAATTATGAATTAGAAGTTTTTCTATTTTATAATATTTGAATAACAGTAACTTGAACGAATTTAAGGAATGTGTTTTTTCCCATTTAAATAATAAATGATCAATAGTTTTTGCGTAAGTAAGAAAGCTTTGCTCTTTTTGCATAGATATATTTTTACAGACAGATTTACGAAATTGGATAATTAATCAATTGGATATGAATCAGAAGTTTTTCTACTATATATTATTTGCATAGCGATAGCTTGAACGAATTTTAAGAATATGGTCTTTTTTTCTCTTTTAATAAGCAAAAGTTCTTTTGTGAAAGCGCAGCTTATTCAAACAAGGTTCAAACAAATATATTTTTAACAAACCAATTTTTTAAATTGAATAATTTATTAATAATTTGTGAATAACTTATTTTTTCTATTTTGTGTTATTTGTATAATAGTAACTTGAAATAATTTAAGGAATGTGTTCTTTTTTCTCATTTAACAAGTAAAACTTTTTTTGTGAAAGTGTTAGCTTATTAAAAGTTTAAATTGTGTATATTTACTCACTACAGTGAATCAGTTTTTTTTTGTTTTATATTAACGTTCGACTTCATATATTGTTCCATTAAATTAATATTACTTATTTGTAATAATTAAATTAACAACAAAAAAAAAAAAACAGAAATAAAATATATAAAATAGGAATTCTTTATGTTTTGTTTAGTTAATGACACAACTGTTACAGTACGTGACTAAATACAATGTCTGGCTACATTTTACTCCGATATACAGTGCCATTATTTGTAATTTCTGATAAATTATTATCACAAAAAGGTAATACACACTTTATCGCAAAATGAGCAACTCTTGAAAATCTAATGTAATAAAACTTTAGAGCATTTTCAGAAACGAAATTAAATCTAATAATAATTTTGACATATTTTATTTTTTATCTTTTTCATTAAGGTTCTATTAAAAATAATTGTTAAAGATCTTCCATATAAAAAAAAATTATGTATCAATGTAAAAAAAAACAAAAAAAAAAAACATGCTTTTATTAAAATTTACTAAAATGTACAATTTTTTTTTTATAAATGCACTACCAGATTTGGCGATATTTCGCCAAGTTGGTCAAAATTTGGCGCTATTTTGGTAACCTTGTCATTAGTACTTTTCAAATAATACTCATTGTTGAAAGTGATTTCTTCATAGAAAATCAAATTATAATTGAGTAACCATTAAGTTTAAATAGTGCTTTTGCGATGTCTTTCGAATACGGACGGCGCTTGGCAGCAGGACCCTTCCCTCCCTTTGGGGGTGGAATTCTGAAAAAATCCGAAACACGGGTTTACCATTTTTTTTTTATGCTATAGGTATATCAACTTATAAGATTTTATTTCCATTGGTTTATGAGATATATTAATTTTTTTAAATTTTAAATTTGCCCCCTTTGCAATAAATGCCCCCTTTGATCGAATTTTAAAAAATAAACAATTACTGTATTGCCCTCAGCAATATATGAATATTCGAAATTTCAAAGCTCTATGTTAAAAGGAAATGGTTAAAAAATGAGTAACAAGATTCGACTGCAACACACAACAATACAAACGATTAAGTTAAAAGAAAGCATGTAAAGAGCAACAGACTATTGCTCTTAATACAAAACTAAAAAGTATTTAAGAGATGTCTTGCTTCATTTCTCTGACCCACATAATTTTTTTAAAAATTCAACGCAAGTTTCTAAAACCTACAATTTTTTAAGTATAAGAAATTCTAAAATTCACACATACTGTACTGGAATTCTGCAATTTTCAATTGCTATTTCTTCTTAAGGATCAATATCTGAAAATTGGACAATTTTCATCCACTGCCAATAATATTTCATTAATTATACTAAAACCAAAAACTGCAAAATTGAAATATATTGTAATATTTGTTATAACAATTACCAATGATAAATGGATATATAATGATCTATAAATAATTAATTTTAAGCTTTAAACAAACGAAATCATTATTTTAGTTCCTGTCCCCAGGTACAAATATCCAATGTTAAATGTATGCTGTAAAAATTTCTATGAATATTATTAACTTTTGCTATTATATATTTACGGATGATAATTTTTTGTAACATCATTCATGTCTTCATATTTAACTTTTTATTCATAAAAAAAGCTTCTTGCAACTTTATTTATGCAACATACAAATGTCACATGGCATATTTAATAATTTACATGTGTGCAAAATGATTCAACAAAATGGCTGTGCAACTATTAAGACAAAAACATCACCTCTGTCTCTATCATGTTATTCCCAATTATTAGACACTGATTATGATGTTAACAGACACTTTTCTTCATAAAAGCTTATGCGACGCATAAAATATATATCATTGTTCTCAAAACACTACAGCATTTAAATGAAAATACACGTATCATAGTATATAATTGTATGTGGTAGTTGCTAAATTAATTAAAAAAAATAATAATAATTTTCGAATGAAATTGTCCGATTTTCAGATATTGACCCTTAAGTATTCTCAAAGAAGATTTCTTATTCATTATTTATTTATTTATTCATTTTTTCCTAATTGTAGAAAAAATTGGAGAAAAAAAATGAAGAAAGACAAAGAAAAAAAACGAAAGAAAGAACACAGAAAAAGAAGTTTGGAAGAAAAAATGAAATAATAAAGCAGGCAACTGAGAAGCGATTTCTTACAGCAGTTTGTTGGCAGAAAGAAAAGCTAAATATACTTAAATATACTTAAAATAATAGTTCAGAGGGTCATTATTTATGGGCTTCTCCCTCTTTTGAATAAAAAAGTTGTTATGACAAATTATGATCTAAATCTTATAAGAAAAGAAAAAGTCTTGTTGTTTGGATTGATGAGACGAAAGAAACAAAAAATATTCGGAAAGATTAATCTGTAAAAATTAATCTGTACTTTCTTACAAAGACTTTTTTAATAAAATAAATTATCAAATGATTAATAAGAAACTATTTTTAACATTTGTCCTACTTATATGTTAGTGGATGAAATGAAATTTTTTAAAAATTTATTACATATTAGGTACAACAAATGCATTTGATTTTTTTTTTTAAATATGCCAGATGCAGACATGATTTTTACACTTTGAAAATTTACGTTTTACTGCAAATTCAAAAATAAATAAAGAAAGAAAGAAAGAAAAAAAGAAAAAAAAATCTGAATTTTCAAACATGATGCAATTTTAGAAAAAAATACCAGTATCATATCGAAAGAAAACATTCTATTTCTTTTGGTCGCATCTCGCATAAGCCAAATTGAACCAAAAAATATACAACCAAAATATAAAATATACCAAAATATATACCTCTGAAACATATCATGTAAATATCAAGTTTACGTATTGGGTTGTCCAGAAAGTTCGTGCCGAATTTGAAGGAAAATTGAAACGCAGAAGATTTAAATTTTAGTTATTTAGTTTAGTTTAAATTTTAAACATTTATTAAATTATATAAAACTCATTCTGTTCTGCAACCTTCTTCTATCTGCCCAGAAGTTTAGTAATGCCTTCTTTCTAAAACATTTGTGATTTGATGGAGAAGTACTTATCGATATGCTTTTTTATGTCATTTAAAGATTCAAAGTGTCATTCAAAGAATTTTTTTTGGTGAAGAGAATTTTTGAGAATAAACAATTAAATTTAAATAATCAAAAAACCCGACTGCGTAAAAAGCAAACTAATTATTTCTCATCAATGTGAAATAATTCTTTTTTTCAATTCCTACTATTAGCTCACACTCTCGCTATATATATCTTGTTCAAATTTTCAATCGCTAATATAATACTTATTATTCATCCAATCAAGCTCAAATAAATTTTTTAAAACTTGTAGTGGATGACACTTGATGTTAATTCAGTTTTTTTAAATATTAATTAATTAATTAAATTAAATTAATTAATTTTCAATAATCGAGAGAGTCCCCTTCTTGATCAAGGTATTTTAAGACCGAGAGAGCCCTCTTCTTGATCAAGGCATTTTAAGCGCCACTGAAAAGGAAAGAAGAATGGGAGAAAAAAATTCTCTTATTGACCTAAGTAGGAATTGACTTAAAATATTTTTTTATATTACTTGTTTTTATTAATTACCTATTTTTTTTTATTTACTTCTATTGATGGCTTTTAAGTTGTGTTTAACTGTTAGTTCTTATCTATAAACACTGTTTTGATAAGATCTATAGATGTCTATGATGGTTAGAGCTACAGTAAAGCTAGAGATCCACAATACATACACAGCTTCCAGGTTGTATAATATTTTAACGGAGCTTCTGACTATAAAATAGTCAATGAAACATCGTTTTCCTTTTGAAAGACCTATCCAATGACATGCCACTCAATTAAATTTTTTTTCTTCTGTTCCGCCATTTTGTATTTTTCGGCCGCCATTTTGAATTTATAAAAATAAAACTTAGTCTATAACCATCGGGCCGTTAAGACGAATCGATAGAGACCTCATTCATTAAAATCCATTCAGCCGTTGGGATGTTCCGAGGGTATAAAGAAATCCACATACACAGATACGCGTGAAACACATAACCCTTCTTTTCAGCCGGGTAAAAAGAAACAAGGAGTAGCCGGGCGGAGCAATGTCTGGAGAGTAGAGAGAGAGGGTTAGAATGTCTCAAGCGAATGAAAGGAGTTTGTTTCTGACAGTCAAAGTTTGTCTCTCAAAAGTTTGTTTCTCAACTCACCAGATATTTCTAAATTCATCTCGCACCACTTTTTGAAAATAGAAAATTTTCACATATTATCTTTAAAAAAATCCTTGATTTCTTTTTTTTTTTTTTAATGCTGGTACGAATAGAATATAAATAAAAAGTTACCAGTGGGCACGAATCGGCACAAAATTTCCGAACAACCCAATATTTACACATTGTATGCGGGACAAGTAAAAATACGTTTTCGTGATTTGGGGACAGAAATTATTACTGGTACCTGAAATTTTGTACGGACGAAAAAAGAAGGTGTAATCCAAGCATACTTGCTTCTTATTGGTTGTGAGCAGGTTTTAATTTGCAGTGTCTGTGAACGTAAATTTAGTGCTCATTTTCGAAAAATTACCCGCATACAATGTGTTAAGATACTTTTTTGTATTCGCTATTGCGAGACAACTGAGTAATAGACATGAAATTCTTTTCTGGTTTCCACAGTAGGTGTAATTTCGTCAAAATTGTTTTTTCGTATATTTATGCAAAAAATGGTTTCCTTATGGCGAAGACTATGTTTTTGCAGTGATCAAATTATTTTAATGCTTTATCTTGATCCAATATTGGTTAACGTATGACATTTAGTAGCATTTACTATCGTAGAAGACACGCAACCAATTGAAAATCCACTATTAAAACAAATTTGAACTTTAGTTTTTACCGAGTACGCATGCACTTTCTTTGTAACAAAAATGCCGAATCGGAGATTTTAATTAACCCTAGATCTACCGGGAATTTTATTCAAGTTTTAATAAAACGTTCTACACCAGAATTTTTATTTAAAACTATTTAACTTATTTATTTACCTTATTTTTGTCTGGTTTATAAACTTAGTTTATTTTAAAGAAATTTCTGGTTTGAATGAATATTTTGTATGTACCTGTCGGGTCCAATGGACCCGTCTGGTAGACGGAGGGTTAATGACGTCGTCATTGATTTACACCCCTCCGTTCCCTGAATACTAGGCCTCAGAGCCGACACAAAAATGACGGCTGCCGAAGGCGGATTTATTTATTTATTTATTTGTTTTAATGTAAATACGGTCCCTTAAATGTAGACACCAGAATTTTATAGAAGATGTCTATGACTTGTTTAATCTCAGAAAAATAAAGCGGAAAAAACTTTAAAAAAAATATCGGTACGAATTTTTAAGGAACCGTACGTTTAAAAAAATCCGTCTTCGGCAGCCGCCATTTTTATGTCGGCGCTCAGGCCAAGTATTCAGGGGCCAGTGTACAGCTACTAGTCAAACTTCTGTTGGAAAACTGATGAGTTAGCAGGTTTCGTACACATCAAGGGCTTTTAAGGACCTTTTACCAGAATTTTTGTAAAATAATGTTCGCCTTATTTAATAAAAAGAAATCTATATTCAGATAGAGCCAGCGCCTGATTACCAACGGGGCACTTTCCCACCAGTAAAAAGGAACAGAAAATTTTGCCTTATTCATGGCAGAAATTTTACAAGAATAGGGCGTTTAGATAAGTCGAAAATTTCTTTTAAAATTTATTGGTGTAAGTGTACCCCGTCGGTAATCAGGCCCTGGATACAGCGACCAGCACTTTACGAAATTTCTGGTACTAAAACACCTAAAATCCCCTGAATACCTTGATGTGTACGAACCCTGGCTGTTGTCTGGCGGAGAAAGCAGATAGCCTTACGCAGGTCCTAATTCGATCAGTTTTTTTAATACCACTACTTTAAAGCAAAATGTTTTCTTTCTATTTCTCTTTTAAATTTGTAGAAACCACGAAACTATAATTAAAATGGAATTGACATGTCCTCAAAATGGTGAAGCTTAAACTGAAACCGATTTCGACGTGGCTCATTACCTCCGGTGCAAACTTCCACCACTAAATTTGAATAGAAACTTTCTTCTTATTTAAACCCCTTGATAATGTAGAATGTCAGTTATAATTACATCCAAAAATAGATGTTAAATTTTGCCGGAGGAAGTTTACTTCGGTGGTTGTTTGGCCCTTCATTTCTGCCATATTGTGACAACCTAAACAACCTCTTCTCAGTACCAGTGAAATAGATTATAATACCCGGGCCAACTTCTATCAGTAAAAACGAATAGAAATTTTAGGATATTTGCGAGAGAAATTTTGCATGAATAAGACGCTAAAATAAGATGACATTTTCTATTTAAAATTTACTGGTGGAAGTTTTCTTCGGCTGTAATTATAAACTGTTCATCCAATGTAAAAAAAATTCCGCAGCCATCTTTTGACAACCTCTTCAGTTACTTCACTGGCAATTGGTAGACTCTACACTATATGTCTCCTCCTCTGTATGTCTAACTCCGTTGTAGAAACCAAGTCAAAAAGTATTTTTTATTAAAAATGTTGTAAAAACCTATAACGAAAAATTTTCCTTCAGAATTACTGATATTTAAAATACGGACCAGCAAAGCCATGCTTACGGAATACATAACATTTATGAGTCAAACTTTTTATCTAATAAAAATTTATTACCTTAAAAGAATAATTTTAAAATTTAAAAAGACAATGTATAAAAAGTAATGTCTCGATAACAGATGTGAATTTTCTGATAACGATGCCAAATGAAAAAAATAAATGCATATAGCATTAATAATTATTAATACTGCTTTGAAAGTTTACATGGGATTGCCATTGAACTTTTTCTGGCGAAAGTACTTGTTTCTGTAATATTGATATTCACATCAGAATTTTCGAAAGAAAATTCTGAATATATTCTGACTATAAAAATTCTGAAATATTCGAAATAAAGAAGTGCAATTTTATAATTTCTTTTTCCAACAAAGTTGTTTTCGCACCGACGTAAAATTTTGTTTAAAAATTCTGGCACAAAAATTGATCGAAATTAACCCCTTCACTACTGAGTATTAATGCAGTATTATTAACTGTTACTGAATTATTTATTCTCCCATTCGATTTCAGAGCCATTTGCATTAGTTCGAATCTTAGACTTCGAAACGTATCATTCTGATATCGAAATTGTAATTATGTTCCAGTACTATTAACCCTTAAATGTGAGATTTTTTTTTTTTTTTTTGTTTCGAAAAAATTATATCTAAATCTCTGAAAGGTTTATTACACTGGAACGATAATGAAAAAAAAAATCAGAGATATATTTTTCATATAATACGCAATCTTTTCTTCTGTTGCACATCTGCAATACAAGTAAAAACTACTGTCATGTGGCGGTCTTATGCTAGAATATTGCAAATTAGTATTTAATTCCCATAATAGAATACGTTCTGGGAATTTTAAGATTTCGGTTTACTTAAATACGAAATGTCTGTTATTAATTAAATCAGATATTGCTCTTTTAATTTTCTGGTGTGAGTTAGATATATACGAATTAAAAAAAATTATTAAATTCAAAACACTGTTGTTTGCATATATATGCAAAGTTACGCACTAAAGGCTTTATAAAATGGGACAAAATTGATGTCCCCATTTGGGGACCCAGGGATTGAAGAGGTTAACAGCTTTTGATGAGCACCACTCACGCAAAAAGAGTTTGCTTACATCCTTACTAAAAGTTTTTGAGCACCATTCATTTTTAACTATAACTTTTGCTTTATTAGACATTTTTCGATTATACAAGCCAGATATTTTATATAGAAAAGTGGTATTTATCCCTATTTTTAGTTGATATAAAAAAAAAAAATAATAAAATAAAAAAATTGAAATTGCTAAGGAGTTAAGTGGTATAAAAAATAGGGATTAATCAATGATTAAGCCTCTCTTGACGAGCGTCCTCAACAGAATTTTTAATCTTTTTTACTTTTATTTGCAGCCAAAGATCTTCGCCTAATTTAATAACGGAAATTCAGTTAATATAAAAGCTGAAGTTTACTATTAAAATTTACTGATAGAAAAAATTAAGGATTCTGAGCACATTCATACGTACTGTATGCGCGTCGCTTCTCGCGAAGTGGTTAACCCTTTGAAGGGCGGTGGTACGATTATGAAACCACTTAATTTTAATTCCCTAATGCCACAATGACTCCACAATTTTGGTACAAATATATGTGAAATATAGCTTTTTCTTACTTTCAAGTAAATTTGTGCTTAAATTCCAGTGTAATTCATTCATTTCAACATTTTAGCAATGGATGTGCTTTGCCCCTGAAAAGGTTAAGTCACAGTCGTTATCATTGACAGTCAATAGCAGAGTCGCGCCTAAACGCATTTTCATCTACGAATGCGCTCTCACCCTCTTTTTAATTGAGATTCTGAGTCAAAATAATATTTTTAAAAATTAAAATTTCGTTAAAACATTACATGGCATACAAGGTTTATGTAATTATAAGGAACATAATTGTTAAAGTAATGTTGTATGATAATGGATGGATTGACATTTTTTCAAACTTTATTAAATATACACGAGATTTCTTTTTTAATTTCCATAAATAATTTTTTTTTCTGCAAATTACATAATTTCATTACATCCAAATAGGCAATACTATGCTATGTTTCTACTGTAATTTTGATAAAATTATAAAATTATAATGGAAACATAACATAAACACATCACACAGGGCTGCCACAGGCGACTATTTCTTAATTCTAACTGGCACCACTTTCACAAAACCAAAATCCTTAACAGACACTTTGACGACGTTTGTAAAAGAAATATAATTCAAAATTTATATTAGAAAAATACTGGTGCCAACAGAATATAAAAATAGTCGCCTGTGGCAGCCCTGCACTATAATCGTGAAGTCAGGCCACTTTGATCAGCACCCAGTGAATAGATTTCGATTCGAACCAGAATTTTTTTCAGAAAATAAGTTAAATATAAACTGCACTGAAGTAATTTAAACAAACAAGTTGAATAGTTATAAATAAAAATTCTGATATCAAATATTTTTTAAAAACTTGAGTAAAGTATCTCGCGGTTCTAGTGTTAAGGAATTTTCAAAAAATAGTTCAAAAATTAAAAATATATATTTAACACGTTCAAGCCGGCGTGCATCACCGGTGGGTCACGCTTGACTGTCGTATCAGGCGGAATGCATCACCGGTGGGTCACGCTTGATTGTCGCATCACGCGGAATGCATCTCCGGTGGGTCACATTCTACTGTTAAATAGAAGGCGTGCACTACAGGTGGATCACACTCGACTATGCCATAGACGGAGTGCACTACAGGTTGGTCACACTTGAATATTCGAAAATTCAGTAGTAAAATTAATAACAATTATAAACTTAATACATCCACGGCAGGAATCGCGAATTCTCGTTTTCATTCAAAAATATCATTGACTAAGGGCGTGGCTTCTACCTTACAGAAAATGCATTTATATGATGCTGTCCATATTTCTTTAGCTTGTGAGACATTTTATATTAAATTCATACATATGTAGTCAATAAAATCATGTCTCTAAGTAATTTGCTTACTCTTTACGAACTTTCAGACATTCACAATTAGCTCTGCTTGTTATATTCGAGTTCAGTTCAATAAATATGAGATGGGCGGGTCATTACATACAGTGTCTCAATAAGCAAAAGTACCGCGCTACCAGACGAAGAAAAACATGAATTCGAGCGCCGCCTCACAGCGAAAAACATGAATATCGGAGCCGGCGTGAACGTGTTAAAAGAAAATAAAGAATGCATTATTTAACCCCTAACAGTTTCATTTCTTGGCACAATAAACTAAAAATAGGGGGGAAATACCACTTTTTCCATACTAAAATATCTGCTTTCTACAATCGAAAAATATCTGTCAATTAATAAAGCAAAAGTTATATTTAAAAATTAGTGGTGTTCAAAAGCTTTCAGTAACGATGTAAACAAACACCTTTTGAACGAGCTCTGTTCGTCAAAAAATGTTAAGGGGTTAATTACTTGATTTAAGATACTAAGCTGGATTGACCACAATGTTGCAACGTATTTACAATTTAAATTGCGAAAATAATAAGCTGAGAATGAAATTAGTAAACACATAAAAAACATGTTCATAAATACTTATAATTTTATTGATAGATTAACTTTCCTCGATTTTCTTGATGCAAAATCGTCGACGATTTTTTAAAAATCCGTTTAATTATTAAAGTTTTTTCAATAAACGAGATAGCCATGTTAGATTTTTCTTGCTTCAAATTTAGATTTGAAATATTTTTTTCATAATTTTAGTTTAAGTTTCTTTGAAAACTATAGTAATCAATAGCGGTACATGAAAGTGAGAAAACGTTGCAAAAATATGGTTGCTTAATTTGTAGACCGCACACACATTGCACCTTTTTTATTGGTTATAGTGCAGAATTATTTACAACATATACGCCCGTGAGTCCCAATTATTTAAATGATGTCATTTGTAAATAATATTTGTTCTTTTTAGAATTACCAGGGCAAGTCAGTAAGTAGGTTACAAAAGCTAATAAAAAAGGGAAATGAAGAAACATACTTGAAAAGCATGTTTATTTCTCTATGTAATCTCCATTTACATTGATACATTTGTCACATCTCTTTATGAGTTTTCCAATACCTGCTGCATAAAAGTCTTTGGACTGCTCTCTCAGCCATCTAGTTACCTCCCATTCAACGTCTGCATCTATGATGTAATCATATATCCCCTTGAGGGGCACCGGTATATATTATATACCACCTACGATTAATGAAGATTTACACCAGAAAAAAATTATTAAATTTTTACTTTTCTAACTTTGGTGGAAAAAAGACGTAAAATTGCTTTTACTCTTTTTGAAATAGAATTTTTCAAAGATTCCGGTGTGAGTTCAACATTACAGGAACACAATCACTTGCCCCTCAAGGGGATATTAGGTTGTAACGAAAGTTTTCCGCCATATCACCATTGCATAATACTAATTGTAATACATATAATTAACTGTAATTTTATATATAACCACCATTCCGCCAAACCTTCACAGTGTCATATGATGCAACACTAGTACCTAAGGCTCTACACTTTATTCGGTGACATTCTGTAGACATTCTGACTTTTTGCAACAGAACTGGAAGTAAATGATGGTTCTAATCTGGTAGCGTAATAGTTCCATTTCAGACACCTTGTATTTAATGATATAACGATATTTTTTTTACAAATTTCACAACACAGTGTTATAAAGCAAGTCTCTTTCTTTCAAATGCCAAAAATCGTTTGACAAAATATGAGCAAACACGTCAACGTGAACTGTTTTCGCAGACCGTATTAGCTGTGGCTGGAAACTTTCGTTACAACCTGATATTATGTATAATTTATTAATTTAAATGTGTTAAAATTTAATTAGTTCCCCTCTCTCTTCCTTCAGACTTATTATTTTAAACGAAAACGCTCTTTTCCTTAGTCAAAATGCAATATCTTTTACTCTATTTTATCCCAGTTAAAAAGCTCTTTCTTTTGGGCAGATGTTTTAATTTAACTTGTCTGTGAAAATCAGTTTGATAGGTTTGTGGGTTTTTCAATCATAAAAGAAAATTACTTTCTGTCTTGCCTTTTGTTTGATTTATAATGCCTTCTTAGCGTACTGCGGTTATCATAACAATAAAAGCAATAAATATTAAAGTGAGCCAGCTGCGATTTTTCATCTACTTTAATTTAGGGCTGTCTGTCACTGTCCATAATATTGGTTAAAGACGAGGGCGCCAATTCTGGTTGACGCTTGGCAGGCTTTATTTAAAATTTTAAAATGCATTTTTTCGTAACATAAATTTTTCTTGGCGCATCATGACTCGATTTGGAAAAGAGGCTTTGTAAACGTCACTTCTGCTCGATTCTTCACCCTTTAAAGTTGTACACTATTGACGCTGGGGACCTTATGTTGCTCATATATATTTTTCTAGTGATTAAAAATTATCTTTCCATGGAACAGAACTTTAATTATTGAGTAATTGATTTCCAGCATTTCTATTTCAGAATGAGAAAGCAATTGCGGACTTTATGAAATAGGCAACTTGCAATTCTAAGTCAATTAGAATTCACGGCTTGTAACGAAACTTCTACGCGCAAGATAATAAATGTACAACATCATAGCATCAGTCGGCTGAAGGCTAAACCACTATTGCAGATGCTATGCTGTCTATTGTTGTTCGCCTATCTGCTCTAGCCATTTCATCAACCTTCCGCACTGTTTCTTCTGTCGCAATATGAACAGAATGACTACTTCGTTCTTCGTCAACAATATGTGAACACCCCTACTCATCTCGAGCAACTGTTATCTCAAATTCAAAATTAACATCTTACAGTTGGATAGTTCTGTCATTTATTGGCATATTTGGAAACAATTCATTACTAATTTCCGACTTCTCATATCAGTTTGTAATCTTCTTACTGACTTTTCATCGTATATAAATATTTCGTTTCTAAAATTAGACATTACTATTAACTTGTAGATTTAGGTATTGTAGTAAAGCGTCAGCTGTTTTTTTTCTTGTTGGGCCTAATGTCCTGGGACTGAAACAGAAATAGCCACAAGTTGGAACGCTATTTGAAAATTATTGTTGGCAAACACATTTTCTTTCAAGTATGCGCGAATTTATTTTTAACCATACAAAAACAATTTTAAAAAACAGGCAAGATGCTAAATAATAAAAGAAAAAATTACAGAGAACACAATAATTCTATGACACAATAAGCTATGTATGTGAAACTGTAACAATATCTTTTAATAATTGCAAGAACCAGAACGATAGTTGTCACAATTTTGCTAACTGGAACAATATTTATCATAATTTAATGAATCGGAATATGACCTCGGTTTGCTGCGGTACATTTTGAACCCGGTTTATATCCTTCATTAACCGGACACTGATCATTTAACACTAGAACGCCCGGAAGGAGTTGATCCGACTCCGACCGTATGATTAAATGTCAACTGGAACCAGAAATTCTTTCATAAAATAAGTTAAATTTAAACAACGCAGATTGACGTTAAATAAATCAGTCAAATAATTTTAAATGAAAATTCTGATGTCAAATATTTTTATGAAACTTGAGTAAAATTTCCGAGCGTTCTTGTGTTGATTACAAAAATTCACATTTCATAAGAACATTATTTTAATGTTTAATACCGGAAAAAGATTGTAAAACATAAAATTTTCCAAAAATTTTTCAAGTCTTGTGAATTAACTGACAGCTCTCGTGACCTATCGAGTAACACAGCTTTTAAGTAAGCCATGAGAGAGTTATTAAGAAAATAGTATTTTCCGCTTGTTTGACGTGTAAATTTTGCAAGTTGAGGAATTTGAAAAGACTTGCATTCTGGTTGCGTTACGCCTCCTATGAAAACTCAGTTGATGTTATAGTCTTGTGTTGAATGAGGTCGAAAGACAAGGGCATAATGTATGGGATTCACGAGAATATAAATGACAAAAAAAAAAAAGAGATAGTTGGACCCAAAGTAAAGTCTTCCATACTAGATTTTTTACAAGATTATGAAGTATTTTTGCTTCAAAAAAATTCAGCTCCAAGTCATTTAGCTGCTGTATGCAAAAAGCGATTTTAAGATAATCACATACAACAACAGGAATAGCGTGATAATATGTCCAGACCTTACTTCAATGGTAAGCCTATGGAGACAACTAAAGAAAATTGTTTGTCGGCATAACTCTGCAAATAAGCCCAAGTAACAGAAGCAAAACCTGAACCTTGGTTTCATATTAACGTCATCATCATTTCGTCATTAACGACATCAATTTCACATCATCATTAAAGCCTGTTGGCAAGAAAACTTGCCATGTAAGGTGTACACAACTTTTAAATTTGAATACGAGTATTTTAGTTTGGAAATTTTCACATTATCTAATCTCAGATTTTGAGCGATTAAATACATCACAAATTGCAATGAGGAAAAAAACCGATGTCGAAAAGTTAAAAGAAATGTAAAATAGGCTCATCCTTAATGGGTTAAAACAGTCACAGAACCAAAAAACTTGTTTAACTCCGAGTGAAGGCGCTTTAAAGTCGCAATTAACGCTAAAGTTTACTCAAATAAGAATTAGCCGGAATAGCGAATATTTTTAGTATAGCTAATTTTCTCTATATGTTTAATTTTTCTTCTTGAAAACTACTGTTAAATTGGAAATATCCTTTTGACAATTATTACACAATATTCAGTATTAAATTCTCTCTAAAATTCTCTAAAATTAACTTTATTTAAGTGTCGTTATGAACTATCAAATTTTAAAAATAGAGTTCTCCCAAAAGATTCCTTAATTTTGACCACTACTGTAAATAGTGATATGTAGCGTAAAGTTGAAAGTCACGAAAGCTTAATCTTGAGTGATGTTTTGCTACTAATCCGGAAAATAATCCCAAGTACTCTTTTGTACAACGGAGTAAAAATACAGCTAAATCAACATATACAATGCTTTAACTGTAAATTCATGCATATCATATTATTAAGATGTTAAGCTCACAGAAAACATTTTCAGCCAAAAGTAAAAGATTTATTACGTTGCTAAAATAACATTATTAAATAGACCAGTACTCTTTTGTACAACGGAGTAAAAATACAGCTAAATCAACATATACAATGCTTTAACTGTAAATTCATGCATATCATATTATTAAGATGTTAAGCTCACAGAAAACATTTTCAGCCAAAAGTAAAAGATTTATTACGTTGCTAAAATAACATTATTAAATAGACCAGTACTCTTTTGTACAACGGAGTAAAAATACAGCTAAATCAACATATACAATGCTTTAACTGTAAATTCATGCATATCATATTATTAAGATGTTAAGCTCACAGAAAACATTTTCAGCCAAAAGTGAAAGATTTATTACGTTGCTAAAATAACATTATTAAATAGACCTCTAGAATCTACTATAGCCAACAGCCTCAAACACCACGTCGAAGAATGCAGGGCACCAGCGCCCCCCCCCCCCCCAAAAAAAAGGAAAAAAACTAAAAAAAATGTAGGAAACGCAATAATTTTTTTCTCAAAATATTCGGCAATTATCTGATAAATGTGCAGGGTGAATGAAAATGAAATGCGTCCAGTCTTTTCATTGCATAACTGGTGATTAACTAAAAGGTAATGATTATTGGTCACTATTGTAACTATTAAAAACAGATTGGTCGGACAGAGACAAAACGACTGATATACAGGGTTGTAGCGTACCCACCAGGGTCGCCAGATATAGTCAAATCGGATATTCAAATCAGATGTTTCATACTTATTGACCTAACATTAATCCTTTCATTGTACAACTATGACAAAAATACATGAATTCTGTTTTACTTTAACCCCTTGGGGACGAGCGACCGGTAAACGTGCCGCGTAAGGTGCTCAGAATCCGTGATTATTCTCACTGTTGACGAACCGCCAGTGATTTTCATTTCGCTGTTGACGGTCGGGATGTGAGGTGTGCCTCTCTGGCTTTGTCTCCCCCCTCTTTTATTCCACAGTTTTAGTTTATTTTTATCTTTAATTTATAAGCGCTGATGATGAGGCGTTAGAGGCTTCGAAATAGCTATAAGCTTTTTAAAATTACTTACATTTGTGTTTTGCAAACGTTGTTTCTCTCTTTTTTAATATATTGACATAAAGTGTAATCCTCTTCCCTTTTATATAGAAAACGTAGTGACAAATTATGCCATGCCCGATTTTTCTCGGGATCATAATTAATTGTAATATATACGAACCTGAGATAACTCGGGGAAATAAGGTAAGCGATTAAAGATTTTTCAGGCAATAACGAAATGAACTTCTTGTGCAACTTCTGTGTTTTAGCTGCAAAATCTTTCAAATTACATGAATTTCTATACTTGTTTACTTTTTATTCTTACAGTGTATTGCAATTAAGATAAATATTCAAATTGTAATACTATTACATTTTGTATCGTTGTGACAAAATAAAAACATTATTCTGATTTGTTCAATATTATTCTATCAAACGCCTTTTCTAACGATAACTAAGAAACGTTTTAAAAAATAGGAAATGTAACAAATTCGCCTTTAACATTAATGTTACTTACAACAGGTGTTTAGTTTTTCTGAAGAATATTTCCTTGGAGAAAAGCAAACAAAATAAAGATAATAGAGACGTAATTAAAGAAATCAAGACGAAATTTCTTTTCGGCAATATCTTGGGACATCTCAAGATTTATATGTTTAGTAGAAAGCCAGTATAAGATGTGATTATCTTCAGACCCTATTTCAATTCCCAGTCGTTTGAGGTTCAGATTGCTTCGGCTTTTATTACGTTACTGTCTAAAAGATGAACCGAATTAACACTGAAAAAAAAAAAACTATCGTTTTTAGACAGTATAGAACAAGGATTTCCAACAACTCAATCGTGGGCCAGAGACACATCATATATTTTGTAGAAGCATTTGAGTTAATTTTCTGTTATTAAATAAAGCGAATATTACCTACAATATTACTGGTATTTCTGCGACCCGCCGCGGTTGGACTGTTGAAAACCCCTTGTATAGAAATAAAGTATTTTCCAAAGTGTATGGGGTTGTGCATATATAACTTTATCACTTTAGGGGAGAGGGTGATCTGACACTTTACATCGTGAGATATCTCTAGGGGTAGGGGGATTTGACTTTTGATACCGTTTTCATTTTTGATCCAAACAAAATTTTCTTTTTCTGTTAACTTTTTCTTTACATCAATATAGTCTGTTATCATTTTTTAACACTTTCCAACAAAGTTGAAAAGTGTTTATGCATTCGGTTTGTTTGGCCGCCTGTACGCGCTCTAACTCCCTTAAATATACTCGGATCGTTCTGAAATTTTTGGATGATAGGGACTTCTACCATAGCACGAACCCTATTTCAAATGAAGTTTGTAGCATGTTTAGTTCATTTACTGGGACAGTGTAAAGTTTTCCGTTACATTACGGCCTATGGGAAAAAATCGTTTAAAATAATTTTTAATGATGTTACATGCTTTCAAACATCATAAAATTGATATACATTTATCAAGTGCACTAAAATATGCATTCCGTAGAATATGCGGTGCAAAGAATAAATATTATTCATTTACAAGGCCACAAAAAAGAATTCCGTTATATAATGATAGACGGGTGGAGGGAATTTTTTCCGGCGTATTTTAATTCTGTTAAATTATTTCATTTATAATGAAATTGATATACGTCGCTGAGGTTTACTATAACTTATTTCATGTATAAAACGGAGTGCATAGGATTTACAGGGACGCACAAAAGATTTCAGATACTATATTGTATCCGAAGTATTGTACGGTAGCGATAATTGCTAGAAATGCATTTTTTTATTATGTCATGCGCTTTTATGTTTCCTTATATTTATGCATTGTATATGGTGTGTATAAATGCTGTAATTCATATACAGGGCTACACAAAAGAATTCGTAATGGTAACTGGGTATGATTGTAAATTGCTTAAAGGTGGTTTTTAAATGAGTTGTGCATTTTTACGCTGAGCTGCATTTTGTTTACTAAGAAATGTTTGTAGAACATAGATAAAATGATATACAGGGTCACGCAAAGAATTGGATACATGGCCGTCTATAAATGATAATTTCTGGAAATGTGATTCCAGTAGTTTTAAGAGTGTTTTACTTTGAATTAAACTTTAACTAAATAGTGGCGTGTAATAAAGGTAGTACGTTAACTACAGGGTTGTGCAAAGGTGTACAAGTATGTTTCTATCTATTAGTATAAATTGCGGAGAGAGAAATTTCAACCTGTTATTCGTTTTCTTGCTAAACTAAATTTCCCTATTATATAACATATATATCAACCTACAGATCAAATACAGAGCTGTTCAAAAGAATTGGAATACATATTTGCTATGGACGGTAACTGCTGAAATCAGTTTTTCAAATGTTTTATGTGTTTTCTAAAATGTTTACTTAGTTCTCTTATACACTTTATTTCCCTAAATAACGAAGTTTTTTTTAAAGCATTCAGGAAGTGTTGGAAAGTCCTTCATAATCTATGCTTAACGCATGGTTTTTCTTATTTGTTTAGTCTGTGATCTATTTTTATGAAAATACAAATTAATGATATTAAAAGCTTTAAACGATTGTAAGTTCATTTCATTCCAAAATATGGAATATTCCAACATTCGCCAGGCTTATTCTTCTGCCTTTAGCGCATATAATTCGTTGTTAGAGAAACCTGGTTGGAAATTATATTTTTTACGTTTACTAGTAAAAAATGAGAAAGAATTATGTCCACCTGCTTTATTTATAAGACGGTCTGCTTACCCCCGTGCAAGGGGCAAATGAAAAAAGACAATATTATCGTTGAATGTAACAAAAAGCTATTATTAAATATGTTTGAATTAGTATTTCTTTTAAGTGTTATTTGATATAAAGTTATTTCATATATAATAGTGATAATTTACTAACTTATTAGCTTCATTTAAATCATCATAGTATGCTTATAATAAATTTATAACCATATCTGTATATCATTGCAAACGTACAGAAAGAAAAAGAAAGAAAACTAGAGAACATGAATTCTGCTTTTTCAGAATTTAGTGTCGCCCCCGGTATTTCCATTACTTCATTTTCTTCTGATGGACTGGCGGCTTCTATTATTATAAAACAGCCATTATAAATGAAGCATTAGGTGAAGATGAAAGAGCAGTCGTAAAAAGTTAGAACTCTGATTTTCTGGTCAGAATGGGAAAAAAATGGCCATAATTAAAAAAAAAAAAAATAAATAAAAAAAAATAAAAAAAAAATGAAATTATGGCCATTTTTCCCCCATTCTGACCAGAAAATCAGAGTTCTAACTTTTTTACGGCTGCTCTTTCATCTTCACCTAACGCTTCATTTATAATGGCTGTTTCATAACAATAGAAGCCATCAGTCCATCAGAAGAAAATAACTCGGTTAAGCTGGACTCGGATAATCGGGACTCTACTGTAAAACATATTCCAATTTTAAAACTTAAAGCACACGCTTTTATTTTATGTAAAATGACGTCATTTTCATTAATATAGATGCCTAAAATTAAATATAGTTTATAATGCCTCCATGTTTTATCATAAATCATTCATTTATATTTTTCTCAAAATAACACGTATTTTAATTAATTTTTTTTCCACTTTTATGAGAAAATGGCAACAAAAATATATAGTTGCTATTTTTCAACAATTTTTCTTTACTTTCTATAGAAATGAAGTACTTGAGTTGCCAAAATGAAACAAATGTCGCTAAAAACTACAAAAAAATTAATATTTAAAAAACAAATCGAGATGAAGTTTTCAAACAAATTGCATTAAAAAGTACATTTTCCCCCAATACGACGGTATAAACATTGAAAATGTGCGATGCTTAGAAGTTTTAAAAAATGCTGTAATGTATTTAATCGCACAATGAAACATCGGCTTTTGTTTTACGGCTGGCGTATACAAAGTTACGTTATTTATTGGAGACAAAATAAGCTGGGAAAAAGAAATAGCATACCGGGGGCTAATAACTAGAAAACAGGAATTCTGCGTTTTCAGAATTTAGTGTCGACCGCGATGAAAAAAAAAAATATATATATGTATATAAATATAGATAGTGCAAAACATATTTCAGTTTTAAGATTTAAAGCACACGCTTTTATTTTACATAAAATGACGTCATTCGCATCCGCTGAAGAATTTCACATTTAGCGATACAGTGTTAAACAACATCTACAGTAAAGTTACAGTTCGTTACAGTACAGTTCGAACTTTCTTTTGTTTACTATCCTATTAACTTAAGGTTCCCTGTCAGAAAAACTCGTCTTGGTACACTAAATCATTTTTCTGCAAATAATTCCTATAAACCTTAGAACTTTCAACTATAAAAAACATAGTCTTCTTCAGAGGAATATAAGAAATACAACAGTTATTAACGCCTAATTTTCAAAATGCACGTAGATGGTGACGAAAGGAGTGAAAGTGGAAGTTAATTTATAGATCCGGATCTATAAATTAACTTATTATTGTAGTACATGTATTGTACTATTGCTAGACTTCTTTCGTGGCTCCCTAAAATGTGTTACACAGTTTAATCATCTCCAAGGCGTTGAGTTTGTTTGGCAACTGGGAAGCCCATGAATTCCTACTTACTGGGAAGAATAATCACAGATTCTGCGCGCCCTATGCGTCACGTATAGTGTTTCCAGTTATCCTGCGTAAATTGGGACTCAAATGTTCTGGACAGCAGGATTTTAAAGTAATTCTTTTCGTCTTGTCTAAAGACAGAGATATCTGCAATCAATGAGGGCGAAATAAACTTTAAGAAATTAATTGTGTCCAGAGCATTTAGAGCCCCGATTTACGCGGGACACCTGGAAACACTAGTAACGCATGCGAAACACTCGTCACGGAGGAGTTATTCCTTCAGTTCCGTATGTACCCTCCAGGTTGCGACTCCATTTTGATCCCTAATTCTTGAAAAAAGAGTTCAGTCCCATGTATCAGCTTCATAGGGAACTAATAAAGATGTTGCAATCTAATCAACACTTTTTGTTATAACTAGATCCTTTTTAATAAAAAGCTAAAATCTTAAACAACGATTTTTACGCACAAATAACGTACAAAACGATAAAAATACTCATACGATCGTTTCGAGGATACTTCGATCCCCTTCCTCAGTGAGAAAAAAAAATTAAATGGGTTCAAAGAACCCCCCCCCCCCCCCCGGCTATAGCCCCGGGAACTGGCTATAGAACTATATACTGAAAGTGAAATGTAACACATAATTTCTGTACCAAAGTTAATGATAAATCAAACTGTGAGATTTATTTTTGTCAAAACTTAAATTTTGTTAACGAAAAAGGCAAATTAATGAAACCATGTTTTCAAAGGATGCCGAGATTTGAAATTTTAGTTTGTGTGTTTCCGCACTTGTATAGATTTCAGAGGTTAGTATTTAGTTTTCTTACTAAAGCTATTTCGCCATTTTGAAAAATGTTCCCTCAGAGAGAAAACAAACGAGATAAAAAGATTGAGACACAATTAAAGTTACAAGCAAAAAAGCTCCTTGATGCAATAAATTTAGGATCTCTTGAGATTCATACATTTAGTAGAAAGACAGTGCAATATGTGATTATTTTCAGACCGCATTTTCAATTCCCATTCGATTAAAGTAATTTAGATCGTTGGGGTTTTTATTGAATTATTGCCGAAGAAGACGACTTTTATTGATGTTGGAATTTAGAAATTTTCTAATAGTACAAAGAAATATAATTTATCTCATGATTTTAACAAATTTATGTAATAATAGAATAGAATTAGATAATAGAATTTGCTTCCGTACTTTTGTTTTAAAAATTCATTAGAAGTTTTTAATAGTATTACAACATGCATATTTTAATTTTCTTACAAAAATTATATGACAGGTTTCCTTCGATTAGAGCCGTTTTGAGGTTCTTATTGAATTATTTTCTGAGAAGATGATTTTCCCTGATGTTACAATTCAGAAATTTAACTAGCACAAGAAATAGAAGATATCATTAGTAAATAAAAAGAGAAAAAATAAAATGATAGTAATGTTTGCTTACACACTTATGTCTTAAAACATTTATATTTACTATATTAAATATTTGATGAAGTGTGAGCATTTGTATGAAATAATTTTTACATACGCTATCAGTATAATGTTTTTACAGTACTTTGCCCGGTTTCCAGAAAGTAGTACTTTCGTTTGAGAATTCTGCATGTTAAAAAAATTAAGTCGAAATGTGTTGAATATTTTAAAGAAAATTTTATATTTCCATGCATATAGAGGAGACTAGGGACGGTTGACCCACTTTTTACAAAATGATTTTTTATTTTTTAAATATCGAACCTAGAATAATGTTTTATACATCATTTTATTCGTTATACAATCAGTTATCAAAATAAAATTTCTACATATGTGTAATATATAAATAATTTGAAAAATCCTTGATTTTAATCATGAGAAAATAATGGGTCAAGGCTCCCCATATATGGGAGGGTTGATCCACTATATGGGAGGATTGACTCACTTTGTTTTATATTGAAATATTTGTGAAGAGGAATAAATGCAGTTCAAAAAAAAGCTAAAGAACTTAATACTACATGCTTTAATTATTATAAAAAATATATTTTTGAAAATCTGTTTAGACGCAATTACAAGTCAGAGGAGAAAAATTTTGTTTTAAACATGATTTTGTCTGAGCAGGTATAATTGTATAGCAGGGAAAATGAAATTTTGGCATTTAAGACAGTATTCCATTAGAGTCAGGTTCCGTTTTCTTAGGGTTTCATGTATTATTATTATCGGATTTAAGAGCCACTGTCCCCCCTTTTTTGTGTCCTTGTCCTACTTTTCGTGACATTCGATCTGACAACTCTAGTTTTCACATAGTTTGGCTTCATATCACTGTATTCATCCAGGTGAGATTTGTCTACAGACCTTCCTAACATTTTTCGATCGATGCTATATTCTTTTGCTGCCGCATGAGCACTTAACTTATTATTAACACATAGCTGCCAACCTTCCACTAATCTTCCGTAATGTCTGGATTAATTTAACCCAGGTTAACCACATTTCTTACCAGAAAATTAATTTCATGAATGCTTACTTATTTAATTCCAGGTTTCTACGTGGAACATATTTATTTTCATTTCTTAAAAAAATTTCTGGTTTGAAACGTATTAAACCAGGGTCAAATTAACGCAAGAATTACGGAATATTAGTTTGAGGGTCAAATTAACGCAAGAATTACGGAATATTAGTTTGAGGTTGGCAGCTATGTTAACATCTTTTAACGCTTTCAGTGGTAAAGTACTTTCAGTACTAAAATGTTGAAATAAATAACTGGCTCCGGAAATAAATAAATGGAATGAAATAAATAACTGGCCCAGTCAATTTATGAACAAATTGCCTAGAAAATGAGGAAAAGGCTGTATTTCACATACATATTAAATGGAAAAGATTTTATCAAAATTCTGGTGCCATTGTGGCGTTTTGGAATTAAAATTAAGTGGTTTCATAAACATACCACTGTCGCTGAAAGGGTTAAAACTGATGCTTTCATACTTTCTAATTTCCACTGCTTCTATTTAACTATTGTAAGTAATATTTAAATGGAAAAAAGTTCCTATCAACTTTCCCATTTATACTTCATTAATTTTTTTCTTACAGTGGATGATACTACAGTAATTTTTAACATCTTTTTTTAATCGGTTTTAAACATTTTCTTTTCCATCACCTCAATTTAAAGTAGCTTTACAGAATAAATGTACATTTTTTATATAACCATTAACCTTTCATTTTGCACAGTGTATAATAAAAAGATTTCCAAAATTTCTTAATTAAGGGAGACTTGAGCATCTGGTCAACCCACCCTCACATTGACTGGGTCAAGCCTCCCCACATATTCCTTTTCTAAAGAATAGCACATTGTTATGTTAAGCCTAACTTCCTGTACAATCTTTATGCCTGGAATGAAAGCTCAATATTTCTGCATTACTTAAAAGTTACTTACTTAAATTTATATGATATATTTTATCTGAAAAGAGCTTACAAAATATTTCTAAAAAACACAATTTTTAGGGTAAAAACTCTTACCAATTAATTTTTTCCACATATATTTGGATTATCTGTATGAAACAAAGACTGTTGTTTGAGCATTCTAGTAGCTTTGCTTGACACCTATTGACAAATATGTGAAATTTTTTTAAATATGAAAACTCATGGGTGGGTCAAGCCTCCCGTATGGTCAATCCTCCCTAGTCTCCCCTAAGCGTCATTTTCACAGAAACTAACACATATGTCGTAAAGTATCCACATAGCCATGTGCTACTGCTACAGAACATTTCTAACGTTTTATTTACAGTGTGGTTGCAAATATTAGTTTTTTAATTCAATTTGTTGTTTATTCTCTAGTAATTGTCGCGACCAAGTCTTCGTTGAAAGAATGAGGACGAAGATGTTCTTCATATCCCTGAAGTTCCAGAAGAATGTGCAAAGTATTTTTCTAGGTATTCGACAAAACTAAAGGTGCCAAGTGAGGATGTCAAGTTATTTTTGGCAATATAGTGTAAATGTGTGGAATTCCTGGCTTTTATACATTCAGTGGAGAGTCAGAGCAAGATGGGGTTAGTTTCAGACTACAATTTCAATTATTATTTAATTAGGATAATTTAGATCGTTGAGATTTGCATTGCCTGAGAAAATGATATTTTTTCTGTTATAGTTTTAGAATTTTTTAGCTATTACAAGAAATGGATCATCACTGCAATGGTCATCTCTACAAACATGTAGAATATTTCTCTTGCAAAAGATGTCAAAGAGTATGTAAAAGATATTTAATTTGAAAACGTAATGCGGGAATAGAATTAAAAAATAGTCGCCTGTGACAGCCTTGTTAATATAATTATTATTAATATATTATTACCATCATTATCATTGACATTATTATGCTGCATTATCCAAGTATAGGTCAACAACAACAACAGAAGAATATTTATTTTTTTATAATATTGTCTAGTAAGAATTTAACATTTCATGGATTGAAACCTGAACAGCACATACGTTTCGAAATCTTTCACATAACCGAATTTAAATTCTAAAAATGATAATTTAAAAGATTTTTGACTCATATCGACGTGCTTAAATTATTTTTTCTGGCTAGAAAATATTACAATGACAAATTAAATGCTCCAGTCAGGAAAAACAAACTATAAAAGTTTTATCATTTTAATGAGTTCTTCAACAATCATTAAATACAAAATGATCATGAATTCTTAAGGCATAAATATAACGAAAAATAATTGATAGTAGCAAAATGAATGAACTCTGTTAGATTTGAGAAAAAGAAAAGTTTTCTTAAAGTTTAGTCACCGTTTTATCACATAAGCAATATATTCAGTCTAACAACTACTATTGTAATAAACTCTGGTACATTTATCATTCGATGTTTCATTAAAGCGAAATAAGTTTCTTATTTTGGATGCATAACGAATCTTTGCCATTTAACGCGATCATCTATCACACACCATAAACTTCTGACTAACGAAATGCCAATAAGCTGCGAAGCATTATTCGATGTCAGTGTTCTTTAAGTTTCTGATTATAGGGGAAAAAGGAAAAGATATTATCCTAAATAAATTAGATTTTTCTTAAACGTCAGAGTTATTGTTTATTTATAACATCTAATCCATTAAGGGGATCAGGTAAGCGAAATTTGGAAAAAAAAAATCGATTTTTACTTTTTTATATCATTAAACTTTTATCTTTCCAACGATGTGTCACATATGTTTACATATAAAAAAAAAAGTGTTAGAATTATTCATTCTTTTTAATAGTACTTCATAGCTTAATTGCCATTTAAATCTTTAATTGACTTTTTCTCAAAACTTGGATTTTTCATGTTTGTGTTCCTTTTTTTCAATATCTATTAAACTTAAGACCTCAGATTTTTTTAAATACTGATATGCATACTTGCCAACCTCCCGCTTTTTTTTAAATCAACAAAATATACTTTCTACCAGAAATTTTATTTGATAAATGAAATCATTTAGGTTTGAAATTACTACCACATAGAAGGAAGAAAGATCTAATTTCGTAAATTTTCTGGTTGAAAATATGTTTATTCATTTTACAAAAAGCGGGAGGTTGGCAAGTATGGATATGTATTATGTTATATTGTATACTTTAACACAGGGACTTAATGATTTGTTGAGAATTATTTATTTTAGGCAGTGAAATCTTCCGAAAAAGCTAATTTAAAAATTACTTTCAATAAATAATTAATTTTGAGTTTCACTTAGAAAGAAAATAATCTATTAAAATACGAAAATCATGCTATTTTAACTACTCTAACAAATCTAGACCTCTATCTTTCACTATTTCTGACAAAAAAGTACATAAAGTTGGTGAATTTAACATGGCGGAGATAGGGCTTTACTGATCCCCTTAAGAATTATTCTAATAGACAAGATCAGAGTCCATAAGTCACGTTTTTGGCCCATGAAAATAGACTAAAATTTGATTATGTTATACTGACTTAATTATTCCACTTTTGAATATTAGAAGGTATATATTGTACGATTTTAACAATAGTTTTCGGATTTTGTTCGGATTTATACGACTTCCACAAGTTTAAAGTTCGTATTATTCGAAGTTTTAATCAAATATACGGAATTTCTGCTATTTTTACCTCAATTTACTCTCTATTTTTAATATTTTACTAAGAGAGCGTCTTTGAAACACTTTTATTTTAACATATTTTGTATATTTTGATGTGTTTTATAATATATGTCAAGAAGAAAGTGTTGCACGATTGCGCTCATATAAATAATTGAGGTAAAAATAGCAGAACTTGCGTATTTTTCATCAAAACTACGAATTACATGAACTTTGAGCTTGTGTAAGTAATATAAATCCGAACAAAATCCAAAAAACTATTGTTAAAATCGTACAATATATACTTTCTAATATTAAAAAGTGAAATAATTAAGTCAGTATAACATAATCGAATTTAGTCTATTTTCATGGAGCCAGAAACGCTACTTATTATCCTGATCCTTTTAAATGACTGCGTTTTTCTTGTATATTCATAAAAAGTGTTTTTCACCGAAGAAAAACATTATTTTCATAACAGTACCAAAAGTATGGAATTTAATATACTGTAATGCAGTTTAATTCTGACAAAAAAGAAAAATCATGCTTCAAACACTAATTATGAAACATTTTCCAACACATTCAGAATGCCGCAAGAAAACTTCGCCGTTTTATAAGGTGATAAATGATGTCTGGAAAACACATAACGCATTTGAAAATCCAAATTAAGCAATTACCATCTACGGACGGAAAAAATTCCGAATTCTTTTGTGCAACTCTGTATACAACCCATTGATGGGCAGAATGAAGGATTTTACTATTCCAATAACCAAATCGGGCACGCGCAAAATAGTCCAGGCAATAGGGAATTTTACCCAGCAAAATTAATGGTAGTACTGGAAATCGGCTTTCTAGATGTTTTTTGGGTCGCTGAATAAGAATTTGTAACTTCCCACCAAAATTTCCCCCGGCAACCTCCCCAAATTTTGGTAAAACGCCTCCCAAAAAAGGTTTTTATTAAAAAAATCAATTTTTTTATTGTCTTAGAGAAAAAGTATCTAGAAATTCAGAAAGTAGAAAAAATTTCCAACAAATTATATATATGACATTATGACTTAGGATTAAGCGGAAGGATGGATCTGCCTCGGAACTTGCGCGCGGTGCTGCGTAAACAAAGTTGCGCAATTCCACTTAACCACTCACACGTTTACATTCGCCCTCCCATCTACTCTCCGAACTTTCTCTATAAGGATTACTTTAAGATTTTTGGGTCGCTGAATCCGAATTTTTAACTTTCCCCCAAAAATTTCCCCCCGAAAGCCCCCCCCCCCCCAAATAGTTGTTTTTAACTTAAATTTCTTATTGTTTTAGGGGAAAAGCATTACGAAATTCAGAAACTAGACAAAATTTGCAACAAATAGGATATATGACATTATGAATTAGGATGAACGGGGAGGGTGAGGGCTGCCTCTGAACATGCACTGCGGCGCTACGTGCACTAAATTATGAAGTCCAGGCAATAGGGGATTTTATCTGGCAAAATTAATACTAGTTCTGGATTTCGACTCACTTTATGTTTTTTGGGCCGCTGAATCCGAATTTGTAACTTCCCACCAAAATTTCACCCGGCAACCCCCCCAAAATTGATTTTTTGAAAAAATTTGGTTTTTCAGAAAAGTGCGCGGGGAATGTACCGAGGCAGCCCCCTCTCTGCCCGTTTATCCTACGTCAAAATGTCATATATCCTACTTGTTGCAAATTTTGTCTAGTTTCTGAATTTTGTAATGCTTTTCCCCTAAAATAATAAGAAATTTAAGTTAAAAACAACTATTTGTGGGGTTTTCGGGGGGGGAAGATATTGGGGTAAGTTAAAAATTCGGATTCAGCGACCCAAAAAACTTAAAGTAAATCTTATAGAGAAAGTTCGGAGGGAAGATGGGAGGGCTAACCTAAACGTGTGAGTGGTTAAGTGGAATTGCGCAACTTAGTCCACGCAGCATTGCGGCGCAAGTTCCGAGGCAGATCCTCCCTTCCCCTTCATCCTAAGTCATAATGTCATGTATCTAATTTGTTGCAAATTTTGTCTACTTTCGGAATTTTTAGCTACTTTTCCCCTAAAACAATAAAAAATGGAATTTTTTAATAAAAACCTTTTTTGGGGGGCTTTTTACCAAAATTTGGGGGGTTGCCGGGGGAAATTTTGGTGGGAAGTTACAAATTCGGATTCAGCGACCCCAAAAACATCTATAAAGCCGATTTCCAGTACTACCATTAATTTTGATAGGTAGAGTCCCTATACGGTCTCTATTGCCTGGACTAAAAGCATATCTGCCAATATATTTTTTAATTATTAATTTTCTATCAGAAATTTTTTTTTAAAAAAAAGTTTCATTTTCGGCCAAAGGTGCGTAAACACACCATTTCAATAAATATTTTTTTATTAGCACTGTGACGAATATTTTTCAATATGTTTATTTTTCTGCTATTTTTAAGGGTTCTGGAGACATCTATAAAATATCAGTAATTCAATTGGAGTAAACACTTTCTGCTGGGAAATTTTCAAAATACGCTAGTTTTTTACAATTGAAACGGTTATTGACAAATTCAACTTTTAGAAAATGTATAATTATTCAACTTGAGATGAATTATATCTTTTTATAATGGATTAAAGCTGCAAGTTCTGTAAATAAAATAATAAAACAAATGTCACTAAAATTTAAAAAAAAAAAAAAAAAAAAAAAAAAAAAAAAAAATAATTTTAAATTTAATGGTGCGTAAGCGCACCATTGACCGAATGCATTTTATTTCTCAAACAAAATATAATTTTCCATGCACGAAACTTTTTTTTTTTGTCTTAATCCATTAATGCGGGTTGGTACAAAAATATGCCATTTAAGTAATATGAAAATTTTAAATATGAAAACCAGTATTTTGGTAAGGAAATTTTCATACTACTTAATCTCAAACTCTGAGAGATCAAAAAAGTTAAAAATTACAATAATGGAAAATTGGTGTCAACTGGTACCTAGGTATTAAAAATGTGTAAAAGTAACTCGTCATTAATGGGTTAATGAATGCAATTTAAGCATATTTCAATGAAAACAATACCATATTTTACAAAATTTCTCTGCCTGGCCTACAATGGGTTAATTAGAAATAATGAAAGACCCTCATAAAAATATATAAAATCTTTTTATCTGCAAAATTTCTGAAGTTAAGGGGGTCCGGGACACGAAATTTTTCAAATTTTGAAAAAACATTTTATTTCATTAAAAATGTCTCTGTTTTTTCCTGCTTAAAATGACATTTAAATCATGTTTCTATCTGAATTAGAACAAAAAATATTAATCTTTTGTTTTGGTTTGTTTTCAAAATCTAGCTTTCAAGCAATGGCTGTCATGGAAACGACTTCTTTTAAAAATGCGTTTTTCTTCATGGTAGGTTTTTTCACCATTTCTCGTATTTAAATTCTTATAACTCGAGAACCGTTAAAGGTAAAGGGTTCAAACTTGGAACATGTCTTTTTCAATTCTTTTACTTTAATTTTGATTCAGCATATTTGAAAAAAATATTTACTTTTGAAAATATGATTTCTTAAAAAAAAGTTGCACCACTTTTTTTAAATTTTTTTCGTTAAATATTTTTAATATTTTTAATTTTTTGATAAATAATATTTTTTAAAATGCTGAATCGAAATTAAAACGTATATGTTTCTATTTATTTAAATGAAAAAAAAATGAAATTCTATAAATAATATTCCGAGTTATAACGATTTAAAACTACCCTACTTTTTAATAAATTTTAAATTTTAAATTAAAAAAATATATATGAGAAGTTTTATCATGTGATTTTGTTTACAAATGACAAGGTTAACCATCACAAAAAAATTCAGAATTTTAACTCAATAAATAAAAATTATTTCAAAATGTGTCCCGGACCCCCTTAATTGATTAGAAAAGTTATGCAGTTTGGCAACTAAATTTTGTTTCTTTTTTATTTAGAAAATTTCCGGTGGTAGTAATTTAAAAATATACAAATGATGGAAACTATATTTTTGCGAATGATTCATTCGAATAGTAAAATCATTCATTCTGCCCATCACTAACATATCCTATAGATTTGTATATATACCTACTCTATAGTATGCAAAAATTTAATTCAATTACGAAATGCGTCACACAGTTAAAAATTCCCCTTCATCAATTTTAGTCCATAAGCAAAAATATACTAAAATTCGTTTGTGAAGTGTTCTATATGATATACTAGCTAAAGTGCCCGGCGTTGCCCGGAATTTGAAGAATGTTTGTTCTGAAAAATCAATTTCAAAATTTAACATACACCATAAAACAAACAAACAACAACAAAAACAAACAAGAAATAAAAAATCATCCGCTCAGCATAGATTGTGAAACACTTTCCAACACATTCAGAATAGTGTAACAAAACTGCACCGTTTAAAAAATTATAGTATTAAGTCTAATTCAGCCATATGGAAATGCATAACACATTTCAAAACCCAATTTCAGCTGTTCTCCTGTACAATCGGAAAATTATCTGAATTGTTTCAGCAGCAATGTATATGATTTATAGATTTGTATCTATTAACTACATGCATGCCAAAATTTTGTTCACTTAAGAAATACATATACTTGAATTGAAAATTCCCCTTCAGCAAGTTCCTCTAATAACGAGAATGGTACATGAATACTTTTGTGCAGCCCTGTATATTAGGTATAGAATTGATATATAACGAGTAACGTACAAAAGATGACCTAAATTTAAAAGGGCATACCGAATTTCAAACTGCACACTCCAGCAATTATTACTCAAAGACAGTAACTGTAGCCGATTTCTTTTGTGTGTCCCTGTAAATGAATAAAAATTGCTATGAATGCCATGTTCTAACGTGATCGTAGTGAAATTTAGTGATTTATATCAATTTAAATACATTTGAAACAGCGTAATGTCATTAAAATACTCTGCAAATGATTTTTCACCATGTACCATAATTTAATGAAATTCTTTTGGGTAGCCCTGTAAATGAAATATTAATCCCACATACTTCATATGCAATACCAAATATGGTTAGGTGACCCTAAATATGGATTATCAATTGCATGAAAATTCGAGTATATTTACGGGAGTTAGAGCGTGGTCAGACGGCCAAACAAACCGAATGCATAAACACTTTTCAACTTTGTTGGAAAGTGTTAAAAAACTTTCGAAGTGTTGTACACATGAATCAAATGAACACAAGTTATAAAAATGCATAAATTTTTATAACAGACGCAAAAGAATACAGCTATAATTGAACGTATTTCAATTCACCATTGAAGCAATAATGTTAAAATACACCAATATTTTCCTAATCGGGTTTTATCATGCTTCAATACGTTTTTTCAGGCTCATATGACGTTATACTATATTCGCCACGTCCTTTATATTTCCAATATGACGTAATATTCTTTTTTTTCTTAATATTTGTCAAACTATTCATTTCATTTTCATTTTTCCCGTGGAAACCTTGAAATAGAAAAGTTATGAAATAATATTCGCTTTTATTTAAATTCGTCAAACCATTTATTTCATTTTCATTTTTCGCGTGAAAATGTTGCAATAGAAAAGCAATTGCTGTAGTAAGAATTTTATTATGGATTTTTAATTTTTGGCAACTGCTGGAACAAAAAATGTTTTAATTTGAAGGGAAATTGATGTTAAATTGTTGGTTTTTTATTAATTAAAAATTAACTATCAATTATTTCGATTCCGGATTACTTTAGTTGCCTGGGCAGTGTTGTAATACACAAGTAACATTTCACAATTCTGGTTTCCAAACTGTGGATTTGTATAACATTACAGACAGACAGAAAGTCAAATTTGCATTTTTATATATTAGATAGAATTTATGTACACCACGTACGATGCAAAAAAAAAGAGAAAAGAAAAAAAAAGTTAAAAACGCTCACCGAAGTTGAAAACGCACTTCCAGCAATTATCGCTTATAGGATTATGTACTGTGACCGAATTCTTTTGTATGTCTCTGTAAATAAACTTTAATTGCAGTCACACCATAATTTTCAGTCAGCAACTTACATTGCATATCACTAATGCATGATATAAAAAAACTAGTGGAACCAGAGAGAAAAGTAAAGCTCGATCTAAAAAAGTTACAGTAAAAATTTGTGAAATAGTTTCAGTTTAAAAAAATAAGTAGTGCGTAGAAAAGTAATAGAATCAGATTATCTGTAAAGCTCATGAAATTAACCAAATTTTTGTTGATAGCTGAAAATGTGGACTGAGCTTTACTGGTGCCTTAAAATCAATCAGGGAAGTAAAGGCCTTTTTAACTCATTATGAATTCCAATCATTCATAACCAGTTTAAAAATTTGGGCTCATAAGAATAGGTTAGAGGTTGATTTGGAAATGAGCGAGAACATGAGAGGTATCGAGAACATGACAGATCGTTCAGTACGAAGTATGGACCAAATTCCATTCCAGGGGTCACTGATAAGCCTGAAAGATCAAAGTCCAAAATAAGCCCAAAACCCTAAGCATGTACGATTCAACCATATGCTAACTACTTGTCTTGCTTAAGTCCATTGACATAAGGCTCTTTTTCACAGTAATTACAGGAAATAAAAATTATTACCCTACATGTGTTATGTCAGAAAGGTTAATAACAACAATTCCTCAACAACTTGACTATATTAATGTTATACTTAAAATATTACTTCATGGTTTACATCCTTTCAGCTTTGTGGAGTTTAGCTTGACTTGATGCAATCATGTCCACAATTCTGAGCTTGAGAGAAATTTTTTTGCACATAACTACACATTCTGTTTACTATATCCAATACTCATTTTGAGTGGATAATATGATTTTGAATATAAGGCACCAGTAAAGCTCAGTCCACATTTTCAGCTATCAACAAAAATTTGGTTAATTTCATGAGCTTTACAGATAATCTGATTCTATTACTTTTCTACGCACTACTTATTTTTTTAAACTGAAATTATTTGACAAATTTTTACTGTAACTTTTTTAGATCGAGCTTTACTTTTCTCTCTGGTTCCACTAGTTTTTTATATCATTTCACATCTTTTTCAGATCCTTTCAGGAACTTAATCAACCAACTTCAACTAACCAAACAACCGCCCCAATTAACCAACCGATGATCCCAATTAACCGGCCCAACCAATTGTCCCAATCCAAAACTAACACAAACATTGGTTCGACAATGTATTTCGAGAACTCTGATGACCCCAAACTTATTGCTAAATCCCATATTGGGATATTGACCTATACGTTACTCAGGACTGACCGCCAGACTAGTCCTTAGACTAAGTTTTATACATAGTGTGATCTCTTGAATTTTTCTGCTATGTACCTGCGCTCCTCTGGTTTAAGGGACTATGCAGTATCCTAGGCCAACCCTTCAAACCCACAAAAAGCTAGGGTAAGAAACAGTCATAAGAAATGAATTAAAACTGCGAAAAAACTATAAAAAGGGGAAATTTCTGTCTTTGGAACTTAATGGGAATTTAAAATTAAAAAAAGTCTGAAAACGACTGAATGCAAAAAAATGATCAAAAGTGATTGAAAGTATTATACAATACACCTGTAAATAATATCAGAAATATTACTAATATTGGATATTTATAATAATATTTCGGAGGTCAAACTAAAATATCACGATAATGACTAACATATTTACATCTAACTCTAACCATTGATCAAAAAATCAGGAAAATTGGAAAGTAGGTGTCCTTTGTAAACTATGCATTAATTAAGGAGATAAATTACGTAAACGAGCCTATTGACAATTGGCGTATTTGGTACGGATAAATTATATAATTGAGCCTACAGATAATTGGCGCATGTTACCGGGCGTCCTTTAGGGCATAATTAACTGAACAGTAAGCACATGCACCTATTTTTTAACGTTAACACACGCGTGTGGTAAATCTCACCTCATTTTGTCTCCCATTATATTTTTGGCTAAATGCGCTTTAAAAGAAAGTCTACTACTCTATATTGTAAAATGAATCAGTACTACTTCTTTTCAGGGAAAAATCAAGCGTTCACATTTATTTTCGATTTTATAACAGTTTCTGTAAAAATGGCACTTTTTTATACTTAGGAAATATGCAACCATTTGTTTTACCTATTAAAACATGAATTATTTTATAAAATTTACAGTAATTACATTTAATACACTTTCATCAATATATGAAGGCAGCTTTTATTTCACTCTTTCAGTAAAGTTATTTTAGTGTGTGTTATCCCGTAACGAATGAACATATCGAACTGTAACGTTTGTACACGCGCGGATTATTTAATCCCAAAAGCCATATTTCTACTTTTCTAGCCAACAAACTAAAGACATTCCTGCCTTTGACAGACCTTGCCCTTGAAAGGTACAAGGAAGGTCAGAAGTGTTTCATGACGTAATTTTGAAGTTTTTTCACCTGCATAACCCCTTCTCCCGCAGGTAAACGCAACGTCTCCCGCCAGCCAGACCGTCCGCATACATACTACACCATAAAATGGAAGAGCATATAGAAAAATGTGCTTTGTTAAAATGACGAATTTTTAAAGTTTTTTCACCTGCATAACCCCTTCTCCCGCAAGTAAACGCAACGTCTCCCGAAAGCCAGACCGTCCGCATACGTACTACACCATGAAACGGAAAAGCATTTAGAAAAATGAGCTTTGCTAAAATCAAGTGACGAAAACGTTGCTAGCTCTTTCTTAGATTATTACTTTCGGTCCAACAATATTAATTTTTTTTAAACTCGCGAAATTGAATTTCATTTGGCGTTATAATGACGTAATTATACTAAAGTGTTTCAGCTTTTAAAATTAAAATGCATGTTTTCTTTGGCGCGTGCAATAGGAGTATACGATTTCCTTGACAATACGCAGGAAAATGCAATAAATTCAAACAAATGAACTAGCATTTAACGAAAATTTCTTTCGTATGACTTAAAAATAAATCTTTCGTTTTATGGATAATAATAATAAGGATTAATTTCAGAATATCAGGAGTCTCTTTTAAGAGTAAAACATCATTACAAAGTTATGTCAGTTAAACAGAAATTGACGTCATACCTAGCAAACGATTTTTTTTTATTATTATCTTTTCCTAAATTGTTTTTTTGAAATTAAAATTCCTATATTAAAATAGATTTTTAAGCATTAAAAACATTCAAATGACGATACTGCGTCATTTTAACACGTGTTTAGTTAAAGTTTTTACATATATATAGGAAATATTTTCATTTTCTGATTAGAATGACGTCGATTTGAAAAGTGCAAAAATATAGCGGGAAAATCTGATTTTTATTCAAAACAAAATACGCGTGTTATCACTTTTTTAAAATTATTGTGCCGCTTTTTAGGATCTGGCAATAGGAAAGAAAGATTGAAGGAGATATTTCTATTTGTTTAACCCCTTAACGCTCGAATTAAATTACGGTTGAAAAATTCAAATTGCTTATTGGCACCACTTTTATGAAAAAGAAATATTCACCTTATATAATGTCAGGAAAAACGACTCTTAAATATAGCCAATTTCATTATTTTATAAAACTGGTGGGAATCAAACAATTTGAGTAAAAGACACAGCCCGAGAATGTGACGGGAGCGAGAATTAAGGGTTAATTATGGAATGCTATGTAAAGTTTAAATGGGTGCCATTCCCTTAATATTGGATATTTTTTTTACCCGACCTTCGAAAGGCACATAGCTAAATTAAGACCTTTCCAAAAAGCCATTATTCATCACTGAATGTTTTCTGGTTTGGACTGTAACTGAGTTGTCTTTTCATCATGTTTCAAAACGTAAAAGATGCGGCTGAGCTCTAGTATACAGCCCGATCGTGCTGTATGATATAATGCCATTATGTTAGGAATAGTGTGACGTCATTAACATGCTGCAAATGATTTTTTTTTTCTCGCAGATCATTCTGTAACGGAATTCTTTTGTGTGACGCTGTAAATTAAAAATAAATTATTTTCACCCCACATCCTTACAAAACGGATGTTTTAATGCACCTCAGAAACTCATAACACTTTCATTATATTTTAAATGATGTAACATCATTAAAATGCACTTGAAATAATTTTTCCTATTGGTCGTAATGTATCAGAATATTTTTTGACCGGACTCTGTAAACGAAACAGAAATGCGAAACACTTCATTTTAGATAGAGATTGTGCTATAATAAACGTCAATAACATATAAAAAATTACAGGACAATTCGAGTATATTTACGAGAGTTAGAGCACGGACAGATGGACAGGCAAATCGAAGTCATAAATATTTTTCAACTATGTTGGGAAATAAATAATGATAATTTAAAGAATTTGCGAATTATAGTAATGTAATAAAATTATTCTGTATACGTAATTTATCAATGCAAAATTACATTAGGAAAATGAAATGTAAAATTAAAATTTTTATCATTTTAAGAAATCCTTCAACAATCATTAATTTAAAAAAATGATCGTGAATTACTCTCGTAGAAATGCAAATAAAAATGGCTGATATTAAATAATTAACCCCTTGAGGGGCTAACAATTGTGTAATGTCGAATTCACACCGGAATCTTTCAAAAATTTCATTACAAAAATAGAAAAAGCAATTTAACTTCTTTATTCTACCAAAGTTAGAAAAGTAAAATTTAATAAAATTTTTCTGGTGCAAAACTTTTTAAATCTATATACCACCGCCCCTCAAGGAGTTAAATAAACTCTGGTAGGTTTGAGATTTTAGTTCAATACGTTTTGTTCAAAATTTAATTAAAACCTAATTTTTGTTGAAAATCAACGTGAGATACACTGCCCAAAAATGATTCACAATGATTTATTATGTTTCCTTATAGAGGAAAAAAAAATTCTTACTAATGATTTGTGACTGATAGTAGAGTGATAAAAATATTCTCTATACATTATTTATCACTGCAAAAAATATATTATTAAAAATGAAAAGCACAATTCGGAAATGACAAACTTCAAAAGTTTTATCATTTTTATAAATTTTTCAACAGTCATTAAATACATAAAGGATCACGAATTCCACTGGCGTAAAAATAATGAGGAAATGATTGATAATAATAAAAAGTGAAAGCACTCTACTGGATTTCAGACAAAAAGTTTTGTAAACGTTTATGAAACGCCATTTTATTGGAAAAACGATATATTCAATCCAACAGTTCTATTTTATTAAGCACTAGTACATTTATCATTCTATATTTTATTAAAGTGAAACAAATTTCTCATTTTGTGTGCATAACTAAGCTTTGCATTTTCAGGCTTGAAAAAAAAAAAAATGCTGATAATTCAACACTTTCAGGGGCAGAAAAATTCTGTTTGTAAAATGATGAAATAATTGACTGACACCTGAATTTTCAAACGAATTTCTTAGAAAATAAAAATCTGCTTTTTTGTACTTTCATTATCCTCTTCGATCCCTGGGTACCCAAACGGGGACCTCTGTTCCTTTCCTTATAAAAACTAAAATCTCCGATTTTTTTACATTTGCACATCACTTCTTAATAGCTGAATGTTTTTTGCGTTCAAAGCAAACGAATAAATGGTAGCATCTAAGCTGATTCCCACATAAAATAAAAGTTATTTTCATCTGAGTTCGCAAAATGCCCAAAAATGCCCAAAAGACAGTATGACCAAGAAAGTGAGAAATTTTCATAAGTATTTAACCCTCCGTCTACCAGACGGGTCCATTGGACCCGACAGGTACATACAAAATATTCATTCAAACCAGAAATTTCTTTAAAATAAACTAAGTATATAAACCAGACAAAAATAAGGTAAATAAATAAGTTAAATAGTTTTAAATAAAAATTCTGGTGTAGAACGTTTTATTAAAACTTGAATAAAATTCCCGGTAGATCTAGGGTTAACTTAAATCTTTTTCAATAAAAATTTTGAGGATTTGTAGACTATTTACTTGTGTAAAGCTCTGAAATTTGTGATTGCGTTAATTTAGGTTAATGGTTATTAAATTGATGTTTTAAGGGGGTTTGTAGTTTTAGATCCATATTTGTGAACCTAAATTACTAAGCATCTGAAGGATCAATTTCAGAAAAGATACTTTTTCTGTCAATTACGATGTCATTTTGTTTGGAAAAAACCAAAGAATAAGCATTTGTATTATTATTTTAGCATCGGAACTGAAGAGGATATAAAAGCAAAATTTTGTTAAAATATTCTTGGTGCCATTTGTCAGTTTTGGAATTAAAATTAAATGGTCATGCCGCGTGACCACCCCCTTGAAAGCATTGAAACAACAACACAAAACAATGAATGAAATTTGAGAGGAAAAAAGTTCACGACGGACCATTTTATCGAAATAGTGATATTTGCAATCTGACAAACTCCATTTTAATAAATTCTGAATTACTTGTCATCCTTTGTTTCCCTAAAAAAGAATATATATTTCTTATTTTGGGTTTCTAAGTAAGATATGCCCTTTACATACATTCATCTATCATATCTCAACCTTTTGACATACGAAATTGCAATAAAGCTGCGAAAATATTATTCAGTTACACTTACTATTTCTTTCCTAATTATAAGGAAGAAAGAGGTAATCCCTTAAAAAAAAGTCGGTTCTCTTTTATAATGCAAAAGGAATTGTAGTTTATTTTAAATTTAAGTATCCATTTGGTTAACAGTTTTTCTAATAACATTTTTTAAACAATAGAAATTTCGTCATTTTTTGCATGAACAGATTTCCAATCTGTTTCTTTCGCGACGAGCATCAGATATACTGAAACCTAGAAAATTAATTCTTAAAAAGTGTGTCCGTATGTGGCAGATATTTTATTTAGATATATTACATTCACACCAGAAAATTTTGAATATCAATTTTTTAAATTTTATTTATGGATTATTTATTGCCTTAAAAAGTAAAAAATAACTATTAAAACTAACTCCTGATAATTCGGAATTCCTAAATAAAAAATAAGCGAGATGCGGCAACGCTGTTCTTAAATAGAAAAATGCAAAATTTTTGTGCAAAAATTAAGCAAGAATTTCCCTCTTAAAATAACGGTGATAAAAAAAAAATAAAAATTCAGCAATAAATGCGAAAGGGTTAAACCTTTCACGGGCGGTGGTCACAGATGTCCCCACTTAATTTTTATTCCAAACTGCAAACATTACATGGAAAATTTTAATAACATTTTGATTTTATAATGATCGTTAAGAAAAGCAAGTACCTATTGTGTAAGAAATTCGTTTGTAAATTCTGGTGTGAGTCAAAAATTTCACGTTTTTACGAACGGAATTACTCTGCGTCTGAAAGGGCTAAAGCAGGGATGAGATTGCTCCGCTGTTTTGCATACCAGTACAATATTAAAGACAACGTTGTTCTGTTAAATCGCAGTATTTTCCGATTAAAAAAAAACAACATTTTCTCTAACATTATACTGGTGTGCAAAAAAGCGGAGAAATCTCATCCCCGGGTTAAAGCTATAATTCGAAAGAATTGTGATTTACTATGGCGTATTAAAATTATTCCGTATATATAGGGTGTTTCTAAACTCATGGTACAAACTTTAAGGGTAGGTAGAGCACACAGTAAAAATCATTTATTGTATAGGAATGTATGGGACCAAGTGACGCACTAAGATAAAAACATCAGGGGGGCAATTAGGCCCCTTTTTAATTTTCAAAATTTCTCATTTATACCAGAAAATTTTTATGCTATCCTTTTCTTGACACTTCATAATTACAAAAGAATAAAATTCTTCTTTGAAAATTTTTGGTATGAAGTCGAAATTTTTTAAATTGAAAATAGAAATAGAAATAGAAATTTTTTGAAATAGAAATGGAGTTTTTGGTTGATTCCACTGGTGGTAGAGGGCAGTAAGTGGCTGGTCGCCGTTCAATACCATGCATTCAAGTAGAAGAAATCGCCATTTTTAATCGTGCTATCGTTCGTCATGGAAGACTTTACATATGCCGAAAAAGCCGACATGCATTTCATGTATGGTCTTGCAAATGGCAACGCCAGAGTTGCCCTTCGAATGTATCAGGAGCAGTTTCCTCGCAGAAGAATGACTGATCATAGAATGTTTCAGTACTTACACCGTCAGCTTTCTGAAACAGGTTCTTTCCACGTCACCAGACAGGAAACTGGGTGAGGATGAGCTGTACGCAGTGCAAGCCTGGAAGAAATTATTTTGAATTTTGTGAGTGAAAGGCCCGAATCAAATACAAGAGCTGTTGCACAGAATTTAGGTGTGAGTCATATGACCGTTTGGAGAGTGTTAAATGAAAATCGATTTCATTCCTTCCGTTTTCAACGTGTACAAACTTTGAATCCGGAAGACTATCTTCAGTGGTTGAACTTTTGCCAGTGGGTTTTGCAGCAACATGTATTGCAGCCAGACTTTACTGCTCATAATTTTTTTTACAGATGAGGCAGTATTTACACGCGAGGGTGTATTTAATGCGCACAATTTCCATCTTTGGGCAACCAATAATCCACATGCAACGCGGCCACATGCTTATCAAGAACGATTTTCTGTGAATTTGTGGGTGGATATTGTTAATAATTATTTGATTGGCCCATAACTACTACAAAAGAGGCTGTATGGTATATGTTACCTTATTTTTTTGCAACAGGTTTTACCAGAACTGCTGCAAGATGTTCCCATCGCCTTCGTTACCGGATGTGGTTTCAACTTGATCCAGCGTCCGCACACTTCACCACTGATGTGCGCAGTTACCTCAATGCCACATTTGGGACGCGATGGATTCGGCGTGGTGGACCAGTTCCTTGGCCACCGGGATCTCCCGATTTATCGAGCCTTGATTTCTTTTTATGGGGACATCTGAAGAGTCTTGTTTATGAGACTCCATTTGACTCCGACGAAAATCTAGTATCTCGCATATCCGAAGCTGCTGCACGTGTGCGGGAAATGCCTGATATCTTTAGAAGTGTACGCCAATCGTTCCACAGACGCTGCGAAGCATATATCACAGTTGGTTGGCGCAAATTTGAACACTTATTGTAATATTATTGTATGCATTATTATTTACTTGTAAGCTACATTGTAGATAAACATTTTATCTTTTTTATTCATGTATTTCATTTGATAAGTTTGCCAGTTTTGCGCTTTTTTTTAAATTCAAAAATTCCGATTTCATACCAAAAATTTTCAAAGAAGAATTTTATTGTTAAGTAATTATGAAATGTCAAGAAAAGGATAACATAAAAATTTTCTGGTATGAATGAGAAAATTTCAAAATTAAAAAAGGAGCCTAATTGCCCCCTGGAGTTTTTACCTTAATGCGTCACTTGGTCCCATACATCCCTATACAATAAATAATTGTTACTGTGTGCTCCACCTGCCCTTAAAGTTTGCACCATGAGTTTAGAAACACCCTGTATATATATATATATATATATATATATATATATATATATATTCGTACAAAAGTAAAATTATAAAATTTTAAATTACAAAAATACACAAATTTCTCTACCTTTAGCGTAGACAAATTTGAATTCTAAAAATAAAATTCGAAATACTCCAGACTAACAAGTGTGCACTAACATTATTTTGTACAATATTTTTGTATGTAAAAATATCAATGTCAAAAATGGAAGTTACATGAGGGCACATGTTTGTTCACTTTGTCGTAATAATATTTAAATTCTGAAATGATTTGTGACTTACAGTACCTTGAAAAAATTTCTCTATAAAAGTTATGTTTTATATAAGAGATATGTCTTATATAATAAATGTTACAAAAAGTCACACGTTTATCCATTTTTGTGTAAATTATGGTTCGTACGCCTCCTTGAATTTTGCAGACCAGAAAATTTTCCATCACCAGTATTATCTTATAGAAAATCTCTTCTTAAAAAAAGGCGAAATTTTGCGCGCTTAACGTAGATTTCTTTTTCTATGAAAAGATACTGATAGTTTTCCCGGAGAAATAACGGTATCCGTACGAACCATGTAAATAAATCACAATTGTAAAGACGTTAATTCAAATGGTTTGTGATTATAATGGCTTTCTAAACTTATTTTCTACAGTATAAAAAAGAAAAGGAAGAATAAAATGCACAAATATGAGGTAAAAAAATCCAAAAACTTTATCATTTTAATGAATTCTTCAACAATCATTAAATACAAAATAATCATGCATTCCACTAGTATAGAAAAAAGCATTAATAATAATAAAATGAATGAACCCCGCTTGATTTGAGAAATAGAAATAGTTTTCTAAAAGTTTGTGAAACACCATTTTATCGGAAAAGCAATGTATAGAATTTAACAACCTTTATTTTAATAATATCTAGGATATTTATCATACTATGTTTCACTAAAGTGAAACAAATTTCTCTTTTTGAATGCATAACAAAGCTTTGCTATTTTCCCGAAAGCATTTATCACATAACTTCCTGACAATAGAAATACCAAAAAAAGCTGAGAAGTCATTATTCGATGTCAATTCGTTACACTTTTCTTGTTTATAGGTGAGAAAGAGAGCTGTATTTTCTTTAATAAATTGTTTTGTTTTGTTTATATATATATACATATTTAAGGTCAGGGATAATCAAAGTTTCTTTAAAATTCCATTATGGTGACAAGCGTCCTTTACAGAATTTTTAATTTTTTATCGCCGGATTTTCAAGAAAAATATTCGTTTTGAACCCCAGAAGAAGGAATAGTACATGGGTTCAAGAGGTTCCTAGTTGCCAGGTAATTCCACGTCCCGGAGATGAGTAGGTTAAGTAACACATCATAGGGGCCATGAGAATAGTCTAACAGTAGTACTATGATGTACTAGAATAAAAATTATTGATTAATTAAAAAAATTATTGAAAAATTATGCTACAGTTTATAATCGAATAAATTTCCTTCTTTGGCTAGCGGTTCAGTAGCATAGTCGGCAGCATGCTGGATTTGAGATTTTTCTATTCTGGTTCAAATCCCGCTCGGACTTGTTTTTCGGATCGAAAATTTTTATCAAACATTTTCGAACCGCAATAGAAAAAATACGTATAATAATTGAAATATACGAAATATATGAATTAAATGTATGTTTTCTAGGCGTATAAGTGTTTTTTAACTACGAAATTTTGCATGTTTAAATATATAATGAAAAGTAAAAAGAAAAAAAAAAGAGCATATTTATATGTCTATAGACCAGAATTTTTTTGTTGATATTTAAAATTATTTACAGTTATTACAACGAATATCTACAATTTTAAACAGAGAAATAAAATAAGTGAACAAATAAGAGAACAAATAAGTGAACAAATTTTCCTTTTGTTTCCTCATTCAAATACTTCAAATATTTCATGGTTTATTAAAAAAGGGCTTTTATCAGGGATGAGAGCGTTCCGACCCAACTTTAGCTTAAACTTTGCGACTTATTTTCTCAAGATCCCCTGAGGGTTGCCCTTTATGGCGGTCATATATTTTTAGTGTACTAACTGCACTCTATCGATAAACAAATGTTAATCTCATTTGGTGACACCAACCTCGGACCCTCTCCTTGTGAGAAAGGGTGCCAAATTGGCCTCCATTTTTATTTCGAAATTTCAGAACTGATATCGGATTTTCCAACAGAAGAATTTTTACTTTATGTAATCACGAAAGTTTCAAGCAACACATCCACACTACGCGAAATAAATTTCGAGTTGCTAGAAATAAATTATATCCCCTTCTTGCACGAAACAGTCATCTTTCTATTAAAAATAAGTTGCTCCTGTCCTGTACAGGAGCAACTTATTTTTAATTCCTATTTAATGCCTATTTTTGCCTAAATTGAAAAGCTTACTAGAAATTTTCACACTTTTGTCCCACTAGTGGAGAATTCTGAGTTAGATGCAACACAGAGATACGATGCCAGGGTCGGCAGAGACAAAAAAGTCTCCTTGCCATTCTCCAGTGGGACGGCGATTTCGTACCGTGTTCAAAAACTTCACGGAGAAACCTCTCAGGTGTCACCAAACTCGGAAAATTTCTGAGTTGTAAACACAGAATTCGCACGCGAAATTTAACTCTTCCCTAGGTTGAACACAATTGTTCAATTATATTTGACACCTCGGTTGTTGCAATATTCAGAAAAATGTTTTTCAGTGACGTATGTGAGCATTTTGCTGCAATTAAAAGTTAAAAAAAGGCTTTTTGTTATTTTTCCAGTAAATCAGTAATTATTCAAATTTATTATTTAGTAATTCGTTTAATTTACTATTTATTGTTTGTAAATTGACTGTCTCCAATCCATTTTACATTTTTTTGTTTTTAATTGGCAATTTTGAATTTTCTACAGTGAAGGCCCTTTGTGGATCCTCGCCGTCTTTTTTTTTCACATGCCCTCCCCGGCTGTGAAACTAGGCCTAAGCGCTGACACAAAAATGGCGGCTGTCAAAGGAGAATTTTTTTCAGCGTCCCTAAAATATCCGTACCAATAAATTTTTAAAGTTTTTTCCGCTTCATTTCTCTGAGATTAAACAAGTCAGAGAAATCTTTTATAAAATATTGGTTTCTACATTTAAGGGACCGTACCTACGTTAAAAAAAATCCGCCTTCGGCAGCCGCCATTTTTGTGTCAGCGCTCAGGCCTAGTATTCAGGGGGCGGTAAAAACAAACTAGACTCCGTCACTAGACTGTCTACGTCACAGCTCTAGCCCCTCCCACTACATATATGGTATGGAGGGACTGCACCCCCTTCCATAGAAATAGGGCCAGGAAAATTTACCAACGTACACGTAACTTTCTAGATAAAAAATTATGAATAGAGTTCAAGAAGACCTGAAAAAATATCTCCAGGAAAGATGGAGTTCATACCTTCAATCTGCAACACCAGAGGACGCCAGCTTATGGCGGGCAGCCCAAAGAATCCGAACTCTGTTTCAAATTCCTCCGGCATCCTTAATACAAGTTCCCAAGAATACGTATGCACCGAAGAAGTAAAATCAGATGTTATTGCCAGCAGCTTAGAATTGCAATTCCAAGGAAATCCCATTATTAATCACGCCATTGAAAATAAAGTTTATACAGCTGTTAGAAATTTCTTAAGCAATACCCCCCCCCCCCCCCCCCATAGTAATATTTTGATTACAAACACTGATGTTCTAAAAGAAAATAAAAAACTTAAAAATAAAAAATCTCCAGGCATCATCGTCATCAATAATGAAATGCTTAAAATCTACCTCTCGCGTATATTCCAAAAATAACCCTCCTTATTAACAATATTTTTAAATTCAGTTACTACTGGAAAACTGCACTCCCTGACCGTATTTTTAAAAACTCTAAAAACCCCGAATTACCAACCAGTTTTAGGCCCATATCTCTTTTAAACTCATTAAACTCACTGAAGCCTTTATAATTAAAGAATTAAATGCATATGTTCCTATAAAACATAAAAATGCAGTGAAAATCAATTTTCAATGTGTTAACTCAATAATATATTCATAGTTACAGTAATACATACTAGCACTAGTACTATTCAAATATGAATAAAAAATGTTGAATGTATGAAAATGTCAAATTTGAGTAGCTGCGCTCCGAATAACGCCTTTAAATGAATTTTATATATTTTACACATATTTGTGAAAATATTTACATGTTATATCTAATGCACACTTTCGGCATTTATATGAAATATACGACCAAATATGGGAAATTTTTGACAGTAGCACATATAATCAGTAAATTATAAACATCAGTATAACTTTGAGCCGGCTCAAAGTTACCCTGAAAATGTGGTAAAATGTTAGTGTTATTTTGCATTTTATTAACTATTAATAAATAAATAATCACAAAATATTAACACATTTACAACATTTAGATAATAATATGTCTGATAAATGAGTATATTGTTACTTAGTATGAAAATTTAATTGGATTACAACAACTTCAAAACAGCATTCAAAATTAACATGGAATCAGTACTTCACAAAAATAGTTAGATGATGCAATTTATTGCGCATGATGTTGCTAATTTATTTTCTAAAATAAAGAGTAGAAATATCACTTTAGAACCTTGCCAACAGAGTACAGTTCTGGAGTTTATTTAGTCTTTTGGAGTTAAAATATAGAAAATTAGGAGGTGGTGCAAAGTTACACCCCATGGCTCAAAGTTACCCTGAATGACTGTACCTCCGGTGCTTGCCTTTCCCATCTCGACCACCTAAGTCTGTCAACGATTTTCTAAAATTTAGAAAGTCTTTGCGCCACTGGGAGTTATATTTAACCCCGGTTCTTCGAACTCGGGAATGCATGGGAGGAACTTCGGCTCCACCCGAGTATCGAAATTATATAGTTTTATCATGGCTTTATTTAATTTTAATGTTATGTTTTTGCACATTCGACGGAGGTTTAACAGGGGCCGCGACCCACTGTAAGTACTTCTTAAGCACTCGCGTTGACTTGACTTGACAGTCAAAGAGTGAACAGCGGGTTGAGCTGGTTCTTTTCAAAACCTCGACGGTTAATCCAATAGTTGCACCCGGCCCTTCCGCGACTTTTACGGCATGAATTCTTGAAGCCAGTTGTCATCCGTAGTAGATCCTTTGCACAGTTTCTCATGCACCCTTTTCACTTTTATTACTAACATCCCTTACCTTGTACTTTTATTTTACTCTTTTCTTTTAAAAAAATATAAAATACTTTTCAAAAAATTATAAAAATATGAAAAAACCCTATAAAAATTTATAAAATTTAAAAAAATTACAAAAAAATGATCTTGTTATTGTAATGCTGTACTCAAACTTCCTTTCAGCTTTTTCTGTTTTTATTAGCTCTTTTCCCTGGCAAGTTGTTATAATTTTTATGTATGCCCTCCATTCCCACTGCTACCAGCTATAAATTTGCCCTATCAGTTATCTCCCATAATCTTATGTGTTGGGGATATGGGACAAAGGTCCCAGGCTCCTCGAGTAAACTGTCTCCGAAACTGGATCTCTCATTCAATAAAGCAAAAAATACAATTATTAATTTCTGGTATGACACGAAATCTCGGAACAAAAATGAAGGCCAAACTGGCAATCCGACAGGTTACATTTAATTGAAGGGGCTGCTTGAAAAACTAACAAGAAAAGAGGGAAAGCCAACAATAGCTGGGAAGGCTGGAGAAAGGATTATTAATTAGGAAAATTTTTCAATTAAAATTTACTGGTAGGAAAGATCAAGGATTCTGAGCACTCTATACGTAGCGACGCTTATCTCGAAGCGATTTAACCCCTTAATTCTCGCTCCCGTCATATTCTCGGGCTGTGCCTTTTACTCAAATTGTTTGATTCCCACCAGTTTTATAAAATAGTGAAATTGGGTATATTTTAGTATCTTTTTACTGTCATTAAATAAGGTGAATATTTCTTTTTCATAAAAGTGGTGCCAATAAGCAATTTGAATTATTCAACCGTAATTTAATTCGAGCGTGAAGGGGTTAAGAGTTGCTACATTATAAATTTTAACCCCTAAATTCATGGGCAGTGTATGCTACTTTTCTTAAATTCCGATTATTTGGTTCCCAACAGTTTTTTAAAATAATGCAGTTGGTTTTATTCTCACATTATTTGGTCTGCCATAAAATAAGGTGAATATTTCTGCTTCAAAAAAGTGGTGGTAATCAAACAATCTGAATAAAAAAAAATAGCCAATACAACGCGACTGCATTTTTGGCTTGCATATTCACAAAGAAAGTGTTTTATCGAAGAAGAACTATTATTTCACAACTCAAATTATGGAATTTAATGTACAGTACTCGAATCAGGGCTCCCAAATGGTCCGCCAACTGAATACCAATAAATTTTAACAGATTTATGGTAGGTTTGCGCCAGAATTAACTTTCAAAGGTATTTCCGGGGCGGTTTGTAAGAAAAATCTAAAAAGAAAATTTTTCTAAAATAATATTGGTATTCAGTTGGCGGACCATTTGGGAGCCCTGTCAAATATGAATTCTAAAAATGATAATTCAAAATCTTTGTGGCTGATGGGAAGGCGATAAATCTATTCTCTATACGTAATAAATAAATTAAAAAATTATATTAGGAAAATGAAATGCGTCTTTCATAACAGACTGTGAAAGGTTTTATCATATTAAGAAATTTTTTAATCCTATCAAGGGCGGTGGTACGTTTATGAAACCACTTAATTTTTATTCTGAAATTCCACAATGGCATCAAATTTTGGTAAAATTTTTTCAGATTATTATGTATGCGAAATATAGCTTTTTTTATTTCCAAATAAATTCGTTTGTAAATTCCGGTGTCAGTCATTTGTTGCAACTTTATACAAATATGGTATACAATATGATACGGTAATAATGTACCCTTGAAAGGTTAACAAACCTTAAATAAAGCCTAATGTCAGTCACTCTGTTTGAAAAGCAAAGAAACTGACTAATATTTATTAAGTTAAAAAACTCTGCTGGATATAAGAGAAAGCTTTTTGAAACCACATGTTATTAAAAATTTTTTAATAAACGCTGAGATATTTATCAACCTACCTTTCATTACAGCAAAACAAATGTCTTATTTGGCTTGTCTAATAAAGCTTTGCTATTTTAATGCGTGCATTTATCACAGTAAGATCTTCTGACAATCGAAAGTTAAATAAAACTGCTAAGGCAGTAATCGATGATAGTTCTTATCACTTTTCTCATTATAGGGGAGGAAGGGAGACTTAATGTTTTTAAATAAATAAAATTTTTTAAAAATCACAAAAATATTAATTTTTTATATTTTTGTTTAAAATGACTGACAAACAACAATTCCCTAGTATATTCTGGTCAAATTATATAAAAATCCGATGTTTATAAATATGTGAAAAGACTGTTTTACTGCATCCATTCCCCTTTCAATGCATCAGAGTTGCAATTAAATTTTTTTTTTTTTTTTTGCAATTTGTGTTTTCCATTATATCAATATGACAAAAAAGCTAAAATTTCAACACTTTTCAGTTCATTCCTTTTTTTTCTGGGATGCACTTTAACGTGCGTTTGATAAAATTAGGGATTTCTGTAATATAAATTTCTGTAATAAAAATATTTTATTTAAAAAAAATTGTTAAATAAATTGTCATTTTCACTGTTTTAGTTCATTTATAGACATTTTATTATCTTTTCTTAAACTGATTTATATTTCGGAATCACTGGCGTTAGAACACACTTGCAAGAAAATGATGAAAAAAAGTTTCAAAAAGTTCAAAATTGTAGAAGAAGTGAAATTTTAAAATTTACTTAAATAAAACAAAAGACTTTTTATTTTAAATTTTACCACAAGAATCGCATTAACACTCTTTTATTTAACCCAGACTAGTTTTTGTATGTAAAAATGGAATTTTGTAATACATTTTTAACACGTTCACACCGGCGTGCATCACCGGTGGGTCGCGTTCGGTTGTCCCATCAGGTGGCGTGAATCATCAGTGGGTCACGCTTGACTGTCGCATCAGGCAGCGTGCATCACATATTAATTTTAATAGCTTTCACCTTTTCCTAATTAAAATTATGTCATTTCTAAATTCTTAACTTTAATTATCTGTCTGCATTTGGATTCAATTTGTTTTGTAACCGTCATTTCCTTTCATAAAATTAAGCAGTCAATTCTTATTCTCTCTAATATTTTAACTGCAGCGCACTGCATTAAAAATAAAAGAAATAATATCCTTTTTCCGCCTAACAACGTCTTTCAAATTTCACTCTAGTGCCTATTTTTGTTGCTATGCAGAAATCAGCCAGACACTTCACTTCTACACTTTTAGCCGTTAATCCAGATGCAATATATAATTCATTTCATTATTGGTACTCTGTCTTTAATTTATTTTATTTTATAAACGTTCGTTTTGGGGGTTTCAATACCATGAAACTTTTGACACTAAAAATAATAATAATAATAATGTTGAAATAATAACGTTAAAATAATTCGTGCTTAAAAAAAAAAAAAAAAAAAAAAAAAAAAACTTAATACATTTGCAAGAGACGGCGGACCTGCTAAAAAAGGAACCTATCTATAATCAACTTTTTTCTTTTTTTCTTTCCAATGTGATTCCGTCTTAAAAGGTTTACCTGTATAGAATATTTCACATTTTTAAGTGTTCAGGCCGTGGAAATGGATTAATGTTATCAAAACTGTTCTCAATTCCAAAGAGGCATTTTTATGACATAAGTTTTAATTCATTTTTGTCCGGAAACGCATGAAACTGGCAGGTGATGTTATTCAGAAACTATGTAATTGAAAGACATTTTCCGTTTTTTAGTAAAACACAATAAAACTTTCAGAAAACACTATCAAAGTTTGCGTTTTGATCCGGAATTTGCCGGTGAAAGTAGAAAAACCAGTCAACGAAGGGAGAAAAACGCCTTGTCACGTGATCAAAAATGCTTATAACTCAATAGTTAATTTGTTTATCAAAAAATGGAAAAATCATTTCGATTTCAAATTACTTCCATAGTCAGGTTTGCCAATTTTATACCTTTATTTTGAAAAATGTGTACGTCATTGTGTCAGAAAGTTTCGCCTCGAAAGATTAGCTCACAAATTTTGGTAAATTTGGACGATAAAGTTCTAATCTATTAGAAAAAAAAAAAAAAAAAAAAAAAAAAAAAAAACCAAACCAAACAAAAAAAAAAAAAAAAAACGAGTTTTTAGTGAATTTCGTTCCTTTTTATAGATGAGTTTGAGTTGAACGAGTTCGTTTCAAAAATTTTGAATTTGAGAGTGAACATGACTCATTTTTGAGAAATTGAACTTGAGTTTGAATTAGTTCGTTTTTTTTTGTGAGCGTGCCCAACATTGGTAACAAATAGCAGTTCGTAACCCAATTAACCTTTCGCGAGCGGTGTCCTTAAAAAAGTACACCGAAATTAGTTGTCCTTAAAAAAGGACACCTAATTTTTTTTCCTTTTTTTTTGGCACACAGAATATTTAATTAAAATTTTCCTTTTATAACGTAATTCAAAATAAGCAAGTTCGTATTTGCTAATAAATTCGGTTATAAATTCTGGTGCCAGTCCATTATTTTATCATTTTATAAACAGAATTACTCCGCGCCGGAAAGTGTTAAACAGATTTGACAGTGTGCCAAGCCAGAATAGGAGATATAAATAATTTCATAAAGTGCATTTTTTTCTATTAGCTATGCACAAAAAAGTGCTAAGTTTCTGTTCGGTGAATTTTTCATCACCCTTTTTTAACATCGACCTATATACAGGTTTCCGATTTTGGGCGATTTTTCTCTGAAAAGTCGTATACTCGACTTATATACGGATCGGATCGTCTTATACACGGAAATATGCGGTATTTTGAAATATTTCAGTTAATTTCGAAAATATTGTAAAACTCCTACTTCAGTGCAAAAGTAAGCGTAATACAGTAAAACCTCTAAATAACGGACACCTCGGGAGCGCGAAAACTGTCTGCTATTCGGAGGTGTCCGCTATTGGGAAAATATCAGATATTCAAAAATTGCTAAGAAAAGCTTAACCCCTTCGGGACGGGAGTCTTTTACGAAATTTTTAATCTTTAGTCACCGTTTTTTAAAACAGAAATTTGTATCTTCTTGAATAGATAAAATGCGCTGATTAAATAAGGCAAATTTTACAGTAAAATTTTACTGGTGAGGAAAAACAAGGATTATGAGTGCTGAATGCGGCACGTATACGTGCCGCTCGTCCCCAAGGGGTTTATGCTTCATTAATAGACTTTTATATGTCCTACAACCTCTATTATATGATTAATCAAAAATTAAAATTGTTTTTTAAGCAATAAAACTAAAATAAAATTGTACATAACTTTATTCACTGTTAATTACATTCTTGCAAAAAAAAAAAAAACAATCTGTTACAAAAGTTTGCTTTTTCTTGCGATTACTTGTAATTTGTTTTTCGAAGTGAAGTTTTAACTCTATCAGTAGTTTTAATCCTTCTGAATCATCTTTGGGTATAATAATAAAAAAATACTAGTCAACGTATTATCTGTCCTGAAGTTTCATGCCAATTGTAAACGAAGTTATCTTACGCGCATTTAAAATGAAAGAGAAAATGATGTATGTAGGAATTCTGCGGACCAAGAAATTTGCACTTCTAGACATTAATCAGGAGAAAATCCTAAAACTTTCAAGAAATGACGTTTTCTTTCTCGGACGTGGCGGGGGGGAGGGGGGGGAGCAGATTTTTCCCAACCCACCTGCTACATCTGTGGTCACAAAATCTGTGACATTAATAAATTCATAAATATCAATAATTCATAAATTTAGAGGCTTTTTACTTCTTTCCCATATTTTTCTCTTTAAAAAATAACTTTTCATCCTTTATCGCCAAAATTACTGTGCGCTATTCGGAATGTCCGTTATTTAGAGGTTAAACATACAAAAAATTAGGTTTTGGGAGTGGGGATTGCAAAACTGTCCGTTAAATACAGGTGTCCGCTATTCGGGAGTGTCCGTTATGGAGGTTTTACTGTAGTAGTATGTAATACAAAGGGAATTGCAATACGTTTAATTGAATTGGGTTTATGCTGTCTATCGTAAGCATGACATTTTGTTAAAAAATGACATAAACCCCCATTTTACTTTCTTCTATCTTTACAAGAAGAAAGTATTGGATTCATGAAAATTTTCGAATTCCGGTTTTCGACGGATTTACACGTTTTAGGGGTCAGAGATTCCAAAAAACATGTTTTTACAAAATGTCTGTCTGTGACTCTGTGAGTCTGTCTGTCTGTGTGTATGTGACACAAATTTTGTGGGCGCTCCATCTCAAGAACTAATGCACGGAATTTAATAAAAATTCATATTCAGTGAGTCCCTAATACAAATTGATGCTGATTAGTTTTGGTGTAAATCGCTCAAGAGGTGGCGCTGCTATGCTGCATTTTTCACGATTTTTGCAATACCTCTATCTCAAGAACTAATGCACGGATTTTGATCAAACTTCAGATTTATTTAGTCCTTGATATGAATTGATGCTGATTACGTTTTGGTGTAAATCGCGCAACAGGTGGCGCTGTTATGATGAATTTTGTAGGATTCACACGATTTCCCCAATAGCTCTATCTTAAGAACTAACGCACGGATTTTCATCAAACTTCCGATTCAGTTAGTCCTTGATATGACTTGCTACTGATTATGTGTTGGTGTAAATCGCCCAGCAGGTGGCGCTTCTGTGCTGCCTTTTTCACGATTGCCTCAATAGCTCTATCTATCGAACTAATGGACGAATTTTCATCTAACTTCAGATTTAGTTGTATGTTGACACAAGTTGTTGTTAATTAGGTTTTGGTGTTAATCACCCAATAGGTGGCGCTGCTATGCAGTAATTTTCACGATTTTTGCTATAGCTCTATCTCAAAAACTAATGCACGGATTTTCTCCAAACTTCAGATTCAGTCAGACGCTGACATAAATTGTTGCTGATTAGGATTTGGTATAAATCATCTAATAGATGGCGCTGCTAGGCAGCATTTTGCTGGATTTAGACGATTTCAGCGATAGTCATATCTCAAGAACTAATGCACGGAATTTCATATCTTTAGAATCCTCATGAGATGCATAGATTGCCATTTAATTTTGGCAGTGTGATAGCGAATTTTGAAGTATTAACATGTATGAGATAGAAGAAAGTTTTGGGATTGGTACATCCGACTAGTTTAAAAAATGTTATGAAGATATCGCTAGAATTTTGTGTTTTTTCATAATTCTGTATTACAATCGAACTAAAAATATGTGTATTTATTCAATATTGTACTTCAAAAAAAAAAAAAAAAAAAAACCAACAAGAAAAAAACAGTCCTTCGAACACGGTAGATACCTTAATGCAGCATAAGGACTTTACGCGAAACGTTAAGCATCTGATTTATTTTTCCCGGAACTCTGCTGTCCTTAGGGCAATAGCTTGGTAGCTCGAATTAAGAACTTAAGGTTGAAATTCAGGGTGCAATTTCTTATTTTATTTTAAATTAAATATTATCTGCTATATTTTTCCGGTACAAAAGAATTTCTTATTTTGGATTCACAACATAATTTTGACAATTTCGCTCAATCATCTAAAATATTACAGGATTCTGAGAAACGAAACACCAATAAAACTTCGATAGCATTATTCGATATCGGTTTCTATCATATTTCGGATTAGAGAATAGAAAGAGAGAAGAAATATTTAACATGAATTACGTTCTTTTTAAATCTGAAAGAATCATACATCATTTAAAATCTCCGCTGTATTTACCCTTTGTATCACCGTGGCAAAATACCCGAAAGTTAATGTTATTTATACAGTGTGTTTTAAAAGACGATTTTATTTATTGCTGCTATCTTCTAAAATAGAAGTTACTATAAATTGTTTTTAGATTTCCCAGCAAATGGCGATTACTGAGTTAATTTTTCCTACCAAAGTTTTATTTATCTTTTGAGCAATTTCACATCGTTATTGCTTAAATGAACTTCGTAATATTTCTAAAATTAAAAAGCCTGGAGGCCCCCCAAAATAGATGTTTTTATTAAAATAAGTTTGTATACTTTATGACTTTTGTATTAGAAAATTGACAATGTTTATGAGAGATATGTAATTTTCTGTTTGTTGCAGATATGAAAAATGTACCTTTATGTACAATAACTTTTATTTTTATGTTTTAATTATTACTTTCTTCTATCTTTACAAGAAGAAAGTACTGGATTCATGAAAATTTTCGACTTCCGGTTTTCGACGGATTTACCCGTTTTAGAGGTCAGAGATTCCGAAAAACATGTTTTTACAAAATGTCTGTCTGTGTGTATGTGACACAAATTTTGTGGGCGCTCTATCTCAAGAACTAATGCACGGAACTTAATAAAAATTTATATTCAAGTATTCCATAATACAAATTGGTGCTGATTAGTTTTTGGTATAAATTGTCCAACAGGTGGCGCTGCTATACTGCATTTTTCGCGATTTCTCCAATAGCTCTATCTCAAGAACTAATGCACGGATTTTTATCAAACTTCAGATTCAGTTAATCCGTGATATGAATTGGTGCTGGTAACGTTTTGGTGTAAATCGTCCAACAGATGGCGCTGCTATGTTGAATTTTGCAACCTTTACACGATATTCGTAATAGCTTTATTTCAAGAAATAATGCACGGATTTTCATCAAACTTCAGATTCAGTTAGTCCTTGACATGAATTGACGTTTTCTACCTTTTGGTGTAAACCGCTCAACAGGTGGCGCTGCTATGCTGCATTTTATGTGATTTTCGCAATAGCTCTATCTCCAGAACTAATGCACGGATTTTCATCAGACTTCAGATTCAGTTAGACCTTGTCATGAATCAACGTTTTATGCATTTTGGTGTAAATATTTCAACAGGTGGCGCTGCTATCCTACATTTTTTGTGATTTCCGCAATAGCTCTATCTCAAGAACTAATTCTTGGATTTTCGACAAACTTCAAATTCCGGTGTACCTTGCTATGAATTAGTGCTATTTATGCTTTGGTGCAAATCGCTCAATAGGTGTTGCTGCTATACTGCATTTTTCAGAATTTCCCCTACAGCTCTATCTCAATAACTAATGCACGAATTTTCATTAAACTTCAAATTCAGGTATACTTTGATATGAATAGGTGCTAAATGGATGTAATTTCTTGTACTATTTAACCCCTTAATTCTCCCTCCCGTCATATCGACGGGCTGTGTCTTTTTATGTGCGTTCGTAATTATATAAATACGTAGCACCTATAGTCGTCGTTCAGTTCGTCCGCCCGTCTGTCCGTCCGTCCGCATATAACAGAGCAAAAACTACCCAACCGAATGGTCTGAAATTTTAAATATATGATTGTTGCAAAATTTTGTCGAGCCATTTCAAATTTTATGAAAATTGGATGTATAGTTTAATTACAGGGACAATCAAATTTTTTCTTTACATTACGGCCAATGGGAAAAATTATTGCAAGTGCATTTTAATGATGTTACAGCCTTCCGAATGGTCTGAAATTTTAAATATATAATTATTGCAAAATTTTGTCGAGCCATTTCAAATTTTATGAAAATCGGATGTATAGTTTAATTACAGGGACAGTCAAAATATTTCCGTTTCATTACGGGGAATGGAAAAAAAATTATTGCAGTGCATTTTAATGATGTTACAGACTATGCACTTATGAAGTGCAAAAAAATATACATTCAGTACAATATGGGGTGCAAAAAATAATTATAAAACTAGCTATAGTACGAACGCACCTCATTTGCCACGTTTGACGAGCATTTCCAACTTGTTTTCTGATTATTCAGATTTGTTTGATTCCCACCAGTTTTATAAAATAATGTAATTGGCTTTATTATGGTATCATTTTACCTGTCATTAAATAAGGTGAATATTTCTTTTTCAAAAAAGTGGTGCCAATAAGCAATTGGAATTTTTAAACGTAATTTAATGCGACCGTTAAGGGGTTAAATGATTTAATTGACGTGGTTTATATAGAAAAATGTTTTGTGATGGCCACAACATACTAGTTTTTTATAGAATTAAAATGACGTTTTCTAACATCTGAGTAAATAATTTTCAAAGCGGAGTTGTTCAGTTACGAAGGGTTAAAAGATTTTTCAAAGAATTTTAAATGACTACATTCGGTCACTACACATATCCAGAACATTGAAAAATTAATGGAGTTATGAAAAAAGAGGAGGAGACATTTATTGTATTGTCTGCCAGTTGCGAGTGAAGTAACCGGGGAGGTTGTCGGACGTCGGCGGTACATCGGATCAAAAGTTCCTGATTACCGAATGATAAAACTTCCACTAGTAAATTTTGAATAGAAAATTTTGTCTTATTTTAGCGGCTTTTTCGCGCAGCATTTCTTTCATAAATACTTTTTTAAAATTCAGATGTCTTGATTAACACCACTTATTTCAAACGAAAAAATTCCTTTTGTTTTCACCTTAATTAGTATGTCGTTAAATGCAGCAAATTTTACCATTTCAAAAAAGTTGTGCGAATCAAAATATTTGTTTTTACTGGATCTATTTGTTTTTACTCGTACCAGTTTGCCCAGGTACAGCGTCTAGAATACATAGTGTGGAAATCTGCTATCCAAACAGCGCTAAAAAGTTGTATCCGTTAAATGTGCAATGATGCTGAAATCCAGGAAGCCGATCGCTTGACATCTACGATATATTTTCAAATTTCAAAGTAATCATCGTATTATTACAGCGTCTGGACCAAATCGTCTTCGAGTTTTAGATAATATCCTGCAGATGTCGCTGTGATCGATTTATTGGATTTCAGCATCATTTGACATTTAAGGGATGCAGTAATAACCCTGTGATTGATGAGACTGCCAATAGTGAACACCAGTCAGCTGATGAAGAGGCAAGTGAGAATGGAAACGAGTCACTTGACAGTTTGAATGATCACATTGGTGGTGGTGACTTTGAAATGGATGGCGAGAAAATCATCGCGGAAGATGATGCCGACGACCTTGACCCCGGTGGTACAGGCGCTGGCATTCCTATTCCCTGGGAGATACAGGCCGAGCATGGGTTTCTTCTCCGATTTTCAACTAGACTGAACCTCCTTCACCCAGATAACAATCCGAACTTTTTTGAGATTGAAAGCCTTTGCGAGGACCTTATGATTTCGCTTAAAAAAGAGCTTAATTTTAAGTCCTCTTCCACCAACGGGGCAGCTCGTTCATACAAGCCTGCTAATATTGAAGATCCTAAAGAGTTACAAAAATTATACAGGAAAAATAGAAAAAAAGGCTCTCAGAAACTTATACCAAGAAGAATCAGATTTTTGTAGTCTGGATCCGGAGGTCGTGTCAGACCATTATGCAACAACTTCCATTCCAAAACCAGAAAATACTGATTTTATGCTTGCAATAGATCCGGCTACACATACTATGAATACAAATCCATTCACTTCTAGAGAAATTATTAACCGCTTAAGGAAATGTGAGAATACGGCCCCGGGTCCAGACGGTATAACCTATAATCACCTGAAATATATTGATCCTAAAGCCACAGTTTTAACTCCTCTGTATAATCTTTGCCTCAAGTCTAAAGCTGTCCCGGAGGCCTGGAAGAGGACGACGACAATCTGTATTTTCAAGAAAGGTAAGAAACAAGACCCGGGCAACTGGAGGCCTATCGACCTGGGTAATACCATCTATAAGCTGTTTGCCAGTCGCCCGTCCAGCCACTTCTATAAATGGCTGGAAGAAAACAACATCTTATCTTTCAACCAGAAGGGGTTAATCCTACACGATGGAGTCTTTGAAAATAATTATGTTTTGAATCAGACCCTACGAAAATTAAAAAAAAAAGAAAGACCTGTTTCTTGCATCCTTAGATGTACCAATGCTTGCGGCTCCCTCCTGCATTGGGTGATTTTTGAAGATCTCAGGATGTCTGGTGCGGGAGAGGAGTTCATCAAGATTATAGAAAACATATTTAATGAAGCAATAACACAGTATAAGACCTCATCTGGTTTATCGACCCCTCGTGTGGCGACTACCGGGGTCAAACAGGGTTACCCCATCAGCGGGGTTCTTTTTATACTGGCAATTGACTTCATGTAACGTAAAATTCAAAAAGAGTCTTCTTGTAGAGATCCCAGCAATCGAAACATCTTCCACTACATTATAGCTTATACCGATGAAGTATTTATTGTGGCGAAAGATGTGAAAACTCTACAGGCCCTCTTACATCTAATTAATAATCTAGCTACCAAGATTGGACTCAGATTTAACAGCAATAAATGTATCACCATGCATTATTCTAACAAGCCCCCTGCTGGGTCCAGATAAACCATTTTTAATATCGATGGAAACAACGTCCCCTGCATCCGTGACGGTTGTCCTGCGGTTTTCCTTGGAAAACCAATTGGAGCCTTCCTCCCAATGGACACCGTCACAATTGACTATCTGAAGCAGAGTAGTCTGAAGGAGAGTCTGAAGCAGAGAATCTGACTATCGTGCAGTCTAAGCTCGGCCCGTGGCAGAGACTCGACTGTTTAAAGGCATTTTTCTATCCCTCTCCTTTATTTATGATGAGGACAGATCAGTAAACGAAGACCGATTGGCAGAGCATCGACGATGCCGTCAAACCACTAATTAAGAGAACCCTTGGATTACCCCCCAATGCAGACAACGAGTACCTATATGGCTCTAGGGATGATGGTTTATTTGGGGTACCGTTGGCTGCAGAAGACTCTGATATCGCAATAATTGATGGGAGTATATACTTTTAACTTCAAGAGATTATATTATTAAGGATATGTCATGGGCGGAGCTGAGGGAAGATGCAGACTTCAGATACCAGTCCACCAGGTAAATAATCCAGAAGATTTTCTTAACTCCGTTGAACATCCCAACACCCGTTCTACCAATAGATATACCTCGCAGTGGACTCGTGCTAGACAGGCCGATAAGAGATTGAAAATCAAGTGGGAAATTTCTGAGAAACATGATGTCACTCTTATTGCAGGTGATGAATCTATCAGTGAAACTCGTACCATCTTCGCCAAATTAAGGAACATGCAGAGGAAGGTACGTACCACCTCACTGAGAGATAATAAGCACCAGGGGAAGACAAGTATTTGTGTTGCAGCATCAAAAGAATCTAGTCATTTCTTCTCCGATGGTGCTTATACTTACTTTAGAGACTGGCGTATCATTCATCGTGCTAGACTTGGACTCTTTAATCTGAATGGGTATAACAAGCCATCAAGACGCTACCCCGGGCCAGTCAATAAGAGGTGCCGGCGGTGTACCCAAATCGAAACCTTGCCTCACGTCCTCGACCATTGTATGACCCATAGTACTCTTTATAAAAAGCGGGATAATGCCGTTGTGAGTCGTATTAAGAAAGCTGCTGCTAATAGGTGGGTCATCATGGGAGAGGATCGTGTGCTGGGTACTGAAAATCTTCGTCCTTACCTGGTGATCCGTAATTGTAATGACATTATCATTTTCGACGTGACGGTCCCCTTCGAGAATGGCCTTGAAGCCTTCGATGAAGCTCGTAGAATTAAAGTTGAAAAGTACAAGAGGTTAGCGGAAGAACTTACTGAAGGCGGAAAGAGAGGTGTAGTTGAGGACATTGTCGTTGGGGCACTTGGTTCGTGGGATCCGGCTAATGACAAGTCGTTAAGAAGAATCTGTGCGAAATCATATCTGAGGACTATGAAAAAGATCATTGTAAGTGAGACGATCTCCTTCTCTAATGACGTCTACCAAGAACATATTCGCCGGGTCCCACAGTTAGCCAACGGTCGCCAGGTCTGAGGCCCATTCCCCCAGCTTTTTGCACTTTGTTTTATATATTTGTCTTGTATATGCTTTACTGTATTTTAAATAATGTTATTGACTTGTTTTTATGTTATTAAGAACTTATAAGGTTGTTTTCGAACGACCACAGACAAGGTGTTTCGCACCAAAAGTTTCCACATGGACACACATTTTTAATGCATAACAACTTCAACTTTAACGTTTGTAGCCACTCTCTGTAAACATTGTACCGCAGGGATTTAAGGGATGCAATATTTTAGCACTTTTTAAAGTATTACTGGGATAGCAGATTTACACACTATATATTCTAGAAGCTTTAGCCCAGGTATTATAATCTCTTTCACTTACACTGGCAGGAGGTTGTCTAGGTTGTCACGATATGGCGGAAACGCACGGCTTCACTACCGCCGAAGTAAACTTCCACCAGTAAAAATTAATATATATTTTTGGCATTATTTATGATTGAAATGTTGCATGAATAAGGCGTATAAATAAGGAGAAAATTTCTATTTAAATTTACTGGTAACAATTTGCCCCGGAAACAAAAAACAAAAGAGAGAAAAGCATTTACAGATGAAGCTTCCCTTTTTTAGGATATGTCAGTACCTCTATATTGATAGTTCCATAGAAAAATGTTCTAAAAATTTATGAAACATCATTTTATCGGAAAGCGATATCTACAATCTAACAATCTCTACTTTCTAAACACTAGTACATTTATCGTCCCATGTTTCATTAAAGAGAGCAAATTTCTCATTTTGTATTTATAACAAAGCTTTGCATTTTTCGTGAGTACTACATTTATCACATTACAATCTTCTGACACACTAAATTCCGATACAGCTGAGAAGATATTATTCTATGTCATTTCCTATCACTTTGCTAATTATAGGTGAGGAAATGAGAAGTAATCTCTTAAATAAATTGTATTTTTTTTTAATGTGAGAGTTATTGTTTATTTAACTCATCCAATCGATTAAGAGTTATTCTAACAAGAATCTTATAAACACTGTATTTTGGATTGGAAATTTATAAAGAATGTTTTTGCTTGAAGAACCACAACAAAATTGTGAATTTTATGTACTGTCGTCAAATTTAAATTCTGAAAAGGATAATTGATATTATTTGTGACTTGTAGTAACCCTTTAAAATCGGAAAATTTTTGGTAGAAATGAAGAAAAAATTTGGTGGTTTCCCTTTATTTGTAGGATCATATTTGATGAAAAAAATATTAAAAAAATTACCCGATGTCAGGTTATGCCCAGGGTTGCCAATTTGGCCTCCAGTTTTATTCAGAAAATTCGCAATTTATTTTCAGATTTATGTAATGACATACTTTTCGTAATTATTTAAAGTAAAAATTCTTCTTCAGAAAGTTCTGGCTTGAAGTCGAAATTTTGGTATAAAAATTGAGGCCAAACTGGCAACGCTGGTTATGCAAAGGCCGGATCCACACAATACTGTGGGTGCAGGATCAACTTTAAATCGTACAAAAAAAAGATTTTTTTTTTTTTTTTTTTGAGATGACCTGGACTCTAGTTGCTTTTCGACAACATACCCAATTTAGGCTCTAAAATACTATTAGAATAATATTGAAGCTATAATGCCTAATGTTGCCAATAAAATATATTCTGAAAATATTATTAAATCGATTTTCAACATGTAGATGGCAACACTTGTGCTCTTTACGAATAAAGATAGATTTATTTTTTCAATTGCTGCTACTTGTTCTTTTTGTTTTGTTTGGAAGCTTGCGAAATACCATATTTTATTCTGCAGTGAGCAAGTAAAATTTATTTCTTATTATAGTTCCTAAAATTCTTGTGTGTTTAATAATATAGAATTTTATCAAGGAAAATTATTTTTCCAATTAAAGACCAGTATTGACGATGAGTAACAAGCTGTTTTTTAGCCGTAAACCATACTTAAAACAAAATATGATTTTTCCCATGATTTATTTAAAAAATGCAAGCCGAAAAACATTATTACAATGATTTTTGAAAAATCCGACATTTAAGGGTTAAAAAGACACAAAGGGGTTTAAACGCTTAAAAGTTACCGGGAAAAAAATCTAAACTTTGTTTATAAGTTTAATGAATAATGTGCCCTCCGGAATTTTATTTCTAATGAAACCTTCTTCAAGCGACCAGGAAAAAACGGAATTTGTTTCATTTTATTCAAAGAAATGGGTCGTTCATGGAGGTAGTTCAACTGCTATGCTCTCTGAATGGAGGTAAAATTAGTATTGAGCTTATGGGAATAAATTTCGTTCCATGAAAAAAATGATCGTTCAGGGAGGTGGTCGCTTAATGGAGGTGGTCGCACAGGGAGGTTTCACTGTACTTAATTTCCCTAAGCCTTCCCGTTCAACAACCCTTTAAATGCTAATGTTTAAACTCATTTCTCTCAGTTCACAATTTTTTCTATTTTTATTTTAATAGAAATGCTAAGGCTTTTACAATAGTTAAGCAAATTGACTGAAATGTTTCAAAAAGTATTTTTAGACCCTTTGTGTACTACTTTGTGACTAAGTATCGGATTTTTAATTATGTTTATAAAATTAAAAAAAAATTATTAACTTAAAAACATGCTATTTTCATGCGTTTTTTCCATATACATTCAGTAATTTCTTTTTTTCTGCTGATCTAATGGATTAATCAAAAATCCGATACTCAGATTTATAGATAAAGATACTCTGAATAGAGGGAAAAGAATCTATTTCCAAATATGAACTAGTAGGGTGTGTCAACACCAAAACTTCCTTCCATCTCATACATGTTAACCCTTTCCCCTCCGTTGGCTCCGCTGCGGAGACATTCTTAGTCTTTGCAAAATTTGTTTTTGGTACCAGTAATAAAGGAAAATAAAATTCACCTTATTTAATCAGAGCAGTTTTGATATTGTGCACTTGAAGGAAATTGCTTTTTAAAAAGTGGTGCCGATCGAATGAAATTTGTGTAAGAGACACCGGAGCTTTAAGGGCAAAGCGTTATAAGTAAGCGAACAAACTTGATGTTGGAATCAGGCGTAAATTAACACAGTTGCGCCACCTTGTGGACGGAGTGATAGTTCACATACGCGGGCTTTTACTGTGGAGCGTATTTTCTAAATCTTCAGTCACTCATGGAAACGAGTTCTGTTTGTTACATTTATTACAAACTAATGGCGTAGCGAGACGTGAAACCAGACGCACTTGACACAGCGAAGTTTTCTTCGCCTTGTCAGATATGCTTCAGTTATTAATCAAGGTGAAAAAACTTTACAATTTTAGTGGTGTCAGTAAAAAAACAGTTAGGTATCTACCTGTAATTCACACTCCATCCGCTACGCGGCGCATGACCTTGATTGATGTGACCTCGCTTTTAATCTTGCGGTTACTTCTCCCATTTAAGATAGGACGCTTACTTATATCGCTTTGTTTAAGGGTTAATACTTCAAAATTCACTCAAACAGTGCCAAAATTAAATGGCAATCTATGCCCATCACGAGGATTCTAAAGATGTCAAATTCCGTGCATTAGTTCTTGATATAGGACTATCGCTAAAATAATGTAAATAATGCACAATACAGTATAGCAGCGTCACCTGTTGGTAGTTTGCACCAAAACGTAATCAGCAACAACTTAAGGCAACGTCTAACTGAATCTGAAGTTTGATGAAAATCCGTGCATTACTTTTTGAGATAGAGCTATTGCAAAAATTGTGAAAAATCCAGCATAGCAGAGCCACATATTGTGCGATTGACACGAAAAAATAATCAGGAACAACTTGTGTCAACGTTTAACTGAATATAATGCTCGATGAAAATTCGTCCATTAGTTCTTGAGATATAGTTATTGCGGAAATCATGAAAATTGCAGTATAGCAGTTTAACCTGTTGGGCGCTTTCCAACAAAAACTAATCAGCACTAATTTATATCAAGGTCTAACTTGAGAAATTCCGTGCATTAGTTCTTGATATAGAGCGCTCACAAAATATTGGTCACATACAGACTCACGAACTCGCAGACAGAGTGTCAGACAGCAGATATTTTCTAAAAACCATCAAATCGTGTTCAGCACCTTCTAAAACGTATAAATCCATCGAAAGCTGGAAGTCAAAATATTTTACGATTCCAGTACTTTCCTCTGATAAAGATAGAAGAAAGTAAAAATGAAAAAGAAGAAGGAATTTTAAAATTGTTAATAAAATTATACACACACATATATATATGTATGTATGTATATATATTAAGTTATTGTTATATTGAGAATTTAACACTTTTTATGATCTATTATGACCACGCTTTATTCAAACATCGACCTAAAAATACACAGGTCATCAAAATTAAAGGATAATGAGAAAAAATATGCTCACTAAGTTAATGTTGCAACCAATGCCCAATTATTTGTGTTAATTAAATATTATTGAACTCAAAATTACACTTCCACTCATACGTTAGCGTCCGAAATATGCAAATTAGATGATTGGCAATGTGGTGCGCAATGGGCGCATTTTGGAATTCTGGTCTGCAGTGTTGTTCAATTTAGCCAAGATAACTGGGCTCAGGTATTGCTTACTGACGAGCCCAGATATAGTCTGAAAGCTGATTCTAGAAGTATTTTGATCTGGAGAGAGGAAGGAACACACAACTTGCCTTCCCTTGTCCGTGAAATATCCCGTTCGAGCCCAGTGTTCTCGGCTCCATTGAACATGACAAGGGTAACAGTTTAAACAGGCCCCTTTGGAAGCTGGAATGAGTAGGACACAAACTATTGTTTTTTTGCATACAGTCCACCCTCGATAAGCCTTCGTGCAGCAGTAGAACGTCTTAATTCGAGTTCCTGTTGCAGCCTGAAGGTCTGAAACCAAATCTCTTGCAGTCGCTTTGCAGTTTCTTCGAGTCGACAATGACAGAAAACGGTCTTCGGATGCAGTTGTTGCTCTTCGTCTCCCTTGACCAGGCTGTCTATCAAAGGATTCAGTGTTTAAAAAGCAGCTCAAAGCTCTTGATGTAACACTTTGAGGGATATCCAAATCTTGGGGGACTCCATTTGTGTTTGATCTCCCTCGATTCTACCAATTATTCGCCAATTTTGGCCTTCACTTAAATGATGACTCTGAGCCGAAATTAATGAATACTGATCATTCTCAGACACCGCATTCACTTTAAACAACACTACAGACCAGAATCCCAACATACGTCTATTGCGCATCACATTGTCAATCACATAATTTGCATATTCCGACGCTAACGTATGCGCTGAAGCGCAATTTTGTATTCAATCGTATTTAATTGACATAAATAATTGCAGCATTGTGCGTTGTTTGCAATATTAACTTAGTGAGCATAATTTTTTTTTCATTATCCTTTAATTTTGATGACCAACGTATAATATAGGTTATAGCACAGATGCCAACATCTCTTAATTATTCCGGAGGCTGTTACAAGACGAATATGTTTCCGATCGGAAAATATATATAAGGAAATGTGTCTTTTTTTATAAAGTACATTATAGATTTAATTTTGAAATTTTTCATAGAATAAAATATCCGGTTGGAAACATATTCGGCCAAATGTTAAAAGCTTTAACGTTTACTGATTTTTTTAACAGTTAAAACAAAATAATTACAAAATCTCCTGGTACAAAAATAACGAACAAATAATTGATGATATTAACACTAGAACGCCCGGAAGGAGTCGTTTCGACTCCAACCACATGATTAAATGCCCATTGCAACCAGAATTTTTTTCACAAACTAAGTTAAATTTAAGCAACGCCGAATAACGTTCGATAAATCAGCTTAATAATTTTAAATAAAAATTCTGGAGCGAAATATTTTTTTGAAACTTGAGTAAGATTTCCGGGCGTTCTAGTGTTAAATGACTAAAGTTTTCTACTTAACCCTCCGCCTACCAGACGGGTCCATTGGACCCGACAGGTACATACAAAATATTCATTCAAACCAGAAATTTCTTTAAAATAAACTAAGTATATAAACCAGACAAAAATAAGGTAAATAAATAAGTTAAATAGTTTTAAATAAAAATTCTGGTGTAGAACGTTTTATTAAAACTTGAATAAAATTCCCGGTAGATTTAGGGTTAATTTATTTAATACAAAATGATCATAAATTCCCCTGGTACAAAAATAAGCAAAAAATAATTGACGATAATAAACGAATACATTTTTCTACTTGATTTATACAAAATGATCACAAATTCCCCTGGTACAAAAATAAGCAAAAAGTAATTGACGATAATAAACGAATACATTTTTCTACTTGATTTATACAAAATGATCACAAATTCCCCTGGTACAAAAAATAAGGGAAAAATAATTGGTGATGTTAAATGAACAAACTTTTCTACTTGATTTATTTAATACAAAATTATCATAAATTCCCCCGGTACAAAAAATAACGAAAAAAATAATAGATGATATTAAATGAATGAACCTTTTTACTTGATTTGAGAGCAGTGAAAATTTTTTCTTAAATTTATTAAAGCAAAAATTACGCTTTAAAAATGAAATGCAAAAATCGGAAATAACACTGCCCCGAAATTTTGGCATTTCAATAAATACTAGTACATTTATCTTCCTATGTTTCATTAAAGCGAACAAATTTCTCAATTTGTATGCATAAGAGAGCTTTGCTGTTTTTATGAATACTTTATCACATTACAATTTTTTACATATTAAATCCCGATAAAGCTGAGACGGTATTATTCGATGTCAGTTCCTGTCACTGTACTAATTATAGGTGAGTAAATGAGAAGTAATCTCTTAAATAAATTATGTATTTTTTTTAACGTGAGAGTCATTGTTTATTTAAAAGATTTTCCAACAGTAATAATGAACAATACATCTTTGGATTGCGTATTTATAAAGAATGTTTTAGCTTAAAGAACCAAAACAAAAATATGGAATTTTCTGTTCTGTAATCAAATTTAAAGTCTGAAAATGATAATTCATATTATTTGTGACTTATAGTAAAGTAGTCCTATTCTACAAATAATTTATGAATGCAAAAAAAAAAAAAATGCATTAGAAAATGAAATGCACAAGCTGAAAATGCCAAATTTTAAAAGCTTTAACGTTTACGGAATTCTTTAACCCTTTGAAGGGCAGTGGTATGTTTATGAAACCACTTAATTTTAATTCTCAAATACCACAATGACTCCAGAATTTTGTTATAAAAATTTTCCGTTTATTATGTATGAGATATGTCACTACCCTTTTTTTTTTTTTTTTTTTAATTTCCAAATAAATTTGTTTGCAAATTCCGGTGTCATTCATTTATTTCAGCATTTTAGCAATGGAAGTGCTTTGCCCCTGTAAAGGTTAACAGTTATTTAATACAAAATGATCATAAATACCCCTGGTACAAAAAATAACGAAAAAATTATTGATGATATTAAATGAATGAACTTTTCTATTTGATTTGAGAAAGGGGAAAATTTTTCTTAAATTTATTAAAGCAAAAATTACGTTTTAAAAAGGATATGCAAAAATCGAAATCACAATAACCGGAAATTTTGGCATTTTAATAAATACTAGTACATTTATGATCCTAAGTTTAATTGAAGTGAACAAATTTCTAATTTTGTATGCATAAGAGAGGTTTGCTATTTTCATGAATACGTTTATCACATCCAATTATCTAGCGCACTAAATCCCGATAAAGTTGAGAAGTTGTTATTCGATGTCAGTTCCCATCACTTTGCTAATTATAGGTGAGGAAATGAGAAGTAATCTCTTAAATAAATTATGTATTTTTTTTAATGTGAGAGTTATTGTTTATTTAAACAATCCGATACATTAAGAGTTGTTCTAACAGTAATTATAGAAAATTCATCTTTGGATTGCGTATTTATAAAGAATGTTTTCGCTTGAAAAACCAAAAAAAAAAAAATTATGGGATTTTCCGTTCTGTAATTAAATTTGGATTTTGAGAATGATAATTCATATTATTTGTGACTTATAGTAAATTAATTATTCTCAATAAATAATTTATGAATGCAGAAACCTACATTAGGAAAAGAAAATGCAGAAATTGAAAATGGAAATCTCAAAAATTTTACTGAATTTCTGTTTTTACCCGTTCACTGAATTCTTCAACAGTTATTTAACAGAAAATTATCATAAATGCCTCTGATATAAAGAATAACGAAAAGCTAATTGATAGTATTAAATCAGCCACACTGAACCTCTTTTCTGGCGCAAGCATGTTCGCGATGTTAGGCGGACCGCAACAGTCTTACATAAAAATGCAAAAAACGGGTAATTAAAATAGTGAGATATGAAAAGTAGTATAACAAAGCAATATAATAAAGTTAATATAGTCTGTAGGATTGAACAATTGTCGCAGAAAAAATTTTACAGGAAATTTTAACACTGCTACTTCCAAAGAATATACAGGGCCTCCATAATTGAACGTCCCTAGTTGAAAGTTGTCTATAGACGATACTATTGTTCAGAAAAATATGAAATCTTGTGGAGGACATAATGAAGGAGTAGGAATTTGTTTGTGCCAAAACAACAACAAAAAAAAATTGCCGCCAGAGGACCTTTTTTAATTACTACACATTTAGAATAGATTTACGATAGATCACAAATTTTATTACATCAAAACATGTTTCACATGCAGGACATCATTTTCATCTACCATCTGGAATCCTAAGACAACATTTTTACAGTTGGCGGCAGTGTGTTCTGGGGTAAACTAAGAACATGTCGTGATGCGCTATCTTTAAGATCAGGTAAAGTTATAGAGTTATCACGACTTACCAGATGTTTAAAATGATCACAAAGCCAAAAGTCACATGGATTGAGGCCTGGGGATCCAGTGTTAACAGTGGGCTATTTTTTTTTAAATTCTGATTCCTTCATTGGCACCACTTCTTTGAAATGGAAAAATTGACTTTGTTTAATGACATATCAATTAAATAAGGGGATTTTACAATTTAAAAAGTGTTGCCAATCAAGAAATCTCAATTTTGAAAAAGTAGCCCACTGGCAACACTGTGGGGATCGAGAAGCCTCAGATTGTGAAAGTGGCGGCTGATGACAAGTTCTTCTGAGAAGAGATTTTTGAAGATGTCATTAACACAACAACTAATGTGTGGAGGAGCTTCATCTTGCTTAAAAAGTTCGTGAAAGGTACTGACGTGGTTTTCTACATCATTTATTCTCGGCTCGTACTTCTTCGAGGAATTAAATGCTACAGGTCCAGTAACATGCTAGATCACCGGGAAGCGATGTGCATCGTTGTTACAGAATAAAATTGTTCGGGATCGGCAAGCACGCCAGTGCCTTTCACGTACAATTTTTATGCAAGATAGGATTCCTCTACACGTTAGCCTTTGTGTTAATAACTTCTTCATAAATCGCTTCACCAGAAGAACGTGGCATCAGCCGCCACTTTCATTATCTGTGGCTTTCCGGATCCCTAGGCCTCAGTCCCTTTCACTTTTTGCTTTGGGGCATTTGAAACCTTTGGTAAATCGTGATAATAAAACTTAAAGACAGCAATTCACGACATGTTCTTAGCATTTCCAGAACACACTGCGGTTAACTGTGAAACGTGCTATCTTACGATTCCAGATGGTAGCTTAAATCATGTCCGTCTTGTAGAACATTCTTTGATGCATTAAGATTTGTAAACTTTCGTAAATGTATGCTAAATCTATAATTCATTCAAAAGCGACCTCTAAGGGCGAAATTTTGAACTAATTCTTCTTTCGTTGAAAAAAATTCCGATCCCTCCATTAGGTTTTCCACAAAGTTTCACAACTTTCTGGATAAGATTTTCGTCTGTAGATAACTTTAAAATAGGGTCATTTAATTATGGACACTCTGTATTTCGTGGGTGATTTCTATTGCAAATGATGTAGAAATATACCGCAAAGATGCATGCTTGGAAACGAACGTTTAACCCTAATAAACATTATTAGCTGCAATGGTAACTGTACAACCTAATAACATAACAATGCTGCATTTTCAAGTTCCAAAGGAAAAAATAATAAATCAGTCTTTTGTTCAATAAAAAAAACTTTTTTATTTATTTATTTTTTAATCTAGAAATATATAGCACAAATTCAATTAATTTGAAATAATGTTTGATTAGTGTTGACGATTTAAAAAAATTATACACTACTGTAGCACAAATAGGACTACATGTAAAATGCATTTTTGAATAATGAAACTGCATTTAAGATGCTTTAACATAATTTTAAATTATTAATTATAAATAACATGACGATTTTGTCTTCCCGTGAAAATATTCAAAACAACAGTGATGGTCTTAAAAACCTTTTATGCACAGCATATCGCAATTAATTTTATAAAGAAGTATTAATGATTATGTAATTCGGGCCGCGAATAAAAGGCCGCTACATGTGCCCGCGGTCCACAGGTTGTGTATGGCCGTATTAAATGACAGAACGTTGCTGCTAGATTTGAGAAATTTTGTTAAATTTATTAAAGCAAGAGTTGCGTTATAAAAATTAAACGCAAAAATTGAATATAGCAATATTCAGAAGTTTTAGCAACAGAAAATTATTTTTAACAGTTGAATGATCTCCACTAGATTTGAGAAAAAAGGAAAGGTTTTCTTTATCGAAAATGCGATTCAGGTAATCTAGTAAGTAAAAAACCTTCTGGCATATGTATCATCCTATATTTGACTAAAATTAACAAAATCCTTCATGAGAGCATTTGTGACATTACAACTTACTGGCAAACGAAATTACAACAAATCTGCAAAGGGATTATTTGAGGTCAGTTCCTGGTAGTTGCCTGATTAACCCCTTAACCCCTTCGGGACGGGAGCCTTTTACGAAATTTTTAATCTTCTGTCACTGTTTTTTAAAAGCAGAAATTTGTGTCGTCCTGAATCGAGAAAATGCGATGATTAAATAAGGCAAATTTTACAGTAAAATGTTACTGGTGAGGAAAAACAAGGATTCTGAGTGCTTCATGTGGCACGTATACGTGTCGCTCGTCCCCAAGGGGTTAACGGTTACATTAAATTACGGTTTAAAAAAATTCAAATTGCTCATTGGCACCACTTTTTTGAAAAAGAAATATTCACTTTATTTAATGACAGGTAAAATGATACAATAATAAAGGCAATTACACTATTTTATAAAACTGGTGGGAATAAAACAGTCTGGGTAAAAGACACAGCCCGTGAATATCACGGGAGCGAGAATTAACCCCCTCACTGACAAGCCCGTGTTAATACGTTCACTAAGCTCCAGGTTTCACTGCAATACAAGCGCTATTTAAAGTAATATAATTCTATTGATTTAATGTTTAAGTGGTTAAAGGAGAATAATCAGGGTGGCGAGTGGTCAGGGAAAAAAAAGTGGGAACTATCAGTATTCTCTTGTAGAAAATACTTCCAATAATATAAAGGGGTTAAAGAAGGCGAATTTCTTTTTAACAAAATACTTGTATTTAACACTTTTTTGACTGTCTTTTTCCCTGACCTCTCGCCATCCTGATAACAGAGATAACCATAAATTAAATTCCTCAAGGTATGTGTCATGGTTTATAAAAAAAAAAAAAAAAAAAAAAAAAAAAAAAAAAAAAAAAAATACAACACATTAAGAATTGTTGTGATGAAAATTTTGTATATTCCTAAATAATGTTTTTGTTCGAATAAGAACATTTATTTTATGACTACAACATAAACATGGAATTTAATGTACCGTAATCAAATTTGAATTCTAAAAATGTTAATTTAATTTACTTCTGACTTATAGTAAGTTACTAAAATTATTCTGCGTGCGCAATTTAATAATGCAAAAGTTGCATTATAAAAATGAAATGCACAATCCTTCATAAGACAAACTTCATAAATTTGATGATTTTAATGAATTCGTCAACAATTATTAAATATAAATGATCATAAATTCTTGTGGAATAAATATAACGAAAAGTTTATTCATAGTAATAAAACTAATAAAATGAATGAGCTCTGCTAGCTTTCAGAAAAAAAATCTTGAAGTTAAGCGAAACATCATTTAATAGAAAAAGAAAAATATACAATCTCACAACCTCTGTCTTAATAAACTCTGGCACATTTATCATTATATGTTTCATTAAAGCGAAACAATTTTCTTACTTTGGGTGCATAACTAAGCATTGCAATCAGCCTCAGTTCATCTGTCACAAACGAAAATTCCAATAAAGCTGAGAAGGTATCATTCGATGTCAGTTTCTATGACTTTCCTGATCATAAGAAAGGACAAGAAAGATAAAACTTCCATAAAGTAGATTATTTAAGGTCAGATAAATCATCGTTCATTTAAAACATCCAAACCATTAGGAATTGCTCTAATAGAATTTTAAATGACTGAATTTAAACTGCACTCCCTTAAACTCATTTTTTGTTGGGAAGAAGAATGAATTAATGAATTAAAGTTTTTGTTGCTATGATTTCTGGAATTTTATGAATCTTGATACAGAAATTCAAAGGAACAAACATTATTTTTATATTTTGCCTAAACAGATTTCAAATCTCATACTAATAATTCAAAGAAGTTGTGGTTTATAAAACTGTGCTCTAAATATATTTTTTATTATAAATTTAAAAAAAGCTTACGTTATAAAAATAAGGTGTACGCATCATAATAAATTGAAAAAGATATATCATTTTCATAATTCTTGAACTACCATTAAATCGAAAATTATCATCAATTTTTGTATTTTGAGAATATAAAGAAAACTGATTGATGAGGATAAAATCAATAACAACTATTAAAATTTACATAAAGGAGAAAATATGTAAATTTTTTAAAACATGTAACTTACAGATTGTTGTAAGTAGAACAACGTCTTTGGGCTAAACAAAAATATTTGTTTTACAATTCAAATAAATTTTCGATTTCCACATGTTGTAGTCTGAGAACAAAACACTTAGAAGATAAGAATAGACACTTCAATGAGCAACCCGTCTCAGTTTGGACATGTAGCAGATTTTTTAATCTTTTATAACCGGTTTTTCAAAACAGAAATGTTTTCAAATCAGGAAAATGCCTCGCTTAAATAAGGCAAAATTTACTATAAAAAAGAACTGGTGGGACTAACCCTTTGCGGGGGCAAGCAAAAATGTCTCTAAATATTGAAAAACATATAAAATCTAGTTAAAATTTTCTCGTGGGAATCTTATTTAAATTAAGTGGGATATATTTTATCCCACCGCCCAAAGCGATATAAGTAAGCGTCCTATCTTAAATAGGAGAGGTAACCGCAAGATTAAAGGCGAGGTCACATCAATCAAGGTCGTACGCCACGTAGCGGACGGGGTTAAACTAAAGAAAGATGCCTAACTGTTTTCTTACTTCACACCACTAAAATTGTAAAGTTTTTTTCACCTTGATTAATAGCTGAAATGTCTCTGACAAGGCAAAAAAGGCTTTGTGGTGTCAAGTGCATCTGAACGTTCCTCTCGCTACGCAATTGTTTTGCAGTAAACGTGGTAGACAAAATTCAGTTCATGAGTGACCAGAAAGACTTAGAAAATATGCGCAGGTGGTAGATATCCTGTCATATATGACGTCACACTAAAAGCTCGCGTATGTGGATTATCACCCCGTCCACAAGATGGCGCAACCTTGTTAATTTACGCCCGATTCCAGCATTAAGTTTGTACGCTTACTTATATCGCTTTGCTACCGCCCCTAAGGGGTTAATCACGGAATCTGATCACTTTATGCGTCACGTATAAGTGATGCTCTTTCCCAAAGGGAACGACTTGTTGTACCAAAAGGGATGACTTGTTGTATCCGGATTTTTGGATACCAGTATTTTAATACAGAAAATGTTGTTTTATTTAATTAGAAAAAATGGGCGATTTAAAGGAACAACATTTTCTCTAAAATAATAGTGGTGTGCAAAAAGCCGGAGACTTGACAACTCTGAGACAGTCAAGTGTGACCCACCGTGCCGGCTTGAACGCGTTAAGAGGTTCATATTTTTTGACACAGTAAACTAAAAGTAGGGACAAGACACCATTTTTATTGCACTAAAATATTCGCCTTTTAGAATCATTTATTATTTGCCTTATATAGTCATTAATGTCTGCCATTAAATAAAGCGAATATTGCTGTTTAAAATTAGTGGTGTCGTAAAGCTTTTAGTAACGAAAATGGTAAACTCTTCTTGCACGTATTATGTACGGGCATACCTGCTAAGATGTTAAAGGGTGGTGCAGGGATGCCAGATTGGCTTCCACTTTTATTCAGAAATTTCAAGTTCATACCAGAAATAAAGAATAATTTTTAATCGGTTATTTAATGCGAGACATTTAGCGACCACACAAAGTGAAAATTCTTCTGTCGTAATTTCCTGTGTCAATGTGAAATTTCGTAATAAATTTGGAGGCCAAACTGGCAACCCCGGGGTGGTGCAACACATTTTATACTACAGTCGACGCTCGTTTTTACGAACCCGTAGGGAACACTAAAATAGTTCGTAAAATAGAATGTTCGTAAAATAGAAAAACACCAAAAATGATATGAATACGTACGTTATTCTTATCTAATTTTATCAAACTGCCCCCTTTCATAGATGAAATAGTATTTCAAGATTATTTATTATTTAATAAAGTTAACCATGTATTTTTAAATATAAAAGAAATATATGCAAATTTATACACCAAAAAAATTTTTAGTACACAGAAACATACGTTACTATGCTTTTAAAACATTACATAGAAAACACAGACTGGATTAGTACTTAGTAGGTGAAAATATTTAGATCAAAACATAGAAAAAAATTTAGGAATGGAAATAATCACTTATCTTTTTTTTTAAATCACGTTTTGGAAAATATATTTTTCCATTTTATCTATGCTTGAAATCCTTTCGCAGTTACTTTTCCCTTCAAAAAAGTGCCTTAGTCCTGACAACCACTACAATTGTTGCTATACCATCTCCCTCCGAAAGAGATTGGGAAAACAACACATTCTTCGAATGCACCTGATGTCTCATTGCACCTGTTGAGAATTTAATTGACGTAGCACTGCATTCCGATATTTCAAAAAAAAAAAAAAAAATGCAGAAGTATGAAAACTGAGTTCGCAAAAAAGAGATTTTCATAATCCGTAGTTCGTAAATGGGAGCGAAAAATTACATTGCTGCTATGGGAGTGTATTCGGGACCACGCTATAGTTCGTAAAATCGCAAGTGTTCGTGAAAAAGAGGTTCGTAAAAACGAGCGTCTACTGTATAAAATAAAAATCTAAAAACCTCTCTATATAAATATATATATATACAAAAAATATATATATATGTAATATATTGCCCTGATTAGTGCCATTTTGTTAAAGTAAGCAGCCTTACTGCCTTCCTTAACCGCTTTTCTTGCCCAAACATGGTGAGTAACTTGCCCAACCTTGAACAAGTGCTAACTTTTAACTTAACTTATTACAATAATACTCTTTATTATAGCAGTCTAGTAACTGCAGATATACCTATATTTTAAATATAATTCTATCTTTCTTTTCAAGTTTTTAAACTTAATTTAACTTCAATTTTTAACTTTTTAATTTGAAAGCAACTATGCTAGTAATATCTTTAATTATTCCTATTTTAGTAGTTGTAAACAACTACACTTCAACTTCTTCCCAATGGCTCAAATTTTAATCTAAGACATAACAATATTTAGACTGGGTGTAAATTTGATGACAACTAGGCAACCCCTTAACCGCTGCTTCACTGTTCAGCACTGTTGCATTTTAATTACTTTCGAGTAACTTTTTCCAAAATTCTGGTGTGAGTTCAACATTACTTTAATAAATTTACTTGCTCCTGAAAGGGTTAATAGTTGTTCTAATATGGTTTTTAAATGACCTCAATTTGGGCTTGTGTATTCACACAGAATGTTTTTGCTTAAAGAAGAACAAATATTTCATAACATCGACAAAAGAATGGAATTTAATGTTCTATAATCAAATTTGAATTACTGAAATGTTTATATAAAGGATTTTCTGTATTCGTAATTTATCATTGCAAAAAAATTACATTATAAAAATATGTTGTAATCGGAAATGACAAACTTCAAAAGTTTTACCATTTTAATGAAACTTTTAAAAACTATTAAATACAAAATGATCATGAATATTTCTGGCATTTATATAAAGAAAAAAATGTTTGATGATAATAATAAATTGAATAAACTCTGTTAGATGTAGGTTAAAAAACACCAGTTTCTTAAAGTTTACGAAACACTTTGTCGAAAAGCAATGTATGCAGTATAACAACTTCTGTTGCAATAAACTGTGGCATATTTATCATCTTATGTTCATTAAATCGAAATACATGTTTTCTTATAATGGATGCATAACAAAGATTTGCCTTTTTCACGCATTCATCTGTCAAATTATGACAAATGACTACTAAATGCAAAAAGATTTCGTTTGATATGATTTCCTATAAATTTTGTATTATATGGGAAGTAAAAGAGTTGAAATGTCTTAAATACGTCATATAGGGTAGATGTGCCAGTAATGGACACCCTTAAGGAAATTCTTTTAAAAGTATTTTTTTATTAATAGTTATAATTATTATATTCCAGTTGTTTCCATATTATATTAACCTATCAACAATATTTAACTATTCTTATAGTCTCATTTCCCAATATGAATCGAAATTTAACTTTAAATAACAGAAATATATCAAAACACTCAAAAGTCCAGTAATGGACACCCTCTGGCCCAGTAATGGACACCCAATAAAAAGTAATAAATATAATTGCTTTTACGACTGTATTTAGAACCAAAATTTAATGAATACATACTAATGAAACAAAATAGTTATTTTGAAATGAAATTAACAATTAGGATGCCAGTAATTAATGAAATATTTCGGATAATCATTTACTGTTTGCATCAGTTACTGTAATTATCAGGAGAACGATGTTTTTATTATTTTAGATGGATAGTTTAAAATACTAAATATAAGGCAATTACAGCTATCAAATTATTGAAACAGTGGGGGATTTAAAAGGTAATTATAAAAAAGGTTTTGGAATAGTAGTGTTTAGTTTTGTCTCACTACTTTTAACAGTTAATCTTCCAGCGACTACTTGATATATCATTTATAATAATTAATATTACGAATATCAAAGAAATGATATTGTGAGTTGAATATTTTAAATACTAAATAAAATAATTTCAAAATAAAATTGTAGAACTGATGTTTGAGGTCACTGATCTACAGATTTACTAGTTTTATGAATATTACCTATAACTTTCCTTAACCCTTCGCGACGGGAGCCTTTTACGAAATGGTTATTACTTTGCTACCGGTTTTAAAAAACAGAAGTTTGTGCCTATTCAAATCGGGAAAATGCTTGGATTAAATAAGGCAAATTTTACAATAAAATTTTACTGGTGAGGATAAACGAGGATCCTTAGGCCTATTTCCGGCACGTATACGTGTCGCTCGTCCCCAAGGGGTTAATATTACTTTTTTTTTTTTTTTTTTTTGGTCAGAGGTGAATAAAGAAAATTTAAGGCAGAAAATAGATTTTTAATAGCTTCTGTAACTTAATTGTTTTTATTTTAACAGAGAGGAATTAATCCCCATGAGCCCCTCTTTGACTGTGCTCTTAAACAATATTTTCTTCTTCCTGGCTGGTTTGATTGCCAGATTATAAAATATGCAAGGTACATATACATAAAAAAGAATAAAATATTGAAGTTTTATTAATCACATAAAATAACTTAAAAGCAGCTATTTATAAAAGTTTTGGTGTTATTACATTTTGGAGTTATTACATTTTTATTACATTACTAAGTATAATTTAAAAATTAAATTTGATTATTTAGGTTTACAGTTAAGTCAAAATATTTTATGCACTATAAACATTACTGAAATTGCATTCTTAGCAATGTCTACATGGGGTGCCCATTATTGGAAAATGACTAATTAACCATCCGAGTAATGGACACCCCCTCTTAAAACCTTAAAAATAAACGAAATTTTACAAATGGCCGTTAGTATATAAAATTCAAAGTTTTCTATTGCTACTCAAACAAAAAACATTGAAATTATGCAAGAAAATAAATAATATATAAATTAATTAAACGAAGCCAGCTCTTAGCCTCTTCATTAAGATCTTCACAGATAAACAACGAAACTTTGAAACATTATTTTTTGCTTCCTGATTGGTTTGATTGAAAGTGTCAATAATAACCCAGTTTTATAAAACATGCAAGGGGGCATTATAAAAAAAAATAATTAAAGCTAAATATTTATTAGTTCTTTTTTTTATGAACCAAAAGCACCAAGGGATGTCCATTAGTGGAAGGGTGTCCATTACTGGCACATCTACCCTATTTTTTAAACGTCAGACACATTGTATATTTAAAATATCTAATCCGATAAGAGCTGTTCGAGTAGAAATTTTAAATGACTGCATTTTTGTCTCGCACTATCATAAGTAATTTTTTTCTTCGAATAAGAACATTTATATTATAAATACAGCAAAATTATGGAATTGTTTGTTCTGTAATCAAGTTTGAATTCTAATAACGATAATTCGTTATTGTTAGAATGTTATTCCATATGGAAGGCATGAATACGAAATTCCTCAATAGGTAAACAATAAAAAAAGTTAAAAGTTTTACCTTTATGTTTTGATGTGTTTCAATGGAAATATACTCTTCTTTGGATGAACAAAAAACATTTATTAGAAGATTGAATACACTAGAATAATATATATGCTGGTCACAGTACAGATCACACTTCACAATAAAAACAAAACAGATGTATAAGACTATTTACAAACACAAAGAAATACTTTGAACTATGGCTTGTTGCAGTTTTTTTTTATTTTTTTTATTATATTCCTTTGGAATATTATTGAATTTTTTTTAATCAAGCAGCATTTTGCTGCCAACTGCTATAAGGGAAGAAGCAACACTCACTGAACTGAGTGTCTGTCACAGTAGATCAAATAAAAAATGATTGTCTGATGCTGCCATCTGGTGGATGTTCTTGAAAACAAAAGAGCATTTTCTAACATCTCTCCCGTTTTGTGATAGAATCTGACACCAGGTGGATAAGGTTTCTAGAAAGTTCAAATTTGGCTTTTGGCAGTGGCTTCGTCATTATATCTGCTATCATTTCATTTGTTGATAGATATTTGACATCTATAACATTTTTAGTTTTTAAATCTCGTATGTAATGATACTTTGTATCAATGTGCTTAGTGCGGGATTTAAATTTTTCACTTTCAACCAATTTAATTGTAGATTGGTTATCCTCAAAAATTCTAATAGGAAAATGTTGTTGTAAATTGAGATCTTTACATAATTTTAAGATCCATAGCACCTCTTGAGTTCCTTGTGACAGTGCCACATATTCAGCTTCTGCTGACGATAACGTCACACATGTTTGTTTTCGCGAGAACCAAGAAATGCAGCTATTGCCTAAGAAGATTACATTTCCTGAGGTGGATTTTCTGTCTGTAGCATCTTGTCCCCAGTCTGCATCCGAGTATGCAACTATATTAGGATATTCTTTTGAAGAAATGTGGAGATCAAGGTCTTTCGTTGTTTTTAAGTATCTTATTACCCTCTTAACAGCATTCCAGTCCTTTTCTCTTGGATTATTGCATCTTCGACTTAGTATGTGTGTAGGAGCGGTAATATCAGGTCTTGTACATGAGGAAATATATAAAAGACTTCCTATAGCTTGTCTGTAATTATCATTTGATGATAAAAGATTTTCTTCTTTATCTAAACTATAATAGTTAGTTTCCATTGGGGTATAAGTTGGTTTGGCTTCTTCAAGCTGAAAATCCTTAACTAATTGAGTTATTTTACTTCTTTGTGAAAGTAAATAACTTCCATCTTCTTTTCTGTAAATTTCTATACCTAAGAAGTATTTTGCTTCTCCTAGTGATGTTATGGGATAAAATTTCTTTAAGTAATTTATTACTTCATTAACTTCATTTTCATCTTCTGAGCTCATCAGCATATCATCTACATACAGTATGAGATGAATTGTCTTCTTTGATTTTTCTTTTATGAACAAACATGGATCAGCTTCACTTTGTTTAAATCCATATGCCTTTAGAGTATTCTCTATTTCTTCATTCCAGCACTTGGCGGCTTGTTTAAGACCATATATAGCCTTTTTTAATTTATAGACTTTGTCTTTATTTTCTTCATCATGAAAGCCTTCTGGTTGATGCATGTATAATTCTTCATTATCTAGTTTACCATGTAGAAAGGCTGTTTTAACATCTACTTGAAATACTCTGGCTTTATGATAAGCTGCCCAGGTCAGAAAAGCTCTAATAGTTGTATGTTTGACGACAGGAGAGGAGGTTTCATCATAATCAGTGCCTAATTTTTGAGCGAAACCTTTGGCAACTAATCGTGCTTTGCATTTTATTGCTTCTCCATTTTCATTATGTTTTGTTTTGTAAACCCGTTTACAGCCAATGGCGTGCTTGCCTTTGGGTAAAGTAACAAGCTCAAACACTTCATTTTCCTTTAAAGAGTTAAATTCTTCCTTCATAGCTTGAAACCATTTCTGTTGATCTTTTACTGGTAATTGTAAAACATCTTTAAAAGTTTCAGGATCTTGATTTTTGGAACAACTGTCTTCAGTTTTGTAAGAATATCTTTCTGGTGGAATTCCTTTAGTCTCTCTGTTAGATATTCTTCTCTGGAAATTATCTTCACTTTCTTCAGTTGTTGGGCTATCTACTGATTTTTCATCCGTATTTATTTCTTCTGCAGTATTTTCTATTTGGATAGCATCACTATCATTTTCAAGATTTTCTTCTGAAAAATTTAAATGCATTAAATCTGAGATTCGCTCTTCAGGATTTTCTTGAAAGACATTTTCACAGTTCATATTTTCAAAAAACTTCACTGTTCTGCTTATCACTATTTTTCTACCACCTATATAAATTCGATATCCTTTGCTTCTTAAATCGTAACCAACAAAGACTCCTTCAGTGGCCTTTTCGTCAAATTTTTGTCTCTTCTGTTTATGAACATACACATATGCTTTGCATCCAAATACTTTAAGGTGACTCAAATTTGGCTTATGCCCATTCCACAGTTCATATGGTGTCTTTTCAGTTGATTTTGTGGGTAATCTATTTTGTAAGTAGGCTGCTGTAGCTATGGCTTCTGCCCAGAATGTTTTTGGCAATTTAGCATTTATAAGCATGGCTTTACTCATTTCAATAAGCGAGCGATTCTTTCTTTCTGCAACTCCATTTTGGGACGGTGAATATGGCGTCGTTGTTTCATGATTTATTCCTAAGTTTTTAAGGTAGTCTTTGACAGATTCGTTGCAATATTCTGTTCCATTGTCACTACGCAAAGATTTAATCTTCAATCTAAATTTGTTTGTTGTTGATGCAACATACTCTTTTAATTTATCAAATACTTCATCTTTAGAAGAAATAAAATATACTTGTGTATAACGAGAGTAATCATCAATAAATGTAACGAAATATCTTTTTGATCCCATACTTTTTGTTTCTGCAGGACCGCATACGTCGCTGTATATCAAATCAAGTGGTTTTTTACTTCTGTATTGCGTTTCTTTTGGAAATGATTTTTCTGTTAACTTAGCTTTTATGCAACTTGAACATTCAGTTTTATGAGAACAATTATTCACAGTAATACCTAAAGCTAAATCATCCTTTTGAATTTTCTTGATGGATTCCAAATTTCTATGGCCCAACCTTTGGTGCCATTTTAGAATGCAGTTAACATTAGAACAAACGGGTAATATTTCTGAAGCACTATATACCTTTTCATTTGTAGGTATTATTTTTAATCTGTATAACCCCTCATCAGCTTTTGCATCTGCAACTAAGATGTTGCCCTTTTTAATTAAACATATATCATCTTTAAATGTTACAACAAAACCTTTCTCAGTACAAGACTGGACAGATAATAAATTACTATCCAACTCGGGAACATAAAGCACATGATCCAATGTAACTCTATTTGTTTGACCATTAAGTGTTTCAATATTAAAAGTACATTTACCCTTTCCCTTTGCAGTTAATTTAGTTCCATTAGCAATTGTAATTGTATCTTTATTCGAACTTTTTAATTCTGAGAACAGTTCCAAGGAATTAGCTAAATGAACAGACGCACCTGAATCAATAACAAAAGACAAATTTTTGTTTTTATTTCCATTTTGTTGAGATTTCATAACAAAATTCAAAGAATTTGATTCTTCCATTAATTCATGATAGTTTTGAGAATCTGATAGATTTTCATTTTGACTAGCAGTAGAGGCAGAGAAATTGTTTGGTTTTTTAAACTGTTGACGTGATCTATCTTGGGTGAAATTTGGTTTTGTTTTGTTAGTATTATTACCCTTTAAGTGAAAACAATCTTCACGGTTGTGATTATTCTTTTTGCAAAGAGAACAAAATTTTTGCTTATTCAAATGCTTTGGTTTATCCCTATTACCCTTTAAAGCAATAGATTCAAATTTTGTTGAAATTTGTTTAGTTTCAACTCTTCTAAGATACTCATCAATTAATTTGTTTTGAACATATTTTAATGATAAATCTGTTTCATATTTACTTTCAATAGCAGTTATAAAGGTACTATAAGAATTTGGTAAGGAACAGAGCAAAATAGCTATTAAATTATCATCTTGTATTACTTCACCTATACTTCTTAATTTTTCTGCTAATTCTAAGACAGAATTAATATGATCCTGCATTTTAATGCTTTCATTATATTTAGTGGAATACAGCTTCCTAAGAAGATAAAGTTTATTTGTTAAATTTACTCTTTCATGAACAGATTTCAATTGATCATATGTCTCTTTAGCACTTTTAGCATGTCTGACATGAACAATTTGTGAATCTGAGATATTTAAACAAATTAATGCCCTAGCATTTCTATCATTTTTTACCCAATTATCATCATTTTCCTTTTTAGGTTCAAATACAACATCATACAAACCTTCTTTGATTAACAATTGCTCTATTTTAAACTTCCAAACTGAATAGTTGTCATCAGTTAATTTATCAACATAATGAGATTCTCTAATACTAGACATTATGATATAATAATATTTGCTTATTTCACAGAAAATAAAACTTTTTCTCTTATTAATACATCAAAACAACAATTATAAACTCAAATATAATGCTAATGATGAAATAAGAACAAAATAAAATTCTTGAGAACAATTTTTGAAGTTACTTTTGATTTCAGAAAAACTGTTCTTAAATGTTCAATTCTTTGTTTAAAACATAAATTTACATTTGCAAGTTATATAATAAAATTTCAATAAGAAACTGGCAAAATCAAAATCAAAATAATTTCTTTTCTTATCAATACACAATACTTTTGGTTTCAAAATAAGAACAATTCTTTGAATTTTCTTTTATATCATTCACTTGTGAAAAATACCAACATTCAGAAAATAATTATTTCTTTGAATTTAATTATATTATATTTTCTTCTTTTATATTACTATATTTAAAATTGAGATAAGTTCAGTCTCATAATCGACTGTTAGAATGTTATTCCATATGGAAGGCATGAATACGAAATTCCTCAATAGGTAAACAATAAAAAAAGTTAAAAGTTTTACCTTTATGTTTTGATGTGTTTCAATGGAAATATACTCTTCTTTGGATGAACAAAAAACATTTATTAGAAGATTGAATACACTAGAATAATATATATGCTGGTCACAGTACAGATCACACTTCACAATAAAAACAAAACAGATGTATAAGACTATTTACAAACACAAAGAAATACTTTGAACTATGGCTTGTTGCAGTTTTTTTTTTTTTTTTTTATTATATTCCTTTGGAATATTATTGAATTTTTTTTAATCAAGCAGCATTTTGCTGCCAACTGCTATAAGGGAAGAAGCAACACTCACTGAACTGAGTGTCTGTCACAGTAGATCAAATAAAAAATGATTGTCTGATGCTGCCATCTGGTGGATGTTCTTGAAAACAAAAGAGCATTTTCTAACAGTTATATTTGCGGCTTTTAGAAAAGAGTTAAAATTATTGTCTATAAGTAATTTATTAATGCAAAAGTTACTTTATAAAAATGAAATGCACAATTCGGTTGCGTCAAAAACTTTTATAATGTCTTGTTCAATAATTATTACATACAAACTGATCATGAATTTCTGTGGCGCAAATATAACGAAAATATAATTGATGGAAGGCTGCCACAGGCGATCACTTTTTCAAAACAAAAGTATTTTACATGCACTTTGACAACATTTGCAAGGGAAATATACTACAAAATGTATTTTTTAAAAATGGTGGCACGAGAGAGAATATAAAAATATTCGCTTTGATAGCCCTGTTGATAGTAACAAATGAAATCTGCTGGATTGGAGTTGAAAGAAAAAATTTCTTAAAGTTCAATGAAACACAGTTTTATCGAAAAAGCGATATCTGCAATCTTACAACCGTTATTTTAAAAAACTCAGGTACATTTATCTAATGATGGGCAATATGAATGAATTTACTATGGAATGAATCATTCGGATATGGGCAAAAAGATTGTTTTCAACCTTTGTATGGGACAATATCACAAAATACGAAAATTGTAGTCCGCACAATAAAATTTCTATTAAATGTTTAATAATGCAATATTCTTTTTTACCTTCTAATAAAAAATATTCTTAGAAGTGTTTTCAAGAGATATCATATTCATAATAACACAAAAATAAAGCAATTAAAAGACTTAAAATTTGCGTCATTTTCCTGTCTGCTATACTGTACAAATATCTTTTTCTAGTTTTTTTTAATTTCTAATTATTAATTATACCTTATATAACACATATATGAGGAAGGTAACAAGTTCTGTATTTTACAAATAATTTTCCATAATTAAAATATGATTGTCACTGAAAATGAATGTCATTTTCCTGGCCTGCTCATTTTAGTTCTTTATGAGGCATAAAGATGGCGCTGCAGATTAATTCTTGTTGTTTTTGACATAGTTCCAGTCAGAAGTAGTAAAATCATTTCTACCACAAGATCATTTAGATATTTCTTTGAGAATAATGTGTTTAAAGGTTTTGTAAAAATTGAGTAGACTTTTATTATGTCAATTTCCTGGCTTCAATAAATTACAAATAAAACTGAACATTACACTGAATTTGAGGTACTATAGAGGAAACATGTTCCTTTAAAAAAAATTAAAATGTTAGATCTAAAAAAAAAAAATGTGAAAAATGTTTTAGAATGAAATTGTCATTATCCTGGCATACATATGCCAAGAAAATGACATATAATTATAATTACATAAAAATGAACTTAACCTCTTCAAACTTTAACAATTTTACATGGAAATTCCTTTATTTAGCTGTTCAACTAACATTTTGTTTTAAATCAGATGCTTTGAAACGATTTATTTTTTCAAAAACGTTTGTTTTCAAAGTATCACATTTTGTGATATTCACCCGTATGTACTTTTGATCACATACCACCAGAAACTTAGTAAAAAACAAACAAAATCATAGTTGCCAACCTTCATAATTTTTTTAATCAATTTTCTTCAAAAATGTTTAACATAATATTATATTTAATATTTTAATTTTATTATTAATTTTTTATATTTTTATAGGTTTCTTAGCCTCTTTAGGATCGCTTAATATTTGGAAAAAAAACACCAAAAAAGTCCCTATCTGTTTATTGCAGAAATTGAATAATTATAAGGTTTCTAAATAAAACATGCAATTAGTTTTTTTTTTTTTTTTTTTTTTTTTTTTTAAGGCGAAAAAGAAAAGATGTTATAGAACAAATTCACATTTGTAGAAAAACATCATCTGAGAATTCTGTGTCTTAATGTTTGTTTTACACCATAAAAAGTAATGCGGATAAGACCTTTATTTTTCACATCTTACATCTTTAGTTATTATCACTGCACAAATTTTTACAAACAATATTTGAAATAATATATATACATTACAATTTGATCATTAATAATTTTTTTTAGTGTGTTAAATTTCGAAACATGTAATATAAAGTCCGACATCACAATCAGCGCCGAAAACTGAAGCCGAATGGCAGTATTCAAAAATTTCACAAGGGAATACCAGTTAAACTTTTCTGGTTACAGAAGCTTCTCCAGCAATTAAATCTCCAGCCAGAAAATATGACGGGCACGAAAAATAACGAACGACACCTCAGCCCGTGATATTGACGGGAGTGATAATTTAAGGATTAAGGTACTGAACAGGTACTGAACAGGTAATCAGCATTGAGGGGTTTCCTAGCTGTTATCAGCTTAACACCCAGACTAGGAAATTAGAATGTCTTATGTTTTAATGAGCCATTGGGATAAAGTTAAACTGTAGCAATGCTACTATAAGAAAATAGAAGTTTACAAGAGAAAAATAAGAAAAATAAGGAAAAAAGGAATAAAGATAAATTTAAGTAAAAACTTAAGAAGAAAGTAAGTTAACAATAAATCTTAGGAGAATTTACATGAGTCTTAAAGTTATTAAAGTCTAACTGTAGTTGTAGAACTACTATATGGATATTTGAAAGTTAAAGTTAGTACTGTTCAGTGAAACACTCACCAAGCAAGGGCAAGAAAAGCTAGGGTGGCAAGACCACAACATCCAACCAAAAAAAGGGACAATTCAGGGCCATACATTTTATTTTTAAGTTTTTCTGTTTTTATGGTCTCTATGTATATAGAGAATTTTTTTTTTTTTTTTTTTTTTTTTTTTTTTTTTTTTTTAAGAAAAGTAAATAAAAGAAAAAAAGAGATGGCAAAATTAGCGAGGAGAACTCAGATGTTACTGAGTGTCCATAATTATGGAGAACCTGGGCCGTTTCCGATGGTGGGGTTCAAAAGCGTCATAATCCGGTAGCTCCGCTACAATTTCATTAGGGAGGTCAAAAATTTTTTCATAAAATTTTTTGGCTAAGTCGTTTATGCGTTTACGTAATGTAGTAGTTTTAAGGTCTCTACGGACCGTGGAGTTGAATTCTAATTAAAGTAAGAACATTTTTTTAAATACAAAATTTGTGGTAGAAATTGATAATAATAAAAAAGAAGTAGTAAAATCCTTCATTCTACCCAACATTGCATTTATCATCGTATATTTCCTTAAATCGTAACAATTTTCTTATAATATACGCATAACAAAACTTTGTCAAAATTAGTCTCAAGTCATTTGTCACATTACAATCTTCTAACAAACGGAAATTCCAATAAAGTGGTAAAGGCATCATTCGATGTCAGTGCTCAAGACTTTTCTGATTATAAGGGAGGACAAGGGAGATAGCATATTAAATAAATTATATTTTTTAAGGTAAGAGAAATCATCTTTTATTTAACGCTTTGAGAGGCAAGCAATTGCGTTTGTGTAATGCTGAATTCCCACCAGAAATTTAGAAAGATTTAATTTCGATAAAGCGAAAAGCAATTTTACAACTATTTTCCCCCAAAGTTCTAAAAGTGACAGTTAATTAAATTTTTCTGGTACAAATCTTAGTTAAACTTAGATGGGATATAACATATCCCACCTCCCGTAAAGAGGTTAAAACATCAACTGCATAAGGGATTGTCCTAATATGTAAAGTTTTAAATGACTGCTTTCGGCCTAAGCTTTTATAAGTTCATCTCCGTTAAGAAGATGAAATTTTCATATTTTACTATAATGAATTCCGGAATGTTATGAATCTTGACGTAGAATTTCAAAGGAATACAAGTTTATCTATCTTTTGCGTAGACAGATTAGAAATCACAAAATGATAATTCAAAGATATTCTGGTTTATGAGAATGTGCTGTAATTATTTTTTTATTACAACTTCGAAAAAGCTTAAAAAATTAGACGCACACATCATAATAAAATAATAAAGGCATATCGGTTTAATAATTCTACGATTACAAATAATACAAAATTACCATGAATTCTAGTGTTATGAGAATATAAAGAAAATCGATTGACATAAATAACTTTTACCGGAATTTACGTAAAGGGAAAAATATTTAAAATTTATAAAACATGTAACTAACAGAGCGTTGTAAGCAGTCTAAAAAATATTATCTTTGGTTCGAAGAAGAGAGCTCATTTTATAACTAAATTGAATTCTGGATTTCCATATATTGTAATTTTAGAAAAGAGAAAACACTTTGAAGATAGGCATAGACGCTTCTACGAGCAGCTCGTCGCAGTTTGGCGGTCTAGCGCTTGGATGGTGAAACTTAGCATTTGCCCCTAAAAATAATACAGCTACACCACTTATTATAATTAGGATGAGCGAAGCGAATCCTCTACTAGGCTACACAAATTACATTTTGTCGTTGCTTTTTTTCTTTCTTTATTCCCCCAAAATATCTCAAAAAATGTTTTTTAAAGTTTAATTAAGGAAAGAAATATTTTTAGACTTCGAATGATTTAACAAAAAAACAATAACACTTTTTTATTATTTTGTTGAATATATTTTTCCATTATACTTATTTATTTTTGTAAACGATAATGAAACCTGCGTATTTCTTGCAATAAATAAAAATAGTTGAGTCAGTAAAAATAAATAAAGTAATAAATGTTTAAGTACGTAAAATATTATCGTTGCATCAAAATTTCTCTCTTTTTTTAATTATTTAAATAAAGAAAGGATGTGTATTTTGTGGGTATATGTGTATTTTGCGAAGACGAAATACTTTAAGTATTGAAAATAACTGCAGAATTTATACTTCAAACTGTAAAAGAACATTAAACTTTCTTATATTAAAAAGTGTATGTTATTTGAGAGGATAATATGCATTTTAATAGAATACTTTATTAAGATTGGTTGGAAATGGCGCATATTTTGACGCTCATTTAATCATGTAATAGTTTCACGATTTCTTTTATGAATTTTTTATAATACCATTTTATGAAAATTATAGCATATATTTAACACGTTCACGCCGACGCGGTGGGTCACACTCGACTGTCTCAGATCTGCAAAGTCTCCGGCTTTTTGGATACCTGTATTTTAATACAGAAAATGTTGTTTTATTTAATTAGAACAATTGGGCGATTTAAAGGAACAACATTTTCTCTAAAATAATAGTGGTGTGATTAGTGGCTGGAGACTTGGCAGCTCTGAGACAGTTGAGTGTGACTCACCGCGCCGGCGTGAACGTGTTAATGAATTAAAATTCGTGAAAATTAAATTATTTACATTCTATTATAAAAGTATTTTTCAGTGTTAAGAATTCAAATACACAATATTATTATTATGTGAAATCATTTACGCAGACGATACTTACGCATTTTAAAAGAATTATATTATGACTTTTTTTGTAAAAGTGGCAACAAAAGAATTGTAGACAAATAAAATTAATTGTTAAATTCATTTGATAAAGTTTTATTCGAATTCAAAGGTTAAATAACAACAATAATATAATAAGTTAATAATTCTTAGTATCAACGAGAGCAGATTTCAAATGTTTTTCCAGGAAATAGGATTTAAGGATTGAAGAATAGGAACCTTTCTTCAAGCTCTCTTCGAATATATTATTCTAAGATTGTTATCAAAGATTATTTCATGTGAATTACAAAGATAGGAAACATACATATTTCAAACCATTTAGAAAACACCAGAGCCTATTGGAAAATGTATAAACAGCTTTTAGTTGAAAATTTAAAAATATTTTGTAAAATTTTTCTTCGAAAATATTTTTATTTATACCAGTCTTATATCATAAGTAAATAATTCTGAGGAAATTCTTAGTTATTTGGCTGAATTTACATTTCTAAAATTAAAATGCGTCAAAACATAAAATAACGTTTTTGCTTAATAATGATGCAAAAGTAATAAAAAAAATATTGTTACTTTCAAATATTTATTTCATTAAATAATGCTTCGCGAAATCAAACAAAGCATGGATTTTGCTAGTTTCTTTATGTGCAACAGTTTTTGTCCTTATTTTATGCTGCATATTGAAAATGCATTTTACGTTAACAACAAAACGCTGTTATTGTTATAACATTCTACATTGAGTGCTCACTCTTCATTTTATGCGCGCTTTATCTTTAAGCTAAAAAGGCTAACCACTTAAGCTTTCTTGGATTTGTAACTTTTATGAAACACTTTTGGAGCACCCGAGACGAAGTCCATGTGTCCAGTTTGCAAAATGTTAGCGTAAAAATAAGTGCTCATAAAAATAGTTTTTAAATGGTAAAATTGACCTTGCGGACAATTAACTTGAAAGAACCAGAGACGAATCTTACAAAATTTAGGAATTTCGCAAATTCAAAATTCATAAGTCAAATTATCTGTAACCTTTAGTGGTGTGAAGTTATTTTCTGTAAAAATAAATATTAAAGAAAAAATACGTTATAGAAATGCAATGCATAAATTAGAAATACGTATCCGAAGAAGTTTTGACAATTTAATGAATGCTACAACAATCACAAAGCACAAAAAGATCATGATTTACTCTGGTATAACAGTAAATAGACAATGACACTTTGATTAATTAAATGAATGATCTCCCTACATTTGAGACAAATGGAACTTTTTTGTATGAAAAAGTGGTTTATCCAAGCTGACGACCGCTATTGTAATAAACTCTGGAATATCTATTATCCTTTGTTTCACTAAAGCGAAATAAATTTTTTATTTTGGATGCTTAAGAAAGCTTTGCCTTTTTCGTGCATGCATCTATCATGTTACGATCTTCTAACAAACGAAATTAAAATAAAGCTACGAAGGTATCATTTAAAATAAGTTGTTATCACTTTTTTTATTATAGAGGAAAAAGAGGGAGGTAATCTCTCAAATAAATTAAATTTTTCGAAAATCTCAGCGTTACTGTTTATAAAACATCCAATCCGTTAAGAGTTGTAAAAGGAATTTTAAATGAGCTGCATTTTTGGCTTATGTATTCATAGAATGTTTTTGGCTGAAAAAGAATATTTATTCCCCGACAAGAAGACCCCGACAGAAAAAAAAAATGGAATCTGATATTCTGTAATCAAATCTGAATTCTAAAAATGTTAATACAAAAGATTTGTGACTTGCAGTAAAGAGATTTTTTTTTTTTCTGTATTCGTAATTTATCATTTCAAAATCACATATCATAAAATGAAATCATGAATGTCAACTTCAAAAGATTTATCATTTTAACGAGTCTTTCCATAACCATTAAATATATAATGATCGTGAATTCCTCTGGTACAAATACAGGACTGCTACTGGCGACTAGTTTAATATTCTATTCGCACCACTATTAAAAATAAATAAATTTATATTATATTTCTCTTGCAGAACTTGCCAAATTGTAATTGAAAGATTTTAGTTTTGAGAAAGTGGTTCGAGATAGAATTAAACAATAGTCGCTAGTGCAGACCTGTAAATAAAACGAAAAAAGAAAAAACGATTGATAATAATAAAATGAATGAACACTGACAGATTTGATAGGAAAAAACAGTTTTCTTAAACTTTACGAAAAACCATTTGCACGCAATAAAATAAATTCAATTTTAATAAACTTTGGCATATTTATCATCTTATGTTTCATTAAGAAGAGACAAATTTCTTATGTTGAATGCATAACAATGATTTTCCATTTTAATATAAGCATCTAAATGTTAATATATATATATATATATATTAGATGTGACTTCCTGCTATGGAATATAAATTTTAAATGACATCATTTACTTTTCGCTTCAATAATATAATTTTTTATGACAAGTCTTGATTTTATAATTGTATTGAATTTTGGAAGTTAATGAATCTTGACATAAAAATTCCAAAGAATGGATCTGCATACATTTTTTGGCGAAATCAAATTCGAAATCTGAGAATTCTAATTCAAAAGATTTCTGACTTTTAACCCCTTCGGGGCGGTGGGATATATTATATCCCAACTACGATTAATGAAGATTTGCACCAGATAAAATTTTATTAAATTTTACTTTTCTAAATTTGGTGGGGAAAAGGTCGTAAAATGGCTTCTCCTTATTTTGCCTTATTTCAGGTGTGAATTCGACATTACAGAAACACAATTACTTGTCCTTCAAAGGGTTAAGCGTCGCGTAAGTGTAGGCTTCTTTCTTTAATTTTCAGATTTTTTTATTGCCACCACTTTTCTGAAGTAGAAATATTCATGTTATTTAATTGCATATCTAATAACGAGTTGAAAAAGTGCATGTAAAAGTTTTCGGTTTTTGAGAAATGGCGCGAGATAGAATAAAAACACGTTCGCCTGTGGCAGCCCTATAATTGCATTATTTTAAAAAACTGGTGCGAATAAATGCAATACTGAGATTAATAATTTAAATATACTTTGATATTTAAACAAATATCACAATTTTTCTGTATAGGGATGCCATATATTATCTTCGTAGCAAACTGTTACTCTGTTGCGTATTCTAAACATAACGCATAATTCTTAAAGGGGTTAAGAATAAAAATATTATTTAGAGTAACATTCAACTAATTTAAATAATTTTTCAAAAGCCAAATAAATAAATAAATAAAAATTTAATGAAAACATATGAATTTACCAAAAGCATCTAATGTTTCTTCGATTTTCAGAAAAACCCCTCTCTGTCTAACAATAACGCAATAAAAGCCATAACAATCTTAATAACCCTAAACGTCTGGGAATTGAAATAGCGGTCTGAAAATAATCACATCTTACACTGGATCTCCACTAAATATATAAATCTCGAGTGATCCCATGATATTGAAGAAGATAAATTTCTTTCTGGTTTCATTAATTGCATCTCAATTATCTTTATTTTATTTGGAATTTCTCCGAGGAAACATTCTCCAAAAGAACTAAATAGCTCTGGGGAATAATGACAATATTGCAGAAACATTTCATTCAATTTAGCCTTTCGCTATCGCCCGCTGAATACTAGGCCTAGTGGTTGGCAGAATGAATGATTGAACTATAGAATGAATGATTTAACCATAGAATGAATCATTCAGGAACTCGCAAAAAACATAGCCTCCAACCTTTGGGTGTATTTTTAATCAAATACCACAAGAAATTAAGTAAAAAATTAAAAAATAAATTTTAGTTGCTAACCATCGTAATTTTTTTTTATCAATTATCTTCAGAAATTCTGAAGATAAAAAGAATTCTTATAGGAATTCTAAATTAACCCTTAAATGCATGATTTTTTATTTTGTTTCGAAAAATTATATGTGATTCTCAGAAAGGTTTATAACAAAGGAAAAAAAAAATCTGCGATACATTTTTCGTATAATACGTCAACATTTTCTTATGTTGCACATCTGCAATACAAGTAAAAATGACTGTCATAAATAAAATAATGCAAATTAGTAAATATTTTAATAAGTATGAATCTATATAACTTATTATATATATATATATATTTATTTTGTAAAAAATAACTCTTAAATGCATGAATTGTTCTTTTACAATTGTGTTTTTAGACCCCGTTACGGTATGCTATTTCTTTCTCCCAGCTTATTTTGTCTCCAAAATATAACTTTACCTTACAGAAGACAGCAAAAAACAAAGCAGATGTATCATTGTACGATTAAATGCTCTATAGCCATTTTTTAGCGCTTGTTTAGAGTCAGTTTCCAACTAAAACATCATGACTGACGTCACGACTGAAATCGTCTATATTTATGTTACAAAGAAATGGATGCCTATGAATCATTAGATAGCCGTATTTTCTAGAGTTTCTTTAATGACTGCATCTTCTTGCTGCATTTGCGTATTATTTTGCGATAGTGACATCCTATACATGCTTTATTGTAGCTGTTTAAGAGTGGATCGTAAATGTGGAATTCTTAAGCGGATGCGAATGACGCCATTTTACACAAAATAAAAGTGTGCTTTTAGTCTTAAAATTGAAATATGTTTTGTACTATTTATATATACATATATTTTTTTACATCGGGGGTGACACTAAATTCTGAAAAAGCATAATTCATGTTTTCTAGTTTATTCTTAAAAAAAAAAAATCATTCTGCCAATTACTAACTTGGCCTAACTAACTTAACTAACGCGCAGAAACAAAAATGGAGGCTATCATCGCCGTAATTTTTTCATCTTTTGTACGGTCCCTTGAATTTCAATACCAGTATTTTCAAAAATTATTCTCCTCCTTATTTAATCTCAGAAAAACAAGTCGGAGAATATCTTTACAAAATTTCCAATCCAAAGGACCGTACATGCTTTGAAAAATCCGCCAGCGCCAGCCGCCATTTTTGTGTCAGCGTTAAGCCTAATATTCAGGGGGCGGTACTTTCGCTTTTGTAAAACAACAAAAGTAGCAGAACAACATGTAACTACAGTCAACAAAAGTAGCGGAATAACATGCAAAACATCTGACACTGATGTACCTTTTGTGTTTTCGTAATTACTGCAGCGAATCAATGTTTTTTTTCTGTACGGTAGCTTAATTATAGATTGATCGTTCGGCAAGAAAAAAAAGAAAGAAAAGAAAACGTTACGCGATCTCCACGGATAAAATAAAATTGCATCTAAAACAGCTGATTTTGATGTGCCATTTCTCGAAAACTACTGAAGCGTTTCAATATCTTTTCTGATAGTTTTGGCCGGAGTTTTAAGGTATATTTAGTTGCATCGTTTTATGTGCATCGTTTGATGAGAAATCAAAATAAAAAGATATAACTAGAGAACAGGAATTCTGCTTTTTCTGAATTTATTGTCGTACCCGGCATTTCCATTACTTCATTTTCTTCTGATGGGCTGATGGCTTCTATTATTATGAAACGGCCATTATAACAGAAGTGTTAGGTGAAGATGAAAGAACAGCCGTATAAAGTTAGAACTTTGATATTCTTATCAGAATGGGGGGGGGGGGCATAATTTTTTTTACGGTTCCTCTTTCATCTTCACCTAACACTTCATTTTGAATGGCTGTTTCATAATAATAGAAGCCACCAGTCCATCAGAAGAAAATAACTTGGTTAAGCGGGACTCTACTGCAGTACAAAACATATTTCAATTTTAAGACTTAAAGCACGTTTTATTTTATGTAAAATGACGTCATTCGCATCCGCTTTAGAATTCTACATTTACGATCTACTCTTAAACATCTACAGTAAAGCATGCATAGCACATCACTATTGCGAAATAATAAAGCACAAATGCAGCAAAAAGATTCCGTCATTTAAGAAAATTGAAAAAAATAAAACGGCTATCTAATGATTCACAGTTACTTACAATTAAATATAGTATATGATAGCTCCATTCTTTTAACAGAAATCATTTGTTTATATTTTTTTCAAATTAGCACGTATTTCAATTACATTTTTTTTTCGGTTGTTACGAGAAAATGGCATCAAAAATATATAATTACTATTTTAAAACTATTTTTCCTTTACTTTCTACAGAAATGGCGTACTTCCGTTGCCAATATTAAGCAAATGGATCCAAAAACTACAAAAAAAAATTAATATTTCAAAAATAAATGGAGATAAAGTTTTCAAACAAAATGCATTTAAAAGAACATTTTTTTTCCAATACGACGGTATAAAAATTGAAAATGTGCGATGCTTAGAAGTTTAAAAAATTGCTAAAGGGTATTTAATCGTCATGCTTTGTTTTACGGCTAGCTTCTGTAATGTAATGTTATTTTTTGGACACAAAATAAGCTGGGAGAAAGAAATAGCATACCCTACCGTAGGTTACTAATTATGCGATTTCACAAACAAATCAAAATTATAGTTGCACACATTCAAACGCCGAAATTTCGTCATACAATGGGGCGGCGGTTCCGGCTGCAGTGCTGCAAGAATTTCTTATGGCATGTAACTTTAACTATAAATAATTACATGCAATTAGGCTAATGTCAGACGGACGTCTTTTTGCACGTTTTCTTACTGACGTATTATCCCTACACAATGCCGCTAGCATTGTGAAGGGATAATATATAAGTAAAAAGCGTGCAAAAAGACGTCCGTCTGACATTAGCTTTAACTTGTAATTTCTTTGCGGATCATTTCAATTACATATTTGCCCAACTGTGGATGTAAGAGATAATGTAATGAATGCTCTTTCAGAATCTATCTTGAAATATTCTGTATTTGAGTACTGCTTGTATTTGAAAGTGAAATACAGTGAAACCTCCCTGTGAGACCACCTCCCTGAACGGCCATTTTTTCATGGAACGAAATTTATTCCCATAGGCTCAATACTAATTTAACCTCCATTCAGAGACCATCCCAGTTGAACTCCCTCCATGAGCGAGCCATTTCTTTTAAAGAAAATGAAACAAATTCAGTTTTTTCCCGGGTCGCTTGAAGAAGGTTTTATTAGAAAAAGAATTCCGGAGAGCGCATTATTCATGAAACTTCTAAACTAAGTTTAGAATTTTTTTTATTCCCGCAAATTTTAAGTGTTTAAACCCCTTTGTGCCTTTTTAGGCAATGAATTTAACTCTAATGACAAATTAAGGATGGCGGTCAATAAACTCCTCTGCCCTATTCTGTCAGGAAACTCTCAAAGTAATAGATAAATTAATGAAATTGTCATTAATTGTTCCCGAAAAAAAAATTGCATTTATTTACTGAACTTCGAAAGAACTTGGAAATAAAATTTATAAAAGATAAAACCGTAAAATCAAAGCATACGTATTCATTTTTTAAACTCTATAGTCATTAACTTATGTAATTAACTGTTGTTTTGATACTTAAATTTTCAAATGTTTCCTAATGTGAAAAATAAATTTTAGTAACTTTAAATTGTTACCGTTCTTCAACAATTAAAATCTAGATTTAAACATGACCTTCATTACGAGACCACCTCTCGGAGCGACCACTTTTTATTGGAACTGAACGTGGTCGCTTTAGGGAGGTTTTACTGTATGTAAAAAACAGAAGTCACCTAATACGGTATTGTTTCCTTTTCTAAAAGGGTCGTGTCTTAGACATGCGTCTTCCTTCAAAGTACAAGGAGTACGTCCATGAAGAATGTGTAGGACTGATTCGATTGGACATAGGTAACTTATTCTGCCCCAAATATGATTAAGTTCATTTGGATTTCTGCATAAAATAATAAAGATTTTACTTCAGTGCTGCCACCAGCGACTATTTTAATATTGTATTTGAACCACTATTTTTAAAGAAGAAATTTTGTAGTCAATTTCTTTTGAAAATGACATCAGAGGGCATGTAAAATAATTTGTTTTGAGAAACTGGTGCGAGATAAAGTAAAAAAATAGTCGCCAGGTGGCAGCCTTCTATTTTGATCTTTTTAGGTGCGTTCGTACTTATAAATACGTAGCACCTATAGTCATCGTTCGGTCCGTTCGTCCGCCCGTCCGCATATAACAGAGAAAAAACTACGCAGGTGAATGGTATCAAATTTTAAAAATATGATTCTTGCAAAATTTTGTCGAGTCATTTCAAATTTTATGAAAATCGGATGTATAGTTTAGTTACAGGGACACTGAAAATTTTCTGTTACATTACGGCCAATGGCCAAAAAATTATTTCAAGTGCATTTTAATGATGTTACAGCTTTTCGAACAGAATGAAGTTGATATGCACTTTCGAAGTGCACTAAAATATACATTCAGTACAATATGCGATGCATAAAACATTTATAAAACTAGTTATAGTACGTACGCACCTCATTTGCCACGCTTGACGTGTATTTTCCAACTTAGGAGAAGGAAGGTTAAGGTGGCAGTGAGGGTAAAGTTGCCATTTGCGTTTTTTCCCGCCATGCAGGAACTGGGTGAATCAGTCGGCACAAATGCTGGTAGTATTCTAAAATATTCAATTCCAGTGGATAAAAGGTCATCCAGGATCGTATAACAACGATCATGCGGATGCATTAGCAAAGAACGCACTAACACAAGAAGATGTGCAGGAAAAATATCATCCACTCCCAGCTTCCTTTCTTAAAAATGTTTTAAAACAAAAAGCTCTAGCCCAATGGCAAATGGACTGGGACTACAGCAATGTAGGGAGATACACATATGCACTTCAGCCCAAAGTAAATTTAAATTCATTATTACCACATAGAAATCTTTATATATTTGGAACCAATCATGGACCTTTTCCAACTTATCATCATAAAATTAATAAAGCCCCGACTCCATTCTGCACATGTGGCAAATTTGGTACCTCAATTCATTACCTAACTGAATGCACATTAACCTCCTTATTCCATATCCCAAAATCCAGAACTATAAAGCTACAGCAGTGGTTCAATAAACTGTGTCAATATAGTGGTGCAATAAGTGTGCAAAAAACTCCATTTTTCTACTCTAAAATAATAGAATGTGTCAAAATTATGGAAAATAACCAAGTTATTTTTCAGAGTCCTACCAATCATCATGAGGATTCTGATCCCAAACAATAATTATCGTTATCTGTACGTAAAATGTTTTACAACTTGCTCTCGTCTTACAAAAAGAACTCTCAACAGATTACTCATAAACTTGTAAATATAATTTTTAACAACTCTTATATAGACTTGTAAATAGAGAACTTTCAACAATTTTTAAATAATATTGTAATTTTTTAAAAATAAACTAGCAACGCGGGATGTGGAAGCCTATGGCGATTGGTGGGTTATCCCGCGCTGCAGAACCTGCGACTTTTTTGAGTTCTGAACGCATTTTACTGTTTTTTCGCATTTTTGATTTTCGACAAGTGGTACGTACAATCTCTTGATTATAGCTAGACAGTATGAAGTGTTATAATTATTTACTCCTATACTGTTTGATCAGTGTGCACTACCGTTTTAAATGATAGGTGTTTGAAAACGCTAAGTTATGTAGATTAGATGCTAGGCCGCAGTTTTTGTAATAGTGTCATTCCGGGCAAAGTGACCACAAAGGGATTGGGCAAAATGGCTACTTTGCCCGGAAACGAAATTTTACTCATTGTTCCTAACAAAATACTATCCAAACGTAATTTCTTTGAAAGGAAGAAGACATGTCTGAGTAATAACTTCTGTAGAGAAAGGCTTAATCACGACATTTGAAATCTGCATATGTGCTGGGGCACTTGCAACGATTTAATACTTGAAATATTTCGAACTCAACACTTAATCTTAATGCGTGTTACTTTAGCTTGTGTTGATTAAAATATAACCATCCTGAATTAATGTGATTTGTTCATTTATCTATGCTGGTCACTTTACCCAACCTCGGCGGGCTGACCAATTTGTAATTAACACTTTCCAGCAAAGTTGAAAAATGTTTATGACTTCGGTTGGTCTGTCCGTGTTCTAACTCTCGTAAATACGCTCAGATCGTTCTGAAATTTTTGGATGTTAGTGCCCTCTAACATAGCACGATACCTATTTCAAATGAAGTTTGTAGCATGTTTAGTTGAATTATAGGGACTGTCAAAAATATTCCGTTACATTACGGCCAATGGGAAAAAAACGTTTCAAATGATTTTTAATTGTGTTACACTCTTTCAAACATAGTAAAATTGATATGCATTTATGCAGTCCACTAAAATAGGCATTCTGCAGAATATGCCGTACAAAGAATAGTTATTGTTCATTTACAGGGCCACACAAAAGAGTTCCGTTACATAATGGTATAGGGGGGGGGGAAATGTTTGCGGCGTATTTGAATTATATTAAACTATTTCATATATAATGAAATTGATATACGTCGCTAAGCTTTAATATAAGTTATTTCATGTATAATACGAATTGCATAGCATTTACAGGGACAGTCAAAAGATTTCAGATACTATATTAACAATGATTGCACGAAATACATTTTTAATTATGATATGCGCTTTTCAGTTTCACTACATTTATGCATACTATATAGTGTGTATAAATGCTATAGTTCATATACAGGGCTACAGAAAAGAATTCGTAATGGTCACTGAGTATGAGCGTAAATTACTTAAATGTGGATTTTAAATGAGTTACGCTGAACTGAATTTAGTTTACTAAGAAATGTTTGTAGAATATAAATAAAACGATATACAGAGTCGCACAAAGAATTAGATACATGGCAGTCTATGGGTCATAATTTCTGGAAATGTGATTTCAGTAGTTTTAAGTGTTTGAGTTTGAATGAAATTTTAGCTAAATAGTAGCGTGTAATAAATGTACTAGGTAAACTACAGGGCTGTACAAAATATTCAAGAATGTTTCCATCTATTAGTATAAATTGCTGAAAGAGTAATTTCAACCTGTTATGCGTTTTCTTGCTAAACTGAATTTTCCCATTATATAGTACTAGCTGTTACCCGTGACTGCGTTCGCGTAACATTTAAAGAAGAAGAAATTCATCAATTAAGCAAAAAATTTCGATAATGAAAAGCATATATAATTAACCTTTTATCACATTTTATAGTAGAAACGCTTCTGATGATCCCAAGTTGCTTATTTTTATTTATATACATAGGATCATTTAAATTTCTTTTGTGAGCATGGAATTTCATACACCTTTTCTATGATTAAATGAAGAATAAATTTACATCTCTGTTATTCTATTTTAATATTTATATTTATTCTATTTTATATTTATTCCGCTCAAGGACATTGGTTTAATTTATGTTTTCGAGACAACGAATATTATTTAAAGAAATATATTAGTAAATATTTTTAAAGGAAAGTGGTTATTAACAGGTCACTTCAGACGTGAGTTTGATAAGATTAGAATAATCGAAAAATCAACATGCAACATTATGTTTATACTCCAAAAAATCACATCTTGGAAGAAAAAAAATATAAATGTTATTAAAAAGTAATAATCAAACGTGGTGAAGCATGGAAGTTCAAAAAGAAATAATAAGAGTACGAGAAATATCTTTAACTTTCAAATATTTATTACACTTTAATTTCACGGTACCACACTTTTATTAACTGTAGATCTACCAATAATGTCAAAATATTTATCATGCTCTGAAGACTCTTGAGCCTAAATACTTATTATTTATGCAATAGAGTTGCTTATTGCTTTCGCGGAATAAATCTATTTATGGAAAAGCACTCCAATTATGAATTAAAATTTTCATATCTAACGTTGTGCTGTAATTTTGGCTTTTGAAAACTTTGAAATTTGCAGGAATATGCTCCAATGGGGGGGCAAAGATTGTGTTTCAGAGAGATTTTTAACTATAGATTTTGATATTTTAAAATCGAAAGAAAATTTCCCTTCTTCCTTTGCCCTTTTCGATAATCACGGTGCCTTTACAAATTAGTGGGATCTGAGGCAAAAGACAAATTTATTGCTTTATTAATGGTTTTGGTCCTTTTTACACGTAATAATGTCACATGTAAAGCCTAATCTCAAATTAAAATTACTTGCTAAACTTTTTAAAGTCGACTTTGATGTGCCATTTATTAAATTTTATTGAAACCAATGTTCCTGGAGATTGTACGGTAAAAGGGTGTTAAACTTATGTATTTGTTACTGTTAAGTTCTTAGCAAATTACGCCATTTTGTATAACTGCTATAAAATGCTAACATTTTCTGAAAGAAAAGCAGCTAATGATTTAAATATAACGACGCTTTCACTAGGTTAGTTTATCTTAAGGAATGATACTTGTCGAAATAAAAAAAAATATATATATTCTTTCACTTTATGAATCATTTAAAACTATGCATTTCAATTTGTTTAAAACATAGAATCGATTAATGAAATCCAATATTATTGTACATTTAGAAAAACATTGAAACATTATTTTTATTAAATATACTAAATTTCAAGTAATAAAATATATTTAAAATGTAAGCTAAAATTTCATTTTGAAAAAATCGACTTTTGGTGCAAAATTTTATTTCTAAAAGGTATATTATTATTTTAAGATTTCGTTTTAACTTTCGAAGCTGGTGTAACGAAAACGACATCGCTTTGACGAAATTGAAATAAATATATGTTAATGTTGTCGTATTAAAATTAATGCTTTCCATGAAAAAATATTACATCATTTTTACCCGATAAGGCTTATACTAAAATCGCCTTTGTGACACGTTTTAACTGCCATCTTTAAAAATAATTATTTAAAATATTATATGATTTTTTAAAACTTAATTCTTATGAATAGTGGGCAATAACTATCCACTTAAATGTACAGAAGATATATTTACATCCACAGACGATTTTAGCTTCTGTGGAATAAATTCATTCATGAAGCTTCGATGTGTGTAAATATGTTTTCAGTTTTGGAAAATTTACTTTAATCATGTTTTTGTACCATTTATACTAATTGAAATTCAATTCTTTTTAATTTTAATGAGGAAATAGCGTCAAAAAATATATTAATCCGTTTTAATTCCCCTTTCTTCCACCAAAAATATCTTCTCCTTATAATCATAGCGTGAATTTTGAAAGAAAACTCTCATTTGTTTGTAACTTATATTCAAACTCTTTAATCAGTATGAAATGTATTCTTTTGACGTCACAATTTAGTAAAATGGTTGTTTTATAGCCTCGAACTGAAAGCGAGAATAGAGTCCATTAGTAAATATATTTCTGTTATTCGTTTTAATATGACGTCATTATTTATCTATTTTCATTATTTACTGATATTCATGTCCCTTGCATTTTTAACGAATACATGGAAATATCTGTTTTATTTCAAATATGACGTCATATTTTTCCAAGCGAATAACTTTATAAATAATATGATTCTTTTTCATTCTTTTCCCTTCTAATTATGACTCCATTTTTTGCAGAAAACCCCTTATTAACGTAACTGATATTTATCCTTCATTTATAATAAAAAATACATATTTTTCGTTTCAAATATGACGTCATAAATATTTTCTTTTGAATTCTTTTTATTTTAATTTTTAATTAATTGTAGAGGAAAAATTATTATTCCAGATTTAGAATTTCTTGGCAACGGGAAAGAAAAATGGTCAAATTTTATCGGGAAAATGTCAATTGATTCTGTATGAAAAAGGATGAAATTTTGAATTATTAAGTGAAATATTTGGATAAAATAAATAAAACATAGCCTATGTTCTTTTCCGTTTCATAATCTATCTATATGCAAAGATACAAAAGCATTAATTCATCCGTTTTGATGTTCACTTCATTCAAACATTCGGACACACATTGACATTTATAATATTATAAGGATATATATCAACCTACAGATCCAATACAGGGCTGTTCAAAAGAATTGGAATACATATTTGGCTATGTACAGTAACTACTGAAATCAGTTTTTTAAATGTTTTATGCTTTTTATAAAATGTTTACTTAGTTATCTTATTTACCTTATTTCCCTAAATATTCGATTTTTTTAAAGCATTCAGGAAGAGTTGGACAGTGTTTCATAATCTATGCTTCACGCATAATTTTTCATTCTTGTTTTTCTTTCAAAATACTGTGCACATTTTAAAATAAATTAAAAAAAAGTAAAATAGCAATTGAAACTAGAATTATTATAGTTAATATAATACTTGTTTCTAGAACTTTACTGATTAAAAAGGTGTGAAATCAATGAGTGGCCACTTTCCCCTTCCTTCCCTATTTTCTTTTTAACAGTTAAAAATATATAAAAAAATCTTTATTATTTTTTTTTTGTGTAATACCTGCAAAGTATGTGTAAATTAAATTTGAACCAAAGATACAAATATCTCTACAGATACAAATATATTGAGCAAAAGAAATAGCGTTCTGCTTTCTTTAATTATGCCTCAACCTTCTTTAGTTAAAATCTATTTGGGCATTAGAAGTGTTTCACATAGTTAACACAATGATTTCGAGAAAATAAAGGCTTTTGAATAATATAGAATGAAACTAATTTGTATTATCTGTAAAATATTCGCCACAGATACCAGCTTTAATGTAATTAGTAATTACAATCTTGGAAAATATTGAGGCGCATTCCATTTTTAGTTTTATCTAAAAGCATTTAAATTTTATTTTTATTGAATTAATATAATTTCATATAATTTTTAGGGTTCCGTTCTTAAAAAGTGAAAACGGAACCATTATGAGATCACTCGTGTGTCTGTCGATCTGTCAGTCACAGTCATTTTACTCGTACACTATGGAACGTGGAAAGTTTAAATTGGGGGAAGTAATAAAGACTATTGATCCACCTATTTACAGATTATTAAACATTCAGAGATATATTTAGGAAAAATGTAGAGGGGCTAATTAAGTTACTGGGAAAAAATCTTTTCTTTGTATATCGTGTGAAAGCTTTCGTAACGCTGAATTAAAAAAAACATTTCTTTTAATTTTAGTTATTACATTTTGAGCGACATCGTCGAAAATGTACTGCAAAAATATGTCCCCCCCCCCCCCCATCTATTTCACAATATACCGAAACTAAAATTATGAAAAAATTAGAGGTAGTAGACATTAACTTAAATCTTGCAGGAAAATTATAGCGATTACCCTAGGTTACATAGTTTTTGAGAAAAGCACATTTTCCCGTTACATACAAATTTCGATTTGCGGGTATTCAGCAAAGGTGTTGAGGAGCGCTGGAGCTACCTATCGTAGAAGAAGTATAAAAGTATTGTTGATAATGATTTTCGATAAAAATCGTCGGTAACCAGCCGAGACAACTTTTAATGGTATATTTGGGTAATACAATTCTCCGTAGCAGTACGAAAGCAATAAACGTCAAGTTGTTAAAAACAGACTAATGTATTCAGAATTAATTACATAAATACTATAGGATTCGCGACTAGTTTGCATTCAGTGGATCTCTCAATAGGTCTCCCGTGTCTTTAAAAAATAATTAAAACTTAGAAAAACGCGGTACGGACCGTTGTAACTTTGTGACTTCCTTTCGAAGCGCGCTTAGCACAATGCCGAGTTTAAACTTTGAACAAGGGTTTAGCTACAATGTAAAAAGAAAAGATTATTACAACGCTGAATTTAGTTTTATGAAATGTCAAATAAAGTTTAAAAATGCACTACTTTAACGGTCAGTAGTGCATTAAGTTCATAAAAAGATAAAGTTCATAAAAAAATCTCAAATTAGAATAGGATTTAAAAATGAGTTATTCAGAATAGCAATATTTGATATTATTTAGGCTTCATTTGGAACTTTTATTGTATATCCATTCATACCTTTCTAGTATAAATAGTTATACCCAGAGCTACGTTGTACAGTTTTTTTACAAAGTCTTACTATTTTTTTAGCAACGATTTTTTTTAATAATACAGTTAATAATTCATATATTTATTGTACGAAACCCTCTAAGCGCGAGTAACACTCGCACTTAACCGTTTATAATAATTTTGCTCAAAACAATTCAGTAAAAGCCAGAGCAATCTAACTAATACTAAACAAATGAAAATTGAATCTCCGGTCTAAAAATCACATTTTATTCAGACTCTCCTCTAAATATTTGAATCTTCACAATTACAAATATATTGCCGAAAAGAAATATCGTTTTGCGTTCTTTAATTATTCCACAGCCGTCTTTATTTAAAATCTAATTGGACATTAGATGTGTTATAGAAAGTTAAAACAATGTTTTAGAGAAATAAAGACATATCGAATAGTACGGAATGCAATTTATCTGTATTATTTGTAAAATACTCACAACGGAAATTAACTGTACTGTAATTATTAATTACAATCTTGAAAAATGTTGAGGCACATTTCATTTTTCGTACTACCTAAAAGCATTTTAATTTTATGATTTTTATCAAAAGCTTTATTAGCCTTTTACAAAACAATTAAAAAAAATCAGAACAATCTAACTAAAACTAAACAAATGAAAATTTAATTGTGGTCACACTTTATTCAAAACTCCTCTAAATGTTTGAATCTCCACAGATACAAATATATTGAACAAAAGTAATTGAACGTATTGAATTGAATATACTTTACAATTGAAAAATCGTTCTGTTTTTTTAATTATGCCTCAACCTTCTTTATTTAAAATCAAATTGGACATAAGATGTTTCCAGTGTTGCCAGATTGGGGACTTTTTAAATTCCGATTATTTGACAGTCATCACTGTTTTAAAATAGTATAATTCGCCTTATTTTTCAGAATTTTTAATCTATTTTTAAATAAGCCGAATATTTCTATATTTCAAAAAAGCTGTGACAATCAACAATTTGGGGACAAAAAAGTCCCCAATCTATCAACACTGGATGTTTCAAACAAAGCTAAAACAATGTTTTCGATAAAATAAAGTCGTATTGAATAATATAGAATGAAATTAATCTATATAATCTGTAAAATACCACAACGGAAACCAACTGTAATGTAATTAGTAATTACAACATGGAAAATTTTGAGGCGCATTCCATTTTTCGTACTACGTAAAAGCGTTTTAATTTTAAGATTTTTATCAAAAATTTTATCATTCTTTCACAAAACAACTTAATAAAAACCACAGCAATCTAATTCTAAATAAATAAAAATTGGACCCGCGGTCAAAAAATCACATTTCATTCATTCAGACACTCCTCTAAATATTTCAATTGCCACAGACAGATACAAATATATTAAAAAATAGCAAATAAAGCCTTTGTGCAACAATATTAAAAAGCAGAAAAACCAACGTTTAAAATGCACAAATATATATCATATATTATTCATATTCATATATTATTTGTGCATTTTAAACGTTGGTTTTTCTGCTTTTTAATACAAATATATTGCTCAAAAGAAATATTGTTCTACTTTCTTTAATTATGCTTCAACCTTCTTTATTTAAAATCTAATTGGACGTTAGAAGTGTTCCAAAAAGTTAAAACAATGTTTTCGGGAAAAAAATTCAATAGTATAGAATGCATTAATCTGTATTATCAGTAAAACACCACAATGGAAACCAACTGTAATGTAATTAGTAATTAAAATATAGAAAAATGTTGGGACGCAATGAATTTTTCGTACTAACTAAAAGCCTTTTAATTATAATTTTATCAAAATCTTTATCAGTATTTCTCAAAATAACTTACTAAAAGCCAGAACAATCGAACTGTTCCTAAACAACTGGGAATTGCAACTGCGGTCTGAAAATCACATTTTATTCAGACTCTCTTCTAAATATTTAAATTGCCACAGACCCAAATATATTGCCCAAAAGAAAATTCTTCCTGTCTTCATTAATTGTGTCTCGATCTTCTTTATTTTGTTTGGCTTTTCTCTGGGGAATGATCCTTCAGGACAACGAAAGAGCATTATAGACTTGTTCGAATATTGAAATAGAAATAAATTTAATTCTCTTTAATGCTGCTTTCCCACAAAATTAACGGTACAAATCATATTGTCCAGTTAATTTTATTGGAATGCTACATAAAATGTAAGAATACAAAATTAAAAATTTAGAAATCCATTCAGTAATACACAAATATATTTTGATTGTTGATAAATTTTTTTGTTTTTTATATTTGTCAAACGTCACAAATAAAAAAAAAATCTGAAAAGTCTTTCCACTGAAAAGCCAGTCACTTTCCACTTTGTGTACGGATAAAAATTTTATACTCCCTCTGTCCCAAATTTGTTGCTACATTTGATTACTTTTGTACTGATTATTGATACTGATGATTTTATTATTTTGTTTGAACATTTTTCAGACAAATTCAATTTCAGTATCAATTCAGACAAATTCAATTTCAGCAAATCGATTTCAGAATGCTATGCTATTAATCAACAACATTTACTTACCAAGCATTCCCTCCGTCTCTCCTTAACCCCTTCGGGACGGGAGCCTTTTACGAATTTTTTAAGCTTTTGTCACCGTTTTTTAAAAACAGAAATTTGTGTCTTCTTGAATCGACAAAATGTGCTGATTAAATAAGCCAAATTTTACAGTAAAATTTTACTGGTGAGGGAAAACAAGTATTCTAAGCGCTTCATGCGGCACGTATACGTGTCGCTCGTTCCCAAGGGGTTAAATAAGTTGGTTGGTTGGTTGTATTTATGTCGGCCAATTATCTGCACGTGGGATATGGGCCCTAAGGGGGGAGTGCCTTCCGTGGAGGTCTTTCTAAGGGAACCTAACCCGTATTAACGCTTGGAGAACCAAGGTTCGAAGAAAACCACGAAAACTCCGAACGATTAGGCCGACGGGCGCGATTGGGATCGAACCCAGCACCTCCCGTCTACCAACTTCGAGAGCAGAACCTCTCGGCCACTGGTGGGGCCGGTTAAATAAGTACCATATTAGTTTAAAAAATTCAGGGTTCGCACGCTCTTAAGCCACGCCCCATTTTGTAAGGATTCTTTCACCAGTAATCGCATAAAACTACATTCTAGCTAATGAAATGTTAATTCTTTAAGCAGAAAATGATCTTTATGGTATACTGGTGGTAGAGTCCTTACAAAATGGTATCAATCTACTAAATTGCATAGGAAGTTATTTATGACTCCACCCACTTGAAATGTAGCAACCAATTTGGGACAAAATTTACGACCTAAATATCGCAACTAATTTGGGACGGAGGGAGTAATTTTTATCAAAAACGTTATGATTATTTATGGAACTAATTAAAAAAAGCCATAACAACCTAAAAAACCTTAAAACTACTGGGAATATACTGTGATCAGCAAATAATAATGGTTCATCCTGTCCTCCTCTAGAGATACGAATTTCCAACGATTCGATGATATTTCGCAAAAGAAAGATTTTTCTGCTTACTTTAATTATGCCTCAACCTTCTTTATTTAAAATCTAATTAGACATTGCAAGCGTTAAAACAATGTTTTCGAAAAACTAAAGACATATTGAATAGTACAGAATGCAATTAAATCTGTATTATCTCTAATATCAGATCAGAAACAAGCTGTAATATAATTAATAATTACAACCTGAAAAAAAAAAGTTAAGGTGCATTTCATTTTTCGTACTATTTAAAAGCATTGTAATTTTTGAGTTTTTATCAAAAACTTTTATCATTTTTTCGAAAAACAATTTAATAAAACCAGAACAATCTAAGTAATCCTAAAAAACAGGGAATTGAATCTGAAGTTTAAAAACCACATTTTATTCTGCCTCTCCTCTAAATATTTAAATATCCACATCCAAATATATTGCTCAAAAGAAAAATTCTCCCTGGTTTTTTAAATGGGTTTCAATTAAATATCGACCGAATATTCGGTTTCGTTTTCTGTTGTCGGCCCAAAATCTGATTTTCGCTGAACATTCGTTTTCGACGAAAATGCTGCTGTTAATTAGGTCGGGAGCGAAAGTGGGCCGAAATCATCTTTATTCCAAAAATCTCGTTTCTTCCTTCGGAAATTTCAACATTACTCTTTGATTCTAGGCTCAAATGAGACATACTTTGTTAGAATTTCACTGTTTATAATTATCAGTTATCATTGACTCAGAACGTGAGTGCTAATTATAAAGCAAGCAATGCATATACGGCTAAACTTTGAAGACGCTTTCCAAGTACTTATTAACAGCTGCAGACTTGACAGTAATAGAAAATTTTTAATTTGAAATCGCAGAAGTGTTTCGAGTGCTGTCTAAGAAAGGGTTGTAAAACAGATGAAGATTATTTGCAATCCTCATTAAAAGATAAACCGAGTTATCTGTACATAAAACATTTTTTAAGTAGATCGAATTCATTTAATTGGAAAAGAATTTGTGTTGCTGATGAATTAATTACATTTTATTTGAAATTAATTACATTTAATTGAAATTAATTACATTGGAATTTATTACATTTATATGAAAATAAAAAGATTTGGTAAGAGGCATAGAGAGCAAACTTGGGTCCCAGAGTTAAATTTCTAAAGAAGGGCGACATTTCAAAACTTTCTTAGGGAAGGGGGAGAAGGGGGGGGGGCTCAGTTTTTTGTGGGGAATGGGAAAATATTTATTTTGATCGCGTTGTGCACGCCTGTATAAAAATTGATCGATTTTTATTCATACTTATGTTTTTTAAATTAGTTAAAGCACTCAGTATTGTTAAATAGACGAAAATGGCCCTTCCGAATGGTTTGAAATTTAATATACATAATTGCTGCAGAATTTTGTCAAGTCGCTTTAAATTTTATGATAATCGAATCAAAACTTAAAAAGATATTAATAAAAGTTTTTTTTTTTTAATTCTATTAAATCCTATCATGCTTAATTATTTTAATGATGTCCATTATAGATAATGATTCTAGGTTACCATGCTGATAACGTCCTATTTAAGATGGAGACTAGTTATTTCCGTATTACTGAATTTCATATATATAATCGTGATAAAATTTGCAGTCATGCATTTTTGTGAGTGCAACAGCTATTGACGTACAATTTCCGATTTCTTAAAATTAGTTAAAGCACTCAATATTGTTAAATAGGTCTATGTTAAATATGTCTCACTTTGAGAATGTTGAAATTTGATTACGTCTCTGTATTTAAAACTTTACTGAACTATTAATAATTCTAAATTATAAAATGGTTATTTAAAAAACATATTCAGTGTTACTTTCCTAAAAACAAACTTTTAAGTAGTTTATTTCAACTAATTTAAATCCCAATTATTAAAGAACTGAAAATATGTGTATATAAAAAATTAAATGTTCATTAATGAAATTTTTCTCACTTTTTTAACTGCATTGTTAATTTATATGTATGTTTGTTTGTTAGAAATGTATTTCTGTATACGTATAATTAATTAATAATTATACATATTTATGTGTGTATTAATTACTTTAAATTTTGTTTGTGGATAGTTTCGTTTTCTGCCGAAAGTAGGAAGATTACCGAAATTCGGTTTCGCTCTTAAAAACCTGTTTTGGTCGAACTAGTAGTTTCGATCATCTTTATTTTGTTTAGCTTTTCTTCGGGGAATTATCCTTCAGGAGAACTAAAGAATATTATGCAATTATTCGAATAATGAAATAGAAAATCCTTTAATTCTCTTTAATGAAACGTTTTCATAAAATTAACTGTAGAAAGTGCTTAACAGTGGGAAAAATTTGGGGGGCTTTCGAGCATGGAAGTATTAATAAAAAGAAACTGACATATCCTTAAAATTGTGAAGCTTCAACTGTAACCGCTTTCTTACGGGTTGATTACCGACAGAATAAATTTCCACCAGTTAATTTAAATAGTAAATTACTCCTTATTTAAACTCCTTATTAATGCAAAATTTCATACAAAAATAATGGCAAAAACAGCTGTACAATTTTACTGGTGGAAGTTTACTTTTGAGGTAGTCATAACATGCGTTTCCGCCATATTGTGTCAACCTAGACAACATCCTGTCAATGCCAATGAAAAAGATTCTAATACTTGGGTAAACAGACACCAGTAAAAAGAAGTAGAATTTTTACCATATTTGTAAGACAATGTTACCATAAATAAGGTTTCTTAATTAAGACAAAATTCTCTATTCAGATTTACTGGTGGGAAGTTTGCCCCGGCAAACCAGAAACTGTAGATTAGATATTAAAAAAAATAAGCCGCCATCTTGTGACGACCTCCTCATTTACTTCACTCGCAACTGGTAGACAGCACACTCCATTCTTTCGAGTTTGTCATCAACTTTACGCCCAGTCTATAGTTGATTGTCGTATAATACATTAGCCATCGGGAGAAAAAAGTCTAGCTGTAGTATTAATACTATGCAATAAGTCACTTTAGAAATGAAATTCTCCAATTAGTTTTATAGGAATGCAGTATAAAATATATGGTACAAAATTATGAATTTATATATCCATTCACTAATGCAAAAATATATTTTGATTATTGATAAAATGTTTCGATTTTTACTTTCTTCTATCTTCAATAGAAGAAAGTATTGTAATCGAAATTTTTTTCGACTTCCGGTTTTCGACGGATTTGCATGTTTTAGGGGTCAGAGATTCCAAAAAACATGTTTATAGAAAATGTCTGTCTGTCTGTGTGTCCGTCTGTCCGTCTGTCCGTCCGTCCGTCTGTCCGTCTGTCTGTCGCCATTGTACCATCAAAAAGTGTATGAAGTTATGTATAGAATTAAACCAAAATTTTATTATAAGTTTTTGGCTATGGCAAGCAGGCCCTCCCGGAATTTGGAAAAAATTCGCCGGTAGGGGGCGCTGATATAACAATTTTTGTGCGATTTTGAATATTGTACCATCCAAAAGTGTATGGAGTTATGCATAGAATTGAACCAAATTTTTAGTTTAAGTTTTTGGATATGACAAGCAGGTCCTCCCTGAATTTGGAAAAAATTCGCCGGTAGGGGGCGCTGTAAATGCGTTTTTTGTGCGATTTTGAATATTGTACCGTCGAAAAGTGTATGAAGTTATGCATAGAATTGAACCAAATTTTTATTTTAAGTTTTTGGCTACGGCAAGCAGGTCCTCCCTGAATTTTGAAAAAAATTGCCGGTAGGGGGCGCTGTAATAGCGATTTTTGTGCGATTTTGAATATTGTATCGTCCAAAAGTGTATGAAGTTATGCATAGAATTAAACCAAATTTTTATTTTACGTTTTTGGCTATGACAAGCAGGTCCTCCCTGAATTTGGAAAAAATTCGCCGGTAGGGAGCGCTGTAATAGCGATTTTTGTACGATTTTGAATATTGTACCGTCCAAAAGTGTATGAAGTTATGCATAGAATTAAACCAAATTTTTATTTTAAGTTTTTGGATATGGCAAGCAGGTCCTTCAGGAATTTGCAAAGAATTCGCCGTTAGGGGGCGCTGTAATAGCGATTTTTGTGCGATTTTGAATATTGCACCCTCGAAAACTGTATGAAGTTATGCATAGAACTGAACCAAAAAAATTTTTTTAAGTTCTTGGCTATGACAAGGAGGTCCTCCCTTAATTTGTAAAAAAAAAATCGCTTGTAGAGGGCGCTGTAATAGCGATTTTTGTACAATTTTTGTGCCGTTTTGAATATTGTACCGCCGAAAAGTGTATGAAGTTATGCATAGAATTGAACCAAATTTTATGTGTTTATTTTTGGTCATGTCACGAAGGTCCTCCCTGAATTTGGAAAAATTCTGCCGGAAGGGGGCACTATAATTGCGATGTCTGTATCATTTTCATTATCGTACCATCGAAAAGTGTATGAAGTTATCAATATAATTGAACCAAATTTTTTGTGCATGTTTCTGGCTATGGCAAACAAGTCCTCCCTGAACTTGAAAAAATTCCGAAAGAAGGGGGCGCTATAATTCCGATCTCTGTGCAATTTTCATTATTGTACCATCGAACAGCGTATAAAATTATGCATACAATTGAACCAAAATGTTTGTGCTTGTTTTTGGCTTTGGCCAACAGGTTCTCCTTGAATTTGGAAATATTGCGCGGTAAAGGGGCTCCGTGCTAGCGATTTTTGTATACTTTTCTTGATTTTTCTTAGTTCTATTGTGCATCGGCGGCTCATGCAGCGGCGGGAACTCGCTTCCTGCTATACCGGCTATTCGCAAACAGCTGATAACGACAGAATAAGGAAAAATTAATAATTTTAACAAATACCATGATATAGATTAACTCATTTTTAGTCCGTTTAATTGACTTGAGTAGAAATTTAAGATGAAAATCAAAGTTGGTATAGTATTGAACTAATAATATTGAAGTATTAACATGTGTAACTAGGTTTTGAAATATTAAGATGTATAAGATAGAAGAAAGTTTTGGGATTGGCACATCCAACTAGTTTTATATTTGTCAAACACCACAAATTAAAAAAAATCGGAAAAGTGTGAAACTATTTTCCACTTTGTATACTAGCTAAATGGATAAAATTGATATAATTTTTCTTGAAAACTTTATGATTATTTCTGTAAATAATAAAAAAAAAGCCATAACAACCTAAATAACCTAAAGGGGGTACAGGGATAACAAAAAAAAAAAAATTCTTTATTTATATGCGATTTTTAACGAATTTTTTCTGCAGTGTATTTTTCTATAAAGATCAATTTATATCATCACCTTATATTATATTATGACAGATATATGAGTTCAGTTTGTATAAGGAAATAGAAATTTTCTCTTTATTTAAACTCCTTATTAATGCAAAATATCAGTTATAAATAATGGCAGAAACAGATATTGTTTTTTACTGGCGTAAGATTACTTTGTAGGCAGTCGGGCCCTGATTCTCCGCCATATTGTGACAACCTAGGCAACCTCCTGCCAGTTTTAGTGAAAAGCATTATAATACATAGCCAAACTGACACCAATATATAGAAATAGAAATTTTTAACATATATGTGAGAAAATATTTCCTCGAATAACGCGCTTAAAAAGGACGAAATTTTTTTAATTCTAATATACTGGTGGAAAGGTTACTCCAGATGTAACCACAAACTCTTGGTACGATGTTAAAAAAAAAGCCATCTTGTGACAATCTCCACAATTACTTCACTCGCAACTACAGGGCTGCTGCAGGCGACTATTTTTCTATTCTATTCGCACCACTATTTTTTAAAATAAACGTTTTACTATATTTCTCTAGCATAAGTTGTCAAAGTGTATGTCGGAGATTTTTGTTTTGAAAAAGTGGTGCGAGATACAATTAAAAAATAGTCGCATGTGGCAGCCCTGCAACTGGTAGACAGTACACCACAGTAGTACCCCGACTTACGTCAACCCGCATTTACGTCGTCTGCCCTGGAAAAAAATTCCTTAATTAAAGACGCACTTTGGGACGTTTTTAAGACTTCTGGTTCTATGATAGGAAATCTTTCCGCTACAGTCAAGTTCTAGTAACAAACAAACAAAAAAAGTCACTAAAGCTTAGAAAAATTACTCTGTCGTTACAATGAGCTTCTAATAGAAGAAAAGAAAAAAAATGTTGGTGTAAACTTTATTGCAAGATTTTTCACATCATCAAAGAACCGAAAGGGGCAGCTAGAACAATAAATTGTAAGCTAACAACTTATTGATTTAATCCAAATTCTTGTATTGCAAACGCAATGTTTTGCTAATGTTAAATGTATGCAACATTATCCCTAAATACAATACAATATAGTCATTAGATTTTGGACAATTTTTATTAGTATCCTTTTTTGCATATCTAAATGTACCTCGATTTACGTCGTTTTCGACTTACGTCGCTAGTCTTGGAACGCACCGCTCCCTGAATACTAGGCCTGAGCACTGACACAAAAATGGCGGCAGCCGAAGGTGGATTTTTTTTAACGTAGTTACAGCCCCCTAAATGTAGACACCAGTATTTTATAAAAGATTTCTTTGACTTCTTTAATCTCAGAAAAATAAAGCGGAAAAAAACTTAAAAAACTTATTGGTACGAATATTTAAGGGACCGTACTCACGCAGAAAAAGATCCGCCTTCGGCAGCCGCCATTTTTGAGTCAGCGCTCAGGCTGGTGTATTCACGAGTCGGTGGCATTACTGTATATGTCTCCTCCTCTTTATTAGTAACTCCATTAATGAAACATGTCGATCTGGATAAATAAAGGCATTTATCTGCCTTTTAAATTTATTTTTATCACTTTTAGCAAATATTAATTTAGTTTGACGTTTCAAGTGATTTTCATATGTAGTTTTATAACCTTTTTTAATAAAAAAAATTCTTTTAATATCATTAAAATGTTTTTATTAAACAATATTGATTATTATCCGACTGCCAAGGAGGGTTATGTGTTTCACGCGTATGTGCGTATGTGGATTTCTTTATACCCTCCAAACATCCCAACGATTGGATGGAGTTTAATGAATGAAGTCTCTATCGATTCGTCTTAACCTTCCGATGGTTATAGGCTAGATTTTGTTTTTATAAATTCAAAATGACGGCCGTAAAATATAAAATGGTGGTAGAGACGAAATTTTTTTTTACGCACCCTATTAAGTGTCATATCATTGATAGGTCTTTCAAAATGAAGACGATGTTTCATTGACTAGTTTACAGTCAGAAACTCCGTTTAAATATTACACAACCTGGAAGTTGTGTAGGTAGGATCTCTAGCTTTACTGCGACTCTAACCTTCATAGACATCTATAGGCCTCATCAAAACAGTGTTTATAGATAGGAGCTAACAATTAAACACAACTTAAAAGTCATCAATACAAGTAAATAATTAAAAAAAATAGGCAAGAAATATCATACAGCACGATAGTGCTGTATAGTGGAGCTCAGCCGCATCTTTTACGTTTTGAAACATGATGAAAATGCAACAATTCAATTACTGTCCAAACCAGGAAACATTCAGTGATGAGTAATAGCTTGTTGGAAAGCTCTGAATTTAGCGATGTGCCTTTCGACGGTCGGGTCAAAAAATATCCAATATTAAAGGAATGGCAACCATTTAAACTTTACATAGCTCTAAATCTTCCATAATTTACCAATATAGAAATCTCTCCTTTTTAATTTTCTAATTAAATCTTTTCTTTTGTGTTGCCACACCCTAAAAATAGCACAATAATAATAATAAAAATTAAGCATAGTACGCGTACTTTGTTTTTATAAGTCAATAAAAATTCAGATTCTCCTGATATATTTTTACATTATAAATCGACGTCATTCTAAACAGAATAATGATCCATTATCACTTAAAGCAATATAAATAGTTTCAATAATAAAAATATCTTCAGCTAATATTCCGTAACAAACTTATAAAACGAACAATGATATAATATAAATAAAAGAAAAATTTAACATTTATGTAATCGCAAAAATTTCAAACTTTAAACCGTCGAATACCAG